>JAGIQG010000016.1:72549053-73189053 GCA_024679065.1 Sphyrna mokarran
AAACGCCACCAAACTTGGCGCATCTACAACAGCTGAGGCAGGGCATTCCACTCCCTAATCACTCTTTGAGTAAAGAACCTACCTCTGATATCCGTCCTATAACTCATACCCCTTAATTTAAAGCTGTGTCCCCTCGTGCTAGCTTTCTCCATCCTAGGAAAAAGGCTATCACTGTCCACCCTATCTAAACCTCTAATCATCTTATTTGCTTCAATAAGATCCCCTCTTAGCGCCTCCTTTCTAACGAAAACAACCTCAAATCCTTCAATCTCTCTTCATAGGACCTGCCCTCCATACCAGGCAACATCCTGGTAACCTCCTCTGTACCCTCTCCAATGCCTCCAATCTCTTATAATGTTGGCGACCAGAACTGCACACAATACTCAAGTGCGGCCGCACTAGAGTTTTGTACAGTTGCAACATGGATGCTGCGGCTCTCTAAATTCAATCCCCCTACCAATAAAAGTAAGACTCCATATGCCTTCTTAACAACTTTATCCACTTGACTGCCTACTTTTCAGGGATCTATTGACACATACACCAAGATCCTTCTGTTCCTCAACACTATTAAGAGCCCTACCATTAGCCCTATACTCTACACATTTATTGTTCTGCCAAAGTGCATTACCTCACACTTTTCCACATTAAACTCCATTTGCCACCTCTCGGCCCAGCTCTGCAACTTGTCCAATTCACCTGTAAACTAAAACACCCCTCTTCACTATCTACCACACCACCAATTTAGTATCATCTGCAAATTTACTGATCCATCCCTCAATACCCTCATCCAGATCATTATTAAAATGAGAATCGGTTGAGGGAAATAAGGATTACGAGGAAAGAGGTGTTGGGGCTGTTAGGCAGCTTAAAGACATATAAAGCTCCGGGGCCTGATGGCATTTACCCCAGGCTGCTAAGGGAGTTGAGGGAAGACTTGGCTGGGCCTCTGACGCAAATCTTTGTCCTGTTGTATTACATGTCCTGTTGTATTACCTGACACTGCTCTTCTGTACCCGCCAATCCAAGCATCTTGGTGTCATCAGCAAATTTGCTGATCTCACCACCTACCCCTACTTCCAAGTCGTTTATGTAGACCACAAATAGAAGAGGACCTAGTACTGAGCCTTGTGGCACTCCACTAGTGACAGGCTTCCAGCCGGAAAAAGAGCCTTCCACTACTACCCTCTGTCTCCTCCTCCCGAGCCAGTTCTCGACCCATCTACATACCCGACCCTGTATCCCATGCGCCTTCACCTTCTCTATCAGTCTACCATGAGGAACCTTGTCAAACGCCTTACTGAAATCCATGTAGACGACATCAACAGCCTGTCCTTCATCAACTGTTTTTGTCACTTCTTCAAAAAATTCCACTAGATTCGTAAGACAAGACTTCCCCTTGACGAAGCCATGCTGCGTATCCCTGATCAGATCGCAGCGCTTCAGATGCTCCAGATGCTCATACATCCTGTCCCTGAGGATCCTCTCCATTAGCTTACCTATAACTGAAGTCAAGCTCACCGGCCTATAGTTCCCTGGGTGATCCCTCTGACTTTTTTTAAACAATGGTACTACGTTTGCTATCCTCCAGTCCTCTGGGACCTCACCTGTGTCCAAGGAAGAGACAAAGATTTGCGTCAGAGGCCCAGCCAAGTCTTCCCTCAACTCCCTTAGCAGCCTGGGGTAAATGCCATCAGGCCCCGGAGCTTTATATGTCTTTAAGCTGCCTAACAGCCCCAACACCTCTTTCCTCGTAATCCTTATTTCCCTCAACCGATCCTCAACTTTGTCAACATCAGGCACAGACATCTGGCCAGTCTCCTGCGTGAATACCGACGCAAAGTATTCATTCAGGATCTCCCCCATTCCCTCAGGCTCTAAGCATAGATCCCCTCCTCTGTCCCTAAGAGGTCCAATCTTGCCTCTAACCATCCTTTTGCTCCTTACATAGGTGTAAAATGCCTTTGGATTTTCCTTTATCCTACCTGCCAGAGCCACCTTGTGGCCCCTTTTTGCCTTTCTAATACCCCTTTTAAGATCCCGTCTACACTCTCTATAAGCTTCCAGCGCTGTCTCAGTCCCTAGTTGCCTAGATCTAATGTAAGCCTCTCGCTTTTTCTTGATCAAGTTCTCAATCTCCCTGGTAAGCCAAGGTTCTCTAATCCTACCTTTCCCATCCTTCCTCCTTGCCGGCACGTATCTTTCCTGCAGAGAGTTTAGTTTTCCCTTGAAAGACTCCCACGTGTACCTCGTCGACCTGCCCTCAAAAAGCTTATCCCAGTCGGTATCTTTAAGATCTTGCCTAATCTGGCCGTATCTAGCCCTCCCCCAGTTAAATA
This sequence comes from Sphyrna mokarran, assembly GCA_024679065.1. Lineage (NCBI taxonomy): Eukaryota > Metazoa > Chordata > Chondrichthyes > Carcharhiniformes > Carcharhinidae > Sphyrna > Sphyrna mokarran. The sequence goes on from JAGIQG010000016.1 coordinate 72,551,390, forward strand.
CCTTCCCTTTTGGGCCAGTCTCGTCCTTTTCCATTAATATCCTAAAGCAGACAGAGTTGTGATCACTATTTGACACCTGCTCTCCTACCTCGACGTCAACCACCTGGCCTGGCTCATTTCCCAGAACCAAATCCAGTATAGCCCCATCTCTAGTCGGGCCATCCACATACTGCTCCAAGGACCCTTCCAAAACACAGTTGAGGGCACATAGCTAATACTCTGGAGTGATATGTAAGCCAGACCGGATAAGGGTAGCAAAGTTCATTCCTTAAAAGGCATTAGTGAATCAGATGTGTTTTTCTGACAATCGACGATGGTTTTATGGTCGTCAGTAGGTTCTTAATTCCAGATTTTTTTTTTACTATTGAATTCAAATTCCACCATTTGCATGGTGGGATTCGAACCTGGATCCAAGAACATTAGCTGTGTTTCTGGGTTAATGGTCCAGCAATAATACCATTAAGCCATTATTTTCCCATATAACAAGAAAAAAATAATGAGAATGTTCATGTAGTGTTAGCATTTTCCCATTCAGTACAAGTCAAACACTCAAACAAAAACATTAAAAAAACCAGAATTCCCAGACTTGCACCTTTCCACTATAGATCCAGCTATATGGGATTAATTTGCCACCAAAAGCATGCTTTGTTCAAAGTGCTCTTCACTTTAGGTTTCTGACACTGATTATACTCATATTTAGAACGGCACTTCCCAACCACCTGGTGAAAGGCAATTTAAGAACTAAAGTTGGAAGCCCCCCTACATACCTCTGAAAATAAAGGTTTAAAACTGGCACACTTTAATGCTAGAATTATTTCCAAAACCTGTTGTCTTGGTTTTTTAATCTGTAATGAAACACCTTCAAAGATTTCAGTCACATTTCTCAAGTGCATATTGATACCATCTTTATCATTTGCAATGTTGTTACTGAACAGTACCTTGATAGTTCTTTTGCTGCTTCATGCAAGTCTACATATAAGCAACATCCAATAATTTTGTTTTCTGTATGTTACCTGTAATGTATGACAATTTATTTTTATTTTTAATTTGTCATTATTATTGACAGGAGAGCTGATTTCCTTCTGATGTGTCCGCTAGAGTCTTACTGGGTTATTTTTTGCAGATAATCCCCTGTCCAATTATTATTTAAGCACTCTTGCCAGTTGGCTTCACCATCAGGTATCTTGAGCACATTTCCTTGGAGTTGTTCAGTGAAAAGTGTATAATAATGTAGTTGCTATAAGGCCAAATTGTAGAACTGGCACACTGATGAACTGTAATAGAGGCGTGGGAGTGTAGATTCAATAAAATGACCCTTCAGCCCATTTCATCTCCATCTTCCAGTAACAATCCTACCATCTTCAAAGTACAGTTTGAGTGCCTGCTTCTGCCATATTGCCCTCCATAGTTGACATCCATCTGAAGCTCATCAAAATTTAATTATAACAATTGGAAACTTGTGTAGTTGCCGCTTTTGAAATTTACCTCAATGGAACAGGCAGATGGATAAACTCCTCCAGAAGAAAACTAAAGAGGGCTGTGAATAAGAATCACTGAAATACCTTCTTCCAATCATTGCACCAGTTTGCATGAAAGTGGTCATATAATTGAGAGTAAAAGTTTACTAACATTTTGAAAGTTATCAAAAATACAGACAACCCATGATTTAATTCATTGGAGAGTCAGTTTTAGGGGCTGAATGGCCACCTCTCATTTCTACGCTGCACAGAACTACTCTGTTTCTAGTAGCGAGATCCCATTAGACAATGAGATTGGTCAGTGATTATATCAAGTCGAGTTCTACCAAACCCCCAACTCCTACCATCAGAATGTCCTTTTGTTAAATTATTGGCCAGACTGGTACCCTGGAACCCGGTGCATAATTTTAATAAAGGAATAAGTGTGAAATGCTGGATCAATATCCTTCAGTTTTGTACAACTTACATTAGCCACCTCCCCACCTACTGTTTCACTGATATTAGCTTATTCCTAGATGCAGCTAAACTATTCCACAGAATGATTGAATAAAGATGGGGGAGCAATTTTTCTGACTTTGGCAGTTTCCAATCAGAAGCACTTTCAGTGCTTTTGAATTAAGCACTGGTTGAAATGTATATTTTTTTGATATGATATTGTATTTAACTGGAACAGCCCGGCAAGTTACATTCATCTTTCCATCTGTACTAACTTTGAAATTGTCCATGAAATGGCGTACCTTGCCCCATACTGTTGCTATGAAGACTTGGATTCTTTCGTTCTAATGCTGACAATGACTATTAAATGGACACAGCCTCATTGCTACTGGGATGGGAGCAGTTTTCCCTTATTGACTGCTGTTCTTTGCTGCATGCGTTGTGAGCTTGTGCTTGTTTTTGATTGCTTTGCTTGTAGTTACTAATGCCCAGTTGTTTTCCCTCCCTGTGGTGTATGGTATTGGGGTTATATCATAGCTCTTCATACAGATACAGCATCAGGACTACTGATTCGCAGTATCCATTTGGTAACGCAGAGACTGAACTCTCAGTGGAGACAGGACATGAGCATCTCATTGGCAGCACTTGAATTGCTCTCCGGGTTAGCCAAGGTACAGTGATAGTTAAACTTGTTTGCATGTTATATTATAATACATGTAATTGTTTGAATTGCTTTTGAAGCCACAAACAGACTGATCTGGATCCTGCAGGTCATTCATGCATTAGGCAAGTTGTAACAGGGAAGGACAGGAGAACTGTTGGGCAAAAGCAGAGAACCAAGAATGATTGATCATGATGCAACCCAGAAGATCAGTGGAATATGACTGCACAAAAATTTATCCAAGATGGTTTTCTGGTGATTAAAGTTAATTTTCATTTTGATCAGATGGGCACCCCTGTGCTCAGCAATGACTGACAAATCCAGTGTTCTTCTCCAAACCTCTAAATGTACCTTCACAGCTTGATTTGAAGTATTGGGTGTCCCTAAATCTTGACTTTGCCCATCTCCACTTGACATTTGACAGGAAGTAAATGAGGTATTTCATTCCAAGGAGTTGATGTGTGCTTTATCGGGCAAACAGAAATCTACCCAAGTAGAATTTCGCAATAGCTCAATTTGGACTCTTGAACACAACATTGGGTTGCTGTGAATGTCAGCTGACCAAAAACGCATATTGTTGCAGTGTTTCTGCAGTGACTATCAGTCTGCAGCTTGCAGCTTCATCTTTTGCCTGGCTGCAAATTAGACTTGTGGTCACAATGTACCTGGATGTACATTTATACATGAAACTACTTCCACTGTCAGAACATTTAAATGATACCTGGCCCCCACTTAGAAAATGCTCAGTTTCTCATGAGCTCCAGAACAGTTCTTGTTCTTGAAACTAGATTTGACAGCAAGCTGGAATTGTGAAGTGAAGCAAGACAACCTCTCTCAGTGATGTACTGTTACCTTCATGCTGTATGTGATAAATGTCTTCAGATAATTTGTAGTGGGTTGCATAGATGATATTTTTACATTCCTGGAAACATGAAACCTTTGAGTGGTTTCTTTGTGCTAACCTTCTGCAATTTATCTTGACATGATCTCGACATGTGAATAACTGCTGTTCACAGTTCTAGTGGTCGATTATGAGATTCTTAGATTTCCACAGCCAGCACTCTTACCTCAACACAGCAACTGCGAGTATGTTATAGGTGAAAGATATAGGGTTTATATTGCAATATAATTCAAATTCGGTCAGAAATTGCGGAAAATTAGAATTGTAATGGATGAATTCCTTTATAGTTCTGAAAAAAAAATAAATTGCTTCCTGTATATGTCAAAAATACTTCATAATCTCTGGTCCACACTATAGAGCTCAAATAGAGCCTGAACACTGCAGAAATGACCAAAAAATTTAAACAAGTATAGTAGTTGATTAAAAATTTAAGACCCCTATTCTACACTCTCCATTTACTGTTAGAAGGCTGGGTTATAGGCCTTTGCCTGTCACTTATTGACTCTATACAATCCTTTAATGATCTAGGACTGTATTCAATGTCTTGAGTATGAAAAACTTTCCTGGAATATTTTCTATTCTTAGTTGAGATGTGAATGTGTTGGATCAATCAACTTGAAAAATTTTACCAACAGCGGAAACTGCTTTGGACAAGTTCCTGTCACAAGATGGGAAGCAAATTTCAATATTCAAATGCACCATTGGGGATTATTTTACTGGGACGCTGGCATCTTGCTAGCTGCAGTTTGACTGCCATGTGAGGAGACCACCAGTCGAATGTAGGTAGCCTCTCCAGCAGCAGCCCTGAGAGGGTAACGGGGCACTGGCTGCAGGTAGAGAAGACAGTCCTCACGGTCCCGTCAATTACCTCAGGAGACGGTTTCCCTCCATCAATATAATGTTTATTTCTTTGAATGTTTTCTGCAACTTACCTGTTGCAGGCTGCAGGGTCCATCCCTTCCTCAACTGTGGTTACTGATCCTAGTGATGCTTCTACAGTTAGAGTTGTCAGCACTCTGACTGGGGCAGGTGGCCATCCTACACAGTATGGCAACCCTGACAGCAACTTATTCAGGAGCTGCTGCCCATATAATCAACAGGAATGTCCCCCTGGCCAGCTCTGTGTATGTTTTACCCACACGTTTCTGGCTGCTGTTAGGACTCCAAACTTTTCAATAAAATTCTGCCAGTTTGCTCATTGTGTCTAATTTCCTTCACCTATATTTCTAAAAACTTTTATCGAAATATCTGTATTCACACGGTGAAACTGTAAAACAAATCTAGCTTCAGACTTCTTTTCTCAGTTTGTTTCACTGATCCCCAAAATTAACATGAATTGCTTGTTCTTTGAAATAGGTAAAGGTGAGCGTGGATTCGACAGACCGAAAGCGTGCAGTTAGTTCGGTGTGCAGTTATATTGTGCACCAGTGTAGCAGACCTGCCCCATTTCATTCCCGAGATTTACATTCCATGATTGTGGCAGCTTTCCAGTGTCTGTGTGTCTGGCTCACAGAACATCCAGATATGCTGAATGAAAAGGTACGTTTCACATCAAAACTAGTTAGCATGTTTTACTCTGCTCCTTTATAGTTTGATATGTAGAATCTTGTGCTATCTTTCAGCCCTTTTATTCTTTCCCCTCTCAGCTCTGCCACTTCTTGCCAACCACCAACACTATCTCCAATTTAGGGTTTGTTATTAAGAGTTAAAAGTTTGGGAAGCTGGAAGACCTCCCAGATATACTGGAAAAGCACAAATAAAACTTTAGCCCTTCAATCAGAACAAAAAGATTAGAGCTGTAGTAAATGAATTTAAGGATACACTAATTTAAAATGATGTGTCTTGCTGAGGAGTTTAATTTTATTCATTTTAAATGGAGAGTGTAGCAAGACTGTGGCTACACCTCAACATCAGAAGATTTTTCAAGTCTTAACATCTCTCCTACTTTCTCAGGACTGTCTGATAGAGGTGCTGGAAATTGTGGAGCTGGGTATCTCTGGAAGCAAATCTAAAGCCAGTGATCAGGAGGTGCGATATAAGGGAGATAAGGAACCAAGCCCTGCTTCAATGAGAGTAAAGGATGCTGCTGAGGCTACACTCACGTGGTAAAGCAAAGAGTTAATTTTATGACAATATTGCTTAAATTCTAATGCTCTTTAGAGAAAGAATACTGTCAACTTTATCCAGTCTTGGGCCCAAATGAGTATAACTGACACTTCACCCTCTGCAGTAGACTAACAAGCCATTTAGTAGAGGAGCAATGAGATAGAACATAGAACACTACAGCACAAACAGCCCACAAGTTGTGCCGATTATGTCTATACCTACCAGGCCATAGAACTATCTGTAACTCCCAATCCCATTAAATCCCATGTACAATAAATGCTGACCTTGCCAGTGGCATCCAGATTCTAAATTAGTTTTATCTTGATTCTGAGACCTAGGGTGCTGAGTTTCACTATTTTATATCAGTAACTGCACTTCAATAGTATTTTTGCTGTTTGTAATTTCCTAAAGACATGATAGGTGGTATACAAATACCAGTTCATGCTGATTGTTGCTATTTTCCATCTCTGATTAGAGAAGCTAAAGTAGATGATATCAGTCAGACCAAAGAGACTTGAACATCTTGGCTGCTTAAGGTTAAGTCTGTTTATTAATGTAGATTTAAATAAACTTGTGTTGCTTTTTAAATGAATATACATATATAGCTCTAATAGATATAATACTTTTTTTTTCCAAGTATAATGCAGTTGCTCGGAGCATTTCCCTCTCCCAGCGGTCCTGCCTCGCCATGCAGCTTGCTCAATGAAGAGACACTAATCAAATACTCTAGACTGACCTCAACCAGCAAGAACCATTTCCGATACTTTGTCTTGGACAACAGCATAATTTTAGCAATGTTGGAGCAGCCCCTAGGCAATGATCAGAGTGAGTTCTCAATCTCTTTCAAACCAAGTACTTTTTGTTGTTCTGAATTGTGCAAAAGCAATACCCTGCTGCTCTTCGTATTGTGGCTTTCAGCTTGAGAATATTTTAACCAGCCTGATATAAACCAGGAGTATCCAAGCTCTTTGGGATCTGAGTTGGTTAATGTTTTTAGGCCTACATCATTGTGGTATCACAAGAGCCAACTTGTATCTCAGCTTCATCATTGCGAGTGACTGGGTATGAACATTGTCACACCCCAGGGTACCAGTGGCCATTGCATAATTAAGTTTGGAATAAGCAATACAATGATCCAATATGCAAGTTCATAACATTAAAAGGATAAATTCCAAGAAAATGACAGGGCCTAGTACTCAAGAAAAACTGGGTTGAAAACAAAATCATAGAACAATACAGCACAAACAGGCCCCTCGGCCCACGAGTTGCACCAATCACATCTACCAATCCACAGACCTATCTGTAACCCCCTATCCTATTCTTTTCCATATACTCATCCAGAAGTCTCTTAAAAGACCCCAGTGAGTTTGCCTCAACAACCTCCGATGGCAGTCGGTTCCATTCACTCACCACCCTCTGAGTGAAAAACCTACCCCTGACATCTCCTTTGTATTTGCTTCCCTGCACCTTAAATCTGTGTCCTCTCGTAGTGACCATTTCAGCTCGGGGAAATAGTCTCTGAGAGTCCACCCTATCTATTCCTCTCAACATTTTATAAACCTCTATCAGGTCGCCTCTCAACCTACGTCTCTCCAGTGAGAAGAGTCCCAGCTCCCTCAACCTATCTTCATAAGGCCTGCCTCCCAATCCAGGCAGCATCCTTGTAAATCTCCTCTGAACCCTCTCAATAGTCTCTACATCCTTCCTATAATGAGGCGACCAGAACTGCGCACAATACTCCAACTGGGGTCTGACAAGAGTCTTATAGAGCTGCATCATTACCTCCTGACTCCTAAACTCTATTCCTCGATTAATGAAGGCCAGTACACCGTACGCCTTCTTGACCACTTCCTCCACCTGCGAGGCCGATTTAAGAGTCCTATGGACCCGGACCCCAAGATCCTTCTGCTCTACAACACAGCTAAGATTCCTACCCCTTATATTGTACTTCATCCCATTATTCCTGCCAAAATGGACCACTACACATTTATCTGCGTTGAAGTCCATCTGCCACTTCTCCGCCCAGTCTTGCATCCTGTCTATGTCCCGCTGCAACTTTTGGCATCCCTCCAGACCATCCACAACACCACCGATCTTTGTATCGTCGGCGAACTTGCTAACCCATCCCTCCACTTCCTCATCCAGGTCATTTATGAAAATGACAAACAGCAGGGGTCCCAGAACAGATCCCTGGGGCACTCCACTGGTTACCGACCTCCATGCAGAACAAGACCCATCCACAACCACACTCTGCCTTCTGCCGGCAAGCCAGTTCTGGATCCACGAGGCCAAAGCCCCTTGGATCCCATGTCCTCTCACCTTCTTGAGAGAAGGTGAGAGGACATATCTTGATAGAATTTAACAGGTCTAACACATCCTCTTTCCTAACATCCACATACTCAATCTTATCCGTATGCCGCAAACCTGTAGTGCAATCTCCCAGTGTTGATGAACAGAGGGATCTTGGTGTATATGTGCATAGATCCCTGAAAGTAGGCAGTCAAGTCGATAAGGTTGTTAAGAAGGCATACGGAGTCTTAGCTTTTATTGGTGGGGGGATTGAATTTCGGAGCCGCAACGTCATGTTGCAACTGTACAAAACTCTAGTGCGGCTGCACTTGGAGTATTGTGTGCAGTTCTGGTCCCCGCATTATAAGAAAGATGTGGAGGCATTGGAGAGGGTACAGAGGAGGTTTACCAGGATGTTGCCTGGTATGGAGGGCAGGTCTTATGAAGAGAGGCTGAGGATTTGAGGTTGTTTTCGTTAGAAAGGAGGCGGCTAAGAGGGGATCTTATTGAAGCATATAAGATGATTAGAGGTTTAGATAGGGTGGACAGTGATAGCCTTTTTCCTAGGATGGAGAAAGCTAGCCCGAGGGGACACAGCTTTAAATTAAGGGGTGATAGTTATAGGACGGATATCAGAGGTAGGTTCTTTACCCAAAGGGTGGTTCGGGAGTGGAATGCCCTGCATGCAGCAGTTGTAGATGCGCCAAGTTTGGTGGCGTTTAAGAGGTTAGTTGATAAGTATATGGAAGAGAAGGGAATGGTTTAGTTTGGAGGGGCATTGCTTTTTATATTGGTCGGCACAACATCGAAGGCTGAAGGGCCTGTTCTATGTTCTCCAGAAGCCTTGCATGGGGGACCTTATCAAACGCCTTACTAAAGTCCATGTACACTACGTCCACCGCCCTTCCTTCGTCAATGTGTTCAGTCACGTTTTCGAAGAACTCAACTAGGCTCGTAAGGCATGACCTGCCCTTGACAAAACCATGCTGACTATTTCTAATCAGTCCAAACTTCTCCAAATGTTCATATACCTTATCTCTCAGAAGCCTCTCCATCAGCTTACCAACCACTGAAGTCAAACTCACCAGTCGGTAATTTCTTGGACTATCCCTGTTCCCTTTCTTAAAGATAGGAACCACATCCGCAATCCTCCGGAAGCTCTCCCGTTTCCATGGACGACGCAAAGATCATCGCCAGGGGCTCTGCAACCACTTCCCTCACCTCCCACAATAACCTGGGGTACATCCCATCCGGTCCCGGTGACTTGTCTATCTTGATAGAATTTAACACATCCTCTTTCCTAACATCCACATACTCAATCTTTTCCGTATGCCGCAAACCTGCAGTGCAATCTCCCAGTTCACTTTCCACTGTGAATACTGAGGCAAAGTACTCGTTAAGCACCTCTGCCATTTCTTCCGGATTCTCACAGACCTACAACTGGAAGACGTACAACTGGTTACAAAGCACAAAGGGTAAGAAAGTGCAGACTAAACAAATGTGGTCCTAAATGCATTAGCAAGACAATAGCAAATGAAACAATTAAAAGAAAAACTAATCTTAGTGAAACGGCTCAGACAAATGCAAGAACCTGCAAAAAAAAGTGATTTAAAAGATTAGCAAAGAGAAAAATCAAGTACTACAGACTGTTATAGCAGCAAAATGCTGCAGTAAGCAAGAGGATTAGAAAAAAATTAAATCTGTTAAGGATGCAAGAGTGGAACTAAAAGTAACTAATGTGAACGGGAAAAGGAAATAGAGGGATACAGGTTGGTCTAGATAAAACAACATGATTGGCGCAGGTTTGGTGGGCTGAAGCGCCTGTTTCTGTGCTGTACTGTTCTTCTATTCCAAATGATTTTCTAGAAATAATCACTTGAAGATACTCATTAGAGGGATAAATATTTAAAGAGTTTAAGGGTGGAGTACAAGAATGGAATGAAGTGGATCACTCTTTCCAAAAGCCAGTGCTGTTATGATGTGCTGTACAATTCTTTGCTGCCTCCTGCTACCATGAACTTCTTTTATATGTGTTGAATTTTTCCACCTTCAGGAGCATTTCTTCTGGGCATTCTGTCTTCCTGCACATAGTGCAAATGATAGTTCCTAGTCTGCCTTGCTGAGCTGAGTCCAATAGTTTTTTTGTGCAACTTGGTTATGAAGCTCACAGTGAAGCTCTGATTTCAGCAATCTAAATTGTGCCTTTGCCTTGCCTTGCAAATCTATTATCAACTATAACTTGTTCATTTGTAATGCTTGGATTGCAGGAGGCTTTCTTTTTTGAAGGGTAAACATAAATTAGTAATTGGGAATGGTGATTAAAAAATGCTTAACTTTGGCTGTCTGCCAGCAGTTCATTAGTTCTTTATGCCACTTAGCACTCCCCTTTAGATCCATGTGCAGTATATAGTCAACTCTTGAGCTTTCTTGAAACAATGCTATGTTATCCAAAGACATCTTGAACACATTGAAAGTGTAACTGAAAGTTTCCCAATACTACCGACTGTTTCACTCCCTGCTTTGTAGCCTCAGATCTGCCTTAAAAGCAAATAACTTTTAAAATGTCCGGTCATTAGGAAATATGACGTTATGGAATTGGGTGACTCAGGTGCATGCTGCAAGAGTGATGGATCATAGATTATTGCCTGTAATGTTCCCCATTGAAACACATAGTCACCCTAGTGGGACATGTTGGGAGAGAGGACAAAAATACCTTTTCAGGAAAAGCACTTTGGGTTTCTAATCTCAGCCATAGTGTTGTGGGGTAGTACCAGTGTTTCAGAATGGTATCATTAGGAATGTGAGACCAGGGTGCCTGTAGCCACCTACCTACTATGTAAGGAGGGGACAGAGGGAAAATACATAAACTTGTACACATTACACAATTTTTGCTGCACTTTAATGTTGTTGTGGATTTGCTTTATTTTTGCTTTCCCAACAGACCCTTGCCCCTCAGTCACTGTCCTGATCCGGGGAATGTCTGGGAGGCACGCGTGGACTATGCAACTCTATCACCAGCCAAGGGGGTCTCGAGCAAGTCAAAAGGTTTGAATTTGATGAAGTGATTCTATATTGTCTCATGTATTAACACCTCACTATTCAACGAATAATTTAATTGTTTTACTAAAACAATAAAACCAGCACAATAAATCAACAAATGTAGAAAATTATGTTCATTGTGGAATCACTCCTAGTTAGAAAATACAGTAACAGCCTGTGCATTTGAGAATATAGACTGGAGCTCTTGTCAGTATAGTAATGCATTTTGATCACCTTAGTACTTAGTGTCAAAGGAGGCATCATTGAAGCAAGAATTGCCAAAAATAATATGTAGTTCCTTGTTTTGTTGAGTTGTAGATGTAGTTGTAGTTACAGCACTGTAACAGTACCTATGATTTCACACATCGGCACAGAAGTGTCACGATGCTCAAAATATTTTCAGTTCAACGCCTGTAGCTATAACTTTAGTGAGCATCATCTATCAAACTGTAGCTGTTTACAAATCACATGGAGATTGTCCGGCTCAACATCTCTGTATAGACTGTTTGCTTAAGCAATCCAACACTAATCACAGTTGCTGCCAAAAGCACAATGTCTTTGCCTGTTTCAAATATTTATCAAATCAATAACAACCCTCTACAAGTAATTTTACTGGTTATCCTCAGTGCGAGCCATGTATATCGTTATGATCCGTGTAAGATACCCCTAATCTTTTCATAAAAGGCAAATTTCCCAGCAGCTGACAAAAATAACCAAAGGGTGAGATTTTACGTTTGAAGGTTCCCGTTATAACAAAGCCAACATTAGCTGCCTATAAAATTTGACCAATACACCAAACTAAAGAAAAGGTATTTTTCCATTAACTAATCTACCACATAATCAGTAAATGTCTTGCAGTCTGGCAGATTACAGTATTAAGTAACTCCTGGCCCTGCGGCAGTGTCATTTCTTCCCGTCACACCAGGACTGTATCCTTCAAAATTCATTTCACTCAGCCGGAGTCTTCCAGATCCAGTTTTTATCAGCAAGATCCAACTCAGTGACTCCTTTTTCTTTAAATCTCCCGCCTGTTCTGTCTCCTTCCTTTCAAACAGTAAACAAACTTCCAAAAGCATCCTGCTTTTTGCTAACACACAAGTCATTCTGCTTCTCCATGACGGTACACCTTGTCTCAGCGTTTTTGTTCGTTTGTGTCAAGGTGTGAAAATTGTCATTTGTTTTCAAGAGGCTTCTGCTGTGAGTTTCTCCCTTTGTGATAATCAGATCACATGGGCATGTCTCCGTGCTGCAGTGCTCTGAAATTCTGAATTTGACCTTGACGGGAACATTTTAAAAGCTATTCGTCGTATAGAAAAGACTAATTGACTTTCATATTAGTCAAGATGCAAGTTCCTGTTTTCCTGGTTGTACAGGCAAATGTGATACTGAGGTTTGCAGACTGCTTGCAGTTCTGAGACATTAAAAGTTTCAATTGATCTCTCCTTTTATTCTCTGTGGCGATTCTCCCTCTAATGATAATACAGCAAACCACACTCTGTCAGTGTGGAGAAGGAATAACCAGTCTGGCTTCCTGTCCCTGATCACTGTTTGGCTAGGTCTGCTGAAAAGTGCATTTGTGGAAGGTGTGTCATTGGTTTGACTGAAAGCCATCATGAACAAGTTGCTTTTGGACAATAGATGGAACGACATCTCAGCACAAAGCAGTGGAAGGGAAAAAAACTTGCAGAAAAGCTACTTGTAATGTAACTGTCATGTTATCCACAGGCATTTGTTCCTGAGCCTCATCCAGCTCCTAAAGATGATGTAGGGATCAAGTACAATGTCAAACATCGGCCATTCCCTGAGGAAGTAGACAAAATCCCATTTGTGAAAGCTGATCTCAGCATTCCTGACCTGCATGAGATCGTCACTGATCAGGTGAGGAATAGAGATAGATTTCATCCTCATTATTGATCTATCTGTTGCTTCTTTATATTTGGGGATAACATAATCAGCATTGCGATATCAGTGATATTGTGAGTGGGCAATGTGTCAGTAAGTTTGCAGATGACACAAAAACTGTTGCTGTGGTAAATAGTGAGGAGGAAAGCATTAGATTACAGAACAATATAAACAGGCTGGTCAGATGGGCAGAGCAGTGACAAATGGAATTTAACCCTGAAAGGTGTGAGGTGCTGAATTTTGGAAGGACTAACAAGCTCAAAGGGCCAAATGGCCACCTCCTCCCACTTCTGTTTTCTATATTTAAATGTATGCATTGTCTGTCTGCTGCGTGAGAACTAAGGAGGACCGAGTGTCCCATTGTTGTATAAAACTGATAACACATTTAAGTCAGAACAGTGGAAAAAACGAGAGTAGGACTGGGAAACACATACCTGTGAAGAAACTAAAATTGGGACTGTGTTTGTGAGCAAACAAAATCAGAGTGACACCACGGAAAGCCAAACATTGATCATTGGCCATTGGGAATGGAACACAGACAGAAATGGTCATTTTTGCTTTTTTAAACAGTTAAATTCTGAGCTGTACCTGAGCAAAATGTGCTCAACATATGACAATTGCTGATTGTTCTGATGCACTTTATAAAATAGAAATGTGTATTAATCCCCATATTTACTCAACTTGTGTAGATTTGGAGGAACATGGTTCTGCTATCTTAGCAGATTTGCTTTGTAATTTGGTTCTGCTTTCAATGTTTTTAAATATTTTACCTGATAGGAGCACTGCTGCCCTCTTGTGCCAGAAATGGGTAGGACTCGCAGTGCATCTGCAGGTGTTACCATTGAATTCACACAACCATCAAATCTCTACAGTGCAGAAAGAAGCTGTTTGACCCATCATGTGTGCACTGACTCTCAGAAAGACCATCTCACCCAGGCCCATCCCTCCATCCATAATCCCTATTGTAGAAAGTGTAGAAAAGATTTACTAGGATGCCACCAGGACTTGATAGTTTGACTTACAAGGCAAGGCTGGATAGACTGGGACTTTCTGGAACATAAGAGGCTGAGGGATGATCTTATAGAGGTCTATAAAATAAAGAGGGGCACAGATCAGCTAGATAGTCAATATCTTTTCCCAAAGGCAGGGGAGTCTAAAACTAGAGAGTATAGGTTTAAGATGAGATGGGAGAAATACAAAAGTGTCCGAGGCCAAGTTTTTCACACAGAGGTGATGAGTATCTGGAACAAGCTGCCAGAGATAGTAGTAGAGGCAGGTACAATTTTATCTTTTAAAAAGCGTATAGACAGTTACATGGATAAGATGAGTATAGAGAGATATGGGCCAAACACAGGGAATTGGGATTAGCTTAGGGTTTAAAAAGGGGGCAGCATGGACAAATTAGGCTGAAGGGCTTGGTTCCATGCTGTAAATCTCTATGACTCTATGCATTTACCATGGCCAGCTACCCAACCGACCAAAGGGCAATTTAGTATGGCTAATCTACCTAACCTGCATATCTTTAGAAAATAATTATGAAATCTGAATCTGCAGCAACCTATCAGATCTCACCAATTATGATAAATTCCATAAGAGGGAAAGTTTTCTAAGCAGCTGACCAGAGAATTGGAATTGCAAAATATCCCAGAAACACAAGCTTTCTGTTGGTAATGCTAACAAAGCCATATTTATTGCCATCCCATAGTGTACCTGAAGTTTGTATTATTCAGCGCTTGCTAGATTATTTCAGAGGATATTGAGGCAGTCATGTCACTTAGACTGAAGCTAACTGTAGACTGGTCACCACACTACAGGAAGAATGTGATTGCACTAGAGTGAGTACAGAGAATATTTTCCATCCCAGGCAACATTCTGGTGTATTTGAGTTATAAGGAGAAACTGGATAGATTTGAATTGTTTTCTTTAGAGCAGAGAAGGCTGAGGTGGGACATGATTGAGGCATATAAGATCATAACGGGTGTGGGCAGGGTGAATAAAAAACAACCGTTCCCCGAGGTTGAGGGTCAGTTGTGAGAGTGTGTTTTGGGGTAAGGGGCAGCAGATTCAGAGGGGATTGAAGAAAAGCTTTTTCATTCAGAAGGTTGTGGGAATCTGGAATGCACTGCCTGAGAAGGTAGTAGAGACTGGAAACTACAAACTTTAAAATATATTTGGATAAGCACTTGAAATATTGTAACATTCAATGGTACGGGACAAGTGCAGGAAAATGGAATTAGCGTGACTTTAGTGGTAGTTATTGCCAGTGCTGCCTCGATGGACTGAAGGCCAGTTTCTATGTCTCTAACTGGGCTAGACTGAATACAAGTGACGGCTTCCCTTCCTTGAAAGAAATTATTGTTTCATCTGGGAAGGGGTTTTATTTTAACAGTCTAATAATTCTCATTGAGGTTTACTTCTGCAGATTATCAGAATTATTGAATTCTGTTTCAAATAACTTGGCCTGCAAGTTGCAAGTCCTATAAAATCATTAAACTATCATATTTGCTGTAAACCATGGCTCATAATGCACACAGAAAATCCAAGTCACTGACATGGCTCCATTCATTTCCTCTTCCACGGGATCCTGGCTCATTCTCAATAAGTAGTTTTGTGTAAATCAAAACGAGTGTTTATCTGTGATCTTTTAATACAATTATCGCTCATTGGAACAATTTCCCTTTCATTGAGTGGTCTGAGTTAATTATAGGCCTGTGAGTGCAGAGTGTGCTACTGTTAAAACAGAATTCCAAGTTTGAGTTTGTCTAAACCAGCTCTAGTACAATGGAGCATGTTAAATTACGTTTATATCGCTTCTAGGTTTGTGATGCTTTAGGATAAGCAATCATGACTTGAATATTCTTGTTTGAATCTAGCTTTGAATTTGGTGACCATAGTATGTTTCGGAAATATCTTGCTATTAAAATGCGATTAAAAGAGTCACCATCTTATTGGACACCAATCAGCGAGAAGCTCACCATGGTGGAACAGTCAATCGAGGCTCCTCTGTAATGTAGATAAGGAAGGTAGAAAGACTTGCATTTGTACTGCACCATTCACAACCTCAAGAAGTCCCTTTATAAGATCCTTGTCAGACCCCACTTGGAGAATTGTGTGCAGTTCTGGTCGCCTCACTATAGGAAGGATGTGGAAGCTATTGAGAGGGTGCAGAGGAGATTTACAAGGATATTGCCTGGATTGGGGGGCATGCCTTATGAGGATAGGTTGAGAGAGCTAGGTCTCTTCTCCCTGGAGAGATCAGAGACCTGATAGAGGTTTATAAGATGTTGAGAGGAATAGATAGGATGGATTCTCGGAGGCTATTTCCCAGGGCTGAAATGGTTGCTACGAGAGGACACAGGTTTAAGGTGCTATGGGGCAAGTACAGAGGGAGATGTTAGAGGTAAGTTTTTCACTCAGATAGTGGTGTGAATGGAATCGGTTGCCATCAGCCGTGGTAGAGGCAAACTTGCTGGGGTCTTTTAAGAGACTTCTGGATGAGTACCTGGGAATTAATGGGATTGGGAGTTACAGATAGTTCTATGGCCTAGTAGGTATAGATATGATCGGCACAACTTGTGGGCCGAAGCACAAACAGGCCTGTAGTGTTCCATGTTCTATGTTAAGTCCCAAAACACAATGAAATGCTTTAGAAGTGTAGTCGCTGTTTGACATGTAGGAAGATCTCTTTACACTCACTGTTATAAACTCTTGCAGCTGGAAGTTCAACATGAGAAGCTGAAGAACTTGATGGCCAAACAAATTCTCTATGAAAATGCAGTGGAAAAGATCAGTGAAGAGCGATTGTCCAAGACCCAGTTCCCTGACCCAGTCACCGAATGTATCCCCCCTCCTCCAGCACAGGAGTTTCAAACTGCTCGGCTTCTCCTCTCGCACTTTGGCTTCCTATCTCTGGAGGCACTGAAGGTAATGATGGTTCTTTGAGACCTTTTGAAAGCATTATCAATTTTCATTACTGATTTAAATCATTGCTTCTCCGGTCTCCAGCCTCGCACTGGAAAAGTCTTGATTTACTGTGAATGAAAGTCAGATTCCATTTCTATTCCAGATTTTTGGTTATCTTGGGACTTGTGGATTATACAATAATGAATAAAATTAACAATGCTATTGTGGATTTTTATGCATGATTTATTCAACAAAATATTGATTCAGACATTTATTAACCAAATGCAACAAAATATTTATCCCATATTCATCATATACAGTGCATGCAAGTTTAGCCTATTCAGTGGTTTTGTATTCTGCATGCAAAGGTTTCCCTCAAGTTCCGAACTATCTGTGGTTAAAATAACTGGTTGAATTTTCACACTCCTCCAATAAGAGAGTGTAACATTTGGACTGAATACAATCTGCACTTCGTTATGTGCACAACATTATAATAATACAGTTCACACACACGCACCATGACTACAATCTCCATCACTATCAACCAGTCACAGAATATTGAGGGAGGAAAATAAACAGGAGGAAAGGATGAAAAAACACTCCAGAGCAATTACTGTGCAAGTCCTAAAGGTGATTTCTGACAGAGACCACAATGAACAGTAAAGTTTATCCCAATAATCATGCCATCTTTATAGATAGTGATGCCTCCCACATTTAGGAACATGTTGGCTCCTTTTTTGAGCATTTACCTAAAATCTGCTGTTATATATGATAGGAACAGGAGAGGCCAGGCGCCCAGCAAGTTCAGTCTGGAATCCAAAGCCCAGAACACAATATTAGCTAGGCTGTGTATAGAAAGTAGATGATGACCAGAACAATCTGGCAAGAAGGTAGAAGCAGAATAGGCACAGGATAGGCAACTTAAGACCTATTATTTATTCAAAATTCTTTTTGAAAACGGATAGGGGCAAGGCCACAAATTGGTCAGAATAGAACGCAATTGCTAAAATTAGGTTTAAAAGACACCTCAACATGTCATGTGCCAGCTAGTTGACACTTAGATCAGTGTTACTCACTGAAACCTCCTACCGACAAACTTAGTTGTGTAATTGTGTATCTGACACTCGAGCTTCTTGGTCCTCCCCAATATCCCTCGCTCAAATATCCAATTCTGAGTGAATCCAATCCTTTATTAAAGACCTCAGTCAAATCTCTGTAGCATCCACAATTTTGCAGACTATGAAGTCTCAGCTCTCTGATCCTATCAGAGGGCTTTTCAGCTGGATTACATTTGATTTTATCTAAAATTACCAGCAACCTGTCAAGAGAATTTAAATAATTCTGGAGGGAGAGTCTGGAACTCTTCCATTTCTCTCTCTCCTTCTCTCACACGCGCATACACCCATCCAATTCCCCAGTAGGCGGCAGGTGGGTGACTGCACTTTCTGACCTGGTGGACATCCAACATGCCCACAAGTTCTCCAAGTACCTAGTATGGTATTTAAATAATGTAATCACTTACCATGGATTTTCAGGGGTATGCTGTCCATTGGTTCCATTTATGTGATGAATGTCCTTAACATTTGGTATTAGTGCAATCATTTACTTTCCCATCCAGTCTCCCTTTATTTTGTTCTGATCAGCAGTTTCCTAAAACTAGGTTTGGAATTTTGAAATCATCTGTGTATTCTACTCTTGTATCTAATAGCACAATGAGTGCATCGTCACCATATGGACTGCAGCAGTTCACAGCTTTGGCTCACCCGGGGACAGTACAGTGGTTAGCACTGCTACCACACAGCACCAGGGACTCAGGTTCAATTTCCAGCTTCGGTCACTGTCTGTGTGGAGTCTGCACATTCTCCCCATATCTGCATGGGCTTCTTCCCAGTACTCTGGTTTCCTCCCACAGTCTGAAAGTAGTTAGGTGCATTGGCCATGCTAAATTGTCCCTCAGTGTACCTGAGCAGACGCCAGAGTGCGGTGACTCAGGGCTTTTCACAGTAACTTCATTGCAAAGTTAATGTAAGCTTTCTTGTGACTAATAAATAAACTTTAAAAACTTTAAGCCACTATCTTCTCAAAGGTAATTAGGGATGGGAAATAAACATCCCATGAATGAATTCAAAGGGAAGGATTTTGGGATATCTGTTTATGCAGTTGTATTTGAATGTTCATGTTCCTGTTTCCTAAATGTGACTGTACACTTCTTTGTGCTTATCTGACAGCCACCCTACAATATCGCCCACTGTTCTACATAAACCCATTTACATCTGTGTTTGTACACTTTTCTAGGAGCCAGGTAATAGTTGTCGTCCTCCTAATCTCATTGCACTTGATTCCACTCTTGCGGGCTTTTTTGATGACATTGGGTACTTGGACTTGCTGCCCAGCAGGCCTTTTGAAACAGTCTTCATATTTTATATGAAACCTGGACAGAAAACCAGCCAAGAGGTAAGGATCTTTCTTCTGTAAGCAAATTGATTAAAAATAAAGAAAAATGACTCTTGTGATCCTTTTTTTTACTCTTCTGGAATGTTAGCATTTTTGAAAAGACCACTGTTTGTTGTCCACCTCTAATTACTCTTGAGCTGAGTAATTTGCCATTTCAGAATTAAGAGAAAATCACATTACTGCAGAGTTACATGTAGGCCAGAGCAGGGAGACACAAAGGCAAAGAACAAAGTATAGCCCTCCAAGCCTCTGCCAATCGTGATGCCCTAACTGAACTAAAAAGAAACCTCCTGCCCTTACTCAGCCCATATTCCTCTATTCCCTCTCTATTCATGTACCCCCCCCAGATGCCTGTTAAATGTAGTTAATGTGCTGGTTTCCATCACCACCTCTAGCAGCAGGTTCCAGGCACCCACTACTTTCTGCGTGGAGATGTACCCTGCACATCTCTCTCAAACTTTCCCTCTCACTTTGAATCTGTGCTTTCTTATAATTGACACTTTCACCCTGGAAAAAGGCCTCTGACTATCCATTCTGAGTGTCTCTCATCATTTTATAGATCTCTATCAGTTCTTCCATCTTTCCAGTGAAAACAATCCTAGTTTATTCAACTTTTCAGAGCCAAAACCCTCAAGACCAGGCAATATCCTGCTGAACCTTCTTTGAACTTTGGCCAAAGTTTTCACATCTTTCTGGTAGTGTGATGACCAGAACTGCACACACTACTCCAAATGCAGCCTAACCAACATTTTATATAGCTGCAATATAATTTCCCAACTCCTGTAGTCAAAGTCACGGCTGGTAAAGGCAAGTATGCAGCATGCCACCTTAATCACCTTAATTCTCTGTGTTGCCACTTTCAGGGAACTGTGGACCTGTACTCTCAAATCCCTCTATATGCTAATATTAAAGGTTTTAAGGATGATAACTGATTTCCTTCATTAATGAACCTGATAGTTGATGGGCACTATTATTGACACTAGCTTTTCAATTCCAAATATATTAATTGAATTTACGTTCCACCAGCTGCTATGGTGGGACTTGAACCAATGCCCCAGAGCGTTAGCATAAGCCTTTGAGTTACTAGTCCAGTGACATTACCATAATGCCACCAGCTCTCCTACATCATATTAGGGAAATGGAAATCTAATTGGAGCAAATGCTGAAATTAAATAATTGTCTAAATTCAGTGTAATACTCTATATTTATTCTAATATAGACTAAATGTTCATATTGTATGTGAATGTGCAGCATCTTTATCCAGTTTCTACTTCATCCTCTTTCTGCTCGTGAAATGGTGTGGAGCTCATACTCAGCTACCCTTGTTCCATCTTGCAGATCTATGCTTGTGGTTGCCTCATGTATGGTGAAATGGCAGGGTCATGGCTCTTGTTTCATTTTAAACTTTCTTTCATGCTGCTGATTGTTACATACCCAGGATTGATCTTAGCTGGAGTAAAATGGAGCTGGCATTCTGCAAGTATCTGCTCGACTTTGTCCAAGCTCAGTTTTCAGCACTAGTTCCAGGCCCCAGGTTTTTGATTTGTTTTTATTACCAGCAGCTGCCTCTTCAGCTGCATATTAGGACCTCCTCTACCTGAATTTCATGGCACAACCTCTGCTGCGCCTTCTCCAGGTTGTGCCATGCCTATATTAGGCTCTGTCTCTCTTCTTCAGTGTTATATTCTTGCTGTGTTCACTCTTGAATTTTAGGTCTTGTTTCTGGAAACAACTTCAAAACTATCCAGTTAAAGCAGTTGTTCCTGAGGATTTCCATAAGGGTTTGCAACCTTTAAGAGCATATCAAATTTAGTCTTTGGGGTGGGGTTGGGTTGTTGAACAAGACCAGGTCATGATAATCTTCCTTGCCATTCATATGTTCATTGCAATTCAAATGCTGCTGCACAGGGTGAAATAGGGAAGAAATGTCGATGGCGCAGACTACACTCTGAGATCTCCAATTCTTTTCATTGGGTCATCTGGAGTAACTACCATCCAATCATTCTTCAGGAGTTTCTGTGCTGACTCCCCTTATCCCTGTTGTTGCCCTTGTTTACAATCAGCCATTTTTAAATTGTTGCTGATTGTGGAATGCATGAAAGGAAGTCAGCAGCTATTTTCAAAACTCTATGTTCTTTCCAATGAGCATGACAGTTTCTTCCTTTGTAAGGAGTTTTGAGATGCCCTTCAATTTCTTGTTTCTCTAGTTTGAAATTTACAAAGGGAGCGTGTGTAAATGCATTCTGGTTATTTTTGCCATATTTTTCAGCATATTTTTGATCTTCATTATTGACAGTTCATTCATCTGCATCTTCTGTAAATGCTATCCTTTGTTTCCCAATCCTGAACCAATTTTTTTTACAGTAAGCTGAGTCTTTGTTGCCTGCTGCCAGCACGGCTAGCCTGGATCTGACCACAGCTACTTTTCAAGCTTTCTCAGCAGCTGCTACTTTCTGTTCCTTTAGATTTTATGTTGGGCCTACTTCAGAATCTGATTCACCTCGGCCCAATTTAATCTGCTCTTTTCCAGTGAGGTTCTTCCCATTCATGCTGGATAGTTTCCTTTAACAACATGTAAAGACGAGTCTGCAGACAGTCAATTCAACTATACGGATCCTCAATGGAACCAGTTCTTCAGTATACCTTTTTAACATTATCTTCAAGGGTTTCATGATATGTCAAAGCTTTTCTTGGTAAACGTTTCTTGTACCAATGAAACTGTTTCCAGTGCTCTCAACTGTTTTCACCAGCTGTCTATCAGTAAAGATGTGATCCAGTAATGCTTTGTTGAACCTGCAGTATCCACTGAGTTTAATGACAGTTGATCTTTGGACTGTGATTTGAGTCTATTTCGCACACTTTCCATACCACTTGGAAACTTTTGCTGTATTTAGCTCTCCATTTGATGCATTCAGCTTTTGTTTTTGTAATTCTGACCCAAAACTTGTTTTTTATTTCCTGACAAACACTTTCAGTGTGGCTCTTTTTGCCATAGTTCCTGCATGTAATATTGCAGCACCAGCAATCTGCTGCTCAGTGCCAGGTTTCTCTCACTAATGGCATTTGCGAGTTTGTGTCTGTTGTGTTTAGTTTTCAGCTGACATCTAATGAATTCCTGTACTCGAGCTGAACTGTTGAGCAGCTTATATTGCTAATTCCATGAAAACAGCAACTTCCAAAGGTTAGGTTGCTTATTGTAAATCACTTTTGAATAACCTCACCCTTAAAGCTACAAACTAATCTATCTCTCATGATATTGTTCAAGACATCCCCAAATTCAATGTTCAGTTAGTCTTGTTAAGGTAATTACAAACTGTATGATTGATTCACTTTGTTGGTTATGTTTATAAAGCCTAAACCTTTTGGTAATGACTAAAGTTTTTAGCGAATAGTGGTCCTGCAATATTTCCACTATTTCATGCTATGTTTTCTTGTCTGGTTTTTCCAGCTCCTTCTCTCCCCAAAACAAGACAAATCTGAGCTCAGCCTGTTTTCCTTTCTGTTTTACAACACCCCAGCTCAAAATTTGTTATTGTAGGGTACTTGCTACCAGTACTGTTGCACGTGGACAGTTTCTTTCTCAAGTTGTTTTCCCCAGAATCTTCGATTTTTGTTTTGGTTCCTCTGGTGGCTACAACCATTGTTTGGCACTTCTCCATTGTCAACTTTTGTGTAGCGATGATTTCAATAATTTATTCTTCTGTTGAGTGCCTATATGCTGTCAGAGTTTTTCCACTTGTTTTTTTGAAGTGACTGTAGTTTGATCACCTTGTTCCAATTTTCTATGGGGTGGTTTTTTTAAGGATATTCTGGAGGCCTTGAAGGTTTAAACAAACTGAGACTTTATTGAAAGGATGTGAACACTACAAGCTGCTAAGATAATCTGCCCATTTGCTTGTGCAAAGAGCTGACATTCTCATCAGCAACATCACAAGATTGGTCTCTTAAATTGCCCCTGTCCAATGCGAAGCTGCCAGTGAGAAAACTCTCTATAAATAACATTACAAGATGAGCATGAAGTTTATGATTGGTCTGTCAGGATGCAGTTGACAATGTTTTTTCTTCAACATATAATTTATCGTCTTCGTATTAGGGCACCCAATCTACAACAAGCCGATAATTCTCTTCCAATGTATCTAGGTAGGTAGTTTCACAATTTGAAAATGCACAGTTGTAGATTGTCGTTCTAGAAATGAGGTGAATGCATAGTGGACACTGAAGAACGTTATCTCCAATTGCAATGGGATCTTGATCAATTGGCCCAATGGGCTGACGAATGGCAAATGAAGTTTAATTTATACAAATGCAAGGTGATGCATTTTGGTAGATTGAACCAGGGCAGGACTTTTTCAATTAAATGTAGAACATTACAGTGCAGTACAGGCCTTTTGGCCCTTGAAATTGGTTTCACAGGTTGGCACAATCTAAAGCCTATCTAACCTACACTATTCCAATATCATCCATATGTTTATCCAGTGACCATATAAATGCCCTTAATGTTAGCGAATCCTCTACTGTTGCAGACAGGGCATTCCACCCCCCTTACTACTCTCTGAGTAAAGAACCTACCTCTGACATCTGCCCTATATCTGTCATCTCTTAATTTAAAGCTATGTCCCCATTTGCCCGCCACTTCCACCGGAGGAAAAAGGCTCACACTGTCCATCCTGTCTAATCCTCTGATCATCTTATATGCCTCTATTAAGTCACCTCTTAATCTTCTCTCTAACAAAAACAGCCTCAAGTCCCTCAGTCTTTCCTCATAAGACCTTCCCACCGTACCAGGCAACATCCTGGTAAATATCCACATCCTTCCTATAACTGTACGCAGTACTCCAATTGCGGCCGCACCAGAGTTGAGCCAAGCTCAATAAAAGCTAAAACACCGTGTGCTGCCTTAACAATCTTATCAACCGGGGTGCCAAATTTCAGGGATCTATGCATATCCACACTACCAAGTAATTTACCATTAGCCCAGTACTCTGTATTCCTGTTACACCTTCCAAATTGAATCACTTCACACTTTTCCACATTAAACGCCATTTGCCACCTCTCAACCCAGCCCTGCATCTTATCTATGTCCCTCCATAACCTGCAACATCCTTCTGCATTGTCCACAACTCCACCGACTTTAGTGTCATCCGCAAATTTACTAACCCATCCTTCTACGCCCCCATCCAGGTCATTTATAAAAATGACAAACAGCAGTGGCCTCAAAACAGATCCTTGTGGTACACCACTTGTAAC
Source organism: Sphyrna mokarran (assembly GCA_024679065.1). Classification (NCBI taxonomy): domain Eukaryota; kingdom Metazoa; phylum Chordata; class Chondrichthyes; order Carcharhiniformes; family Carcharhinidae; genus Sphyrna; species Sphyrna mokarran. The sequence goes on from JAGIQG010000016.1 coordinate 72,575,805, forward strand.
TGAACTCCAGGATGAACATTCCCCATCAACCACCACCCTCTGTCTTCTTACAGCTAGCTAATTTCTGATCCAAACTGCTAAATCACCCTCAATCCCATGCCTTCATATCTTCTGCAAAAGCTTACCATGGAGAACCTTGTCAGATGCTTTACTGAAATCCATATATATCACATCAACTGCTTTACCATCATCCGCCTCTTTGGTCACCTTTTCAAAGAACTCAATAAGATTTGTGAGGCACAACCTACCCTTCACAAAACCATGTTGACTATCCCTAATCAAATTATTCCTTTCTAGAGGATTATGAAGCCTATCTCTTATCCTTTCCAAAACTTTGTCCACAACAAAAGTAAAGCTGACCGTTCTATAATTACTAGGGTTGTCTCTACTCCCCCTCTTGAACAAGGTGACAACATTTGCTATCCTCCAGTCTTCTGGCGTTATTCCTGTAAACAATGACGACTTAAAGATTGAAGCCAAAGGCTCTGCAATCTCCTTCCTAGCCTCCCAGAAAATCTTAGGATAAATCCCATCAGGCCCAGGAGACCTACGTGTTTTCATACTTTCCAGAATTGCTAACGCCTCTCATTATGAACTTCAATCCCGTCTAGTCTGTTAGTTAATGGTGGGGCATTGGGGAGAGTTACAGAACAAAGAGATCTAGGGATACATGTTCATACCTCCTTGAAAGTGGAGTTACAGATGGACAGAGTGGTGAAGAAAGCATTCGGCATGCTTGATTTCATCAGTCAGAATATTGAATACAGAAGTTGGGACGTCTTGTTGAAGTTATACAAGATATTGGTAAGGCCACACTTGGAATACTCTGTGCAGTCTGGTCACCCTATTATAGAAAGAATATTATTAAATTAGAAAGAGTGCATAAAAAATTTATTAGGATGCTACTGAGACTTGATGGTTTGAGTTATAAGGAGTGGCTGGATAGACTGGGACTTTTTTTCTCCAGAGCATAGGAGACTGAGGGGTGATTTTAGAGATCTACAAAATAATGAGGGCCACAGATCAGCTGGATAGTCAATATTTTTTCCCCCAAAGGTAGGGGAGTCTAAAACTAGAGGGCATAGGTTTAAGGTGAGTGTGGAGAGATACAAAAGTGTCCAGAGGGGCAATTTTTTCATACAGAATGTAGTAAGTATCTGGAGCAAGCTGTTAGAGATATTAGTAGAGGCAGGTACAATTTTGTCTTTTAAAAAGTTTTAGATAGCCAAATGAATACGATGGGTATGGAAGGATATGGGCTAAATGTGGGCAATTGGGATTAGTTTAAGGGTTTAAAAAAAAGGCAGCATGGACAAGTTGGGCCGAAGGGCTGTTTCCACACTCTGACTCTTAGATTTGAACTCAATAAATATGTTTAATTTTCATTTTATTGTGCATTTAGGCAAATATTTTAAACCAGATGTTCCAAGTTAAAGCCAGAACATTCACAACATGTTGAACATTTACAGCATGGCAAACTTGCGTTACGATGTAACGTTGAGGTTGTGTATCATGAGCCAAGTCATGGACTATATGTTAACATTTGATGATTCGTGGCCTTGTCTTCTACATACCGTAAAAGAGCAGAATGAAATGTTGCCGTTGGCCTTTACCAAAATCATTGCAAAGTAATTGTAATTGCTTTGCTGGGGTAAGAATATACCCAAAATATAAGAAATTGGATCAGGAATAGGCCACTTGATCCTTCGAACTGCTGATCATAGCTAATCTCATCTTGGCCTCAACTCCACTTTTCTTTCTGTTCCCCATAACTTTAAAATCCTGTATATTCCAAAAATTTGTAAATCAGCTTTGAGTATATTCAGTGACTGAATTTCCTCGGCTCTCTGGGGTAGAGAATTCTAAAGATTCACAACTTTAAGAGAAGGGATTTCTCCTCATCTCTGTATTAAGTGGATGACTCTCTTCCTTGGCTTTTCAGATTCTCAAGAATATGGAATCCTCTGGTCATGTGCAATCCCATTTCTTGGAATTTCTCCTGTCGTTGGGATGGCCGGTGGATGTTGGGAAGCACCCAGGCTGGACTGGACATGTGTCGACCAGCTGGCTAATTAACAATGGCAATGGCAGTGAGGGGAAGGAACAAGGTATGTGGAGAAAATAAATCAACACTCAAAATCTGGCCTTAAAAATACAGTTAGGACCACAGCAGAAGTTATTGTTAAGCAAGCTGAACCCCAGAATGAAATCTATCTCACTGATCACGAAACCGTTTTCATTGTGAGAATGAGGAGGATTGCCCCCAAAAGCGTAGAATTCTACTAATACCTTTAGATTTTATTAATGAAAAGATTTATTAAAAAGAAAAAAACTTAAGCACACAATATTAAAGTTGCACAAAGCAATTTTACAAATCAACATCTCCCCCTCTCACTCATATTCACTCTCGCACGTACAAGCACACAACGTGCAAGTAAACTACCTTCTTGGCAACAACCTCCTTATAGATCTTAACCATACAAATATAGTAATATTACCCAAGATAAGGAACTGTTGTCACTTTAAAAGGTACATTGTATGATTTCCCAAACCTTCCACTCTGATGTGGAATTCCAAAAGCAGGTTCAGAAACAAAAGACTCCTCTAGTTTAACATTGGGTGGCTGCCTCCAATTCACAATTCTCACAGCAGCTCACACACACATGAGCTAGTCTTCAGAGCTTGCTCTCAGAACACACTCACTCCCTGGCTGAGTGAGTTTCCTCCGAGTGCCCTGGTTTCCTCCCACAGTTCGAAAGATGTGAAGGTGAAGAATAATCCAAAGAGCTTCTACAGGTATATTAAGAGCAGAAGGATAGTAAGGGATAAAATTGGTCCTCTTGAAGATCAGAGTGGTCGGCTATGTATGGAACTAAAAGAAATGGGGGAGATATTAAATGGGTTTTTTGCATCTATATTTACAAAGGAAACTGGCATGGAGCCTATGGAAATAAGGCAAACAAGTAGGGAGGTCATAGAACCTATACCTAGGATCTGGATGATAATATGGTAAATTGGATCAGCAATTAAAGGGGAGGTGGTGTTTGCTCTTTTGAGGCAAATCAGAATAGATAAATCCCCAGGACCGGACAGGATATTCCCCCAGACTTTGAAGGAGACTAGTGTTGAAATTGCAGGGGCCCTGGCTGATATATTTAAAATGTCGGTATCCCCGGGTGTGGTGCCAAATGATGCGAGGATAGCTTGTGTTGTTCTATTGTTTAAAAAAGTCTCAAAAAGTAATTTGAGAAATTATAGGCCAGTAAATTTGATGTCAGTAGTAGGTAAATTATTGGAAGGAGTACAAAGAGATAGGATCTACAAATATTTGGATGGACAGACAGCATCAACACGGCTTTGTGCATAATAGGTCACGTTTAACCCATCTATTAGAGTTTTCGAGGAGGTTACCAGGAAAGTGGATGAAAGGAAAGCAGTGGATGTTGCCTACGTGGACTTCAATAAGGCCTTTGACAAGGTCTTTCGTGGGAGGTTAGTTAGGAAGGTTCAGTCACTAGTTGTACATGGAGAGGTAGTAAATTGGATTAGACATTGGCTCAATGGAAGAAGCCACAGAGTGATAGTGGAGGATTGCTTCTCTGAGTGGAGACCTATAACTAGTGGTGTGCCGCAGGGATTAGTACTGGGTCTATTGTTGTTCATCATCTATATCAATGATCTAGATAATAATGTGGTAAAGTGGATAAGCAAATTTGCTGATGATGCAAAGATTGGAGGAGAGTGGACAGTGAGGAAGGTTTTCAAACCTTGCAAAGGGATTGAACTAACTAGAAAAATCAGCTGAAAAATGGCAGATGGAGTTTAATGCAGACAAGTGTGAAGTATTGCACTTTGGAAGGACAAAGCAAGGTAGAACATACAAGATAAATGGTAGGACACTGAAGAGTGCAGTAGAACAGAACGATCTGGGATACAGATACATAATTCCCTAAAAGTAGCATCACAGGTAGATAGGGTCGTAAAGAGTGCTTTTGGTACATTAGCTTTTATAACCAAAGTATTGAGAATAAAAGTTGGAATGTTATGGTAAGGTTGTATAAGGCATTGGTGAGGCCAAATTTAAAGTATTATGTGCAGTTTTTGTCACCTAATTATAGGAAGGATATTAATAAGGTTGAAAGAGTGCAGAGAAGGTTCACAAGGATATTGCCAGAACTTGAGAAACTGAGTTACAGAGAGAGATTGAATAGGTTAGGACTTTATTCCCTGGAGCTTTGAAGAATGACAGATTTGATAAAGATGTATAAAATTATGATGGGTATAGATAAAGTGAATGCAAGCAGGTTTTTTCCACTGAGATTAGGGGAGAAAAAAACTACAGAGGACATGGGTTAAGGTTGAAGGTGGGAAAAGTTTAAAAGGATTATTAGGGAAGGGGGGGGAGCTTCTTCACACAGAGTGGTGGGAGTGTGGAATGAGCTGTCAGATGAAGTGGTAAATGTGGGCTCACTTTTAACATTTAAGAAAAACTTGGACAGATACATGGATGGGAGAGATATGGAGAAATATGATCCAGGTGCAGGTCAGTGGGACTAAGCAGAAAAATGGTTTGGCACAGCAAGAAAGGCCAAAAAGCTATGCTGTAGTGTTCTGTAGTTTTATGTGCTGATTGGGTGCATTGGCCATGCTAAATTCTCCCTCAGTGTAATGGAACAAGCGCCAGATTGTGGCATCTTGGGGATTTTCACAGTCACTTCATTGCAGCATTAATATAAATTTACTTGTGACACTAATAAGTAAACTTAAACTATCTTTCCTGAAATATCTTTTTCCCCTTCATCCCAAGCCCCATTATCTTCAAATATTTCTGTGAATACAATTTCTCTAAATATAAAAATCTTTTATATTGCCTATTTTGCCTCTACTTTTGCATCAATAATATTTAATATATATTTTCTTACTTACTAGTGAAACGTGCAAATGTTTCTTGTCCCCTCTGGAATTCCTTTCTAGAATTGACAAGTTTTCCATTTATCTCACAATGCAAATTTTAGATTCAACTTATTTATTTGTAATTCAGACTCGACATAACCTCTTATCGTAAATGCATCAGCTTCCACCTTTAACCTTTTATCTCTTTGACCTCTCAGACAATCTCTCTCTATAGTAATCTTGTCCTGCTTAATTAACCTGATCAAGCACGCATTCACACACGCACATCTTTGTTTATCTACACAAAATAACAATGTAATTCCCCCAAGAATTTTAAAAATGCATAGTGTTCACAATACTGAAATCAGGAATTGCTCTCTTTGTCAATTAAAATAATGGAACTCCATGAAGCTGAAGTTATGTTTCAGCTATATAAAGCTCTAATCAGACCACACTTAGAGTACTGAGAGTAATTCTGAACTCCACACCATACAAAGAATATATTGTTGGAGTGAGTGCAGCTCTGTTTCATCAGAATGATACCTGCACTCCCAAGAGTTAAATTATAAGAAGAGATTACACAAACAAGGGGTGTATTCACCTGGAATTTAAAAGTTTAAGGGGTGAATTGATCAAAATTTTCAAGATAATATACTACATGGGACCTAGAACTGAACACCAAGTCAAATATTTAGAAATAGACCTTTCAGGAGTGAAATTAGGAAACTTTTTGGAATCCATTTGCACCAGTGACAATTGGATGTTGGGTGAATTAATTTTAATAAATTTTTGAGTATTGCTAAACAGAGAGTGTGTCAAAGCTTTTTGTCTTGCACTCTTCAGAACAGAGGCAACAATGTCACATTTCACAGGGAACAGCAATTATACCACAAAGTTGGTAGGTTAACATGACTGCTCCATTTCAACAGTGAACTTTTTTTGAGTGCAGGTTGGAGCACATTAACATACGTAGCCACTTAACATTGCAACACACCTTAATGAGCTCCAGCGACAATACAAATGTTGTTTTTCACTGACAGGCTGCTACAGTCAAGCCAAAAAGACATTCTCTGGACCATACAATTAAGTAATGTGCGTGAATTTCAATGCCAGTGTGATCCACCAGTTATTAGGACATATTGAACAGTGTGAACCTTCAGCTGGTGGTGATGGGCAGAACGCTGACTATCCTGAACAAATTTCTGCTTGCAAACTGCAGAAACATTAGATATGATTCTACCATTGGACAGCATTTGCTGATGAGTGGTAGGAATTACACACACGACCAACTGAAGCTGGGCTTGCATATATTCGTATGCAAAGACTGCCCTTTGCAGCATAAGGTACAGGTCCACACATTGTATATTTTTTAAAATAAAAACAGTAGTTCACCAGTACATTCACCATGGCAATATCACAAACAATCAGAGCCAATTTCCCAACTAATCCAAACTGCATTGGCATTCCATGATTGTAACAATGAGTTTCAGTTATAAGTTGATTAGAACAAAATGGCTTTTTAATTGCACAGTAACACTTTTTTTTTTCAATTAAAATTCCATTCCTCATGCAGTATAAATTGTTTTTACCTTTAACGGTATTCTTGTTTCTTTCCTGGTGATTGCAAGTGACTATTTGATGGATTTTTTTTTAATCAACCCAGATATTAAAGACATGGGGAAGATGGCTGTATAGAGTTTGATAATGGATCAGCCATGATCACACTGGTCAAACTGCCTGCAGAGGCTAAATGTTCTATTTTTCTTCCTATGTTCCTTGATTAGCCACACAAGGACACAAGAAATAAACAACCTTGCCAATTTTTTGAGCAGGTTATCTAAAATCTTTCTAATCTTTTCATTCCCCTTTTCAGAGGAAACTGTAACACCTGAAGACATTGGAGGTGGAATTTTTAATGGAGAGAAGAAAGCATTATATTATGCTGATGCCTTGACTGAAATTGCCTTTGTTGTTCCTTCCTTTATGGAGTCATCCAGTAAGTCAAAACTCTGTTATTTGGGAATAGCTTTTATTTATATATGTGTAATATATCCAGAGGACTTTGTTTCTTCCAGTAGTACACTGCCTTCGTAACCTTGCACTGACTGGGAGATTTCTGCTTTCGATTAGAGCCCAGATTGATTACCTGCGCGAATGTTGTGTTTTGGTGGAAGTCGTCAACTTTAAACTTTGAATTGCTGGTAGCTGCAGAAAAAACATCTTGATTTTGTAAATTTATAACCAGGCACCATTCTAAGATGCCATAGGGAGAAAGAGACTTGCACTAGTTGCTATGAGTAGTGATATCATGAGTCCATTCATCAAGATTTGCATTGGGATGAAATTTTAGATTAATTGTAAATTCTCCTTTGAACGTTCCATAGAAATACTGATCTCTTGAATTCTGATACTCATTGAGATCAATATGGTTATTACCCATCGAGATCAATGCAGCTCTGTTCCCGCTTGTTATAACATGTAAAATTTCCCCATGTCTTAGTAATGGCTCCATTCTTTGAGCTATATTTTAATTAGATAAACTTGTAATAAACTGCATTGGCATTCCATGATTGTAACAATGAGTTTCAGTTATAAGTTGATTAGAACAAAATGGCTTTTTAATTGCACAGTAACACTTTTTTTTCCAATAAAATTAGATATCCATTCGTTCTGTCAGTTTTCCCCTTCTTTCCAGAAGAGTTTGATGCCTTGTTGGGTTTATTTCTACCAGCACCATGTTCATGTGTTAAATTCAACAATAAGCATGATATTTTTATGTGAGGGTGTGTCCTGTCCTCAGCCGCCTGCACATTCCCACTGGTTACCAATCTGGAGCAGGAGCACTGACTGTTATTTTCTCTCATTCCATTTCCTTTCATCCCTGCCTCTTCCCTGATTAAGAATGACTAATTTTGCACAGCCATAAGGGTTTGAAGTTGAGCCCACTGTGGTTTGAGAGCCCATGCTAAACTACCAGGGGAGCAGTGAAGCTCTATTTGAAAAATCAAATCCCTCTCCACTGAAATGAGTGTTGTGTTTAGATGCAGAATTGAGAAGCAGTTTGTTTATAAGCAGTTTGGATCAAGATGTTCACTGGAAAGCATTAATCTTCAATTGATATTGAATGGAAATATTAATTCTAAATATCTTTAATGTAATCTTATTTATAAATTAATGTCATTGTTCTAATTGTCGTTGCACAGCCATTATACCTATAATTTCTAGTCCTGCAACATTGCAGAAACACATTTATTTCCCTTTGTTATATTTGTAGCTGACTCCTCAGAGAGTGGACTCGCATCGCAGGAGGCAGAGACACAGATGGATCTACTGCCAAGCCTCCTGAAACAAACCCCACTGACTTTGGAGCTCTTCCCAAATCATTCCGAAAACCTCAACAACTCTCAAAGGGTGAGATTCTCCCCATAGAGTAAAGGGTTGCAGGTTTATCCCTCCAGTATTCAAAGCCTGTTTCAGTTTTGAATGCAGATGTGAGTGTGTGTGTTAGTGCATGAAAATCCACTCCCACTCACCCCAGAAAGCTTGGTTGTTGCATTATATTCACAGGGCTTTGTGACACCAATTTCTCTTCCACTTTCATGATTAGGAAATACTGTATCGCGGTGGCATCGTTTATGTGAGATGTTAGACTAAGGTGCTTCTCTCCTTGCCCCTCTGGTAAAGATTAGAAGATCATTTGAGGCATGGACTTTGTGACCTGACTGACATTCCTCCCTAAATTAAGGCCACTGGAAATTGGCTGTTTTTTATGGTTTGTAGAATCTCGTGTGTGTAAGCTGGCTGCCACATTTAGCTACATATTAGCTACCACTGCTCGTAAATGTCATTATCACCATGATTCAACGTGAATGCTTTTACCCTCAAGTTAGAACATAGAACATTACAGCGCAGAACAGGCCCTTCGGCCTTCAATGTTGTGCAGACCAATTAGGAAAAAGCAATGACCCTCTAACCTAAACCATTCCCTTTTCGTCCATAAACTTATCTACTAACTTCTTAAACACCACCAAACTTGGCGCATCTACAACTGCAGCAGGCAGGGCATTCCATACCCTTACCACCCTCTGAGTAAAGAACCTACCTCTGACATCCATCCTATAACTACCACCCTTAATTTAAAGCTATGTCCCCTCGTGCTAGCTTTCTCCATCCTAGGAAAAAGGCTATCACTGTCCACCCTATCTAAACTCTAATCATCTTATATGTTTCGATAAGGTCTCCTCTTAGCCGCCTTCTTTCTAATGAAAACAACCTCAAATCCCTCAGCCTCTCCTCATAAGAAGGGTGTGAATTCTTGGCTGACGCTTCTAGTGCTGTGCTGAGAGAATGCTACATTGTCATACGTGCCATCTGACTGCTAAAATGGACATTAAAGATCCCAAGGCACCGTTCAAAGAGGCAGTTCTCCCAGTGAATGAGTCAATAGGCATCCCTCAGCTGACATCACTGAAAACAGCCTTTCTGATCATTCCTCTCGTTGCTGTTCTTGGGGCTGTAGTGTGTGCAGATTTATTGCCACTTTTGTTTATATTCTACAAGGACTACACTTTGAGTGATTTATTTGTGTGATGAACTTCAGGATGTTCCTCAGGATGTAAAAGAAGCTATTTTAAATGCAGTTATTTATTTTACTGTGAATTGTGGAAGCTACCATTTCCTTTTACTGAGTATTTTTTTTTCCTTCTGAAGCTAAGCCCTACACAAAAATCTAAGAAGCTGCCACTTGGTCGAACAGTACCTCCGCTGGGCCCTGAAACTAAGGTCATTGTTGTGTGGGTCGAACGCTTTGATGACATAGGTATAGTATTTCTGAAAAGCTTTTAACAGTAGCTGTATTACTGCATCATCAAGTACTGCTTCGTATCACTGATCCCTTTGTAATTATAAAGCTGACATTCATTTGAATTATATTCAGGAAATAATTTGTAAATTTCAATATGGAAGCAATGTGCTATGCCTTCATGTTACTGTGGAATTATAGCCTTTGGCTTATGGCTGTTTGGCCATGTGTATATTATATATTTTTGATCTATCAAGGATTCCGGATATGTGCAGCAGGCAGGAAAGCAGCCATATTTTGAATGGCAGAGCAGACTTGAGGGATTGAATGGTCATCTATGGAACATTCTTGTAGAGTTTCATACATGCTCTCTCTTTTTGTCAAATAACACTTTATTACAAATCCTGCCAGCCTGTGACTTCTTCCAGCACTTCATAGCATTCTTAGTATCTTCTCTGCTGTGGCAGTTTAACATTTAGTGATCTTTTTCTAGAGAATTTTCCACTGAATGACCTTCTACCAGAGACCAGCACTGGAGTAGAGACCACTACAAACAGCAGCACATCTCTCAGGTACATTCACTTCTTTTTAAGCTATGGAATCTACAATTAGTGCCCCTTCAATCAGATTTTGTTTCTCAAGTTTCAGAGGCTCTGAAGTAACCCCTCAGCAGCTGGTGTTCCTTCATCAGATTCCCTGTATCTACAAACAATACTTTAGGATTACAATCCTAAAGTGCTTCATGTACACAATCAGAATCCATGTTTATGAGGCTCCCTGGTTGGACAGGCAATTATGGCAACGATCAGGGAGCTTGTCCTCCAAGAGGCCAGCCTGAGAGGCCTCACTGAAAACAATACAGTCTGCAATTTTATACTAATAAGCAAGGGTTTCCATGGCTTTGTGCTGGTTCATGAGGCATCTATTGCTTTCTGGTGAAAGCCCCATTAGGGCATTCAGTTGGGGGAGAATGGGAGAGGCCTGCCTTTGGTGCCTGGGAAAGCCTGCTACATCATTCACTTAGCCCAAGGCCAGTACCATACACCATTCAAAATTGCAGCAAAGCTCACTCCTGCATTTAAGTCATTAAGAGAGTTTGTAAAGCTTAATTTTGTATCATTGCTCGTGTGTTTGTGATTTTTTTCACATTTTTGGTTGTGCAGTTGTTTGATTGAAAGGGATTTTTGGTTCAAAATCTTATTGTGTATTCGTTTAAGTTTTAAAGGTAATTAGTCTGATACAGATGTGTGTAATTCAGAAATTTCCACTGACTTTGTGAGACAGAATAATGAGCGCATTAAGCTGCTGTTTATCTCAACCACATTCTCAAAATTTCCCTGGGGTTAAAGGGGCTGGGTTTACTAGCATCAGTTCAACATGAAAAACCTGATCCTCCCTTCAGCATTGGCACTCTGCTGTTATGTAAGAAAATTTTTTGGCTGTTCATCTTTTCTGTAACTTAGGAACTTTGACTGTCCTGACCATAATAAATAGGAGCAGGAGTTGTTCATTTGGCCTATTGATTATGTCCTATCATTCAATAAGATCATGATTGTAGCCTTAAGTCCACTTTCCTGCCTGTCCCCATTACTGTCAATTCCTTTGCCAATTAAAAATCTTTCTAACTGTCTGAATATTTTCAATGACCCAACAACCTCTGCTGCTTTCTGGGGCAGAGAATTTCAAAGACTAACAACCCTCTTGGAGAAAACATTCTTCCTCATTTCCATCTTAAGATCCTCCCAAAAGAAGAAGCATTTCTCAGTATCCACTCTCATGTGCACTCGCAGAATTGTCTATGTTTCAGTGCAGTCAGTGATTGAGATATGTACAGTGGTATACACTGGATTAACCATCTTGCCTTTATCTGGTCTGCTTATTCTAGGACCACTATGTCAGACAAGGATGTGCCAGTCATTTTCATCCATCCTCTGAAGACTGGTCTCTTCAGAATAAAAGTTCAAGGAGCTACAGGGAAGTTCAGCATGGTAATTCCATTGGTTGATGGAATGGTTGTCAGTCGACGGGCATTAGGTAAGGATGCTTGCTGGCAGATAATTGAAGATTCCGCTTTGTTTTGAACCAAGCACATGATTGTTTCCCCGCTCAAAATTTACAACTCCTACCTGTTCCTAATATCCGAGCTTCACTGCGTTATTCCCACTCGCTCGTGAATGGGAGATATTGATGGAATGTTACAGGATTGCAGAACCAGCAAGAGGTGCCTCTTGTAGGTGCAGTCTTCCATTTGCAGTATCCCACTCACCGAGTTTCCCACCTCCTCCATGTGCATGATTCAAGCTCCGACCGCGCAGATGCAACTTTAAAGCAGTTGAAATCTCTTGCATGTGATAAGTTGGAAACGTAATTCTGCATTAACAAAAGAGAATTGCATTTAGCCCAGCGATGGTCAAATCGTCATTTAGGCTTCTAGCCTCAGCAGTCAAGCACCAAATAAAATCTTGCTCCCAGAGGAATATACCACTAGCATTGCTTTACAAGGGTCTCTGTGATGCTCTGATTATATCAGGAGAATATTGTAAATTACATAGAATATAGGGATCTCTAATCTGACCTATGGGTTGTAAAACCTATCCCATATAACACCAATTAATGCAGTTGGGATTGGGAATGATATAATTGTTTTGGGAATTGTACTGATATAATTTTAACTGTATTACCATACTTAAACTCCACACCATCAAAATTCTGGGAGGTTATCATTGACCAGAAATTTAATTGGATCAGCCATAAAAATATTGTGACCACAAAAGCGGATCAGAGATTGGGAATTCTGCACTGAGTAATTCCCCACCTGACCACCATCTATAAGGCACAAGTCAGGAGTATGATGCAATACACTCCACTTGCTAGATGAGTGCATGTCCAAAAGGACTCAAGAAGCTTGATCCTTTTGTCAGGGTGCTAGGCCAGAACCCAAGTTACTTATGATGCTAGACTAGACTTCAACAATTTTTCTATTTCAGCATAAATGTGACAATAGGATGCTTCAGTCTAGGAATAATTCTGCTAACAAATGAACCTTTTATTGTAAAACAAACCAGTTTAAATATAACTCTGACAAATGAAGCTATTAACTGTTAACAGCTAAACAATATTTTAAAATGAAAAATTTTTAAATTTCTAACTTATCATTGTTCCAGTTCCAGATAAGCAACATTCCTTTTATAGATTTAAATGCCACTTTAAATACAGTTAGCAATCATAAATATACCTGGATTTTCACAGTAACTGTGTTCATGTAAACCTACTTTGTGATACTAATAAACAAACTTTAAAACTTTACTTGCTATATTGAATGTAGGCAGTCTTAAAGCTTTCAAAAAAATAAGAGTTTCAAAGCAGCTTGTGGAAACCTCTGCCTTCAAACAATTCCCAGCTGGAACTGCAACTCTAAACTGCAAAAGCCTCTCCCTCTGCTGCTGACCCAAGACTGCAAAAGCCACATGACTGTCAATCACACTAATCAGAAATCCCATGAATGGGGACTTGAGTAAATAAAGTCCATTAACTCTACTTAACCACTTACAGGCCTAAAATGAGTAAGTATCCTGTTCTCCCACCGCCTGTGATGCATTTCTCCAGATACACCAACTGCCTGCAGATTTAAGCTAAATTTTTAAGCATTTTCCTTAAACATAAAAAAACCAATTGCACTACTGTCATCACACCATCCAGGACAAAGCAGCCTGCTTGATTGCACCCAATTCACTTCCTCCATCACTGATGTACCAACTACAAGATGTACTTGCTACACTCCTTTGACAAGCACCTTCCAACCATGCAACTTCAACAACCTAGAAGGACAAAGACAACAGAACCTGGGAATACCACCATATGCAAGTTCCTCTCCAAGCCACAGACTATCCATCTCAGCTTGGAACTATATCACCTTTCCTTCACTGTCACTTGGTCAAAATTCTAAAACTCCCTCCCTATCAGCACTATGGGTGTACTTGCATCACATGGACTGCAGTGGTTCAAGAAGGTAGCTCATAGTACCTTCTCAAGGGCAATTGGAAATGGTAACAAATGTTGACCTTGCCAACAGCGCCCTCGGTTCATCAGCTGCTTGCTCGTTGAGAACTTTTAACAAAAAGGGAGATACTTTGTGTAAAAATGATCGATTCTTAACATGCCATTAAAATCAAGTAGAAATTTACGGTGGTTAATAAATCACCAACCAAAAGGGATGTGGTGGGGGAAGATTTGCTCTGGTTCAATAGTTCTAAACTTCAACTAATTTTCATGGTATTAAATTTAAGAGCAAGAGCTTTAAATGGAACCCAGTTCTGGTGTTTTTTGAGGCACAAGGTATCTTTGAGTACAGGTTTAGTAATATAACAGACCTGTCTGCTCATGCGTAGCTCACTCACACTGGAGTACAAATGTTAATAAACCCTTTAACAGAGGGATAACTATCCCGGCTAGTTCACATCATGAAGTGGTGGAAAGAGAGGCAGTTGGCTATTGAGCCATAAAATCATACAGTGCACAAGGAGGCCATTCAACCCAATTGAGTCTGCGCGAACCACAATCCCATCCAGACCCTATCTCCACAACCCCATGCATTTACCCCATCTATTCCCCCGACACTAAGGGGCAATTTAGCATGGTCAATCCATCTAACCTGCACATCTTTGGAGTTGTTCGTACTGTGCAGGACAGGGCATTAGGGCTGATTCATGGTGTGAAGGGAGTTCTACATTGGTGATGGGCTATGCATAACAAATAGATTTAGCTGTTGAACTGCAGACTTACAAAGAGAAATCAGTCCAGAGCAGCAAGTGATTCAGGGACTGCCAATTGGAAATGCTGGGCTTGGCATAGATGCCCAACTCTCTTACTCTGCACCATTGGTGAACATGATGTAGAGATGCCGGCATTGGACTGGGGTAAACTCAGTAAAGTTTTACAACACCAATTTTAAATCCAACCAATTTATTTGATAGTAAATCCGCGAGCTTTCGACCTATGCAGCCTTCGTCAGGCAAATGCAGTGTTCTGATCTGCAGAGGCACTCATATCCACACAGACAGTTACAGATTGCTGATTAGAATGCGAATCCTTACATCTAACCTGCTATTCAAGTGTTAAAGTGGCTAACAAGGTGTGTGAAGGGAATCCTGAGCATTGGTTAGAGAATTGTGTATTTTCTCCAGACAGCACAGTAAGTGAGGTTTTTTGCTAATCCAGGCAAGTTACGGGGGTTACAGATAGTGTGTCATGAAGCCAAGATCCCTGTTAAGACCGTCCTCATGTGTGCGGAACTTGGCTATCAGTCTCTGCTCAGCGACTCTGCGCTGTCGTGTGTCACGAAGGCCCCCTTGAAGAACATTTACCCGCAGGTCGGAGGCCGAATGCCCATGACTGCTGAAGTGTTCGCCCACAGGAAGGGAACTGTTTTGCCTGGTGATTGTTGAGCGATGCTCATTCATCCGCTGTCGTAGTGTCTGCACGGTCTCCATTGGTGAACAGCAGTTGCACTCGGCATCTGGGAAGAGTGGGTGAGATTGGAACTCATGAGACATCTGGAAGTTGTAATGAAGCGATGGTTAGTAAGATTGGTGTTGAGCAAAATCGGTTTCAAATGAATTTACCCCCACGTTTTCCCAAGGCAGTACACAATGAACATGGAGCAGGCTACCAGAAGAAAGTAAATCATTCTGAATTTAAAAAGTAACTTAAAAAGCCACTGCTTTGATATTGAAAAATGGGATGGATCCTTCATTTCCTAACCTGACGTTTCCTGAAATGTCATTGTCCAGGCATTCACTATCAATCTTCAAATAATTGGTGTTCAGTTGGGACTGGAGTCATGGATAGACTCCAAGAGGGTAATAATGGGAGGTTTCCTTCTTCAAAGGATATTATTGAACAAATTAGATTTTGTTTCTTAAATCTAACTTTGTGGTAATTTTTTTAAATATTAAATATCAAACTTTTAAACTGTTGCAATGAGATTTGACCTTCTGTTCTCCAGGTTATGAAGCAAGGGTTAACATTCAGGAACAGCGCCACTATACTAGCATACCGGTTTGATTCAAAAGTCTTGTTTGATCAGGATGCAGAGCAAGGAGATTTCTGACTGAAATATCTAATCCCAGAGTTCAGAAGTAGCAAGTATGGTGGGATTATATGGCTTTTTCTTGCATTTTGCATGTTCTTGAGTTGCTCTGGTGTCTGCTGTGAATCATGCCAAGTGAGGGGACAGCCATTTGGAGAAAGGAGTGAATAATTACAATGGAAGGGAGAGTGTTACCATCTCCAATAAAACTATGACTATGTGGTAACCTGGTTAACGTGTGTGTGCTTTTGATTGCAGGGTTTTTGGTCCGACAGACAATTATAAACATCTGTCGAAGGAAGAGACTGGAAAGTGACTCCTACAACCCTCCCCATGTCAGGAGAAAGCAGAAGATAGTGGATATTGTCCATAAATATCGCAACAAGCTGCTGGAGCCAGAATTTTACACTTCATTATTCCAGGAAGTGGGACCGAAATCCCTGAACCCATAGATGCACTGAGGTCCATGCCGAGAGTATTTATAAGCTATTTTACTACTTAGTCAGGCACTTGGCTGCAGGAGAATGTGATGTGAAGCACCGACTGGTATCCAGAGCTCTGGAAAGCAGTATATCCCAGCTGGTTCTGTGTAAATGTGTATTAAGGACGTACAGTTGATTTTTGAGAAATATATAAAACCCATTTTATACTGAACTGCAAGACAGCCTTACTGAACATAACCGAATTTCTGTACAATACTTGAAACCTGTATTATGTAGTGTATCTTTGATCAGCTGTGCGGCAAGCTGTGCAATACTGCTGTACTCTTTAGCTCCCAGACCTTGCACTGAATCCTACACGGATAGACAGTTGTAGAGGACAAGTGAGTTTGGGGCAGTCTCAATCCATTTACTGGTGGAAGTGACTCCACAGCACAAAACTGCCCTTACAGTTAGTCATAGTTAGCATTAAAATGAAAAGGAATGGCACTGGAGCTTGGAAGAGGGGAGTTATCATTTTCATTTATCAACCTTGGTCAGTGATTTTCATTGTTAAGACACCAAGCCACGTTTGGTTGTAATGTTAATACCAAGCTACATAATTTTTCACCAGAAGACACTTTCCTGGAATTACCTTGTGTGAACACAAGGATATATTAGTGCAGTTATCAGTTCCTTGCAATCCTCAACATTAGCACAGTGCCTAATGCAAACAGCCAACAACATCTTGATTTTCAGTCTTCTGGTGTCATGCAAGCTGTGAATATTCATGTCAAAATGACATTGGACACTGTACTACTCCAAGAAAGCTAGAAGGAATGTAGAAATATTTGTCACCTTCAGGAAAGGGGAGGAATGAGGAGGTTAAGTTCACAAAAGGCACCAATGGTAAAGGTTTTTCAAGTGTCCTCCCTTTGGTGGAGAATTGAGCCTCCAATCCTTGCCCGAGATTAAACTCCATTTGCCCAACCCAGATAGTTGGGCTTTACATTCAACAGTGGAACAGCTGTGACTTTTGTTTCTGTCTGCTTTTCCCTACAACACCAAGTACAACATCCCCAATCTTTATATGTTCCAAGCAACCAGTGGGATGAGCCATTTGGTAGCAATTTCTTTCTTGTAACAAAAGATGAATTTGCTGTTTTCCCCCCATGAATTGGCATCTTGCATGGGTTCTGCATGAAATTTAACATATTGCACCTGGAAGCTTCCTTCACTGTAATTCTTCCCTGAACGTAGCAAGGCTTCCTTCTACCTCTACAACTGACAGGAACAATTTGTATCTCCGGACCTTCTCCATGGAAACCACTGACCTAGGCTGTGATTTAAAATAAAATTATCCTGAAAGTGCCCGAGTTTTGATTCGAAGCCTTCCATGCACCATGTTTTTTGCTGGTTTTTTTTTTTTGCACAGTAATCACGAAGCATTGAAAATATTTTTTACAGGTTTTATTTTTGTACCTCAATCATTCGGTCACTTCCATTTGAAGAAATAATGGTTATTTTTAAAACCATCCCTCTGTTCACAAAACATTTTCATTTGAGGAATGAACCACACTAGAAATCATTCAATATTAACACTTTCCAATCAAAGCAAATATCAAACTTTTGTGAGCAGTAATCGATACCATTAAAACACAAGAATTGTGATATACAGGGCCAAAACATCGATATTCTCCCACATCTTTCAGTGTCCCTTGTATTTTGTGACACTCTTTCAATTAACACATATCTTCCTGCACAAGTTCAATGCTTATTTTAGTTGCTTAATGGGGTGTTTTTTAAAAAAAATAAAGGTTTCTTTTGAAAATAATTTAAATGCCATGATTAGATTTCTTTCTCCCCTTAGTAACCAAGCAGTTAAACAGGCACAAGTCTCCAGCCAAATACCTGTATTGATGAAATCTCTGATTGAAGACACAGCCTTGCAGAGTAGGTGATGCAACTGGAGAAGGAAACCTGGCTATGCAACTCTTGATTAGTCTGATCCCAGTAACCCTTTAAGGCAAACCCAAACGGTATCAGTGATCCAAATGGTCAGCTTACTAATGACCACCTGAGAGGAAGGACCATGGTTGGGGGAGCCACAAATATCTAACTAATTAGTCTCCAGTAATCTATGTGCATGCTTAGCAGTCACTGCTTCATTCACGTCAACCTGTATCCAGGTTTGATGAATTCTTTACACAGAAGTGCTGCTTTCCAACAGTTAACCAGAAGCTCCAATCATCTGGATTTCCCACTTTATTGATTTCGGAATAGTGATTCATTTCTATGCAATTCAGACTCCAAGAAGCAGACTTTACAGGACGTTATTAACCTTTTGCAGTGAGTGAGTGAAGAAGGCAGTGAGCTGAGCAATATATTTGATGGAAATAGCAAATGCTGGAAATACTCAGTGCTGTTTCCAGGTGTTTTCTGTTTTAATTTCAGATTCCTAGATTTTGCAATTTTTTTTGTATTGATGAGGTGGAAAGAACATAAATGAAGCTGCTGTAAGGAAACATTCCACCCGTTATTGACTGTTCTTACAGGGTAGATATATGCAGTAACTTTTATTTTGTGCATAGCTAGGATTTTTTTAACTACACATCTCATGCACAAAAATATAGTATTCCATCTGTGTGTAGAAACAGCACGCTTTGTATGATGGAGCAGATGATGGTAGATATATTCTTACATGTGAGACCTACAGTGAGTTTATAATACCCAGCATTTGGGACCACTACTTTCAGTTTCATTTTCAAACAGTATTTAATCAGTTAAAGACAAACCATTTTGCAGTATAAAATATTTTTAAAAATCATTGCTTTTAGTTGACTGTTCTCAGAAGTGCAATTCTATGCACAGATTTCAAACTGATACCTGAGAGAGTAAAGTTGCAAATGAATATTGTGTGAATCTTAATGTTGGTAGGTATGAAATCAGGGATGTGATGCTGATCTGTTTCCACAGCAAAACATTGATTTTATATTGATGAGAATGTGAATAATTTCAAAATAATTTCTGTGGGTCACAGTCACGACATTCGTTAACCTTTATTATATATTATTTCCACAGTGAAAGTAGTTCTGTTCTTTCAAAATGCAATAATCTAACCGTACTTTAACAGAGTTTAAGCCAAATAGACTGAAACTTCAAAGAGGTATGTATCTGTTGGTAATAGAACCACTTGTTGGTTTTCAGTCAACTAAGAGATAACTGAGTCTTTCATTCTGTTCTGCAAATTGTGTTTGAAATTATTCCTATTGGACTCTCAACTTCAGTTATTTAAATTGATTGGATAGTGTGACTCAACTGCACTTTTCCTCAGTTCCTGACTGTACAAGGAAGACTATTTATCTCTCCAACTATGGAATCTGATGTCATTCCTGCTCATAAATCTCATCATAATTTGAGCAATTTAAAGTTTGGGAGTTTTTTAATTCTGGGGTTTTCTGCATTCTTTTAGTAACCAAATAATCATGACTTCTGGAAATGCACAGCAGGTAAGAAATCAATTTACTGAACAATCTTTCAGAAGTTGCCTCTTGATGTTTAATACAGAATGAGTCTTGTGAATCCCACTGCACCGAGTAATGTGCCCAAGTGACACAACAATGAGATCCTCTCTCAGAAAAGCCCAAGTTCACGGCTGCATTTATCTTCCGGGTTCAGTCTGACCAGTTCCTGGGACTTTCTTCCTTGAAAAGCTTCTCTCCTATAAAGTTTGAATGTTTTCTTTGCCCATGTTATTGCCACCTCAATAATATCATTTCAAGAATCTACTTCATTTGCTTCCAGCAAATGTTGAATTTTTTGCGTTTTGTGTTTTAAAGAATGTATATCGATCTTTGTCCCTTAGAATTTGAAATGAAAACTAAGTGACGCTATGTTTAATTTCTTAAAATGTAACCCCAAAGAAGTTGAACCAGTGAGCCACACTGGATGACAAGTTTCCTTCCAGATGGGCTTTTACAACAATTAAACTTAATTCCAGATTTTTATTGAATTCAAGTTTTATTACCTGCAGTGGCTGAATTTGAACTCGGGTCCCTAGACAATTGCCCATTAGTCCAGTGACAATACCACTACGCCACTGCTTCCCCATTATGGAGCTCACTCAGGTAAGTAAAAGATTAAACTGAATTCTTGCTTACACATTACTGCTTTCAGGAGGTTTTAAGTTACATTTTCTCCCTCTGATATCTCACTTGTGTGTGGCTGGGATTGGAGTGTTGCTATTACTTTGAGGTAGGCAGAATCCAAAAAACCCAATATCACTAAAGTCACTTGGCCACCCAGCAAGCCTGGAATCAAATCTTGCTCATCACTGACATGTTGTGTTCCAAGTTTATAGGAAAATTCTAGTGTCCTGAATTGTATACTGTTAGGAATACGTTGCCCAAACTAAGCCCCCTGTTTGCTACACTAAATATTTAAGGAGAATTATTGTGTGCATTGCTTTTGATTAATGGTAAGTGGGAGGGGGCTTGGATGGTGGTGGTTTTTTATTATCTTGTAACTTTGTACACCTCCTGTCCATTTATTAGCTCCTGGTCACCAATAAGCCATGGGCTCCCCTTGCAGCTCAACAGGTCAGCCCCCAGTCCGTGCAGAGTTAGCTGCTCTTGCTGTATAAGGAAGTAGTAAAACAGTTGGCCTCTATCATGTTGAGACATGGTCCCATGCACTTCATGCATGTGAACACCAGGGAATATGCTCAACTGTGATTCCCTCTGCCAAGATGTCCATGTGAAAGATGACCATTTCACACTGAGACACCAGAGGGCACCAGTGAATCATTCTGCAATACAAAGGATTGGATTTGGGGTTTAGTGAGACCTGTCTGTTGCTCTAAGAGGTATGGAGATTCTACACACAAAGCTTTAAACTTCACCCTCCAACAACAAACTTGTTTCATTTGTTGTTGTCTCCAGTTCCCAACACTGACATTTTAGCTTAGAACTTGACCAGTCATATTGTGTGCTTCTTGCCTGGTCAGGGATTGTACAGGATTGACATCTGTTTATTAAAACATAGGGGACCCTGAATTAAGAAATGTTATCTTTATACAGCTGGTAAGATTGGCGGGGGGGGGTGGCAAAGAGGGGAGTGGGAGGAGAAATGAAACTTTGAGTCTTTTATCCACAAGTAATTAAATCTCATCTATGTGACCAGCGATCCGGTACCAACTCTCCTGCAAAGGTGGGATGTCAGGAAGCACTCTGCTAGCACTAGGTTTCATATCAGCAAAACTGATATCAAAGTAAGTCATTACTGAAGCCATGGGCTGGAATTTTACTATCCCGCCTGTTATCAGAGTCAGTGAGGGACAGACAATGGAAATATCCACTGACCTCAGGTGGGATTTTATGGTTTCAGGATGAAAATAAGGCCGTAAAATCCTGCCCCACGTTTTCAGTGCGTAGCTTGAGTCATTGGTTGGTATCTGGCAACAGCTTAATGGGCAAGTATCCAGAGTGGGAATGTTACAACATCCAATTGCATCCACAACTTTGACTCTAGGCTTGTTCAAAAAGCAGAGCAGCTAAATTTCCTCCAATTAAAAATCTTCACTCGCCTTCCTTTACACAGATAATCTTAATCTGGTATAACTGGACAACACACTTGACTCATATTATTCATTCTTTGAACTTCTGACAAGTTCCTAGGAAGCATTCACCATAAACAGGAGCCCTGAAAGAGTTAATGGGACAAATGCACTTTGGTTTGGTGAATAATTCCGTTGATTGTCAGCAGGAATTTCCAAACTCTCGTGCTTTTTCTAGTAGCATCTCATTCTGGGCAGTTTTTGAGGGTTAGGTCTTCTGGGATTGAATTTTTCTATTTTAATTCTGAGGTCAGGCTCAGTGTTGGTGAGAAATTATGTGCAATTAATCTGAAAATGAGCATCAGGATCATCTGGCATGAAGGGTAATATTAAAGTATTGTATTTTCTGTAAATAATGCTGGCTTCAACCTGAGATGTAAGTAAAAAGAAGATCTGTGTAAATAGTGTCCAGCAGGCTAGGTTGTTTTTGTCTTCCTAATCTCTCCTTGCTGGAATTGGCACAAAGAGCTTGTTTGTATTTATACCCATTCTGTATATCGGAGAAATGTACTGATATTGAATGTATTATCTCACGTATTCAATAAAATTTCAAGGAGCTTCTTAACCTTCTTAACCACCCAATGTCCTTCCCAAACTCCCTCCTATACCTCATTAGAGCAGGCTGTGTGAGTAAACTAGAATTTAAAAGGACTTTGGAAAGATTCCAGTTCACCAGAGAGCCTTTTGTGAGATGCATTTCCTTGGGTGTTAGCAGAGTGTGGATGGCCAGTTGATTTGAGCAAAGTGTTACACATAACCGGATAATAATCCAGAGGGAGAGTCCAAGCACCAGTAATAGGAGGCTGGAGAAGAGTTACTGGTCATCACCCAATGTAGGAATCAAGCCATGGAATTCTGGGATTCAGTCTGAGAACCTTCCTTATCTAAAAGGCCTGATCCTAAACCTTACCATCATTGTTGCAACAAAATTCTCTGACCTACTCCACTTTATTGTGATAGCACCATGACCACAAGCTCTATAATGAATTATGCAGGAAGTTCACTTGAGGACAATTAGGAATGAAGAATAAGTACCAACCTTGCATCATTCACATTGGGAGGTGAGCTATTTGGCCATTTCAATCTCAGCCAAACAACTAGTATTGCTTAGCCAAATAAATGAATGGAAATATTCAAATGTAGTATATTTCATATACATGTCTTATAAAGGTAATTTTTAAAAGCTTCACTCATTAAGTTTGTATACCTCAGCTGAATTTTTGCTTTGCTACTGATTGAAAGTGGAAATGTTCAATTAAAAGGGGGGAAATTTACCTTTTCAATTTTACTGAAATTTCATTTGTCTCTTTGTCACCTTCAAGGTGTCATTTCTCCAATAATCCGTCAGGAGATTATATAACTCTGGTAATCAAAAGTTGGTATTCAAAAGAGATGCTTGATGAATTCTAATTGGTTAAATCAGGGAGCTTTATCCTCCCTATTTAAAGCAGGTGTGTCAGATTCCTAGCCTGCATTCTGCAGGGAGCAACTAGAGAGCTGGCTGTGTACAGCTCTATGACGAGGAAGTTACTTTCTGCTATAGAGAAGGAAGGAGCTGACTGAGAGGTTCTTGCCATTGGAAGGAGAGAGGAGAAAGACAGAACAAGGAGGGAGGAAGAGCCATCGCTCCCACCAGCCACTGGAACATCTCTCTTCCAAGGAGAGAGCGAGAGGAAGAGAAAGATTGCACCCATCTGCAGGGGGGAAAGGTAATGCTGAGCACAGTGGGACCCAGAACATCTAAGGACTGAGTTTTTGGGCTGGTGCCCCCATTGTCGGGAGCCTGTGCCTGAAAAGGGATGGGAGGAAAAGATTAAAGAATTTTTTTTCACCAATCTACAGGGGTAGGGGGTGAAGATACCACTGGATTAGTTCACTGTTAGGCTTTAGGCCGAAGAGAAATCCCCCCAACCTGCTGCTGCTGCCCTCCCCAACACCAGCATCCCCCCCTCTTCCTGACTGGGACAGCAGCCCTCCTTAGTGCCCTGTCCCTGTACTCCCTCCTCCTCCTCCATCCCCCTCTCTTCCTCTCTGACTTCCTGGGAGAGAGTACCTAGACCACCGCCCACACCATCCTCCCTCATTCCCCCTCTCTGTTCCCCAATCCTTTGGCAGAACATAGAACATTACAGCACAGAACAGGCCCTTCGGCCTTCGATGTTGTGCCGACCAATATAAAAAGCAATGCCCCTCCAAACTAAACCATTTCCTTCTCTTCCATATACTTATCCACTAACCTCTTAAACGCCACCAAACTTGGCGCATCTACAACTGCTGCAGGCAGGGCATTCCACTCCCGAACCACCCTTTGGGTAAAAAACCTGCCTCTGATATCCATCCTATAACTATCACCCCTTAATTTAAAGCTGTGTCCCCTCGTGCTAGCTTTTTCCATCCTAGAAAAAAGGCTATCACTGTCCACCCTATCTAAACCTCTAATCATCTTATATGTTTCGATTAGGTCCCCTCTTAGCCCCCTCCTTTCTAACGAAAACAACCTCAAATCCCTGAGCCTCTCTTCATAAGACCTGCCCTCCATACCGGGCAACATCCTGGTAAACCTCCTCTGTACCCTCTCCAATGCCTCCACATCTTTCTTATAATGTGGGGACCAGAACTGCACACAATACTCAAGTGCGGCCGCACTAGAGTTTTGTACAGTTGCAACATGACGTTGCGGCTCCGAAATTCAACCCCTCTACCAATAAAAGCCAAGACTCCATATGCCTTCCTAACAACCTTCTCGACCTGACTGCCTACTTTCAGGGATCTATGCACATACACACCAAGATCCCTCTGTTCATCTAGACTACTAAGAATCCTACCATTTGCCCTATACTCTACACATTATTATTTCTGCCATAGTGCATTACCTCACACTTTTCCACATTAAACTCCATTTGCCACCTCTCGGCCCAGCTCTGCAACTTGTCCAAGTCACTCTGTAAACTATAACACCCCTCTTCACTATCTACCACTCCACCAACTTTAGTGTCATCTGCACATTTACTGATCCATCCCTCAATACCCTCATCCAGATCATTTATAAAAATTACAAACAGCAGGGGCCCCAAAACAGACCCCTGAGGTACACCACTTGGCACCGAACTCCACGATGAATATCTCCCATCAACCACCACCCTCTGTCTTCTATCTGCTAGCCAATTTCTAACCCAATTAGCTAAATCACCCTCTATCCCATACATCTGCATTTTCTGCAGAAGTCTTCCATGGGCCACCTTATCAAACGCCTTACTAAAGTCCATATATACCACATCAACCGCCTTACCCCCATCCACCTCTTAGTCACTTTTTCAAAAAACTCAATGAGGTTAGTAAGGCACGACCTACCCTTCACAAAACCATGCTGACTATCCCCAATCAATTCATTTCTCTCTAAATAACTATAAATCCTCTCCCTAATAATTCTCTCCAATACTTTGCCCACAACAGAAGTAAGACTCACTGGCCTATAATTCCCTGGAAGGTCCCTCTTCCCCTTCTTGAACAACGGGACCACATTTGCTATCCTCCAGTCCTCCGGAACCACACCCGTAACCAACGACGACCTGAAGATCAGAGCCAGAGGCTCTGCAATCTCCTCTCTTGCCTCCCAGAGACTCACTTCCCCCCCACCCACCATGTGCATAGTCCCTTCCCTCTCTATACCCCCCTTCTCTGCGCCCTACATAAAGGCACTCCCTCACCTAGCCATCCCTGAAACCTCTCCCATAGATAACTGGTGACAAGTATGCCCTGCCATGCATCTGGGCAGTTTTGGGGTGGGCACAGCACCTGTTACTATAAACATGGCAATGGGCTTTCCAGGCCCACCTACAGTTGTGGCAGGGAGCAAAGCCCTGCCACCTTTTTGCTTAATTACTCGACAACTTGGGGTGAAGTGCTACACCCATCCCCACAACCATTGAGGCGTGCGTTCAGGCAATGGCTGGGGCTGTTGGCCCCTCAGCCATTGTAGTATCCTTCAAGTATTCACCAACACAAGGGGACATAACTTTAAATTAAGAGGTGGTAGTTATAGGACAGATGTCAGAGGCAGGTTCTTTACACAGAGGGTGGTGAGGGCGTGGAATGCCCTGCCTACAGCAGTTGTGGACTCGCCTACTTTGGGGGCATTCAAATGTTCGGTGGATAGGCATATGGATGATATTGGAATAGTTTAGGTTAGAGGGTCCACTGGCCGGCGCAACATCGAGGGCCGAAGGGCCTGTACTGCGCTGTAATGTTCTATGTTCTAAGATGTACGGGTATTCTTTCTGAAGGTCGAGTGGGCGGTCCATCTCGCTCTGGAAAAGGGGTGCACGGTGGGTGGACCCCCTTGAGGCCATTGCCCGCCCTTCATCCCTGTGGAGTTCCTCCCCCATTTCCATCTACTGGGGGAGGTCAGGTCCGAGGTGGCTCAGCCTTCGTGATTCCACCTTCAGGCACATGTACTCCTTCTGGCACCAGGTGCACGTCTGGGGCATGTTCCCACCTCATTTACCAGGACCTCCTCACGGTCTGGAACACAGTTGCCTTGCCACGCAGCTCTCCCCAGTTCAAACAGCAGCTCTCATGTGGGAGTCACTCGGGTGTGTGGTGGGATCTCCTGTCCAAGCGTTCCTCTGCTCAGAAGGAATTTCACATTGGCCCAAAGTCTACACCTCCCCCTGGGTTAGATGCCCCACTGCGTGAGCTGCCTCGCAGAAATGTCCTCCACCGCACGGTGTTTCCTGTACAGGCTGCTGCTGCACACCTTCCACTACCCCGTCCTCACCTGTCGCCCAGATACACCTTGGTGAGCCTTATTGCTGCTGGGTGGTGGAGGTCACTTTATGGACGGATTTCCCCCAATTACATCGGGGACCTGGGATGGAGAGTGGTGCGTGCAGTGGTGCCGTACAACTGTAGATTTTTCCAGACTGCCCTTTCTGTGGCCTTGTGGAGTCTGTGGACCATGTCTATGTTTTATATTATAGATTGCACACCCTTCTTTGGTTTCCTTAAACACGTTTTTGCTGATATTTTGTTTGCATTTCAGTCCCACGCTTCTGATCTATGGGCACCTGGTGCAGAGAGGAGTGGGTCGGGATGCCGATCTCCTCTTTAACCTGGGCCTGGCAAAGTGTACAGGTCCAGGCAGCGGATGATTGAGGGGGTCATCCGTCCTGACTGTCTGCCAGTCTACCACGGCTACGTTCACAGCCAGGTGTCCCTGGATGTAGTTAATGCTTCCCTGCCCACTGGGCACTGCAGGGGCTGGGACACGTTATAGATTTCAGCAATCACATTTTGATTTTTAAGTTTCCTTTTGATTTTGGTTTTTGTTCAGACTGTCCCTCCTTCCTTTTGGGGATCTGCCCCTTTTGTTCCTAAATTAATTTGTTTGTTTACTTGTTTGGTATGCAAAAGAATCATCTGATGAGTCCTAATTGATAGTTAAATCAGACAGCCTCGTGCTCCCTGTGTGTCAGATTCCCAGCCTGCATTCAGCAGCAAACAACTGGGAAGCTGGCTGTGTACAGATGTATAGTGTAAATAAAGTAACTTGGTGACAGAACTTTCGCCTTTGTGGAGTTATTCCATATTTGGAGAGACACTAATAAAGAGAGTGCAAGTGAAACTCAAAATAAGGACTAATAGTCAATCAGAAAAACTTCAAGAGAACAAGGTTCATTATCATATCATGAATAGTTTTTTGGCATCCTATAGAAACACAACTCAGGGAATTACCCAAAGTTCGCCTACATAACTGCTCTAAAAGATAAAGCTGAGAACTAGGATTGATTTGTCATTACCTCCGGAAATGCCAGAAATAGAGCATCAACAACAATCTCAAGTTGCTAGATTGGAAGTGAGGGCAAAGTAACGCTCATTTCATCAAGGAAATCGGGTGTTAGTGAGTAATTATATCGTGAGTGAGAAATGCGTCCCAGCAATAGTTTAGCAAAATCAGCTCCAATTTCAAACCAAGAACGAACTACTTTGGTGACACCGTGTCAACCAACTGTTGTCATCTTGAAATGATTTTTCTGAATCATCATCAGAAGTACCAAAATCTTTTCAGTCCCTGGTGTTGTGAATATTACTGCAGAAGACTTGGTTAAATCTGAGTTACTGATGATTCTATGTCATGTGAGAATGATGCAGAATCAGTTCCAAGTGAAGCAGTGTCTATTAAAGTTCCAAATGATACGCATGGAGTCAAGGTCAACAGAATTCGAGAACATTGTGTATAACTAAAGAGGAATAGACATTCTTCTGATTGAGTTTCTAATTGAGTTATTGAGTGTGTATAATGAATAGTGGTGCATAGTACCATTCTAGAGTGTTAGTGATCCCATGTATAACATTGTATATGTTCTCATGACTAGAGAACAGAGGTAAAGAGGAAGGGATGTTATATATTTAAGTGGTTGCAGATTGCTTCAAGAGCTGATCACATGATTTGATAGTGATATTGTCAGGGTGTTACACAGATTGTTATTTTAGCTTCAGATTTGTTTGCCTGCTGTATAGGCAACAGCTCCATCAATAAATTGTTATTGTTAAATTAAATCTGCACATGCAAACCCCATTATTTTCCTTTTATTTAAAACCCACAAACCAGAATGTGTGAGAGAGAACTTAAAAAGTAAATTAGGGGAGCAAAAAGGGGACATGAGAGGATGCAGGCATGTAGAATGAACGAAAATCCTGAATTGTTTTACAAAGACATTAAGAGTGAAAGTGGAAAGAGTAGGGCCTATTACAGACCACGGTGGTAATTCATGTGTGGAACATGAGGACATAGAAGAATTCTAAAATGAATACTTTATGCCAGTGTGAGACAATATGAATATAGAAATCAGGAAAAGGACTGTGATATAATCAAAGAAATTAACAGGAGCGTCTGTGTCATTTGATAGACTTAAACATAGATAAATCTTCACTTGGTGTACTGTGTATGACTTTAGTCACCCTGTTATAGGAAAGACATTGATAAACTGAGAAGAGTACAGAGAAGATTTACCAGGATGGTGCCAGGATCAGTGGGCTGGAGTTAGAGGGACAGATTGGCCAGGCTGGGGCTTTATTCCTTGGAATGTAGGAGAATGAGTAGTGACTTTATTGAGGTGTATAAAATCATGAGGGGCAGAGATAGAATGATCACATATTTTCTCCCCAAGGTAGGGAAATTGAAAACGAGAGATTTAAAGTGAGAGGGGACAGATTTAAAAGGGAGCCACACAGAGGGTATTGTGTGTACGGAATGAGTTGCCAGAGAAAGTGATTGGACGGATTCAAAGCATTTAAAAAGCATTTGGATAAGTTTTAAAAGTTTGTTTATTAGTCAAAAGTAAGGCTTACATTAACACTGCAATGAAGTTACTATGAAAATTCCCCTGTTGCCACACTCTGGCACCTGTTCAGATCAATGCACCCTAACCAGACTATGGGAGGAAGCCAATTGAACCCGGGTCCCTGGAACTGTGAGGCAGCAGTGCTAACCACTGTGCCACAATACTGCCTACATGGATGAGAAAGGATTAGAGGGATGTGGGCTAAAGGTGGGGGTGCAATTGGGATTAGCTGGGAAGATACCATGGTCAGTATGGAGCGGTTGGGCTGAAGGGCCTGTTTCTATGACTCTCTGACTCTCCAGGATGAGTGAATGATATCCCAGACCACTGAGGGAGGAGAAAGCAAGGGCAGTGGCAATAATTTTCAATTCCTCTCTAGCTGTCCTCCAGCATTTCTCCTGTGGTCAGTGAGGTATCATTACTCAAGAGAGCATAAACCAGGAAACTACAGGCTAGTCAGTCTAACCTGAGAGCCGAAGAGGAAGCAATTCTGAGAAACAGAATTAATCTGCATTTGGAGACGCAGGGGTCATGACTGACCAACTTGATTGAATTTTTCAAAGAGGCGGCCAGGTGTGTAGATGAGAGCAATGCATTTGACTTAGTTTTCTTGGAATTCACCAAGACTTTTGATAAGGTCCCAGATGAGAGACTGATAGCAAATAATTTATTGAATCCAAGGAATTGTGACAAATTGGATCTAAAAATGGCTGAGTGGCAGGAAGCAGAGGGTGATTTGTCGAGGGTAGTTTACTGGACTGGAAACATGTGTCCACTGGGGTCAACACAGTAAGAAGTCTCACAACACCAAGTTAAAGTTGAACAGGTTTATTTGGTAGCAAACGCCACTAGCTTTCAGGCTCTACCCCTTCATCAGATGAGTGGAGAGTTCTGATTACAAACAGAACTTCTGATCTTTGGGTAATCATTCTCTAAGGCAGCCTTCATGACTCATAACAGCACAGAGTCGCTGAGCAGAAACTGATAGCCAAGTTCCGCACACATGAGGATGGTCTTAACTGGGATCTTGGGTTCATGTCACACTATCTGTAACCCCCATGACTTGCCTGTGCTTGCAGCATCTCCCTTACTGTTCTGTCTGGAGACAATAAACATCTCTTTAATCTATGCTTAATACTATCTCCACTCACATTGTCTGCACCTTTAAGACTTGATTAGCTGTAAAAACTCATTCTAATCAGTATTCTGTAAAATGTGGGTGTGTGTTTATATATCCTGTTTGTGATCAGAACTCTCTACTGACCTGACGAAGGTGCAGAGTTCTGAAAGTTAGTAGCATTTGCTACCAAATAAACCTGCTGGTCTTTAACCCGGTGTTGTGAGACTTCTTACTGTGTTTACCCCAGTCCAACACTGGCATCTCTACGTCCAGTGGGGTCCCGCAGGGATCAGTCTTGGAGCTCTTGCTGTTTGTGATTTATATAAAGGACTTAAAATATAGGAGAATTGATCAGTAAGTTTGTGAATGAAAATTGGTGAAGTGATAAACAGTGAGGAGCCTTAGATTACAGGAGGATATAGATGGTCTGGACAGATGGCTGGTCAGTGGTAAATGGAATTCAATAAGGATCTATGTAAGTGATGCACTTGGTAAGAATTTAGCAACACCAATTTTAAATCCAACCGACTTATTTGATAGTAAATTTGCAAGCTTTTGACACTCTGTGTCTTTGTCAGGCAAATGCTTGGGCAGGGCAAACAAGATAAGGGAATACATGATGAATGGCAGGATCCTGGGAGACACTAAGTATCAGAAAGACCTTGGTGTGAATGTACACCAGCCCCTTAAGATAAGAGGACAGGTAGATAAAGTGGTTAAGAAGGTATATGGTGTATTTGTCTTTAGCTGAGGCACAGGGTGCGATTTTACAACCACTCACCCCAAGATTGAAAAATCCCATCTGAGGTCAACGAATTTTTGCACACTCCATGGTTCATGTCCTGCCTGCTACGATTCCCATGGCAAACAGGAGGGAAGATTCCACCCACTGAGTTTAAGAGAAGGAAGGTTATGCTGGAACTGGATACAACATTCGTTTGGCCGCAGCTGGAATTGTGTGCAGCTCTGGAATCCACATTATAGGAGAAATGTGATAGTGTTGGAAAGGGTGAAGAGGAGATTTACCAGGATGTAGCCTAGGCTGGAGAGTTTTAGTAATGATGAGAAATGATTGGATAAACTGGGGCTGGAGCAGAGACTAAAGCGACATGACTGAGTTGTATAAAATTATGAGGGGTGTAGAGAGAGCAGACAGGAAGAACATTTCACTTGTGGAAGGATCAGTGACTGGGAGCATAGGTTTACAATGAGGAACAAGAGGTTTAGAGGGGATGTGAGGAAATCTTTTTCACTCAGAGAGGACTAGGAGTCCAGAACACTGCCTGAAAGAGTGGTGGAGGCAAAGATTCTGATAAATTAATATATATTTAGATGTGAGCTTGCGATGCCAAGGCAGGCAAAGCTATGGGCCAGGCACAGGAAAATGGGATTAGAATAGTTGAATGGTTTGTCTTTTACTGGCACAGACCTGATTGTCCAAAGGGCCTTTTTCTGTAGCGTAGACCTTCATAACTGTATAATACAGTCAGACAGCAACTACAGAGATCAGCTGTACTGCACAGTTGAAGACTACTTCTCCCATTATGTCTGTGCTAGCTTTTTCAATGAGCTGCATGATGGACTGAATGGTCTCATCTTGTTTTTAATAATATTTCCATTGAAATAATCATAACAGGAATTAAACCAGGGGTTGTGTGAAAAACCAGAGGCAGAGGACAAAGGAATCAGTAAAACTGGAAATGCTGACCACAGGATCGCCAGTTCCAACAGTAAAACCGGGACCTCGATTTACCCAAGACTGCCCCAAATCACCCAGACCACCTCAATCTGCCTCTACTCCCCACCCCCTGCCCCCAGCAGGACACCCTGGATCCTGAGTTGAAGGCTGGGATTTGCTGCTGCTTTTGCTTTGCTGATATATTTCACTGTGTGTGTCACAGTGATCAGAATTCAGGAATTTTAGAAAAACAATGTGTCCTTCACAAAACACTGGGGTTTTGTTATTGGGAACTGATCCAAGACGGTGACCAAGATTCATTCTGAGCTTCAGGCTCTGCAGATTTTATTTAGAAATAAAAATATAATGAATATAAATAAAAATATAATGCCTTTCTCAGTTTCTCTCATTCTCCGCTTGCCACTTGCACTCCCTCTCTATCTTTCTCTCTGGCTCTCTCCCTTTCTCTATATCTCCTTTTCCTCTGTTTGCTGTCAGCTTCTCTTGCCTTGTTCTTTTTCTCTCTCTTGCTCTCTCTCTCTCTCTTTCTGTCTCGGTCTCTATGCCTCTATCTGTTCATCTATTTTTTTGTCTCATTCTCTCTCTGTTTTCCTCTCGATTTCTATTTCTCTGTTTCATGCTCTCATTCTTTCTCTCTGTCTGGCCCCTCCCTCCCCACCTCTCTTTCTCTCTCTCTCTCTCTCTCTCTCTCTTTCTGTCTCAGTCTCTGAAACATAGAACACTACAGCACAAACAGACCCTTCAGCCCACTAGCTGTGCCGATCATACCCATACCTATAAGGCCATAGAACTATCTGTAACTCCCAATCCCATTTAATCCCATATACTCATCCAGAAATCTTTTAAAAGACCCCAGCGAGTTACCCTCCACCATCACCAATGGCAGCCGATTCCATTCGCTCACCGCCCTCTGAGTGAAAAACTTACCTCTAACATCTCCCCTGCATTTGCTCCCCAGCACCTTAAATCTGTGTCCTCTCGTAGCAACCATTTCAGCCCTGGGAAATAGTCTCTGAGAGTCCACCCTATCTATTCCACTCAACGTTTTATAAACCTCTATCAGGTCGCCTCTCAACCTTCGTCTCTCCAGTGAGAAGAGTCCCAGTTCCCTCAACCTATCTTCATAAGGCCTGCCTCCCAATCCAGGCAACATCCTTGTAAATCTCCTCTGAACTCTCTCAATAGCTTCCACATCTTTCCTATAGTGAGGCGACCAGAACTGTGCACAATACTCCAAGTGGGGTCCGACAAGGGTCTTATAAAGTTGCAGCATTACTCCCAACTTCTAATCTCAATCCCTCGATTAATGAAGGCCAGTACACCATGTGCCTTCTTGACCGCATCCTCCATCTGCGAGGCCAATTTAACAGACCTATGGACCTGGACCCCAAGGTCCCTCTGCTCCTCAACGCTGCCAAGACTCCTACCCTTGATATTATACTGCTTCATCCCATTGGTGCTGCCAAAATGGACCATTATACATTTAACTGCGTTGAAGTCCATCTGCCACTTCTCTTGCTGCAACTTCTGATATCCCTCCAGACTATCTACAACACCACCAATCTTTGTATCGTTGGCAAACCTACTAACCCATCCCTCCACTTCCTCATCCAGATCATCTTTGAAAATGACAAATAGAATGTAGGAGACTCATTTTGAAACTCCCGCTTAAAAAGCCAATGAATGGGATTTACTCTGGCTTTTACCCAAATTTGACATAATTTTTTTGGGAGAACCTCACCCTAAATCTTCAAAAACCTTATAGAAATCCATAATCTACGTGAGAGAGAGAGGGTCCTAGAACAGATTCCTGGAGGACTTCACTACTGACTGTTTCTCCACTGGTGTCTGTCTCTCTCTCTGTTTGTCTATATCTCCATCTGTCCATCTGTCTTTTTGTCTCGATCTCTCTTTCTGTTTCTATCTCTTTAATTCATGCTTTCTCACTCACTCTCTCACTCTCTCACTCTCTCACTCTCTCACTCTCTCACTCTCTCACTCTCTCACTCTCTCACTCTCTCACTCACTCTCTCTCTCTGTCTTCCCTCCCCCCCACCCCGGCCGTGGCTCTGCCCCCATAGGCACTGGCCCCACCTCTGATGTTTGGTGAACAGTGCCAAGTATCCCCTTGGGCAGTGCCAGTGAGGGGGAGAGACTAGCAGATCCGGATGTTTCAGTTCCAAGCCTGCTAACTCTATTTAAATCAATATTTAAATAATTTACGCAAACCCGTGCTGATTTCTGGTGTGGAGTTGACAGTGCTGGAATTCCAGTGGCTGGAGACTCTCAGAGTCCAGTTGGAAATCAGTTACATGAGAGTTTCCCAATCTCTGCTGCTGCTTTAGTCATTGTCGCATTAATATTTCCTCAAAATCCTTCTGGCCAGTTTTCTTGGGATGAGTTTGATTCGTATCCCTGTTGGAACAGTATCCACTGGGAATTTTATTACAAGTTCCAGACTAGATACTTATTGAACAAAGATCAAAGAACAAAATAGCTCGGGAAACAGGCCCTTTGGCCCAATGAGCCTGCGCTGCCACCCCGATGTTGCCACTTCTACCCATGATCCCTGTCTTGGTGTTTATTAACCAAGTCTGGCACGGAATTAAAAACTTGAAGCTAATGCAGGCAACCGGATTTAATGACAAGAATCTAATATTTATTAAAGAAAAGTTCCCTCTGAAAAAACACCTACGTGATCTCAGATTCCCTAAGAAGCTTTACAGACAGTTGAGAACTTTAAGCATTGTAAGTGCCTGACCCTCTGTATACAGAAGATCCCAAGAGCCACGGTGAGATAAGGGACCAGATCATCTGTTTTTTGCAATGTTGACTGAGGGATAAATATTGGCCAGGACCCGAGGAGAAACTCTTCCTCTGGATCCAGGGAATCTGGTCTCAGTGATGTGACAAAAGCAAAATGATCATGTTGTTTTAGTGTTGCTATAACAACACAGGGTGTGAGGAGCAGCCAGTCAAGCCACTCCTGAGTCGATTGTGAGGATTACAAGTCACCAGACCCCAATCCTGTAAAACCGGAAAACTCTGCAAAATCTTCTGAATTATAAAGCACATTTAAACAATCAAACTACACAGGACTCTGTACCCAGGAGCAGCATCAAATAGAACTATCCAGATATTAGCCTGGTGATAAATAGTTTTAGAGGAGAGTCTTAAAGCAGGAGTAAGGGAGAGAGAAATGCTCCCTCTAAAGTTCACAGCAATTAGCTATTTAACATGGGAACATTGCTGGAGAGCCAGAGTGATTCCGCAGCTACAGGGGTATGACATTGCACTGGACTGTTGACAATGTTGCACTGAGGTTACTATTTATTGCAGAAAAGGTCTTCCCAGTTTTAGGGTGATCCTAATGATCAGAAACACAAATTGTTACCTCCTTCTCCCAGGATTTCCTGATATTATTACAGGTCACTATTGCCACTAAAATCTCAGGCACTTTTTATTACAAACGTGTCATGTATTCCTATTCTTAATATAGATTTAGTTGTTCCTTTATCTTTGCTAACAGCCTGTCACTAAACTCTGGATCCTATATTTCTCACAGTTAATGTCTTCCTGCCAATATTCATTTTTAGTTCAGTCCTTGAATGATGCAATTTGCTCTTCCCTCAGCGCCCAGTTCCTTTAAACAATTCTCAAAAGCTGCCTTTACTATCTATCTAAGTCCTGTGATCCTTGATCTGTGGAGATGTAAGATCAATGTTAGCTGAAATCACCTTGTATTATGCTCACACCAACATGGTTACAGGTTCAGCAATGTTCTGTTTATGGGTTTATAAATGGATTTACAATCCAGGGAATATCAGTTTAAATCCAAGTTTAAGAATTTAATCAAGTTTTAGGAATTTGGGTACACAGAAACATAGAAATAGGAGCAAGAGTAGGCCATTTGGCCCTTTGAGCCTGCACCAGCACTCAGTATGATCATGGCTGTAACCTGATCCTGACTTTCCCCCATATCCTCTGATCCCTTTCACTTCAAGTGTCACAGCTAACTCCTCCTTAAAAACAATTTTGACTTCAACTACTTCCTGTGGAAGCTGACCACTCTCTGGATAAAGAAATTCCTCATCTCCATCCTAAACAGTCTATCCCGAATCCTCAGACTGTGACCCCTGGTTCTAGATTCCCCCACCATCGGGAACATCCTCACTGCATCTACCCTGTCTAGTCCTGTTAGAATTTTATAGGTTTCTTCTGAACTCCGGCAAATATAATCAGAACCGACTCAATTGCTTCCCATATGTCAGTCCTGCCATCCCAGGAATCAGTCTGGTAAACCTTCACTGCACTCTCTTTAGAACAAGAACATCCTTCCTAAGATAAAGAGAACCAAAACTGTATATACTGCGTCAGGTGTGGCATCACCAAGATCCTGTACAATTGCAACAAGATATTCCTATTCATAGAATCATAGAAGCCCTACATTGCAGAAAGAGGACATTCAGCCTGTCGAGTGTGCGCCAGTTCTCCGAAAGAGCATCGCACCAAAGCCTTCCCTGCCACCCCATCCCTGTAACCCTACAGGTTTTGCATGGCTAAACCACCTAAATTATACATCTTTGGACGCTAAGGGACAATTTAACATGGCCAATGCATCTGAACAGCAGAATCTTGGAAGATGATCACCAATTTATCTACTGTTTCTAAAGCTGCTTCCTTAAGTACTCTGGGATGAAAATTATCAGGACCTGGAGATTTATCCACTTTCAATCCCATCAATTTCCCTAATACTATTTGTCTACTGAAGCTGATTTCCTTCAGTTCCTCCTCTCACCAAATCCTGTGTTCCCCAACATTTCTACCTCATTATTTGTGGCTTTCTTTGTGAAGATAGAACTGAAGAATTCAGTCTAGAATGGCCTGTTCTTTATTTAGTTCCTCAATGTATTGCCCCAGAAAACCATCCCATGTACATTCAAGGAATTCTGCCTCTGCGGTACTGTGACTAATTTAACTCTTCCAATCTATCTGCAGATTAAAGTCACCCATTATTATAAATGTTCCTTTATAACATGTGTCTCTAATTTCCTGTTTACTGTTATCCCCAACATCAACCCGACAGTTTGGAGGGCAGAGTCTATATCCCATCCTCAGTAATGTTGTTTGCCCCTTAGTGTTTCTAAGCTTTGCCCGTACAGACTCGACATGGTCTGAGTTAATATTTTTCCTCATTATGGTGTTAACTTGCTCTTCAATCAGCAATGGACTCCACCACCTTTTCCGTTATGTCTGTCCTTCCGAAATACTGAATATCCCAGCATGTTCATTCCCCATCCTCCCAGCAACCATATCTCCATAATCCCAACTGTATCAAACATTTACATCTATTTGCATAATAAAATCATCCACTTTATTGCCAATGCTCAGCGCATTAAGGCACAA
This sequence comes from Sphyrna mokarran, assembly GCA_024679065.1. NCBI lineage: Eukaryota > Metazoa > Chordata > Chondrichthyes > Carcharhiniformes > Carcharhinidae > Sphyrna > Sphyrna mokarran. The sequence continues at coordinate 72,613,188 of JAGIQG010000016.1, forward strand.
AGTCCAGAAGTTTGTTTTTTTAATGTTCCATGTACCATTCCCATTATTTTTCACTGTTTGATTTGGGCACAATTTCTCTGCCGATCACTTTTTTCTTATTCTGCTTACTGTCTTTTATTCTTATCCTCGATTCCTCTTTGAATAGGAAGTATCTTTTCCTGGAATACAGTTTTTCTGGATAACAATATAGCTGGATCACAGCTAGAAGTGAAGCCTACTATGATTGAAAAGCCAATGGAAAATCAAACAACTGAATTGTTGCAGGAAGTATATCCTGGAATGTTCCTGGCCGTGTGGTAACAAGGTCACAGGAGGAGAAATTAAAGATAAGAAATTTGCAGGAACCATTCCTGATCAGACAGTTGGGAAAGAATAAGAACAGGTGGAGAATGTAGCAGATAATTCAGGAAAGTTGGCAGAATTGCAACCAAAAGGATAGATATATACCTGGAACTGAATAGTCTTATTAGTGACAGACAGTATGGTTTTATATGAGGGAGGTCATGTTTCACTAATCTGACTGAGTTTTTTGAGGGAGTGACAAAAACGATTGACAAGGGAAGGGCCTTGAATGTCGTTTACATGGATTTTAGTAAAACATTTGACAAGCTGTCTCATGGCAGGAAAGGTTAAATCTTACAGGATCAAACTAGTTAGATGGATTCAGAACTGGCTTGGCCATAAAAAGGAGGCTGTTTGAGGGTAAATCAACATCCGACATTTGGGAGTCTTTCGAATGTCAGTTGATTGGAATTCTGGACAGGAACGTACCTGTGAGGATGACAGATAAGTGTAGCAAGTATCGAGAACCCTGGAGAATGAGGGAAATTATGAGCCTCGTCAAAAAGAAAAAGGAAGTATCTATAAGATCTAAAAGACAAGGAAGTTGAAGCCCTTGAAGAATATAAAGAAAGTAGGAAGAATTTTAGAAATTAGGAAGGCTAAAAAGGGTCATGAAAAATCCTTGGCAAACAGAATTAATGAAAATCCTACAGCATTTTATACATTTGAAAAGAGCAAGAGGAGACCCAGGGAAAGGGTTGGTCCACTCAAGGATAGGGGAGGGAATCTATGCACAGAATCAGAGGAAATGGGTGAGATACTTGAGCACATCAAAATGATAGGAAGTGGGATAGCTTGATCTTGAGTTTGGACGTAGCTTGGCACAACATCGAGGGCTGAAGAGCCTGTACTGTGCTATACTGTTCTATGATCTATGTACTAAATGAATACTTTGCCTCAGTATTCACCAAAGAGAGGGACTTGGTGAATGAGGAGCCTAGGGTAGGGTGTGTAGATATTCTGGGTCATGTTGATATCAAAAAGAAGGAGATATTGGGCATCTTAAAAAGCATTAAAGTAGATTTCAACCCAGAGCATGATGGGATCTACCCCAGAATGCTGAGGGAGGCAAGGATGGAAATTGCTGGAGCCTTGACAAAATCTTTATATCCCATTGGCTACAAGGGAGATCCTGAGGATTGGAGAATAACAAATATTATTTCATTGTTTAAGAAGGGCAGCAGGGATAATCCAAAAAAATTATAGGCCGGTAAGCCTTACGTCTATAGTAAGGAAATTATTGGAAAAGATTCTTTGGGACAGGATTTACTCACATTTGGATTTATTAGTGAGTGGCAACATGGTTTTGTGAAGGGGAATTTGTACCTCACTAACTTGATTGAGTTTTTCGAGGAAGTGATGAAGATGATAGATGAGGGAAAGGCAGTGGATGTTGTCTACATGGACTTCATTGGCAAGGTACCTCTGATTGGTACAAAAGATGAAGTCATGTGGGATTAGAGAGCTGGCAAGGCCATAGAAGACAGAGTGTTGCAGTAGAGAGATGCTTTCTGAATGGAAAGCTCTGATTAATGGTGTTCCACAAGGATCGGTTCTGGGACCTTTATTGTTCATAGTAAATATAAATGATTTGGAGGAAAATGTAGCTGGTCTGATTAGTAGGTTCACAAATGACACAAAAATTGGTGGTGTTGCAGGTAGCGAAGAGGATTGCCAAGAGGATGCAGCAAGATATAGACCAGTTAGAGAAATGGCAGATGGAGTTTTATCGGGACAAATGTGAGGTAATGCATTTTGGAAGGTCTAATGTATGTAGGGATTGTACGTAAATGGCAGAACCCTTAAATGTATTTATAGACAGTGAGATCTGAGCATACATGTCCACCAATCACTGAAAATGGTAAGGTGGTCAAGAAGGCAGGCAGCATGCTTGGCTTCTGGATCGGGGCATTCAGACTAAAAATTAGCAGGTTGTACTGCAGCTATGCAGAACCTTAGTTAGGCTGCATTTGGAATTTTGGTCACTATACTGCCAGAGGGATTTGGAGAGAATACGGAGGAGGTTTACCAGGATGTTGCCTGGTCTGGAGGGCAGTTTTTTTTTACAGCACAAACAGGCCCTTCGGCCCACGAGTTGCGCCGATCACATCTACCAATCCACAGACCTATCTATAACCTCCTATCCTATTCTTTTCCATATACTCATCCAGAAGTCTCTTAAAAGACCCCAGTGAGTTTGCCTCAACAACCTTCGACGGCAGTCGGTTCCATTCACTCACCACCCTCTGAGTGAAAAACCTACCCCTGACATCTCCTTTGTATTTGCTCTTCTCTTTTCTTTTCTGTCTGGTTTTAGAGACTAGAATATGCATGGAGTTCGGTAACCAGTGGAGTGCCTCAGGGATCTGTTCTGGGACCCCTGCTGTTTGTCATTTTCATAAATGACCTGGATGAGGAAGTGGAGGGATGGGTTAGTAAGTTCGCCGACGATACAAAGGTCGATGATGTTGTGGATGGTCTGGAGAGATGCCAAAAGTTGCAGCGGGACATAGACAGGATACAAGACTGGGCGGAGAAGTGGCAGATGGACTTCAACGCAGATAAATGTGTAGTGGTCCATTTTGGCAGGAATAATGGGATGAAGGAGTACAATATAAGGGGTAGGAGTCTTAGCTGTGTTGTAGAGCAGAAGGATCTCAGGGTCCGGGTCCATAGAACTCTTAAATCGGCCTCGCAGGTGGAGGAAGTGGTCAAGAAGGCGTACAGTGTACTGGCCTTCATTAATCGAGGAATAGAGTTTAGGAGTCAGGAGGTAATAATGCAGCTCTATAAGACTCTTGTCAGACCCCACTTGGAGTATTGTGCGTAGTTCTGGTCACCTCATTATAGGAAGGATGTAGAGGCTATTGAGAGGATTCAGAGGAACTTACTAACCCATCCCTCCACTTCCTCATCCAGATCATTTCTGAAAATGACAAACAGCAAAGGTCCTAGAACAGATCCTTGGGGCACTCCACTGGTGACTGACCTCCATCCACAACCACCCTCTGCCTTCTGCAGGCAAGCCAGTTCTGGATCCACAAGGCCAAAGCCCCTTGGATCCCATGCCCTCTCACCTTCATGTTTTGGGGTGGATCTTTCTCTGGCGGTGGCTATATGAGAATTAGAAGACAGGTATGTGTCTGGATCTCTGTCTAAAGGTGTTAAATGGCTGGAAATCTAACACCACATGAGTAAATTGGCTTTTGGTCAAAACTAGTTCTAAAGAAGGGATTTATGTCCAAAGGAGATATTGCTAAATTGGAACAATAGAGATGGGTAGCTATTAGCTGATAGATAGGGGATTGCAGTGTGAATGTAAACCTACCTGTGAATAATAAATAAACTTTAACTTTAAAAATTATACTTTGTCATGTTTAAGTATTTTAATTGGTAAAAGTTATGCTAATTCTTTTATTATATTTTGTAGTTTTAAATAAAAGCTCCCTAGTGGGTCATTTGAATCGTACCTGGTGTGAAAAACATTATGCTCACCCTAATACCAAGATCAAATGTCAAGGTTGGAGTTAGGCTAACGTTATAAAACACCTGAGAGTTTCTGATCTGGTTCCTAACACATTTCCATAATCTTTCACTGCTCCCTCCACTCATGATCTCTTTAAGCACTTCAATGCGGAGAAGGGGTATTGGCTGTGTAAATTTATGATGACACTAACAATGTAAGACTTGAGGTAAACTATAATCATTTTAAAATATATTGGATAAAGATTTTGGGGAAGTGTGAGTAATGTATGGGATTAATGTGTAATTGAGAACAGTCCTAGCCACCCAGAGAGAGAGAGAGCACATGATTCACGCCCAAGTTCAGTCTAGTGTTGGACAGAGCTGTGTGTAGATGCCAGCACGGAGATAGCTCCTAGCTTCTACCCTTTACTGTGTATTTGTAAGTAGTTCTAAGGGTCAATAAAGATTTACAGTTACCCAACCTGTGACAATAAGATTTCTTCAGACCTTCCAACCTGTAACTTTAGTTACAGACTTTAGTAAGGTGTTATGGACTTAAGTAAAGTCCATAAGTAAAGTTAAGTAAAGTTAAGGCGTTAAGTAAATGGACTTTAGTAAGGCGTTTGATAAGGTGGCCCATGGAAGACTTCTGCAGAAAATGCAGATGTATGGGATAGAGGGTGATTTAGCTAATTGGATTAGGAATTGGCTAGCAGATAGAAGACAGAGGGTGGTGGTTGATGGCAGATATTCATCGTGGAGTTCGGTGACAAGTGGTGTACCTCAGGGGTCTGTTTTGGGGCCCCTGCTGTTTGTAATTTTTATAAATGATCTGGATGAGGGTATTGAAGATGGATTAGTAAATTTGCAGATGACACTAAAGTCGGTGGAGTGGTAGATAGTGAAGAGGGGGGTTATAGTTTGCAGAGGGACTTGGACAAGTTGAAGAGCTGGGCCGAGAGGTGGCAAATGGAGTTTAATGTGGAAAAGTGTGAGGTAATGCACTATGGCAGAAATAATAAATGTGTAGAGTATAGGGCAAATGGTAGGATTCTTAGTAGTCTAGATGAACAGAGGGATCTTGGTGTGTATGTGCATAGATCCCTGAAAGTAGTCAGTCAAGTCGAGAAGGTTGTTAAGAAGGCATATGGAGTCTTGGCTTTTATTGGTAGGGGGATTGAATTTCGGAGCCGCAACGTCATGTTGCAACTGTACAAAACTCTAGTGCGGCCGCACTTGGAGTATTGTGTGCAGTTCTGGTCCACGCATTATAAGAAAGATGTGGAGGCATTGGAGAGGGTACAGAGGAGGTTTACCAGGATGTTGCCTGGTATGGAGGGCAGGTCTTATGAAGAGAGGCTGAGGGATTTGAGGTTGTTTTCGTTAGAAAGGAGGCGGCTAAGAGGGGACATAATCGAAACATATAAGATGATTAGAGGTTTAGATAGGGTGGACAGTTATAGCCTTTTTCCTAGGATGGAGAAAGCTAGCACGAGGGGACACAGCTTTAAATTAAGGGGTGATAGTTATAGGACGGATATCAGAGGTAGGTTCTTTACCCAAAGGGTGGTTCGGGAGTGGAATGCCCTGCCTGCAGCAGTTGTAGATGCGCCAAGTTTGGTGGCGTTTAAGAGGTTAGTTGATAAGTATATGGAAGAGAAGGGAATGGTTTAGTTTGGAGGGGCATTGCTTTTTATATTGGTCGGCGCAACATCGAAGGCCGAAGGGCCTGTTCTGTGCTGTAATGTTCTATGTTCTATGTAACCAACATCCTGCAGCACTCCTATTCATTACCCACATTGTTGGGATGTTTGGGGATTTCTGTTCAGATGTAAGAATTCCCCAAAAGCCCAGAACAACAAGTGCTGAGGCTCACAGAGCCACGTGTTCCTATTCAAACAAACCTGTTTAAGCATCAGTGTTCAAATTTATCAAAGTGATGAACTTTCTATTGTTTTCTGATATTTCTGGTGGAGATGCATCAGTTTCGAAAGATTAGAATAAATGTTAAAATCTTATAGCATGCAGAGGCCATTCAGTTTATCAGGCTACTGCTAATCTTTTGAAAGAACTATGATTAATCCTATTCTCCTCTCTTTTTCCTGCAATTGTTTTGCTCCTTTTCCAGTATTTAGCCAAATCATTCTCCTCATTCACCCCCCCATCTCGGTTTTTGTCAATTATTTTTAAATTTGTATCATTTGGTTACCAACCCTTCTAGTTTCCCAATATGAACTGTCTGAAATCTCTCAGCTATCAAATAGTTTGGAAATGCCTCTGATGTAAGTGATGCCTTTGGTGTTTTTGCTGGAATACTGATTGATGTCCTTTGGATTGTGCCATCATCATGTCTTTAAAATCTGATACAAATTCACCTTCACAAATGAAAACTTATTCTGTGTTTACAAACAGCGCAGAGGGAGTGATTCTCCCAAATCGGGAATAAGTGCTCACGCCACTGGGAAAATCGGAATGTTTCTTACTGACTCTGGCAGTGTCTGTCTCGTTGGAAAGTTGCAAATTAAACCCTCTTGGCCAGCTCAGCTTTTCAGACATCAGGCTGTTCTTATTAAAAGGAACCCCCAGCTCCACACTCAGAGACAGCCCCAGACCTCCCCCCACAATCTTCCCCTTAAACAGAAATGGCAGCACCTCTGACCCACTGGCCAGGGGAGCACCAACAACCCCAACCCCCAGCAAAGAGGGTCATCCTAACCCCCAAACATTCAATCAAGTTCTTCAACACCTCCCACCCAACCACACCTCCCAGGCTTGAGGGCAATCCGGCCGAATCTCCTCCTCAGTCCCCTCCCTCCTCAGTCCCGCACTCAGGTCCCCACTCAGGGTTGTTAGCTTGGCCATGCCAATGATGCAGTATCCCTGGCACTAGGCACTGACACTCTAGTCTGGTGCCTTGGCCTCTGAGAGGGGTTAAGGAGGTAAGTCCAGTGCCCATTTGCTTTTTGTTGATGTCAGGTTGCAGAGAAAGGGTACCCAAGATCCTGGGGTTCGCTGGCTCAGTCTTCAAGGGTAGACCTCTCCCATGGGATGGCGATCTCATGCCCCTTCCAGCCCTGGTGATTTCAGGCAGTCCTGTGATCAATATCTACATTCCTGCCTGACAGCTGTGAAAACTTTGAAGTGGCCTGGCCACTTTAATTTCCATTCCTCCATGTCACTTGGCAGGTTTTTAAACCACAGCAGCACTCCATTCTGCAGCAGAGCTGTTCCTTTTCTCTCTGTCAGAAACTACAGATGTGAGCTGACCTCTACAAAGTCCTCTGACAGAGGAGAAATATCAAATTCACTGGGGGATTCCCCTCTCCATAGCTGTTCAGTCAGCTTCAATGTATTTGCACAGCTTTTATCTGAAGTCTCTGAGCCTTTGTAGAAAGCTGGAAATCTTGAATCCCTCTCTATTCCATTGACAACCTTTGATCATTTTCAATCGAAAGCATTCTTTCCGGTTGTATCACAGTTTGGTATGGGCTCCTGCTCTGCTCAAGTCCAGAAGAAACTACAACGGGTGGTGAATGTGGCCCAGTCCATCACGCAAACCAACTTCCCATCCATTGACATTGTCTATACTTCCCACTCCCTCGGGAAAAGCAGCCAGCATAATTAAGGAATCCACGTATCCCAGACATTCTTTTTTCTACCTTCTTTCTTCAGGAGAAAGATATAATAGTCTAAGGTCACATACCAACCAACTCAAGAGTAGCTTCTTCCCTGCTGTTATCAGACTTTTGAATGGGACTTACCTTGCATTAAGTTGATTTTTTGCTACACTTTAGTCATGACTATTACTTTACATCTGCACTCTCTCATTTCCTTCTCTATGAACAGTATGCTTTGCCTGTGTAGGGCACAAGAAACAGTAATTTTCACTGTATGTTCATTCATGTGACAATAATAAATCAAATCAAAATCAAATTAAATTCCATGCTGTAGTGTTTTGAAATAGGTTTTTATTGATAGCTTAATGGATTTCTACTCAGCCTCCGGACAGTGTTCATTTACATATCCAGTTCACTCGTGTCCTTTTTTTAAAACAATTTTACTCCATCCTTAAAGTTCCAAAACCAATGCTCAGGGTGGACTGGGCAAACCCGAATCCATTCCTTGCTTACTCCAAAAACCAAATTCAAATTCAAACTAAATTCAATTCACGATCCCCACAAGAGTGACAAACAAGATCCAGGAAATCTGCCGTCCTCACCTGGTCTGGCCTACATGTGACTCCAGACCCACAGCAATGCGGTTGATTCCCTCCTGCCCTTTGAATGACCCACTCAGTTACACTAAATCAATTGTTTAAGAAAAATCCACTTTCTTGGGGTTACTAGGGATGGGTGTTTAACAGCAATGTCCCTATCTCAACAATAAATATCAAAACTATTTGAATATCAAATAATTGAATATTTGTGATTATAAGTGGTTAATTTACATAACATTCTGGTTCCAGTTTTGGCTCCAGTCGGACATATCTGCATATCTTATCATCAGTTTATCGCCCACAGTGATCTGAATCCAGACATAAACTCACTCATCACATGATTTGCTCCTTCTCTCTCCCCTTTCTGACTGCATCTCCTCAGAAGACAGTACCACAACCTCGAACTATCCTTCTCACCACATCCATGTGGAGATTTGTTTTGACTGCACCTAACCATAGAATCCCTGCAGTGCAGAAAGAGGCCATTCAGCCCATCGAGACTGCACCAACTCTCCAAAAGAGTATCTCAATCCACCACGGCCTTCTCCTTCCTTCCCATCCCTTCCGCCCTATCCCAGAAATTCCACACATCTACCATTTCCAATCCCCCTAGCCTGCACACTAGTCAGTCACTCAGCAACTAGTATGCTGAGAATCCAGCCTCTGATTGGATGAACTGGAAATAGCAGCTCAGTCAGTGTTGAAAGTCACAAGAAAGTGTTTGAGTGAAGGGGGCCAGCTGTTGGCAGGTGGCAAGGCAAGGGGCAAGAGGGGAAGCCAACTTAAAGACTGGGGTAAGATCAGGGCAGGGTGAGAGGGAAAGTGACTCAGTGGTGAGTGTGTGAGCATGACAGGGAGAGGTATTGTGTATGTACAACAGAGAGAGAGAGAGAGGTGAGCGTGTATGAGAGACATACAAAAGAGAGAGAGATACAAAAGTGTCCAGAGGAGGCACTTTTTTCACACAGAGGGTGGTAAGTCTCTGGAACAAGCTGCCAGAGGCAGTAGTAAAGGCAAGTACAATTTTGTCTTTTAAAAAGCATTTAGACAGTTACATGGGTAAGATGGGTATAGAGAGATATGGGCCAAATGTGGGCAATTGCGACCAGCTTAGAGTTTAAAAAAGAGTGGCATGGACAAGTTGGGCTGAAAGTATGTTTCCATGCTGTAAATCTCAATGACTCTATGACATGTGAGACTGAGGCAAGTGGGAGCATGTTTGTGTGAGAGAGGAAGAGTGTTAGAAATCACAAGGTATATTATGAAGCCAGACAAAATCCAAAAATCTTTTAATTTTGGCATCAAAGTGAGGAAGGGAGCTTTACCTCAGGAGAGATTCCACTAACAAATTCAGGATCTTTTTACCAAAACAAGCTTTATTCATAACACAGTTTGAATATACCTGTAACAAAATGTAACTGTGTAACTTTTAACTGTAGAACAATCTTTAAAATGAAAATAGACAAACTCTCAATTTCTAACTAATTACTTTTTAGTTCTAATTAAGCAATATTTCTCTTATAGACCTAAACCTCATTTTAAAAATATCAAATCCAGGCATAATTGTTTTGACTTGGCTTAACAGCTTTGGAACTTCCAGAGAGATTTTGTAGAGACAGAGAGAATTGCTTGTAGGTTGTTATCTTTTAAAAAATCCTGTCAGCTACTGAACTCAGAAAGCTGTTTTTCTTAGCTACAAACCTTTCTCCATCCATTTCTAGTATGACATGTTTATATAATGTTTATATAAATGTTTATATCACTCGTGGGCCGAAGGACCTGTTTGTGCTGTACAGTTCTATAATAGAACGTAGAACATAGAACATTACAGCGCAGAACACGCCCTTCGGCCTTCGATGTTGCGCCGACCAATTATGAAAAAAGCAATGACCCTCCAAACTACAACATTCCCTTCTCTTCCATAAACTTATCAACTAACCTCTTAAACGCCACCAAACTTGGCGCATCTACAACTGCCGCAGGCAGGGCATTCCACTCCCTAACCACCCTCTGGGTAAAGAACCCACCTCTGATATCCGTCCTATAACTATCACCCCTTAATTTAAAGCTGTGTCCCCTCGTGCTAGCTTTCTCCATCCTAGGAAAAAGGCTATCACTGTCCACCCTATCTAAACCTCTAATCATCTTATATGTTTCGATCAGGTCCCCTCTTAGCCGCCTCCTTTCTAACGAAAACAACCTCAAATCCCTCAGCCTCTCCTCATAAGACCTGCCCTCCATACCAGGCAACATCCTGGTAAACCTCCTCTGTACCCTCTCCAATGCCTCCACATCTTTCTTATAATGTGGGGACCAGAACTGCACACAATACTCCAAGTGCGGCCGCACTAGAGTTTTGTACAGTTGCAACATGACGTTGCGGCTCCGAAATTCAATCCCCCTACCAATAAAAGCTAAGACTCCATATGCCTTCTTAACAACCTTATCGACTTGACTGCCTACTTTCAGGGATCTATGCACAAATACATCAAGATCCCTCTGTTCATCAACACTATTAAGAATCCTACCATTAGCCCTATACTCTACACATTTATTATTCCTGCCAAAGTGCATTACCTCACACTTTTCCACATTAAACTCCATTTGCCACCTCTCGGCCCAGCTCTGCAACTTGTCCAAGTCTCTCTGCAAACTATAACACCCCTCTTCACTATCTACCACTCCTCCGACTTTGGTGTCATCCGCAAATTTACTAATCCATCCTTCAATACCCTCATCCAGATCATTTATAAAAATTACAAACAGCAGGGGCCCCAAAACAGATCCCTGAGGTACACCACTTGTAACCGAACTCCACGATGAATAACTTCTATCAACCACCACCCTCTGTCTTCTATCAGCTAGCCAATTCCTAATCCAATTAGCTAAATCACCCTCAATCCCATACATCTGCATTTTCTGCAGAAGCCTTCCATGGGACACCTTATCGAACGCCTTACTAAAGTCCATATATACCACATCAACTGCCTTACCCCCATCCACCTCTTTGGTCACTTTTTCAAAAAACTCAGTAAGGTTAGTAAGGCACGACCTACCCTTCACAAAACCATGCTGACTATCCCCAATCAATTCATTTCTCTCTAAATAACTATAAATCCTATCCCTAATAATTCTCTCCAATACTTTGCCCACAACAGAAGTAAGACTCACTGGCCTATAATTCCCTGGAAAGTCTCTCTTCCCCTTCTTGAACAGTGGGACCACATTCGCTATCCTCCAGTCTTCCGGAACTATACCCGTAACCAACGACGACCTGAAGATCAGAGCTAGAGGCTCTGCAATCGCCTCTCTTGCCTCCCAGAGAATCCTAGGATAAATCCTGTCCGGCCCAGGGGACTTATCTAACTTCAAACCCTCAAGAATATCTAGCACATCCTCCCTATCTACTTCAATACTTTCCAGTTTGCAACCCTGTATCCCAGTGTTCTCCACAACTACATTTACATCTCCCTGCGTGAATACCGAAGAGAAATATTTGTTCAGTGCCTCTCCAATCTCTTCAGGCTCCACGCACAACTTCCCACTGCTGTCTATGACTGGCCCTAACCTTGCCCTAACCAATCTTCTATTCTTAACATATCTAAAGAAAGCTTTAGGATTCTCCTTAATCCTATCAGCCAAAGTCTTCTCGTGTCCTCTCTTAGCTCTCCTCAATTCACTCTTTAGCTCCCTCCTGGCTAATCTATAGCTATCCATTGCACTAACCGAGCCTTCAAGCCTCATCCTGACATAAGCCTCCTTTTTCCTTTTAACCAGCGAATTAACTTTTTTCGTACACCAAGGTTCCCTTACTCGACCATTTCCTCCTTGCCTGACAGGGACATACTTATCAAGGACTCGCAGCAGCTGCTCCTTGAATAAGCTCCACATTTCAGATGTCCCCAGTCCCTGTAGTTTCCTAGTCCAATCTATGCACCCTAATTCCCTCCTTATCTTGAGGGTTTGAAGTAGATAAGTCCCCTGGGCCGGACAGGATTTACCTAGGATTCTCTGGAAGGCAAGAGAGGTGATTGCAGAGCCTCTGGCTCTGATCTTCAGGTCGTCGTTGGTTACGGGTATAGTTCCAGAAGACTGGAGGATAGCGAATGTGGTCCCACTGTTCAAGAAGGGGAAGAGAGACTTTCCAGGGAATTATAGGCCAGTGAGTCTTACTTCTGTTGTGGGCAAAGTATTGGAGAGAATTATTAGGGATAGGATTTATAGTTATTTAGAGAGAAATGAATTGATTGGGGATAGTCAGCATGGTTTTATGAAGGGTAGGTCATGCCTTACTAACCTTATTGAGTTTTTTGAAAAAGTGACCAAAGAGGTGGATGGGGGTAAGGCGGTTGATGTGGTATATATGGACTTTAGTAAGGCGTTCGATAATGTGGCCCATGGAAGGCTTCTGCAGAAAATGCAGATGTATGGGATAGAGGGTGATTATGAGGTAATAATTGCCTCATAATTACCCTTCCCCCAGCTATAACTACTGCTCCCAGCTTCATGCCTATCCCTATCCATCACTAAGGTGAACGTAACCGAATTGTGATCACTATCACCAAAATGTTCACCAACTTCCAAGCCTAACACCTGGTCTGCCTCATTGCCCAGCACCAAATCCAATGTAGCCTCACCTCTAGTTGGCCTATCTACATACTGAGTCAAAAAACCTTCCTGCACACTTTGTATAAAAACTGACCCCTCTAACGAGCTAGAGCTGTAGCTATTCCTATCAATATTAGTAAAGTTAAAGTCCCCCATAACAATTACCCTATTACTTTCACTCCTGTCCAGAATCGACTTTGCCATCCTTTCCTCTACCTCTCTAGAACTTTTAGGAGGTCTATAAAAGACTCCCAACAGGGTGACTTCTCCTCTCCTGTTTCTAATCTCAGCCCATACTACCTCAACAGACTTCTTTTCTGTCACCGTGATACAATCTTTGACTAATAATGCCACTCCTCCCCCACTTCTACCTCCTGTACTCCGACTAAAGCATTTGAACCCTGGAACCTGCAACATCCATTCCTGTCCCTGCTCTACCCAAGTCTCTGAAATGGCCACAACATCAAAGTTCCAGGTACTGGTCCAAGCTGCAAGTTCCTCCACCTTATTGCGAATACTTCTTGCATTAAAGTATACGCATTTCAAACCATGCCCTACTCCACCCGTACGCTGCTGTGCTTTACAGTTCTCATCTATGACCCCCCTATTCTCATCCCTCTTAGCACCCCAACTACTCAGGATCCCACCCCCCCTCTGAATCAGTTTAAAGCCCCCTGCATTGCCTTTGCAAATTTTCCCCCCAAGATATTAGTTCCCCTCTGGTTCAGGTGTAGACCATCTCTCTTGTAGAGGTCCCACCTATCCCAGAATGAGTCCCAATGGTTCAGGAACCTGAACCCCTCCCTCCTGCACCATCCCCGCAGCCACGAGTTCAAACATTCCCTCTCTCTGTTCTTCTCTAAACTCTCCCGTGGCACAGGCAAGAGTCCAGAGATAACCACTCTGCCAGTTTTGGCCCTAAGCTTCCACCCCAACTCCATAAATTTCTGTTTAATATCCCCTTCCCTTGTCCTTCCTATATCATGTGTCCCTACATGAACTATGACTTGGGGTTGACTCCCCTCTCCCTTAAGAATCTTAAAAACCCGATCTGCGACATCCTTGACCCCAGCCCCTGGGAGGCAACACACCAGCCCTGAGTCACTTTTATTACTATTTACTCTCCTATCTGTCCCTCTAACTATGGAGTCTCCAATTACTAGGCCCAATCTCTTATTCCCCCTACCCCCCTGAGCATTCTCAGCAGGCTCACCCCCAGAGACCTGCTCCCTTTGGTCATCTCCAGTTGATTCTTCCTCAACTGTAGCCTCCAAGACAGAAAAGTTGTTTTGGAGGGGAACAGCCCCAGGGGATTGTCTACCCGATTGCTTCTTACCCCTCCTCCTAATAGTTACCCAAGAATCTCTTTTAGGAGTGACTGTCTCTTTGTTACTCCTGCCAATATCCCCCTCAACCTCTCGAATTATCCTGAATTCCTCTAATTCCAGCTCCAGCTCCTTAACACGATCCTCAAGGAGCTGCAAATGTGCACACTTCCTGCAGGTATAATCAGCAGGAACACTACCGGTGTCCCTCACCTCGTACATACTACAGGAGGTGCAACGTACTGCCTGTACTGCCATCCCTGATACTTTAATTTCCAGGAAAAAAAAAACTTCCCACACACTTTTATTATTAGGTTATAATCTTGCACACTAACTCACCCTTTCATTTTTAAATCAAGGATTCTCTTCTTTGGTAAACAATAAGTGTTGTTGGCATAAGGTCAAATCTATGGGATCCAGAGTGAGGTATCTAAATAGATACAAAATTGACTTGATGACAGAAGTCCGAGAGTGGTTGTAGAGAATTGTTTTTCAAACTGGAGGCCAATGACTAGCGATGTGCCTCAAGGATCAGTGCTGGATCCACTGTTATTTGTCATTTACATAAATGATTTGGATGAGAATTTAGGAGGCATGGTTAGTAAGTTTGCAGATGACATCAAGATTGGTGACATGGTGGACAGTGAAGAAGGTTATCTCTGATTGCAACAGGATCTTGATCAATTGGGCCAGTAGGCTGAAGAATGGCAGATGGAGTTTAATTTAGAAAATGCAAGGTGATTAATTTTGGTCGATCAAACCAGGGCAGGACTTACTCATTAATGGGAGGTCACTGGGCAGAGTTATAGAACAAAGGAATCTAGGGGTACAGGTTCATAGCTCCTTGAAAGCAGTGGCACAGGTGGACAGAATGGTGAAGAAGGCATTCAGCATGCTTGGTTTCATTGTTCAGAACATTGTTTATTGGAATTGAGACATCTTGTTGAAGTTGTACAAAACATTGGTAAGGCCTCACTTGGATTATTGTGTACAGTTCTGGTCGCTCTATTATAGAAAGGATGCTATTAAACTAGAATGAGTGTGGAAAAGATTTACTAGGATTCTACTGGAGCTTAATGGTTTGAGTTATAAGGAGAGGCAGAATAGACTGGAACTTTTTCTCTGGAGCATAGAAGGCTGAGGGGTCATCTTACAGAGATCTATAAAATAATGAGGGGCACAGATCAGCAAGATAGTCAATATTTTTCCCCAAAGGTATAGGAGTCTAAAACTAGAGAACATAGGTTTAAGGTGAGAGGGGAGGGATACAAAAGAGTTCAGAGGGGCAAGTTTTTCACACAGAGGGTGGTGAGTGTCTGGAACAAGCTGCCAGAGGTGGTAGTAGAGGTGAGTACAATTTTGTCTTCTAAAAAAAGGGATAACCCAGGGAACTATAGGCCGGTGAGCTTGACTTCAGTTATAGGTAAGCTAATGGAGAGGATCCTCAGGGACAGGATGTATGAGCATCTGGAGCGCTGCGATCTGATCAGGGATACGCCGCATGGCTTCGTCAAGGGGAAGTCTTGTCTTACAAATCTAGTGGAATTTTTTGAAGAAGTGACAAAAACAGTTGATGAAGGACATGCTGTTGATGTCGTCTACATGGATTTCAGTAAGGCGGTTGACAAGGTTCCTCATGGTAGACTGATAGAGAAGGTGAAGGCGCATGGGATACAGGGCCGGGTATGTAGATGGGTCGAGAACTGGCTCGGGAGGAGGAGACAGAGGGTAGTAGTGGAAGGCTCTTTTTCCGGCTGGAAGCCTGTCACTAGTGGAGTGCCACAAGGCTCAGTAATAGGTCCTCTTCTATTTGTGGTCTACATAAACGACTTGGAAGTAGGGGTAGGTGGTGAGATCAGCAAATTTGCTGATGACACCAAGATGCTTGGATTGGCGGGTACAGAAGAGCAGTGCCAGGCAATACAACAGGACATAGATAGGTTGGTAGACTGGGCAGATAGATGGCAAATGGAATTTAATCCGGATAAATGCGAGGTGATGCATTTTGGCCGGAAAAATGTAGAAGAGTGTTATAGGATAAAAGGTAAACTATACGGAGCATAGAGACACAGAGAGACTTGGGGGTGCAGGTTCACAAGTCTCTGAAGGTGTCCTCACAGGTGGAGAAGGTGATAAAGAAGGCGTATAGTATGTTAGCTTTCATAGAAAAGGGTATAGATACAAGAGTAGGAGTTTGATGTTGCAGTTGTATAGAACTTTGGTTAGGCCTCACTTGGAATACTGCGCCCAGTTCTGGTCGCCGTACTATCGGAAGGATGTGGAGTCCTTGGAGAGAGTGCAGAGGAGGTTTACCAGGATGCTGCCTGGTATGGAAGGACTGTCTTATGAGGAACGATTAGATAGACTGGGTTGTTTTTCCTTGAAAGACGTTGGCTTAGAGGGGATCTCATAGAGGTGTATAAGATTATAAGGGGTATAGATAGAGTAAATGGAGGTAAACTTTTTCCACCTTTAGAAATGGATAGGACGAGGGGTCATGGCCATAGGGTAAGGGGGGCTATGTATAGGACGAATATTAGAGGGCAGTTTTTCACACAAAGGGTAGTGGGGGTGTGGAATGCACTGCCGAGTAAGGTGGTGGGGGCAGGCACGCTAGGGCTGTTTAAGGGTCTCTTGGACAGCCACATGAGCGTTATGCAGATAGAGGGATATAGTAGGACTGTTTAACTATGGCTTTTTTTCCACAGGTAATTTGGTCCATACTTGACCAACAAGGAGCATGCATTCGGCAGGTGGTGCGGGTACAGCTCTTGGATGTTGATTCATGGGTTGCCTGGTACCTCATGTCGTAAATGAGTGCTTTATGTGGACCATCTGAAGGCACCATGACAGCTCAGAGACTATCGATGTGGCTGTGCAGACACTTGGAATTGGGCCGGTGTCTGCGGGAGTTTGCGCGTTCTCCCCGTGGTTGCGGGGGTTTTCTCCGGGCACTCCGGTTTCCTCCCACACCCCAAAAATTCGCTCTTAGGCTGATTGGGAAACAAATTGTCCCTATAGTGAGAGTCTTCCATATTAGGAATAACCTATTTTTATATTATGATAATGGAATTGCTACTATATAGTTATGACGGCGGCGCGGGCTCATTGGGCCGAAGGGCCTGTTTCCTGTGCTGTGTTGCTCTATAAAAAAAAAGCGTTCAGACAGTTACATGGGAAAGATGGATATAGAGGGATATGGGCCAAATGCAGACAATTGGCATGAGCTTAGCGGTTAAAAATGGGATGGCATGGACAAGTTGGACTGTAAATGTCTATGACTCTATAACAAAAGCTCATTAAGTGTCTGCTAAATAAACATTTATATGGCTAAAATAAGTAAGTATCCTGCTTTTCAGCATTTGCTGTATTCCCTCCAAACAAACTGATTCTTGTAACAAAACCCTGAATCTTAAAGCAGTTCCCCCAAACATAAAATACACTAATTGTGCAGTATTGTCCCAAGACACAGTGGCAGTATGTGCTTCTTTTGAGTGTGAATTAGTGTGTGCGTGTGTGTCCCTGTCTGATGTGAGAATCCAGATCTTCAATATTAAATTAATTTGTGAGAAAAAAATGCAGCGTTAGTCCTCCCACTGAAAATTACAGTAAGAAAGTCAGATTTAAATATTTGTTGAATAAGGGAACTTATTAAAATAATAATGAGTACATTAAAGAAGTAGAAAATATTTTTATACAATTGTTTTTGTATGCCTGTATCTATTGCATAGAAATAATGTTTTTGTTGTTTAACTCTTCAATATAAGAGGAATGTTTTTAAGTCAGTATTGTGGGATTGTCAAAATCATTCAGCATCTAGAAAAGTTTGGAAAACCCTAGGCTGGATTATTAGGAAAATCCCATGACTTTCTCAGCTGAGCCACCAATAATTCTTAAATAATGATTGTGCTTTTTTTACCTGTACACTTGTGAATTGTTTTTATCTGTAAACGTAGCTGGGTGATGGTTGTGCTTATACAAAATCATTCACCATCACAGTATTCCTGCCTTAGGATTTGACGACGTATCCTATTTGTTTCCCAGCAGGTTATTTTTCAACTGTTACTCTTTTTAAAAGACAGAATTGTACCCACCTCTGCTACTACCTCTGGCAGCTCGTTCCAGACACTCACCACCCTCTGATTGAAGAAATTGAACCTCTGGTCACTTCTGTATCTTTCCTCTCTCACCTTAAACCTCTGCCCTCTAGTTTTAGACTTCTCTACCTTTGGGAAAAGATATTGACTATCTTGCTGATCTATGCCCCTTATTATTTTATAAACCTCTATAAGATTACCTCTAAGCTTCCAAAGTGAATCCTTGTGACAATGGTTCAGCTAAGATTTTAACCTACCTGGCAGGAAGAGAAACTGGGAGATGTTGATGTTCCCAACACTGGGGAATAAAACCAAAGGCCAAAGACAAGACCATGGGGCCAAATTCAAGACAAGCTTTCCAAAACCAGGATGATTGACTTCAAAATGATTCAGTGGGGAAGGATCATAACCCCACTTGGCCCCCATCACTGCCTCTCAGAGAGCTGGACTGGGATAAAGGGAAACTTGGTGGCCCACAGAATAACAGAGAAAAATAAAGGACTTATATTTTTTCTCTCACAGTCCCCAGGATGTCCCAAAGCACTTAGCAGTTGCCACTATGATGTGGCATGTGCATGATTTATATTACTCTGTAATTTCACTAGCTGACCAAATATATACTGATATTATTAAAGAAAAGATACTGACTGAAGATTGGCTGCCACAAGTCACCTGAAGTCTGGTGTTGCAAGTTGGGCAGTTTCTGGAATGTTGCAGTGTTGCGGGTTCAGATATGTCACAACACCATCCTCTGAAATTTCACACCTGAAGTTGTTGAGAACCATTGAAGTAGACTGGGTGTAGTGTATAAACTTCTATAAGACTACCTTTTCAGTGGAGAAGGAAAGTCTGCCAAAATAGTGATTCTATGAAGATATGTCTTTAAGATGGACAATGACTCATTTTGAAGGTTAGTAGCAGGGTCATTAATGAATGTAATTACCCCAGCTTGATTCAGACATCAGATAAACACATCCTTTCTGATCTCATTATGTGGGGATGAGGGAGAGTGGAAAGTGATCACGTGAATGAAGTAACAATTTTGAAACCTCTTTAACACATAACATAAGCTGCTAAAGATAGAAACAGTCAGTCATCTGAAGAAACTGCCAAGATGGCAGTAATAAAATCACTCCTCTCCTCTGTCAAGTTAAGGCCTCATCTCTTACAGTTCTGTTTGAAAACTCCAGCACAGAGATAGTGAATTTCCATTCAAAGGAACCTCAGGAACTTCTGCTTTCAAAGGAAATTGTTTCCATAGAGTTCAAATTATCTCCTGGAATATAAAAGTAAACATGGAAAATCTTCTGCCACAGCCAGTGACCAACAAAGGACTCATAAACAGTGGAATTTCAATTCCCCACCTTTCAGCATTCACCTTTCATTTGGAGAAAAAAGTAATGACCTACAGTATGATTGGTAAATTTTATATGCTTGTGTATGTAGATTGTGAAAGACGTGAGTAGGACTTGATTAAGTTGATTGACAGAAAAAAGGTGACTGGGTGGAGCTAGGCTTACACAGAGAAATCGAGCTCAGGCTGTTGCTTGGGATATTTAGAAAGAAATCATTTTCTCTCTATCTCATTCTTTCTCTGGAGATGGAGACTGGAATTGTCAGGAAGTAAGTCTCTTTCTTTCAGATCTTTCTCTGCAAGTTGTGGTTTGAGAGTCAGAAGCCAAGTGCCTGGATCTCTGTCCAGGAAGGTTGTCACACCACAGGTTCAGACAGGTAGATGGGTGACCACTTGCTGAGGCAGGCAGGTGGTGCAGGAGTCTCCTGTAGCTGTTCCTCTTACAAACAGGTATATTGTTTCGGATACTACTGAGGGGGATAGCCCATCAGGGGGAGATACTAGTAGCAGCCAGGCTTGTGGCACCACAGCTACTTCTGTTGTGGGACAGTGTTGGGCAAAGAGCAAGTGAGCAGAGTAATAGGGAACTCACTGTTTAGAGGCACAGACGGGTGTTTCTATGGCCACAATCGAGACTCCATGTGTGTTTTTCTGTCAATCAGCCTAATCAAGTCCTACTCTGCAAAGCCCTATGGGAAAACACTGTAAACAACAAAATATCATTAATCCAGATGAAAATGAACTTTCTAGAAATTAGGAGCAATTATACGCCTGCAGTAACAATACAGGGCTGCCAGTTGCAGACCAGTGGTACCAGTGTTAGAACAGATTGTTAAAAAATTTCAGCAGAGAAACATGATTAAAATACATTTCTTAAACGCACAGTATCATCACACTAGATTTCAAAAATACTTTATTGCCTGCACTTCGGCCATAAGAGGAGGGATGAAACGTGGCTTCCTCTATGATATAACTCCCAATCAAGTCTGACCATAGCAGGATTTGTTGTAAATTTAGAAGAATTAAACAATTTTCTCAATGTCTGTTTAATCATTTATATAACAATTGCAGAGAAATTAGTCTGGCAGGTTTTCTCAAGTCTTAGAACAAAAATGTGTTTGTTTTTATGGAGTTAAAAACTCATTGAAGTCAAAACAACACATATTTAAAGAGATAATCCTGTGTGTCACATCCTTTCACAACCTACATACAGATGGTATGTTGCCTTTCTAGTGCCAGGGTCAAAGATGTCTCTGAAGGGTTGCAGGACATTCTTAAGGGAGGGGGTGAGCATCCAGAGGTCATTGTACATATTGGTACTAACAACATACATAGGAAAAGGAATGAGGTCCTGAAGTGTGAATATAGAGAGTTAGATAGAAGGCTAAAGTGCAGGACCTCGAAAGTAGTAATTCCAGGACTATTACTGGTACCACGGGCGAGTGAGAGTAGGAATAGGAGGATTCAGCAGATGAATGCCTGGCTTGAGAGCTGGTGCGAGGGGCAAGAATTTAGATTTTTGGACCATTGGGATCTTTTCTGGGGAAGGGCTGACCTGTTCAAGAGGGATGGGTTACACCTGAACTGGAGCAGGACTCAAGAAGGTTTGCTGGAGCCACTCAGGAAGGTTTAAAATAGTTTGGCAGGGGTGTGGGATCCAAAACAGTAGGGAGACAGAAGAGAAATTTAAGGACAGCACAGAAGTTAAAGTGAGCACGTTAAGTAGTAAAGGCAGCGTCAGTAATACTAGTACCAGACAGATCAGACAGAATCAAGACAGAGCGCAAAGCAATACAAAAAGCCTGACAGGCAAGGTAAATGAACTCAGGGCATGTATGGGACTGGGATGTTATAGCAATGAGTGAAACATGGCTAAGAGGGGGACAGGACTAGTAGCTCAATGTTCCAGGATACACATGCTATAGGAAAGATAGAACAGGAAGTAAGAGAGGAGGGGGATTTTGCAGTTTAAGGAAAGCATTAATGGCTGTACTGAGAGGGGATATATCCAAGAGTTCACCCACTGAGTCTTTATGGGTAGAATGAGAAATAACAAAGGGGAAATTACTTTGATAGGGTTGTACTATAAGCCCACAAATAATCAGTGGGAAATTGAGGAGCAAATAAGTAAGGAGATTACAGATAGCTCCAAGGAAAATAGGGTGGTAATAGTTGGAGATTTAATTTTCCCAACATTGACTGAAACAGCCATAGTATTAGAGAGATGGATGGAGAAAAAATTGTTGAGTGTATTCAGGAGGGATTTCTCATTCGATATGTGGATGGCCCGACTAGAGAGGGAGCAAAACCTGACCTTCTCTTGGGAAATAAGGAAGGGCGGGTGATAGAAGTGTTAGTGAGGGATCACTTTGGGACCAGTGACCATAATTTTATTAGTTTTAAGATAGCTATGGAGAATGATAGGTCTGTCCCAAAAGTTAATATTCTAAATTGGGGCAAGGAATTTTGATGGTATCGGGCAGGAACTTTCAAAAGTTAATTGGGGAACTGTGTGGGAAGGAAAAGGGAAGTCTGCTAAATGGCATGCTTTCAAAACTGTGTTAACCGGGGTTCAGGGTAAACACATTCTTCTGAATGAAGGGCAAGGCTGGCAGAAGTCGGGAACCCTGGGTGACTCGGGATATTGAGGCCCTGGTCAAGAAGAAGAAAGAGGCACATGACATGCATAGGCAGCTGGGAGCAAGTGAATCTCTTGAAGGATATAGGGGGTGTAGGAGTAGAGTTAAGAGGGAAATCAGGAAGGCAAAAAGTGATGGATACAAGATTGTTTTGGCAGATAAGGCAAAGGAGAATCCAAAGAACTCCTACAAATATAAAGAACAAAAGAGTAACAAGGCAGAGAGTAGGATCTCTTAAGGATCAACAAGGTCATTTATGTGCGGATCTGTAAGGGATGGATGAAATCCTAAATGAATATTTCTCATCAGTATTTACTGTTGAGAAAAGCATGGATGTTAGGGAACTTGGGGAAATAGTGATTTCTTGAGGAGTGTACATATTACAGAGACGGAGGTGCTGGAAGTCTTAAAGTGCATCAAGGTAGATAAAATCCCTGGAACCTGATGTATATCCCAGGATGTTGTGGGACAGTAGGGAGGAAATTGCAGGTCCTTTATCCAAGATATTTGAATCAGTGATAGTCACGCCTGAGGTGTCTGAAGATTGGAGAGTGGCAAATGTGCCTTTGTTTAAAAAGGGCTGCAGGGAAAAGCCTGGGAACTACAGGCCAGCGAGCCTCTCATCTGTGGTGGGTAAATTATTGGAAGGTATTTTGGGAGACAGGATCTATAGGCATGTAGAGACACAAGGATTGATTAGCAACAGGGAGTATGGCTTTGTGAGTGGAAAATCATGTCTCAAATTTGATTGAGTTTTGTGAAGGGATGACCATGAAGGTAGATGAGGACAGTGCAGTTGATGTTGTCTACATGGACTTTAGCAAGGCCTTTGACAAGATATCACATGGTAGATTGTTGCATAAAGTTAAATTTCACAGGATCCAGGGTGACATATCTAAATTATCTCTGGAATTCTCTGCCTATTGAAGTAGTGGAGGCTACCTTGTTGAATATGTTTAAGCCATGTGTAGATAGATTTCTGATCGATAAGGGAATTAAGGGTTATGGGGAGCAGGCAGGTAAGTGGAACTGATCTACTTCAGATCCACCATGATCTTATTAAATGGCGGGGCAGGCTCAAGGGGCTGGATGGCCTACTCCTGCTCCTATTTCTTATGTTCTTATGTTCTTTTGGATACAAAATTGACTTCTTGACAGAAGCCAGAGAATGGTTGTAGAGAATTGTTTTACAAACTGGAGGCAGTGACCAGCGGTGTTCCTCTGGGATCAGTACTGGGCCCACAGTTATTTGTCATTTATATTAATGATTTGGATGAGCATATAGGAGACATGGTTAGTAAATTTGCAGATGACACTAAGATCGGTGGCATATTAGACAGTGAAGAAAGTTATCTCCAATTGCAATGGAATCTTAATCAATTGGGCCAATAAGCTGACGGATGGCAAATGGAGTTTAATTTAGACAAATGCGAGATGATTTATTTTGGTAGATTGAACCAGGGCAGGACTTACTCATTAAGGATAGGGTGCTGGGCAGAGTTATAGAACAATGAGATTTAGAGGTACAAGTTCATAGCTCCTTAAAAGTGGAGGCATAGGTGGACAGAGTGGTGAAGAAGGCATTCAACATGCTTGGTTTCATTGGTCAGAACATTGTTTATTGGAGTTGAGACGTCTTGTTGAAGTTTACAAGACATTGTTAAGACCATACTTGGAACATTGTGTGCAATTTTCGTCACCCTATTATAGAGAGGATATTATTAAACTAGAAAGAGTACAGAAAAGATTTACTAGAATGCTACCGGGACTTGATGGATTGATTTGTAAGGAGAGGCTGGATAGACTGGGACTTTTTTCTCTGGAGCGTAGGAGGCTGAGGGGTGATCTTATAGAGGTCAATAAAATAATGAGGGGCATAGATCAGCTAGGTAGTCAATATCTTTTCCCAAAGGTAGGGGAGTCTAAAACTTGAGGGCATAGGCTTAAAGTGAGAGGAGAAAAATACAAAATTATCTAGAGGGGTAATTTTTTCATACAGGAAGTGGTGAGTATCTAGATAAAGCTCAGTAAGAAGTCTCACAACACCAGGTTAAAGTGAGACTTTTTACTATGTTTACCCCAGTCCAACACCAGCATCTCCATATCATTGAACAAACTGCCAGAGGAAGTAGGAGATGCGGGCACAATTTTGCCTTTTAAAAAGCATCTATATGGGTACAATGGATATAAAGGGATATGGGCCAAATGCGGGCAATTGACATTAGCTTAGGTATTTTAAAAAAGGGTGGCTTGGACAAGTTGGGCCAAAGGGCCTGTTTCCATGCTGTAAACTTCTATAACTCTATGACTCAGAAGTGTTAAAAGGTTGGAAATCTAACATGAGTGCACATCTATTTTTTGGCACCAACAGGTTCTGAAAAAGGGATTTGTGTGTCTGGGGTATTGCTTATTTGGAACTATAGAGATAGCTAGCTCTTAATAATTATATCTTGTCACATTTAAATATTTCTAAGTGGTAAAATTGGCACTAATTCTTTTTGTTATATTTTAACTTGTTGTCAAAAATAAAGTTTGTTTTGATAAAAGCTTCCTAGTGAGTCACTTGAATCATACCTGGAGTGAAACAGATTATGCTCACCCTAATATCAAAGACAAAAGATTTGGGGTCCAGGCTAACTCTTACCTACCTTGGAGTTTCTGATCAGTGGTCACTGCTGTAACATAGGAACCACAGTGCACACAGCAAGATCCCACAAAGCAATGAGGTAATGTTCTGATAAGCTGTCAATGAGGTTGTCGCTAAACAGCAGGACCACCCAGGATCTCCCTTTCACCATGCTGAGAAAGATGGAGCTATCTCAGGTCAGGTAGCTTCCTCCTACTGTCAGTGTTGCAATTCTGGCTGGATCTTCAGGGAAGGCAAGATGGAATAAACAAGGACTTCAGCTGTGCTTTTGTGAAGGTAGCCATTAAAAGATGGTGGCTGCACATCGATGGATGTCAGGTGATGCTGTGGCCATACTTCAGCGTTCACCTCTAACCCCAGCATGGCCAGACCCCATGCCTGCTGGAAGATGATTGGCCAGCGACGTGAGATAATGATGCAATTGGGGATCAGATTGGGATCGTCAGCATCATGGAGCTTTCGGCTTCTCGGTTCTGCTCATAGAATCCCAATCAATTGCTTCAGTTTTCCTAATGTTTGGTTGGAAGAAATTTCTGCTCATTAAAAACTGAACATCTGCTAAGTAGAATTACAAATCAGGGAAAATGGAGGAATAAACAGGGGCTTTAGCGAAAATCATTCTGTTACCATAGGAATAAAATATCCACTAAAAACACTCAAACTCTGAGCTCTCCCTACAGCATTTTACCTGAGGTAAATGCAGGGCTAAAGTACCCGTGCATCTGCTGTGCGATTGTGTTCAGATCACATGATCATCCACGGTGTCTGTTATTCATTTTTATTTACAAAACAGAAATGCAATTCATCTGGATTTCCAATTCCCACGTGTCGTGAATTAATGTATTGAACGCCTGACTTAGGCAGTGAAAAGGAAAGGAATATATTAGAATTTAGCTCAGCGTTTACCAACTGGTTATTATTTTCCATTAAAGCCTGAACTGGTGAAGGTTACTATAAGCCTGACATTGAACATAACTTGTGTTATCGAGTGCTAATTGTTTTTTATATTGTTTCATAATGTTCGATGGTAATTAACGAATACATCAAAATCTAGTGTTGTGTAAATATTTCACCTCAGGCCAGGAAGGATTATAGTCACTGGGTTAACTCCATCCCTAACAGCACCTCAAGTGTACCTACACCTCATGGATTGCAGCAGTTTAAGAAGCCAGCTTACCATTATTGTCTCAGGGCAATTAAGGATAGGAAAAACTGGAACCAGAGGACACAACCTCTGGCTAAAGGGACGATCCTTTAAAACAGAGATGAGGAGGAATTTCTTCAGCCAGAGAGTGGGGAATCTGCGGAATTCTTTGTCACAGAAGGCTGTGGAGGCCGGATCATTGAGTGTCATTAAGACAGAGATAGATAGGATCTTGATTAATAAGGGGATCAGGGGTTATGGGGAAAAGACAGGAGATTGAGGATGAGAAAAAATATCAGCCATGATTGAATGGTGGAGCAGACTCGATGGGCAGAGTGGCCTATGTATTATAGTCTAATGGCAATCAATGCTGGCCCTACCATTAATGCTCATATTCTGAGAATGAAAGTGAACAAACATTGAGTTTAGGGTAAAATCTGTAACTGAAAAGAGCTGAAGGAGAATCTTTAAACGATCCCTTGACATCCTGCAAATGAATAGCTTGACATGTAAAAACACTCTGGAACATATGGAGATAAGGTTCACCTATACAAGTGGCCATCAGTGAAACATAGCAACCCTCAAGAACACAGCACCGTTTTCCCTGGCGATGGTAATGATGCTGGGGTATGCTCAATACTTGTTGTCCATAAAATCACTCTTTATGTGATAAATGTGGATAAATGTGAGGTTATCCACTTTGGTAGCAAAAATAGGAAGACATTATTACTTGAATGAGTGTAAATTGCGAGAGGTGGATACTCAACAAGACCTTGGAGTCCTCGTGCATCAGTCTCTGAAAGTAAACACGCAGATACAGCAGGCAGTAAAGGAGGCAAATTGCGAGAAGATTTTAGTATGATTGAGATATTTTGTGGCATTGTATCTGACGTTGGTGAGGCCACATCTAGAATATTGTGTGCAATTTTGGTCTCCTTATCTGAGGAAGGATGTCCTTCCTATAGAGGGAGTGCAGCGAAGTTTTACCAGGTTGATTCCTGGGATGGCCTGTCTGCCATATGAGGAGAGACTAAATCAGCTAGGATTATATTTATTGGAACTTAAAAGCGTGAGAGGGGATCCCATAGAAACTTATAAAATTTTAACAGGGTTAGACAGGGTAGATTCAGAAAGAATGTTCCCAATGGTGGTGGAGTCCAGAATTAGGGGTCATAGTTTGAGGATAAGGGGTAAATCTTTTAGATCTGAGGGGAGGAGAAATTTCTTCACCCAGAGGGTGATGAATGTGTGGAATTCACTCCCACAGAAAGTAATCGGGGACAAAATGTTGCCTGATTTCAAGAAGAAATTAAATATAGCTCTTGGGGCTAAAGGGATTAAGGGATGTGGGGGAGAGAGGGGGGAAAATCAAGATATTGAATTTGATGATCAGCCATGATCAAAATGAATGGCGGAGCAGGTTTGAAGGACTGAATGGCTTCCTCCTGCTTCTAGTTTTTATGTGAACCTGTACAGTGAGTGCCAGGTATTTTACATGGGAGCCTCCAGTCCAATCCCTTGCCAACTTTGTGTTTTCTACTTTCAATTGTTTCGTTGGAAATAGGTTCCAGTTAGTAGAGGAGTTGGAGAAGTGATCTGATCGGAGTATTTAAAGGATTTAATAGAGAAAGTATCTCCTCAGCTATGGGAATCATGAACAAAGGAAAATTGTCTTAAAATAAGAGGCATTTGTTCAGGAATGTAATCAGAGTGTTCTGTCTCATACAAAGGGGAGTGAAAATCCGGAACTCTTTTCTATAAAATGCTGTGGATGCTGGGAATCTGTTGAAATTTTCAAATCTGGGATTGGTAGATTTATTTATGAAAGAATACAGAAATCCGGCACAGTTGTGCTGTAAATCCATCATGATGTAACAGAATGTGGGACAGACTCAATAGTGGACTGAAATGGTTCTCTTCTGTTCCTATTGGAAGCTGTGGGTGGTTTTTTTAATCACTTCTTCCTATCCCATGAATATTGAGGCTAATTTAAAGCCACTATTTCTGTAATCCTGATTTAAGCATCAACCTCAACAGAGGCAATTTGGCAAAGGGTTAGAATATAGAACATAGAACATTACAGCACAGAACAGGCCCTTCGGCCCTCGATGTTGCGCCAACCAATTAAGAAAAAGCAATGACCCTCTAACCTAAACCATTCCCTTTTCATCCATAAACTTATCTACTAACCTCTTAAACGCCACCAAACTTGGCGCATCTACAACTGCAGCAGGCAGGGCATTACCTTACCACCCTTACCACCCTCTGGGTTAGCTTTATAAATGATATCCTTTTCACCTATCAAATCACAGGTTGGTTTTTACAGATTCTGCTCCCAAAGTTGGTCAGTAAAATTTGTAGAGTTTGTTTTATTTGCTATATTTATATGGAATAGTAAAGCAGGCTGTCTTCTTGGGAGTGGTTGGCTTGAATTTAACCTACACAGTTGAGAATAGGGTATTCAACTGGTCAGTCTATACTGGTCAATATGTAAGATATATCATTCTTATTCAACTTTACATTTCAACTTTTATTCAACATAGAACAGAATAAATATCTAATGCAGCATCATTTTAAACCACTTATAGAATAAGTAATTAACTAATGGTATCCTTAAATAACAAAAAAATCCAAATATTTGGACATTGCATTGAATAAGTCTGTGTGGGACTTTCGAAATCTGTATTCCCACAGACAGTTGTTCACGAGTGCTCTCTGACAGTCAACATGTGTTAAATCATTGTCCAACAATAGGATTTACTTTGATAATGGAATGATAAAATCACACAGTGCTGACCTACAGAATAACATCAATGGAGTGAAATGACAATGTGCAATATTAGCATTCACACGCTTAATACAATGGTTCAATATTTTTATAGAGATATAAAAACCCATTTACAAGAAGGGATAATAAAACAACAGACAGAAATATCAGACATTGTTTGTACCCCAATGTAGGTGGTTTAATTCTGGTGTACCAGGATTTCACTGCATTCAACAGAAATTTTACAAAAAACATCCCATGCAAAAAAAAATGAAATTACAGGTGGATAAAACGTTCCCTATTCTAGCAGGGTCGGGATTCAAAAGATGTGTGGGTTACGTGGATTTTCTGTGCTAAATTGCCCCTTAGTGTCAGGGGCACTAGCTAGGGTAAATGCATGGGGGGGGATAGGGCCTGGGTGGGATTGTGGTAAGAGCAGATTCGATGGACTGAATGGCT
Organism: Sphyrna mokarran; assembly: GCA_024679065.1. NCBI lineage: Eukaryota > Metazoa > Chordata > Chondrichthyes > Carcharhiniformes > Carcharhinidae > Sphyrna > Sphyrna mokarran. Next base: position 72,642,251 of record JAGIQG010000016.1, read on the forward strand.
CCTTTTGCACTGGAAGATTCTGATTGGGGCAAGATGTATGTTAAAGCATTCAGTAATCTGTCCCCAACAATTTTTCAGCTCCAAGTTCAGACTGCCCTCATGCAGTATGGCATCTTACATTTGCCATCTTTCTAATCAGTTACAGTGCCTCACTCCATCCACCTTCACTGACAGTCCCTGTGCATCATCGATAACATGTTTCCACTGGTTTGCAGAATGGCTGATAGTCTAAAGTACGATCTGCAGATTCTGTCATAAGTGGGACAGCTGGTGCTTGAAGGGTAGGGTGGATCAGTTGTTTGGAAATCTGTGTGCTTCCTCCGGCACCTCAACCTCACCTGTGTGATCCTAACAAAATATCTCGATCTGTTTGGTACCTTCCCCGATGGATCATCGAAGCTCTACAATGCCTATCAAGTCTGCACTTACCACATCCCACCCAGGTCCTATTCCCTTAACCCCCTCATATTTATCATAGCAATTCTTCTGATCCTAGGATTAATTTAGCGTGGCCAATCAACCTAACCCACACATCTTTGGACTGTGAGAGAAAACTGTAGTACCAAGTGAAAATACATACAGACATGAGGAGAATGTGCAGACTTCACACAGTCTCCCAAGGCTGAAATTGAACCTGGGTCCCTGACGCTGTGAGGCACCAGTGCTAACCACTGTGCCACCCCAAAACATTCAGTATTTTAGCCAGGGACTCCCGTGAACTCAGCAGTAATGTTTGACCTCTTCACAGGTGCTTTTAGGACATCACCAAAGCATTTTCACTGTCCCCTTGAGGGTCACCTGCTATGACTGAGTTCGCAGTAGAGCTGTTGCTTCGTGTGTAGAGTGCCAGGCATATGAATAACACATCCTGCCCAGTGACAACTGGTTTTGAGTGGGGAAATTGTCCTGGGAGAGGATGGTGATATTGTAATGCCCAAAGATATTTTTGCAATTCAGGATAGACTGACTGCAGGGGAGAATCTTAAGTAAAAACAAATGTGTTTAAAAAGTTCTTTATGAGGCATATAAGTAATGATAATAATGACTGGGAGTCCCTTGTTTAATTTTTTTTGGGGTAAAAGGCACTAATGAAGAATTTTAAATGTTAAAAGGGGGTGATTGGGTGTCATTTTGCACGAAAGGGGGTAATTATTTTTTAAGCTGAATGAAAGTATCAGTGAGCTGCTGCTTGGGGGGGTGGTGTTGAGTGGAAGTTGCCAGGCTGGGGTGGGAGTGTGTTGAGTGCAATGATGCACATGGTCTGTGATGGACGCAGGATGTGGGACTTTAAACTTCCCAAAGCTTTCTCCAAAAAAACAAAATGCAGGCTGTGTTGCACATCCGGGAAATGAAACATGAGCAGTAGGTGGTTTGCAAAGCTTTTCACTCCAGTGCTTTTATCAGGAGGAGGAGGAGGAGGAGGGGAGGTGGAGTGCAGATGTTGGGGGAATTGCAGAGTGGAGGGGGGGGTTATAGACTGGGGGGTGCACAGAGTTGGGGTGCAGAGTGAGGTGGGTGTACTGCAGATTGAGGGGGGATTGCACCCAGGGCCAATGCACTGAGGGGGAAGAGGGGCGGGGGGAGGGAGCAGAGCCAGCAGTGCCGGGGCTCCGGGCCCTCCTGCGGCCTCTCTCTCTCCTCTTTGTTGTCTCTCTCTCTCTCTCTCTTCACCGACTTGCTCCGAAAACCCAATCCGCACAATGGGACCAGGCGCGCCCCCGCCGAGCGCGCCCCCCGCCCCGGGCCCGCGCCGCGGCCGCGCGCTCCGCGTAACCCAGCTTGAGACGGGAAGCGCGGGCCGCGCGGGACTGAGTGACGGCGGGCTCCGGCCAATGGGCGGTGGTGTTATGTTGACGGACGGGCGGGCTGTCCAATAGGTGTTGTGTGTGGGCGGGGTTGTGACCCCACGGGGGGGCGGGGCTGAGCGGGCCGGTTTCCGCTAGCAGGCTGGGTTGCACCGCGGGCTGTGCGAGCTCCGGCCCTCCGCAGGAAAGTTCCCAAAGCGGCGCCCTGTGAGCCGGGGCTGCAGCGGGGGCCATTTTGGGTAAGTACTTGTGGTAACTTTACCTCTCGGCTCACTCTGCCTCCTCACAGCCCGCACTCCCCCCTCAGCAAACTCCCACCTCGCCGATCCTGCCCAATGCAACTGGCTGCAAACAGCAGCTGGACTTTTGGAGCCCTGAGACCCCAAACCCCTCTCCTCGCTCCTTCTTCAACCCTTCTACTGGATTCCCTTTCGCCGCTTTATCCCACATGCGGGACACATGTCTTTCGCGCCCATGCAACCTCCTCATCCCCATCTTGGGTATTCTCCTCACGCCTATAATGTCGGTCACGCTAGTGTGCGGCTATTCTAAATGATACCGCAAACCAACAATATACCACCCCCACGAATTCAACAATACTCTACACACATGAGAAATCTACTAAAGAAAAATCTATATGCTAAATTACTATAGTTTTATTGTCTTTTTTATAATCTATATCATTATGTTTTTAATTCAATGGCAATTTTGTTAATAAAGAGAGCGAAAAATTCCTTTGTTTGATACTCAGGTATTTTTTTTAACAACTACTAGGGCAGAAATGTTTACTTTCAGTTTGAGTTAAGAATATTTCTTTGCTCCTGCTTGTCATCCAGTTCTCTAGTTTGACACCACTTCTCTGAGATTTGTGATTCAGAAGCATTAGTGATTCACTTAATTTCACAGTGACTTCATGCAGTGTTAATGTAAGCTTACATGTGATCAATAAATAAACTTTAAGTGACTGTCCTTCATGTGGAGCCTTAGTTTTTGTATATGTTTGTGTTATTCGACTACAAAGGGCATCACAACAAGTCTGATTCTGTCCTCATTTTACTTGTGATTTCCAGAAAGGGTTCAGTGATAAAGAGCGGGTACTCCTGCTTAACTTTGATCTTATTGTTTTTCTTTCAGTCCTCCCTAGCCTCATGCAACAGGATGGGATATTTGGGAGCTGAGTACATATATTTGCAGTTTCCAGCCAGTCCTCAATTCCTTTGTGTGCCCTAGTGCTTCACTTTTGTTCCTCTCTCTTCACAGCTTTTCTCATTGTTTAAGTTTGCATTCGTGTGAGGATTCAGCATAGAACCTGTGTTGAAGTGAAATGCAGATAAATTTAAAATTCCCATTTAAGTATGTCCCTCAGGATTGGTTAAAGAGATAAATAAGTCTTTAGGAAGGTGAACACTTCTCTGGGTTGGTTTGAGGTGTGATGTTGTGAATACCCACCTGAGACACTGATCAGTATTCTAGTACTCCCGATTTTGTGCAGGATAAGTTAAGTGAGCATGTTGTGATGCCTCTTGCAGTCAAATAGTATGCAAATTGTATGATTCACCTGGATTCTGGGGCTCTGTTGTCTTTGCTGAGTCAGCTTACCTCAGCTGGGGCTCCTATATCTAGAGTGTTCTCTCCCATGGCTCCCCCCACCAGTGACTCTGCCCAATAATTAATGATAATTGGATTGTAGAACTTAATGGGAGTGGAGACCCCTTCCTGAACACCAACCACTGCTCCTGAATCTCAAAAACCTACAGTGCAAAAGGAGGCTATTTGGCCTGTCGAGTCAGCACTGATTATAACCCCACTTAGGCCTAATCCCCATAACCCCATGCAATAATCCTTACTAGTCTTCCTGATACTAAGGAACAATGTAGCATGGCCAATCCACCTAACCTGCACATCTTTGGACTGTGGGAGGGAACTGGAGCACCGGAGGAAATCCACGCAGACACAGGGAGAATGTGCAAACTCCACACAGGTAGTGACCCAAGCCAGGAATTAAACCCAGGTTCTTGGTGTTTTGAGACAGCAGTGCAAACCATTGTGTCACTGCACCACCCTCAACAGTTTATTGACCAGAAACTAAATTGGTCAGATGTTTGGTATCCTACAGCTGGAGGAAAGCCACACAGACAGAGAGAGAATGTGCAAACCCCACATAGACAGTGACCCAAGGCTGGAATTTAACTCTGGTCCCTGGCACTGAAGCAGCAATGCTAATTGCTACGTCACCTTGTATCCTGAACTCATGGTCATACCTCCTAACAAAACAATTTTTTTTACTTATTAGTGTCACAAGTAGACTTATTAACACTGCAATGAAATTATTGTGAAAATCTCCTAGTTGCCACACTCCGGCACCTGTTCGGGTACTCTGAGGGAGAATTTAGCACCTAACCAACATATTTTTAGACTGTGGGAGGAAACCTGAATACCTGGAGGAAACCCACTCAGACATGGGGAGAACGTGCAGACCCCACACAGACAGTGCCCCAGGGTAGGAATTGAACTTGGGTCCTGACCGCTGTGAGGCAGCAATGCTAACCACTGTGTCCCTGGCGCCATGAGGCAGCAGTGCTAACAACTGTGCCACGGTGCTGCAAAAAGGCTGAATAAGCTGAGATTCTTCCCTTTAGAAAAGGGATTGCTAAGGGGGTGACCTGATAGAGATCTTTAGAATTATAAAGGGGTTTGATAAGATAAAAGTGGAGAATAGGGGCATGATTCTCTTGCTCTGTGTGCCCCAAAACCAAATATTCTGCTGAATTTTTTCTCACCTGTTGCATTTCCCATGGTGGGCGAGATGAAAGAATTTTGTCCTGTGTCTCCATTTGTGGGTGAGACCAAATCCAAGGGCCATTAATATAAAATAGTAATTAATAAATCTATTAGCAAATTCAAGAAAACCTCTTCGCCCAGAAAATGATGACAATGTGGAACAGGAGATGGTTGGGGTGACAAGATTAGATACATAAGGGGAATATGGGTCAAGACATGAGGGGGAAGGGAATAGAGTATGTGGTGATAGAGGATGGGAGAGAGAGAAAAGGACAGGAGATATGATGATAGAGGAAAGGAGATGCATGAGGAGCAGAGACAGTGCTTCGGATTTGCCGGGGCCTGTGTGACCTGGTTTCTGCCTTGTAAATCTTATGTAATCCTGTGGACACTCAGCTGATTAGCTTGTAGTTGTATTAGATAGATAGACTAATTGGTACAAAATAGTTTCTCTCATCAGTGACTTGCATAGGGTAAATCATTTGAGTAAAGTTCTGTCTGATGCCTGGCTTCAAGTCACCACCATCTGTAGCACTGCATACTGCTTCACAGTATTAGTTAGTGTATTGTATGTCTTCATCTCATAGATCATTAGATTTTCTTGCTTCTGGAGGACAATCATGAGATTCTGGGGCCCGAAGTCAGGTGTAAAGGTCTGGAACTTTGAGGATTTTTCTAGGCCTTTTGGAGCTAACAGGTTCCAAGTACCCCAGAGATGTCAGGCGATCACTTGAAGGCTAACCAAACAACCCTAATTGTTTTTGCAATGGTGACAACTTGTTGAGGCCTGACTGTTGATACCTTGGCTGACATTGAATGTGACTCATTGTGGATTTACTGAATCTTTACCCAGATGATTTACCAGATAGCTTGAGTCTTCAAAGCCCACAGAAGAATTGGAGAGATGTAAATATCATAGCGCATTGCAAGTGGTGACCATATGTCCTTGACTAAGTCCATGCTCTAACTTGCATCTTCAGTTATTTGGGTGGGCTGAAGAAGCTGGGATTCATCTCCTTTCTAGTAGAGAAAGTTAGAGAAGATATAGTATAGTGTTCAAAAATTATATAAAGAATTTGCTAAGAGCAGATCAGAAGAATAGTCTCCACTTGTAGGAGGGTTTGGTAACCAGAGGACGTTGATTTAACATAATTACTTAAAAACTCGGGAGAGATAAGAAACATTTTTTACATAGTAAGTTACGTTCTGGAATGTGCTGCCTAAAAGGGTGTTGCAAGTAGATTCAGTTGTAATTTTCAAAATAGAATTGGATGAATTGAAGGATTATCGGCAAAGAATAGAGAGCTTTTTCAAAGAGCTGGCATGTTCATGATGGCCCAAAGATTTTTTTGTGCTGTACATTCTATGAAAGAATGGGAAGAACACAATAAGGTGATGGCAGGTTTGAGTGAAATTTATGTTTATTCCAATTGGATTATATTTTTCACAGAATTAGCCATGTACTTATACCATGTTCTAACTTACAGGTGTGCAAGGATGAGAGCCCAGTTAATGATGTCTCGTGGCCTGACCTCTTCATACTACTGATTGTAGGTTATTCCTGTCATTTATCTTGGGGGTTTTAACCATCTCTTGGGTACGGGAATGGGAGTGGGAAGAGGAAGGGAAAGGGAATGTACGATACAATCCTGTAAACTTCAGGTGGACTCATTAGTTGAGATCAAGCAGTCCTGGGTAACCAAGGTGGAGTTTTATCTTCTGCAATTCCCAACACCCCTAGCTTCAGTTTGGGGTGCAGAGGCTAACAGTTGGCTGACATCAGCAGTGACCGATGAAGAAACATGGGAATGCCCTATATATGTGCGATCACTTTGAGGAATTCTAGCGGTGGAGCTTGCTGTTACAATTCTTTGTTTTGTTATAAAAGCATGACTGAAATCACATTTTTTAAAACCAGTATTGCTGCTATTTAGAGGAAAGGTATTGGATTGTTAAGAAATTAAAAATTTAACCAGCATGGCATGATCTTGGGGAGTTCTGCTCAGGATCCTGTGACAATATTTACAAACAATATGCTTGCAGTACTACATTGAATTTACAACACAGAAACAGGCCCTGTAGTCCAACTGGTTACATAGAACACTATAGCACACACAGGCCCTTTGGCCCACAAGTTGGGCCGATCATATCTCTACATACCAGGCCTGTAACCTTCAATCCCAATAAATCCCATTCGTTCATGCTGGCGTCTCCCCACTAGCCTCTTCCTGTTCTCCTCCGTTGAATTCTAACAGCTTAGAACATAGAACACTAAGCACAAACAGGCCCTTCGGCCCACGAGTTGTGCTGATCACATCTATACCTACCAAGCCGTAGACCTATCTATAACCCCCTATCCCATTAGTTCCCGTATACTCATCCAGAAGTCTTTTAAAAGACCCCAGTGAGTTCGCCTCTACCACCACCGACGGCAGCCAATTCCATTCACACACCACTCTCTGAGTGAAAAACTTACCCCTAACATCCCCTCTGTATTTGCTTCCCTGCACCTTAAATCTGTATCCTCTCGTAGCAACCATTTCAGTCCGGGGAAATAACCTCTGAGAATCCACCCTATCTATTCCTCTCAACGTTTTATAAACCTCTGAGGTCGCCTCTCAACCTTCGTCTCTCCAGGGAGAAGAGTCCCAGCTCCCTCAACCTATTTTCATAAGGCATGCCTCCCAATCCAGGCAACATCCTTGTAAATCTCCTCTGCACTCTTTCAATAGCTTCCACATCCTTCCTGCAGTGAGGCGACCAGAACTGCGCACAGTACTCCAAGTAATCCTTAATTATCCTTCCAGTCCCCTGTCCCTCTTGTACTTATCTAACTTCCTCTTAAAATCATCTATGCTATTCTTATCACTCCATGGGTTTTTCCCAAATTCCATTTTGGATTTATTAGTAACTAACTTGTATTTATGCCTCTGCTTCTGGTCTCACCCAGGAATGGAAACAGCAGGTGGGATTTTCTGACCTCCCTGTGGCAGCTTTCTCACAGTGGGAGACTGCATGCTGTTGGTCAGTGGTGGAATCTTCTGATCCCACCCCTGTCCGTGGAATTTCCTGCTGACTTTACCCACAGCACTGGGAAACCTGTGGGCAGAGGTCCGCCATCAATGGAATGGAAAGATCCAGCTGACGTGAACAGCTGGAAAGTTCCAGCCTACATCTCTGTCTGCACTATCAACCTCTCCGATAATGTTAAAGAGATCTGATACAAGTAGCATAATTAAATCAGGTTGTTCTTCTATGTGGTCATTCATCGCCTTGTTTATGGGAGTTTGCTACATACAGATTGAGTGCCACATTTCCTATATGGCACTCCCTTCAACAGTATTTCATAGGCTGTTAAAACACTTCAGGTGGTCTTGAGGTGCTCATAGGTGCTATATAAGTGCAAATTCTTTCTTAGAATGCAAATTGCTCTTGTGCTGGTGATGTGAGGCTAGACAGGATATACACATGGTAGAGATGTTGAGTTCAGAGTGAGCCTCTTATAGTAGTAGATAAGCCATTTAGTTCCTTGCTCATTCAATGGAATCAAGGCTGGTCTGTACTTCAACCTAATTACCTGTCTTTGGTTCATATCTCTTGATAGCTTTACTCAACAAAAGTCTTATAATTTAATATTGAGATTGTAACTGAACTAGCACCCAGAGCTTTTGCAGTAGAAATGTCTGAATTCATAATGAGTGGGGGTGGTGGATTGTGCAGCCTTTCCTGGTAACAGTTATGCACTGTGCAGACATAAAGCAGTAATAATTTATAGAGATGTTGTGTAATTTGCAAGACCATTCCTGGGTGTATTTCAGTGCCATGAAGTACAGCCTCTTGATTCAAAAATGAAAACTTGCATTTCTCAGCTATGGGAGAGATTGAATAAACTGGAATTGTTCTCCTTGGAGACAGAGGCTGAGGGGCAACCTGATAGAAGTTTTTCAGATTATAACGGGTATGGATAAGATGAACAGTTGCAAGTTATTTTTCCTGAGGTAGAAATGATAATTACAAGGGAGCAAAAGTTCAAGGTAAGGGGGGAAGGTTTGGTGGCAATGCGCGGCAGAAATTTTTTGCGGACTGGTGACAGTCTGGAATGCACTGCCAAGTGAGGTGTTTGAGACAGATATGTTAGCCACATTTAAGACTTATCTGGATAACATATGAACAGATAGGAAATAGATGGATACAGGTGGTTGGTCTAGATAGAACAACATGATCGACACAGGCTTGGAGGGCTAACGGGCCTGTTCCTGTGCTGTATTATTCTTTGTTCATAAAAGAATCATAGAAACCTTACAATGCAGAAGGAGGCCATTCGGCCCATTGAGTCTGAACTGACAACAATCCCACCTAGGCCCTATCCCCATAACCCTACATATTTATCCCTCCAGCCTATGCATCTTGGGAAACTAAGGGACAATTGTTCAAGAAGGGGAAGAGAGACTTTCCAGGGAATTATAGGCCAGTGAGTCTTACTTCTGTTGTGGGCAAAGTATTGGAGAGAATTATTAGGGATAGGATTTATAGTTATTTAGAGAGAAATGAATTGATTGGGGATAGTCAGCATGGTTTTGTGAAGGGTAGGTCGTGCCTTACTAACCTCATTGAGTTTTTTGAAAAAGTGACCAAAGAGGTGGATGGGGGTAAGGCGGTTGATGTGGTATATATGGACTTTAGTAAGGCGTTCGATAAGGTGTCCCATGGAAGGCTTCTGCAGAAAATGCAGATGTATGGGATAGAGGGTGATTTAGCTAATTGGATTAGGAATTGGCTAGCAGATAGAAGACAGAGGGTGGTGGTTGATGGGAGATATTCATCGTGGAGTTCGGTGACAAGTGGTGTACCTCGGGTCTGTTTTGGGGCCCCTGCTGTTTGTAATTTTTATAAATGATCTGGATGAGGGTATTGAAGATGGATTAGTAAATTTGCAGATGACACTAAAGTCGGTGGAGTGGTAGATAGTGAAGAGGGGTGTTATAGTTTGCAGAGGGACTTGGACAAGTTGCAGAGCTGGGCCGAGAGGTGGCAAATGGAGTTTAATGTGGAAAAGTGTGAGGTAATGCACTTTGGCAGGAATAATAAATGTAGAGTATAGGGCTAATGGTAGGATTCTTAATAGTGTTGATGAACAGAGGGATCTTGGTGTATTTGTGCATAGATCCCTGAAAGTAGGCAGTCAAGTCGATAAGGTTGTTAAGAAGGCATATGGAGTCTTAGCTTTTATTGGTAGGGGGATTGAATTTCGGAGCCGCAACGTCATGTTGCAACTGTACAAAACTCTAGTGCGGCCGCACTTGGAGTATTGTGTGCAGTTCTGGTCCCCACATTATAAGAAAGATGTGGAGGCATTGGAGAGGGTACAGAGGAGGTTACCAGGATGTTGCCTGGTATGGAGGGCAGGTCTTATGAAGAGAGGCTGAGGGATTTGAGGTTGTTTTCGTTAGAAAGGAGGCGGCTAAGAGGGGACCTAATCGAAACATATAAGATGATTAGAGGTTTAGATAGGGTGGACAGTGATAGCCTTTTTCCTAGGATGGAGAAAGCTAGCACGAGGGGACACAGCTTTAAATTAAGGGGTGATAGTTATAGGAAGGATATCAGAGGTAGGTTCTTTACCCAGAGGGTGGTTAGGGAGTGGAATGCCCTGCCTGCGGCAGTTGTAGATGCGCCAAGTTTGGTGGCGTTTAAGAGGTTAGTTGATAAGTTTATGGAAGAGAAGGGAATGGTGTAGTTTGGAGGGTCATTGCTTTTTTCATAATTGGTCGGCGCAACATCGAAAGCCGAAGGGCCTGTTCTGTGCTATAATGTTCTATGTTCTAATTTAGCATAGCCAATGTGCCTAACTCGTGCATCTTTGCACTGAGAGAAAACCCACACAGACACAATGTGCAAACTCCTCTCAGATAGTGACCCAAGCCGGGAATCGAACCCAGGTCCCTGGATCTGTGAGGCAGCAGTGCTAACTGCTGTGCCTCCCAGAAGTTACTTTTTTCTGTAACACCTTTCACAGCCTCAGGACGTCCAAAAGCATTTACAGGCTGGAAGTATTATTGGAGTGTGGTTATTGTTGTAATGTAGGAAACTCTTCGTTGATTTTTGTCCAACAAGATCCCACAAACAGCAATGAGTTAATTTGTGTTGTTGATAAAAATATTGACAACAAGAGTGCTATTCCTCAGATTGTGCCTGGAGATCTTTTCAGCCCTCCTGAGAATGTAGATCGGGCTTCATTTAATTGTCATGTGAAAGAAAATCTGACATTGCAGCACTGCCTCAGAAACGAATTAATTGCCAGCCCAGTTCACACGCTCAACCCCTGGATTGGGGCTTGAACCCCTAACTTCTGACGTCTTGGCCAGAGTGCAAGTCTCTGAACCATTTCTGATGCTATTGATCAAATAATTTCATCTTTTAAGCATTCAGTCCATGCTTTGTATTTTTAACACGGCTTAATTCAATTTTTTGTTTACAGAAGGAGGGTTTGAAATGGTGTAGGGGGAGCATTACTGTAACCAGCCTAGTTAATGCTGACCTTTTAAGAGAATTTAGAGGGCGCTTTAGTCTGTATCAAGCATTCAGAATCTTCTGGTGGCGCAGTGGTTAGCACTGGTGCCTCAGTACCAGGAATTCAGGTTCGATCCTGGCTTGGGTCACTGTCTGCACGTTCTCCCTGTGAGTGTGTAGGTTTCCTTCAGATGCACCGATTTCCTCCCACAGTCCGAAAAGTGTGCGGGTTAGATGCATAGTTTAAAGTTTGTTTACTATTATCATGAGTAGACTTATATTAACACTGCAGTGAAGTTACTGTGAAAATTCCCTGGTTGGCACACTCTGACGCCTGTTCAGGTACACTAAGGGAGAATTTAAGGCCAATGCACCTAATAGCATATATTTTGGATTGTGGGAGGAAACATACACGCAGATACAGAGATTGTACAGACTTTGCACACAGTGACTCAAGCTGGGATTTGTATCCAGGTCCCTGCCACTGTGAGGCAGCAGTGCAAATACTGTGCCACGTGCCGCCTAATTGGTCATGCTAAATTCTCCCCCAGTAAACAGCATTGGAGTGTGACGACTTGGGGATTTTCACAGTAATTTCATTGTTACTGTACACCTATTTGTCACACTGCTAAATAAACTTCAAAACAGTCCAAGGGAAAGTTTTTAATGGGGACAGCGCAGAGTGAGCTTTGTTCTGTATCTAGCCCCTTGCCCTACCCATTCTGAGTGTGTTTGCGTAACAGTGTAGTGGGGGCTTTATGCTGTAATTAATCCATGCTCTGCATTTAACTGGGGGATAGCTTAAAAATTATAATAATGCTTCAGAGGTTGAGTGTTACTTCAGAGGCAGAGAGTAGTTGTGAATGGGTCTTCTTCTGTGTGGAGGTCAGTCACCAGTGGAGTGCCCCAGGGATCTGTTCTAGGACCCTTGCTGTTTGTCATTTTCGTAAATGACCTGGATGAGGAAGTGGAGGTATAGTAAGTTCGCCGACGATACGAAGGTTGGTGGTGTTGTGGATAGTCTGGAGGGATGCCTGAAGTTGCAGCGAGACATGATAGGATGCAAGACTGGGCGGAGAAGTGACAGATGGACTTCAACGCAGATAAATGTGTGGTGGTCCATTTTGGCAGGACCAATGGGGTGAAGCAGAATAATATCAAGGGTAGGATTCTTGGCAGTGTTGAGGAGCAGAAGGATCTTGGGCTCCGGGTCCATAGGTCTGTTAAATCTGCCCTGCAAGTGGAGGATGTGGTCAAGAAGGCACATGGTGTACTGGCCTTCATTAATAGGGGAATTGAGTTTAGGAGTCGGGAGGTAATGCTGCAACTTTATAAGACCCTTGTCAGACCCCACTTGGAGTATTGTGCGCAGTTCTGGTCACCTCACTATAGGAAGGATGTGGAAGCTATTGAGAGGGTTCAGAGGAGATTTACAAGGACGTTGCCTGGATTGGGGGGCATGCCTTATGAAGATAGGTTGAGAGAGCTAGGTCTCTTCCTGGAGAGATGAAGGTTGAGAGGTGACCTGATAGAAGTTTATAAGATGTTGAGAGGAATAGATAGGGTGGATTCTCAGAGGCTATTTCCCAGGGCTGAAATGGTTGCTACGAGAGGACACAGGTTTAAAGTGCTGGGGGGGCAAGTACAGAGGAGATGTCAGGGGTAAGTTTTTCATTCAAAGGGTGGGGAGTGAATGGAATCGGTTGCCGTCGCTGGTGGAGGGGAACTCACTGGGGTCTTTTAAGAGACTTCTGGATGAGTACCTGGGATTTAATGGGATTGGGAGTTACAGATAGTTCTATGGCCTGGTAGGTATAGATATGATCGGCACAACTTGTGGGCCGAAGGTGTTCTATGTTCTGTGTTACAGGCTGGAATCTAATTGGAGAATGGGATGAGGGGGGAGCATGTGGAGAGGTTTGCAAGATGTAAAACCATTTGAGTAATTTAAAACGGATATAAAGTCTTGACTAAATCAAAACCTTAATCAGTTCTTGGATTGCAAATTTTTAAAGTAAATCATATCAGGATTTAACTGGACACTAAATTTCTCAACCCTACTTTTAGGCTGAGGAAACAAAGTCTGATTCTAATAATTTGGAGTAATTTTGCAGACAAACAAGAGTTTGAATTGTTACAATTTGCAAAAAACATTGGAAACAGCACCTTAAAGTAGAGATTTGATTCTAAAAATGAATGTGAAGGATCCGATCATTTGAATGGAGTGATTTGATTGTGTAGACTTGAAAAACGGTCGTTTGAATTTCTGTCGCTATTGAACACTGCACTGGAAGCATTAAGTATAGTGAGTGGAACTACTGTTAGGTAATTGTTCTGCCTGAGGAGCTAGTTGGGAGTACTGTGAGGTGGGAAAACTTTATTTCAACAGAGAGCAGGATAGTTCTCCCAGTTTCTGATCAATGTTTATCCTTAAACAGATTAACTCTATTATTGTGGAGCTTTTCCTTTGCAAATGAGCTGCTTTGCTTCCAATGTTATAGCAATGAATATTCTTGAAAAGTACTTCATTGTAAAATGCTTTGTGACATCCTGAGGTCACGAAGGGTGCTATATGAATGCAAGTCTGTCTCTCTCTTCACATGTGCCAGACAGACTTGATTTTCTGGGCAGGGCTCAACACCAGCATCTGAACAAAGGCACCAGGAGGCTAGAACACAATCACTTGGGCTTTTTATCAAGCAATAGCACTTAAATGTTTTATTGTATTGTAATAAATGTAGAGAAAATGCTATCTGCATAACCTGGTTGCTCAAAGCCTAAATCTGCTTTTTATGAAATTTATAGTTTTGATTTCTTGTGAAACTTAGTAAGCGGAGAGTGAAAATCACAATTGGAGTGTCTCTCTCATCTTCTAACAGCTTTGGGAGGGTGAGTCAAGAGTTCAGTTGGTCAATGCATGCCTGCTGTATTATGCTTAAAGTTAAGCTTGCTTCTTCATCTAACTGGTCTTGCCTCAGCAGCTATACAGGAGCATACATTAGGCTGATAGAATTAGATAAAGTCTGGGAGAGTATGTGGTGCATCAATACCAGCATGGAATATTTTGGCCAAATGACCCGATTCTGTACTGTAACTTATGTAATTGGATAGCTCTCCACACCAAATGCACATCTGCACCATCACTGCCCATTTCTGCTTCTAACATTGCTCCCTCTTCCCTTGCGTCGGTTCATCTGCTAAAACCTTCATATGTGTCTTTGTTAACTGTAGACTTGACTGTTCTAACATGCTCCTTGCTGATCTTCCAGCTTCCATTCCCTGTAAAGATAAGCTCATCCAAAACTCCGTGCATCTCCGATTTTAATTGCTAAGTTATTGACAGCTGTGCTTTCAGCTGCCTAGGTGCTAAATCCGTGAAATTCCCTCCCTAAATTTCTCTCTCCTGCAACCTCTCTTTCATCCTTTAAGATGATCCTTAAAACCTAAGTCTTAGATTATGTTTTTGGTTATCCTAATATTTCTTTACATGGCTCGGTGCCAAATTTTGTTTGGTAACATCTCTGTGAAGTGCCTTAGGACATGCATTAATACAGCACTTCTGTAAAACAATTTTTGTTATACTTTAGTCTCTACATGTGGCTCAGACATGAAAATTGATTTCTTGAACAAGACACCACAGGATTCTGGCCATTGCAGAGACGATAGGAACACGTAAGAATGCTTTGGATGTATAGTTGAAGGATAGAAGTGCTGAAAGGTTCCACCAATAATGTACTCCCCGCTGCGAGTTTCCAGGTGGCAAGGGATGTGATCAACAGGAAACTCCATCAGCTAAAAAGTCCATTAAAAAAAAAATCAATATATTTTCCCAAAGGTAGGGGAGTCTAAAACTAGAAGGGTGATGCACAAAAGTGTCCAGAGGAGCAATTTTTTCATACAGAGGGCAGTGAATGTCTGGAACAAGCTGCCGGAGGTACTGGTACAGGCAGGTTCAATTTTGTCTTTTAAAAAGCATTTAGATATCACATAACATAGATTCAGCACTGGCTGAAGACTTAGAAATCAAGCTTGCTGATGTACATCTTGCAGGCAGTGCTGAGGACGACAGGGAACGCTTCAGGGATGCTGTCCATACATCTGCACTGAAGATGCTCGGCCTTCCACCCGCAAGCAGCATGATCAATTTGATGAGAATGGTGAGGAGATACAGGCTGTACTTGTTGAAAATCTTCATTGGGCCTGTTAGAACGACTCATTTTCAGCTGCCAAGAAAAATGCTTTTACCAGTGCTGGCAGGACAGTCCGGAATAAACTGCATAAAATGTAGGATGCCTGGCTGAGCACCAAGGCAGATGCGCTGACAGAAACGACTTGAAACGGTTCTATGAAGCTCTCAACACTTCCTACAGACCTCAATCTTTCGGGAGTTCCCCCCCTCCACAGTACAGATGGTACAACTCTCATTACAGCGAAGGCTCAGATCTTGCAGCGATGGGCTGAATACTTTGAAGCCGTTCTCAACTGACCATCATCTTTTAACAATGAGGCGATAGACAGAATTCCCCAGGTCAATATCAACAGTGCCATGGATGACCCACCGGTACTATACCAAAGGCATGAAAGCTATCAGCCAGCTATCCAGTGGCAAAGTCCCAGGGGCAGATACCATACCACAGAGATCTACAATAGTGCTTGTCCTGTACTTATTGAGAAGCTCATCGAGTTGTTCTAGTCCTTTTGGAAGCAAAGATCCATTCCTCAGGAACTTCCATTGTACACCTCTACAAAAGGAAGGTCAATTGGCAAGCATGCGACAACCACCGAGGAATCTTACTGCTCTCCATCACAGGAAAAACCCTTGCAAAAGTCCTCCTAAGAGTCACTCATCTGGAGCTGGGCCTGCTTCCAGAATCACAGTGTGGCTTCTACAAAGGTTGTGCGACTACTGACATGATTTTTGCCGTGTGCCAACTTCAGGAGAAGTGTCAGGAGCAGAATCGTGAGCTCTACACCTTTGTTGACCTTGCGAAAGCCTTCGACACTGTAAGCTGACAAGGCCTGTGGAGGATCATGTCAAAGTTCGACTGCCCCCAAAATTCATTCAGATGGTTCGCCAGTTCCGTGGTGGCCAGAGTACTGGATGATGGAGAATCCTCTGAGGCATTCTCAGTCACCAGTGGTGTCAAACAGGAATGTATGCTAGCACCCACACTGTTCAGCATGATGTTTGCTGCCATGCTGAATGATGCCTTGCAGGACAGTGCTGCTGGGATCAACCTCAAGTACAGAGTAGATGGGAAGCTCTTCAACATGAGGGAACTTCAAGCTGTTACCAGAGTGAGAGAGACTGTTCTGAGAGATATCCTTTTTGCAGATGACTGCGCCCTCTAAATTGGCTCAGAGCCAGAGATGCACGTCAGTGTGGACAAATTTTCCACAGCTTGTGACAACTTTGGACTCACCATCAGCATTAAAAAGACCACCAGCATGCTTCTCATGCATTGTACACAGAACCCATAAGTACGATCAAAGGGCAGAAACTACAGGCAGTGGACCAGTTCAGTTCTCTTGGCAGCACCCTCTCCCAAGCAGTGACTGTTGATACAGAAAAGTTGATACAGACTGTTGATAACTGCAAAGTAGCAAAGGCAAGTTCTGCTTTCAGTAAACTGCGCTCCACCGTATGGGAACATCAAGGAATCAGCCCAACAACAAAACTGAAGGTCTACAGCGCCATGGTACTTTCTTTATGCCTGTGATACATGGACTGTGTATCGAAGGCATGCAAGACAGCTCAGTCATTCCACTTGACTTGTCTTTGCGGAATATTATACATCCAATGGCAGGACAAAGTACCAGACACTGAAGTTCTGTCTAGAGCAAGTCCACCATCAGTCCACACACTGCTGATGAGAGCGCAGACCCAGTGGGCAGGTCATGTCATCTGTATGTCAGATGAGCACATATCCAAGCAGCTCCTATTTGACGAACTCTCTGCTGGAAGATGCTTGCATGGAGGACAGAAGAAATATTTCAAAGACACACTCACTCAAGGCCTCCCTGTCGCCCCATTGACAAGTCATACATTCACAGAGGTTTACAGCATGGAAACTACTGATGACATTGACACGACCAGCTGGGAAACGCTGGCATAAATCCGCCCTACATGGCGCTGCCTCATCCACAAAGGCTGTCAAGCTTCACAAAGCAAGGTGTACTGGTGAAGCACAAGTTAAGCGCGAGATGCACAGGTTCAGAGCGACCAGTGCAACAACTACAGTGTCAACATAAGTCTGTCCAATATTTGCCAGGACATTCCGTGCCTGAATTGGCCTGATCAGTCATCTTTGGACACACTGCAACCAGCCTCAAAATGACTAATGGTGTAGAGGTCCTCATCGATGACGATGGATGAACAACCTTATAGTTACATGGGTATGATGGGTATAAAGGGATATGGGCCAAATATTGATAATTGGGATTAGCTTAGAGATTTTAAAAAAAGAGGGTGGCATGGACAAATTGGGCCAAAGGGCCTGTTTCCATGCTATAAACCTCTGTGAATGTATGACTTGTCAATGGGGCGACTGAGAGATCTTGCCATCAGTGAGTGGCGTGCTGCCACTAAACATGCTGCAAAAAGGCAGAAAAATCCCACAGAGTTATGAAGATTGAGGTAAAACAGGTTTAGGATAACTGGCTGTGTGGAGGATAAACACAGATTCGATGGGCTGATTGGCTGCTTTTGTGCAGTAATTTCTGTGTTTCCCCAGCAGAGCAGAGGCAATAAAGAATTGGGTTTGTGGAGGGGTGTGGAGAAAGTACTGTGGGCAGACGAAGGTAAGATATAAGAATGTCCATTTGAAATTGGTTACTTTTCAGTAAATACAGTTTGCTACAACACAGTGTAGAAATCCTGATTATACTGAAAATTAGATAGGGACCAGGAGCATGCTGCTCAAAATCTGGTTAAAAGCTGCCAGTGAACATGATGTGGAGATGCCAGCATTGGACTACAGTAAACACAGTAAGAAGTCTTACAACACCAGGTTAAAGTCCAACAGGTTTATTTGGTAGCACTAACTTTTGGAGCCTCAAGCAGCTTCTTCAAGTAGTGAGGACTTGTGTTTAAAAACATGTCATATAAAGACATAATTTACAAGGTAATGGCTGGAATGTGAGTCTTTACAGGTAATCAAGTCTTAAAGGTACAGACAACGACTATGGAGATAGGGTTAAAGAGATGTGTATTGTCTCCAGACAGGACAGTTAGTGAGATTTTGCAAGCCCAGACGGGTTGTGGAGATTACAGATAATGTGACACGAACCCAAGATCCCGGTTGAGCCCATCCTCATGTGAGCGGAACTTGGCTGTCAGTCTCTGCTCAGCGACTTTGTGTTGTCGTATATCGCGAAGGCCATCTTGGAGACCGCTTACCCGAAGATCAGAGGTGAATGCCCATGATCGCTGAAGTGTTCCCCAACAGGAAGAGAATACTCTTGTCTGTGATTGTCGAGCGATGTTCATTCATAGAACATAGAACAATACAGCACAGAACAGGCCCTTCGGCCTTCGATGTTGTGCCGACCAAAATAAAAAGCAATGCCCCTCCTAACTAAACCATTCCCTTCTCTTCCATATACTTATCAACTAACCTCTTAAACGCCACCAAACTTGGCGCATCTACAACAGCTGCAGGCAGGGCATTCCACTCCCTAATCACTCTTTGAGTAAAGAAATCACTCTTTGAGTAAAGAAGTTCATCCGCTGTCGTTGCGTCTGCATGGTTTCCCTGATGAACCGTGCCTTGGGTCATCCTTTCCTACAGCGTATCAGGTAGATAATATTGGTGGAGTTGCTAGAATATGTACCATGTACCTGGTGGATGATGTTCTCAAGTGAGATGATGGCATCCGTGTTGATGATCCAGCACGTTTTGCAGAGGTTGCTGTGGCAGGGTTGTGTGGTGCTGTGGTCACTGTTCTCTGATGGCTGGGTAGTTTGCTGCACACAGTGGTCTGTTTGAGGTTGCGCGGCTATTTGAAGGCAAGAAGTGGGGGTGTGGGAATGGTCTTGGTGACATGTTCGTCTTTATCAATGATGTTGAAGGTTCCAGAGAAGAAGGTGCAGCTTCTCCGCTCCAGAGAAACACTGGATGGCGAAGCGTACTCTGTCCGCTGTATCCTGTGTTTGTCCTCTGAGGAGATTGGTGTGGTTTTTGGTTGTGGTGCGTTGGAACTGTCGATTTATGAGTCGAACGCCATATCCTGTTCTTACAAGAGCATCTTTCAGCGTCTGGAGGTGTCTGTGGCGATCCTCCTCATCTGAGCAGACCCTGTGTATACAGAAGGCTTGTCCGTAGAGAATGGCTTCTTTAACATATTTAGAGTGGCAGCTGAAAAAGTGGAGCATCATGAGGTTATCCATGGGCTTGCAGTATAGTGAAGTCTGAGGTGATCATCTTTGATGGAGATGCATCTGTCCAAGAATGCAATCAATTTCTTGCATTTCATGGTGCGTCTGATGGTGGGATGGAACTTGTTGATGTCATGATATAGTTGTTTCAGTGATTGTTCACCATGAGTCCAAAGGAAGAAAATGTCATCAATGTGTCTAGTGTATAGCATTGATTAAATGTCCTGTGCAGTGAAGAGGTCTTGTTTGAACTTATTACTGTGTTTACCCCAGTCCAACGCCAGCATCATCACATTGTCACATTATAGGCTAGACTGGATAAGGACAGCAAATTTCCTTCCTTAAGGTTCATTAGCTTATCCAGTGCCCTGTGCTCCAACTTGGACCAAATCCTGTTCACCCATCACTGCTGTACTTGATGACCTTACTGATTCCTGGCTATAACAGTTTGAGTTTAAAATTTTCAACTTTGTTTTCAAATTCCTCTTTGCTTTTACCCTTTGCTACGTCTCTAATCTGCTCCAGTTCCACTCAAATCACTGCACTCCTTTAACTCAGGCCACTTGAGCATCCTAGATTTTAATTCTTCAGCTGTTGGAGACTATACCCTTGGATGCACAAGGTCCTAAGTCCTGGAATTCCCTTTTAAAAGTTCTCTGCTTCATTTTCCTCCTTTAAGAGTCTCCTTAAAACCTATGTCTTTGACTAAATTATTTGTCCTCATATCCACTTATATGGCTTGGTACCAAATTTTGTTTGATAACATTCCTTTGAAATGACTTATAATGTTTTATTACTTGAAATGTGCTCCACATATGCAGGTTGTTGCAACATAGAAGGAAACCATTCGGCTCATTGTGCCTATTGCTCTTAAAAATAATTATCCAATTGCCCTGGTCCCATACTCCTCAAGTGCTGCAAATTTTTTCTTTTCAATTTTGTATCTAATTCCCACTTGTAAGTTATTGAATCTGTTTTCACCACCCTTTTTCTAGCATTGTATTCTAAATCATCATTACTTTTGAATAAAGGAAAATTTTTGAGCTGCCTTTAGTTCTTTGGCAATTATCTCAAATCTGTGTTCTCTGGTTATCGACCCTTCTGCAACTGGGAACAGTTTCTTCTTAGCTGCTGTATCAAACCTTTCATCATTTTGAACACTTTTATTAAATCTCACTTTATCTACTCTGCTATAAGGAGAACAGTCTGAGTTTCTCTGGTCTCACCACCTAACCTTCACTGGTGCATTCTAGTAAGTCTCATCTGCACCCATGACAACACTTAGACATCTTTCCCAAAATACGGAATCTAGAACTGGGTAGAATATTCCAGCTAAGGACATACCAGTAAAAGTCAATATTTTGATACTAAAGGACCCTGCACTGTCTGAGGCATTTGTCTTTATTTAGGTAAGACAGTAAACTCTGGTGTGTCTTTACAAGAGAATGTGGAAGATCCCACGACATTATTCAAAGAAGAGCAGGGGAATTCTCCCCGGTGTGCTGGCAAACAATAAAAACAGATGTACTGGTTATTTATTTGGGATGTTTGCCAATGCAAAATGCATCATAGCAGCCTTTGCATTTAAAATAATGATGCAAAGTGAGAAGCTAGAAGATTCTGTATTTCTTTAGTTTCTTGCTCCAAGTCCTATATATATATATATATATATGAATATTTTGTTACCTTCCAGAATACTTGGAAGATTCTTCTTGGCTGTGTCCTGAGACACAGCACACCTGTTATTTTCATTGTTGTCCCATTGGTGATCAGCTACGCAAGTCCTTTTCAGGCTCTAGAATAGTTGTTAGAGCCTCCTTTAAGATGTTCCTTAAAATCTGATCAGGTTGCTGGTCACTGGGATCTCCTTGCATGACTTGGTGTCAAAAATGCCCCCTCCCCAACTTGACTCCTTTCTGTTTTATCTTAGGATGGCATGGATTCATTCACAAGCTGTTCTTCCTACAGGGGCCAGGATCTGCATCTGGGCCCTTCCTGTCCCTGAAAGGGAAATGCTGGAGTTAAATGAGCATCTGGAGGAACTGGATTTTCAGTAGGCTATAGGCATCTTTACTTTTCAACTTGTGGAAGACTAGTGGATCTCGTTGTTGTAGGCATCTGAAATGACCAATTGGCTGGTGAGCCTGTGAGTGATTTAATCTAAGTACGCCATCTTAAGATCATAAGAATTAGGAGCAGAAATCAGTCATTTGGCCCATCAAGTCCACTCTGCAATTAATGAGATCATAACTGATCTGATGTGATCCTCAACTCCCCTTTCTTGCCTTATCCCCATAACTCTTGATTCCCCTACTAATTAAAAATCTGTATACCCTGTTACGGTTCAAGTTACCCCATCTGGATCATAAGTTTTGCATTTTGAATTTGGCTAGGAAAGGTGTGAGATGTTTTACTTCAGGTATGATTCAAATGGCCCAGTAGGGAGCTTTTATCAAACAAAGTTCATTTAAGAATTTAGTTAATACGTGTAGTAAGGAAATTAGCAATCACAAATAAGAAACAAGCATGATAATATGAAGCACTTAACAAAGATATCTACAATATTCCAATTAACCCAATCCCATAGACAAAGAGACCCTTTTCTCTGTTTAACACAGCACAGATTAATGCTCATGTGATACTGGAAATTGAATCCTTTGGTGGTGAATTGATAACTCTCAGTCTTGATACACTCAGAGCAGGTTGAAGTCAGAACAGCTTCCCAGAACATCAAGGACTTTAGGCAAACTACTAATAGCAGATTCTTTCCTTCAGGAAAGCAAAACCTTGCTTTAAGATCACCAGCAGAATTTCCAAATACAACAGGGAGAGAGAAACTTCTGTTCAGCTTGCTATATTTGTTAAAACCAACTGCATCTCAGAGAATGAAATCTTAAACTCACTGGGAAAAAAAAATCTGTCTGAAAACACATGATTGTTGTCTTAATAATGCAAGATTGTAAAACTAATCGCAGGGTAAACTTAATCCATTTAAACCATCTATGTAGCAGTAAATGGACTCAATGTAGTCAACTGGCAACGTAATGACATCAGCTAAGGCTGTGAGCTGAGAAACAGTGACTGTGAGAGCTGTAGAGATCATGATTTAAAATAAAAATCTCATAGGTACATTAATGTCATAATCTCAGCCTTGAACATACTTCATGACCCTCTAACAGCCCTCTGCGGTAAAGAATTCCACAAATTCACTACCCCCAAGAGAAATTCCTCCTCAACTCTGTCTTAAATGGATGACCCTTTACGCTGAAATTATGCCCTCTAGTCCTAGACTCTCCCACAAAAGGAAACTGTCTCTGAGTATCTACCCTGTCTAGCCTTCTGAGAATCTTAAATGGTCATCAGTCATTTTTCTAAATTCCAGTAAATACAGGCCCACATGTATATAGCTTCTTTTGGAATTTCAGGATGTCCTAAAACACATTTTGACCAGGGACATATGGTTGAAGTGTAGTTACTGCTGAAATTGTAGAATCGTAGGATCCTACAGTGCAGAAGGAGGCCATCTGGCCCATCAAGTATGCACCGACCACAAACCTACTCAGTCCCTGTTCCCCCATGCATTTACCCTAGCTAGTCCCCCTAACACTAAAGGCCATTTAACACGGCCAATCAACCTAACCCACAAATCTTTAGAGCGTGGGAGAAAACCAGAGCACTGAGGAAACCCACGCAAACAGGAGGAGAATTTGCAATCTCCACACAGACAGTGACCCAAAGCTGGAATTGGACCCTCGTCCCTGGCACTATGAGGCAACAGCACCAAGCCATTGTGCTGCCCTGGGTCCCAGATGCTGGGAGGCAGCAGTGCTAACCACTACTGTCAATGTAGGGAAACATAGCAGCTAATTTATACTCAGCAAGCTTCCACAAATAACAACGTGATAATCACCAGATAATCTGTTTTTAGTGAAAATGAGAGGTAAATTTTGGCTAGAACACAAGGGATAACTTAGCAATTATCTTGAAATAGTGTCATGTGACATTTTATATCCACTTGAATGGAGAATATGAGGTGTCATTTAACTGAGTGCTGTACAGTCCTGAAATGTCTAAGTAGTCACACAGTGGTTCAGCAAGCAGCCCAGTTGCTAGAAGTAGACAATAAACCCAACTGGATCAACATTACCTGTTTCCTGAGAGCATCCCACTAAGCCATGGAGAATACTCTGATTAGATACCTTAAATGATTAGAAGAGACTGCTGCTATCTATCAGAATTTTACTTGTTCATCTGGTACGAGTATCATTTGTTTATTTGGGAGCAGTGGATCAACGTTCACATCACACTGCCTGTCAGTCTCCAGATTTGACTGTCGAGTCTAATGATCCTTCCAGCAGACTGAATTCCAGAAGAAGCTTCATGAGAAGAGCCTACACAAAGAATCCTAGTCAAAGTTCCAAAGTCAAAAGGAACAATGGAAAACTACCTCAAGATTACACTGCAATAGAGTCCACTTTCCAAATCTTCCAGTTCGTGTTGAGGGCCTGTCGGCGGCCAAGCGAAATCCTTGCTGCCCAAAACTCTTCATTTTCCTGCAAGAAACCCACACAGGCTGCTATTCGATCAAGGGCTGTGACCTTCTGTGCTCCTGTCTTTATGCCAAACATGTTCTTAACCTGTGTCCAAACCTACACTGCTCAAGAATATCATCTGGTAGTGATCACTTTCTCTGGCTTGATTGATGAATTCAACATAGCCAATATCTGCAAGTCCCTCAGCATTAGCTGGGAGCAACAAGCCTTGACCCCCACCCACCCATCCATGTGGGAGACTTCAGATTGGAGATACCTAGTATTGGGGAATGACAGTGAAGAGCTTGCAGCGGGGCCATCAAGAAATGAACTGACACTATACACACCACCAAACAGCAAGGAATCATTTAGTCAGATGTAGGGATTACTCCCTTAACCTGTGCTGCATCAGTTCTCTTAATGGGGCTCCTCACTTTGCACAGAGTCTGGTCTTAGATGACTTCCTGCACAGCCAACACTATCCTCTATCATTGACGTGGGCTTATGTGTTCCAAAAGTTAACAGCTCCAGAAAGATGCAATGGAATTGCTAAATGCCAACTAGACAAAATAAAATGAATCCTTGGAATGCAATATCTCAACAATCCCATTACAAAACATCACTGTTGATGAAGCATACAACCAGTTTAGTGGGTGCCATCTATAAAGCAGTCTGCATGACAATTCCCTGAGGCTACCAATCCATTTATATACTGTGCTTAGATGAAAAAAGTGTTGCCCTCCTAAAGGCATATGAAGAATGAGAGAACCCAGAGGTAGGCAACATCTGATTGAGTCCCTCAATGTGACTGCACCAAGTGGGAGGAAACTGTAGCAGAGCTAAACTTCACACACTCCAGCAGGAAGTGCTGGAGCCTAATCCAGCAACCCAAAAACCGTCCACTCAAAACCATTCCTCAGTTACTCCCAACCATGTTCCAGCCATTTATTTGCTAAAGCACCCCTGGACAAAACATCCAAAGAAACATTTGGGATGAAATGAGACGCCATCAGCAACACAGAGAAGGTGCTAGCCCTGTCCCTTTCAAGGTTGTTGGATGAAAGAAGTTGTACAAGACAGTAGGATATGATGTTGTGCTAGAATCAGTTTGGGGCCCAGCCTGGCTGACTTAGTTTTACATGATGGTCATAAATTCCAACACCCCATTCCAAAGAAGTGGCAGAGTGTAAAAGGCAACACCGTACCAAAATCTGGAAAAGGCCCCATACTTGCAGCTAATTACTATCCAATCTCTTCCCTGTCAGCCCCATATCTTTGAATATCTCATCCTATTGCATATTTCCGATCATAGAAGCAGCCCCACCGCCATAGCTACCATTCCTCGAAGGCTCTGAGCTTGCCTCAGATGGCCAAAACGTATATGGAAAAGACAAACCAGTGCATTCCCCTAAGGTGCAGAACTAGACACAAATGATTTTCCAATAACTACCTCTTGAAAAGTCATTTATGTCGACACCTTCTATCTTGCAACTGCAGCCCTTGACTTCAACATTTTAGATCATATCCTAATGAATAATACTGTAACACACGTGACTCAAGCAAAGCACTATAAAAATGGTATCCAGCTTATTCTATCTCCATAATATAAAAGGCAATAAAGAGCTTTTGAATTATTATTGTCACATGTATTAACATAAAATGGAACGTATTGTTTCTTGCGCGCAATACAGACAAAGCATAGAGAAGGAATGATGGGGAGGTGCTGATGTTGGACTGGGGTAAACACAGTAAGAAGTCTCACAACAGGTCAAAGTCCAACAGATTTATTTGTAACAAACACTACTAGCTTTTGGAGCTCTGCTCCTTCGTCAGGTGAGTGGGAGTTTCTGATTACATCAGAGCATATAAAGACACAAACTCAATAGAACCATAGAACACTACAGCACAGAAACAGGCCTTTTGGCTGTGCTGAATCATTTTTCTGCCTAGTTCCACTGATCTGCACCTGGACCATATCCGTCCACGCCCTTCTCATCCACATACCTGTCCAAGTTCTCCTTAAATGTTAAAAGTGAGCCCACGTTTACCACTTCATCTAGCAACAATTCCACTCTCCCACCACACTCTGTGTGAAGAAGACCCCACCCCTCCTAATATTCTCTTTAAACCTTTCCTCCTTCACCCTTAACCCATGTCCTCTAGTTTTTTTTCTCCCCTAATCTCAGTGGAAAAAGCCTGCTTGCATTCACTGTATCTATATCCATCATAATTTTATACACTTCTATCAAATCCCCCCCTCATTCTTCAATGTCCCAGGGAATAAAGTCCTGACTTATTCAACCTTTCTCTATAACTCAGTTTCTCAAGACCCAGCAAATCCTTGTAAACCTTTTCTGCTCTCTTTCAACCTTATTAATATCTTTCCTGTAATTAGGTGACCAAAACTGCACTTTTATTTCGGCCTCACCAATGTCTTATACAACCTCACCTTAACATTCCCACTCTTATACTCAATACTTTGATTTATAAAGGCCAATGTACCAAAAGCACTCTTTACAACCCTATATACCTGTGAAACTACTTTTAGGGAATTAGGTATCTGTACTTCCAGATTCCTCTGTTCTACTGCGCTCTTCCGTGTCCTACAATTTACCTTGTATGTTCTATCTTGGTTTGAAATTTATATGAATAATGATTGGAACGTGAGTCTTTACAGCTTATTAAATCTTAAAGGTACAGAGAATGAGAGTGGAGGGAGTATTAAGCACAGGGTTAAAGAGATGTGTATTGTTTCCAGACAGGACAGTTAGTGAGATTTTGCAAGTCCAGGCAAATTGTAGGGGTTACAGATAATGTGACATGAACCCAGGATCCCAGTTGAGGCCGTTCTCATGTGGTGGAACTTGGCTGTCAGTCTCTGATCAGTGATTCTGCACTGTCATGTGTCGTGAAGGCTGCCTTGGAGAATACTTACTCGAAGATCAGAGGTCAAATGCCTGTGACCGCTGACGTGTTCCCCAACAGGAAAAGAACAGTGTTGCCTGGTGATTGTCGTAGCATCTGTATGGTTTCTCCAATGTACCATGCCTCAGCATATCTTTTCCCACAATTTATCAGGTAGGCAACGTTGGTCGAATTGCAGGAGTATGTACAAAGAACAAAGAACAAAACAGCACGGGAAACAGGCCCTTCTGCCCAACGAGCCCATGCCGCCACCCCAATGTTCCCATCTCTACCAGCGATCCCTGTCCATGTACCACATACCTGGTGGATGGTGTTCTCACATGAGATGATGTCGCAGTATCTGTAACCTCTACAACCTTGCTTGGACTTGCAAATTCTTATGGGAACGGGGATTGAGGATTGGTTATCTAACACGAAGTAGAGAATTAGAATCAGTGGGTGCTTTTCTGGTTGGCAGTTGGTGACCAGTGGAGTGCTGCAAGAATCGGTACTGGGGCCTCAACTGTTTACCATATACATGGATGACCTGGAGGAGGGGGCTGAGTGTTGGGTAACAAATTTTGTGAATGATATGCAGATGAGTGGAAAAGCGAATTGCGTAGAGGACGCGGAAAATGTGCAGAGGGATCTGGATAGGCTGAGTGAGTGGGCAAGGACCTGGCAGATGGAGTATAACTTTAGCAAATGTGAGTTTATCCACTTTGGTGGAAGTAATAGTAGGAAGGAATATGATTTAAAGAGTGAAAAGTTGCAGCATGCTACAGTGCAGAGGGACCTGGGGGTCCTTGTGCACGAATCGCAAAAACTCAGCCTGCAGGTGCAACAGGTGATCAAGAAGGTGAATGGAATGTTGGCCTTTATAAGGGGATAGAACATAAAAGCAGAGAGGTCTTGCTGCAACTGTACAGAGCACTGGTGAGGCTGCAACTGGAGTACTGTGTGCAGTTTTGGTCCCCTTATTTGCGAAAGTATGTATTGGCCTTGGAGGGAGTACAGAGAAGGTTCACCAGGCTGATGCTGGGGATGAGGGGGTTAGCCTATGAGGAGAGACTAAATAGATTGGGCTTATAGTTATTGGAGCTTAGAAGGCTGAGGGGGGTTCATACAGAGACTTACAAGATAATGAAGGGGCTAGATAGGGTAAAGGTAGAGAGATTCTTCCGGCTTAGAAAGGAAATCAGAACTAGAAGGCACAGCCTCAAAATAAAGGGGGGGGGGGGAGCAGTTTAGAACAGCGTTGAGGAGGATCTTCTTCACTCAAAGGATGGTGAATCTCTGGAATTCTCTGCCTATTGAAGTGATGGGAGTTACCTCGTTGAATATGTTTAAGTCACGGGTGAATGGATTTCTGATGGACAAGGAAATTAAGGGTTATGGGGAGCGGGCAGGAAAGTGGAACTGATCTGCTTCAGATCAGCCATGATCTTATTGAATGCTCGAGGGGCCAGATGGACTACTCCTGCTCCTATTTAGAACATACATAGAACATAGAACAATACAGCACAAACAGGCTCTTTGGCCCACGAGTTGCACCGATCACATCTACCAATCCACAGACCTATCTATAACCCCCTATCCTATTCATTTCCATATACTCATCCAGAAGTCTTTTAAAAGACCCCAGTGAGTTTGCCTCAACAACCTTCGACAGCAGCTGATTCCATTCACTCACCACCTTCTGAGTGAAAAACTTACCCCTAACATCTCCTCTGTATTTGCTTCCCTGCACCTTAAATCTGTGTCCTCTCGTAGTGACCATTTCAGCTCGGAGAAATAGTCTCTGAGAGTCCACCCTATCTATTCCTCTCAACATTTTATAAACCTCCATCAGGTCGCCTCTCAACCTACGTCTCTCCAGTGAGAAGAGTCCCAGCTCCCTCAACCTATCTTCATAAGGCCTGCCTCCCAATCCAGGCAGCATCCTTGTAAATCTCCTCTGAACTCTCTCAATAGCCTCTACATCCTTCCTATAGTGAGGCGACCAGAACTGCGCACAATACTCCAACTGGGGTCTGACAAGAGTCTTATAGAGCTGCATCATTACCTCCTGACTCCTAAACTCTATTCCTCGATTAATGAAGGCCAGTACACCGTATGCCTTCTTGACCACTTCCTCCACCTGCGAGGCCAATTTAAGAGTCCTATGGACCCGGACCCCGAGATCCTTCTGCTCTACAACACAACTAAGACTCCTACCCCTATATTGTACTCCTTCATCCCATTATTCCTGCCGAAATGGACCACTACACATTTATCCGCGTTGAAGTCCATCTGCCACTTCTCCGCCCAGTCTTGCATCCTGTCTATGTCCCGCTGATTTCTTATGTTCTTATTGTGAGAGAGAGAAAACCATGCATTACGTCACAGAAGGCTGTCCAATCCACAGACCCAGCAGAGATGTATTCCCATTCGACACAGCAGGACAGGAAGCTTGGCTTAAGGACTTTGCATTTGCTAAATAAATAAATACCTGTTCCTCTCAATTTTTTTAATCAAAATTAGTTGTCTGAAGTTCACCTGCACACTTTACATGTTCAGTTTGTTCCATCCACTTTGTTTGCCATCTCTTGAAGTGGATGTCACTGGTTCCTGATTTTGATGTCTAGTTCTCCTCATGGTGATTCTTTTTCTTCCATTGTGAACAATGTAACTTGAGATGTAGAATTAATTAGGTGAACTGAAATGATAAACTACACTCAACAGTTCTTTCTAGCTTATGTAGGCCCTCAAATAGTAGTGTAGAGCAGAAATAAGGAAATCAGAAATGCCTATAACAAGGGCAATGCAGATAACCTTGGGGAAGTTTAATCTTTATGTAGACTGGTCAAACCAAATTGGCAGTAATAGTTTGGAGGACAAGTTTGTGGAACATTTACAAAATAGTTGCTTAGATCAGTATGATGGGGAATCAACTAGAGAATTAGCTATTTTTGCTGTTGTATTATGCAACGAGAGAGGGTTAATTAATACCTTGTAGTAAAGGAAATTTGGGCAAGAGTGACCATAATATGTTGGAATTTTGTTTTGCATTTGAGAATGATTTGATCCGAAACTTGAGTCTTGTATCTGAACATAGTAAGCTATGCAGAGTACGTAGAATGGAAAACTATTTTAATTTATAATGGTACATAAGCAATGGCAAGCATTTAAAGAATGAATTCGTAATTCATAAATGTATTTTTTTGATAAAAAGTGGAATGCTGTTTCGGAGAGTTGGTGCAGACTTGATGGATTGGATGGCCTCTTTCTGCACTATAAAGATTCTATGATTTAAAAAATTGGAGCATTAAGATGCAGATCATCCAAGGGCAGTATGGTGGCATAGTGGTTAGCATTGCTGCCCCACAGAGCCAGGGACCTAGGTTCAATTCTGATGACTGTGTGGAGTTTGCACATTCTCTCCATGCCTGCATGGATTCTAGACAATGCGGTTTCCTCCCACTCTCCAAATATGTGTGGGTCAAGTGAATTGACCATGCTAAATTGACCCTACTGTCAGAAGGATTAGTGGGGTAAATATGTGGGATTACGGCAGTAGAGCCTGGATGGGATTGTGGTTGGTGCAAATTCGATAGGCTGAATGGTCTCTTTCTGCAGTGGAAGGATTTATGATTCTTTAATTGAATGATGAAATGGGCTGAACAGCATACTCAACCTAAACTCTTACTGACTCATTATTTCTACATTTCTTAAAGTGCTTCATTATTTATTCCTTCAGGATCTCTAATATTGTAACTAACTATATTGGTACATAGTTTTTTATGCTAACTTTATGGTCTTTGTTACCATCAACCACGATTTTGGTTAGACTTCCAAATTATCTATGAATATGTGGGAATGCACAGAAGCCTTACTTCTTGTTATGATATCATTTTAGCATTGCAAATTGCTATACAAAGCTTTCAGCTGTCACAATATATTTGCTGACTTCAGCACTAGGTGGATCTGTGGAGCACAGAATCTAGTTGATTCATTAACTGACCATGGTTTACAGCATGGGAAATTTACAAATAATTAATATATTTATTTTGTGTATATTTGTTTGAACAAATTGTTAGCTAATAATTATCAATTCTATTGTTGCAGAGACTAAGCTGGCAATCTGCAAATTGGATCATGAAAATACAAAAGAAGGAAAAACTGGTGAGTGCACCAACCTGATTTCCTTGTGCCTGGAGTTAGCAGTATGTTTCTGCTAATGGCCCTGCTTTCTGACTAATTTATCTCCCTAGTTTCCCTTGTGGCATTTACTATATGCTGGTGGCTTTCCAGTGTCGATTTATTCACGTGTGCGCCTTGGCAGTCAGTGTCAGTGGGACAATTGTCTGCAGGGAAAGTGGTGATACGTCATAGGTATGCTTTTGACAGAGGCAGCTGGATTCTGAGCTCAGACCTTGGCTGATGGAGTTCATTATTTTTCTTTTATTTCCTTGTCTTTCTAAGGCAAAACAGCAGAGGCCAGTTAGCATACCTCAACTGGCTGAGAGTATGTAACTCAGTATGTTTGGGGTTGAATTTTGGATTTTCGTGGCTGTTATGCATTAACCTACTTACTTGGCCATTGCTTGAGATGGTAGGTACCAATTCAATAGCAAGCTTCACAAGAGTGTTGTATAAGGAGAAAAAATTTGCAGGAATGTGGGAAAATAACAAGGGAGTGAGACTAACTGGATTGCTTTTCCAAAAAGCAACTGCTATTTGCTGAATGGCCTCCTTCTGTGCTGTACTATTCTATGATTCTATAATTATCTGTGTGTTTTTAATTGCAGTTGTTGTCATGACTTTTTCTGGTTTCCCATGGTAACAGCTTGCAGTGGTCTCTGATGACGGGGGATATACTGGGATTTGCAACGCGTTGTTGCATTGTGCATGGTTCTGGCGTGAAGTTTCTTTGCTGATGTGCCAGACCATTACATAGAAGACACAAATAATTTTATAATTAAGGAGACAGTGGCAGTATTGATACAAAATTGGTGGGTAAGTTGATGAGGTTGTTCATTTGAAAAAACATATAGAATCCTTAACTTTATAAATACAGTAAGTTCTTTATTTATTATTGTCACGAGTAAACTTACATTAACAATGCAATGAAGTTACTGTGAAAACCCCCGAGTCGCCACACTCCGGCACCTGTTCGTTACACAAGGGAGAATTTAGCACAATCAGTGCACCTAACCAGCATGTCTTTCAGACTGTGGGAGGAAAGTGGAACAGCCGGAGGCAACCCACACAGACATGGGAAGAATGTGCAGTCTCCACAGACAGTGACCTAAGCTGGGAATTGAACACGGGTCCCTGATGCTGTGAGGCAGCAATGCTAAGTAACCACAGTGTTGCCGTGCTAGTACCGAAATAGAAATACAAGGAAGTAATGCTGGGACCTTGCATCCGAAAAGGTATTCAGTTCTGGGGATAACGTTTAAGACATTTGTGTCATAGTCTTGGAGAGGATGCAGGGAACTGGGAATGAGCAACTTCAGTTACATGGAGAGACTGGAGAAACTGGAATTGTTGTGCTTAAAGCAGGGAAGTTTAAAGGGACGTTTAATAGAGATGTTTAGAATTACAGAGGGGTTTAATGAGAGTAAATAAGCTGTATCTGTTTCCACCAGAGAATGCTGTCTTAAAGTAATTGGCAAATGAACCAGAGAGAAGATTACATTTTCTTTTGCAGGAGGTTGTCGTGCTTTGGACTGCATTATCTCAAAGGCAGTGGAAGCAGATTCAATAATAATATTCAAAAGAGAATCAGATAAATGTTTGAAGAGGGGCTGCATTTGCAGGGTATGGGGTAGGAGCAATGGAGTAGGATGAATTGGCGAGATCTTTCAAAGAATTAGCACAAGTGTGGTGGGCTGAGTGGAGGCAATTGGGAGTAGTTGGAAGGACACCATGGTAGGCACGGACTATTTGGCCGAAGGGCCTGTTTCCATGCTGTGTTCTTTATGATTCTAAGATGGTCTGAATGGAGGCCCGTTGGTGCAGTATCATTCTAGATACACTTACGTTTTCTAATGCTTATTGAGTCTCTCAAAGTATGCTTTATGCAGTGAGTTACTTTGGTGTGCAAAAGTGTATTTTTATATATATATACAAAGCAATGCAGTAAATCACCAATTAAATTTTGGTGATGTTTGATGAGGGAATAATGTTGGCTCAGATATCTGATTATTCTCTGAATATGGGATGTTTTATATCAAGCTGAAGCAACATTGTTGATAGAGGGGGGCTAGATTTTTGAGGAGAGATGACAAAATATAACATAAATCCTAGTCTTCCTTATGTTTTCAAAACAATCGTGTGCTATATCCAGACAGACCGCAATAGGATCTCAGAACATGGCATTGTGGTTAGCACTACTACTTCACAGTGCCAGGAGCCCACGTTCAATTCTTGCCTTGGGTTCTGTGCTGTTGATGCTTTAGGGTCGCATGGTTGCACTGTGCTTAGCACTGCTGCATCTCAGTGCCGGGAACTCGGATTCAGTTCCTGGCTTGGATCACTGTGTAGAGTTTGCATATTCTACCTGTGTTTGCGTGGGTTTCCCCCGGGTGCTCTGGTTACTTCCCATAGTCCAAAAGATGTGCTGATTAGGTGCATTGGCCATGCTAAATTCTCCCTCAGTCTACCCAAATAGGCGCTGGAGTGTGGTGAGTTGGGGATTTTCAGAGTAACTTCATTGCAGTGTTAATGTAAGTCTACTTGTGACTAATAAAGAAATTTTAAACTTTAAAAGGATCTCTACTGGGGTTGTGAGCAGAGTAAGAGGAGCAGTAACCTATCCTGTGGCAATTCTGCCTTTGGGTATTTCTGACACCTCTTAGGGCGAAGAAAGGGATTGGTTCTAAAAAGTAGATAAATATCAAGAGAATTCAGGTCAGATGAATTACATGAACCCTGAAGCTGCATCATCAGCTTGTTGTTGGAGTTGCACCATCAGGGGTTGTTGGAGGTGCTGGCTCTGTTTTCAATGTAGCTATGCAGATTGCATTGCCAGGTAAGAGGTAAGGTAATGGAACACCCTTTCTTCCTGAAGTGGGAGCAGGGGAGGTGGTGTGAGTGTTGGTGAAATATAAACCAGTTAACAACTGACTAATTTATTGCATGTCAATTTTGGCAAACTCTTGGAATTTATAACTGAAAATGCATGAGTTAATCTAGGTTTCTGAAAACTAAGTTGTGTTTCTCAACAACAAGGCTTATCTTTTTAAAAATTACTGATTTAGATAAATGTCGAAGGTGTATATGGAAATTCAAAAGGGATTTGATGTGTTTGCTGAAATGATCCAGAGAACTGATATCAGAAAATGAATGGGTTGAATATAAGACAGGAAACAAAGGATTAGTGTAAATGTGTGTTGTTTGGGCACAGAGTTGGGAGTGGTGTTGCCAGAGTCAGTTTTTCTGATCTCTGGCTTATACATCAATAATTTTTGATTTGGGTATAAACAATACAATCACAAGATTTCCTGACAAGATGGAAGAGTATGGAGGTTTATCAAATAGCACATACAAAGGTAGAAGGCCCTTTGAACTGTGGCTCAAAGTTAACGGAATCGGCAGAAAGTTGGTATATTTAATTACATTTTGGGAGGTTAAATAAGGTTTTACATTTAATGGTGCCTTTTGTGATTTCAGAATGGGTAATTTTGAGTAAGGTAATTTTGAAGTTTGGACACTTGTTATGTAGGAAACTCAGCAGTTAATTTGCACAGAAAAAGCTTTACATAAATTAACAGAAAATCTGTTTAATGTGAGTTAAGGAAAAATGGCAAGCCATTAATCTGAACTCTTGTGCTAATTAGCTAATTGGATTAGGAATTGGCTGGCTGATAGAAGACAGAGGGTGGTGGTTGATGAAAATTATTCATCGTGGAGTTCGGTTACAAGTGGTGTACCTCAGGGATCTGTTTTGGGGCCCCTGCTGTTTGTAATTTTTATAAATGATCTGGATGAGGGTATTGAAGGATGGATTAGTAAATTTGCGGATGACACCAAAGTCGGAGGAGTGGTAGATAGTGAAGAGGGGTGTTATAGTTTGCAGAGAGACTTGGACAAGTTGCAGAGCTGGGCTGAGAGGTGGCAAATGGAGTTTAATGTGGAAAAGTGTGAGGTAATTCACTTTGGCAGGAATAACAAATGTGTAGAGTATAGGGCTAATGGTAGGACTCTTAATAGTGTTGATGAACAGAGGGATCTTGGTGTATGTGTGCATAGATCCCTGAAAGTTGGCAATCAAGTCGATAAGGTTGTTAAGAAGGCATACGGAGTCTTAGCTTTTATTGGTAGGGGGATTGAATTTCGGAGCCGCAACGTCATGTTGCAACTGTACAAAACTCTAGTGCGGCCGCACTTGGAGTATTGTGTGCAGTTCTGGTCCCCACATTATAAGAAAGATGTGGAGGCATTGGAGAGGGTACAGAGGAGGTTTACCAGGATGTTGCCTGGTATGGAGGGCAGGTCTTATGAAGAGAGGCTGAGGGATTTGAGTTGTTTTCGTTAGAAAGAAGGCGGCTAAGAGGAGACCTTATTGAAACATATAAGATGATTAGAGGTTTAGATAGGGTGGACAGTGATAGCCTTTTTCCTAGGATGGAGAAAGCTAGCACGAGGGGACATAGCTTTAAATTAAGGGGCGGTAGTTATAGGACGGACATCAGAGGTAGGTTCTTTAAGAAGGTGGTAAGGGTATGGAATGCCCTGCTTGCTGCAGTTGTAGATGCGCCACGTTTGGTGGCGTTTAAGAGGTTAGTAGATAAGTTTATGGACGAAAAGGGAATGATTTAGGTTAGAGGTTCATTGCTTTTTCTTAATTGGTTGGCGCAACATTGAGGGCCGAAGGGCCTGTTCTGCGCTGTAATGCTCTATGTTCTATGTTCTAATTTACATTGCCGATAGGCAGTTGAAGGAAAAATCCAAAGATAGGGATTCTATGATTCTTCTATGTATATCTTCCATCTGTATGTACTTAACATCATTTGGTACAATTAATCTGCTGTTCTTTAAAATAGTGCAGTGGAGTTATTTGTTTCAACCAAAAAGAGGAAATGGCACATCAGTTTTACTTCTCTTCAGAAGCACACCTCAATTCAGTACTCTCTGAGCACTGACCCTGAGACAGTGCAACACTACCTCAGCAGTGACCGTCTGACAGTTCGGCACTCCCTTGGTACTGATGCTCTGACAGTGCAGCACTCTCTCAGTACTGTCCCTCTGACAGTGCAGCACTCTCTCAGTACTGTCCCTCTGACAGGGTGGCGCGCCCTCGGCACTGACCCTCTGACAGGGCGGCGTGCCCTCGGCACTGACCCTCTGACAGTGCGGCATGGCGTGCCCTCAGCACTGACCCTCTGATGGTGCGGCATGCTGCGCCCTCGGCACTGACCCTCTGACGGTGCGGCATGCCGCGCCCTCGGCACTGACCCTCTGATGGTGCGGCGCGCCCTCGGCACTGACCCTCTGACAGTGCAGTGTGGTGCGCCCTTGGCACTGACACTCTGACAGTGCAGCACATCCTCAGCACTGACCCTCTGATAGTGCGGCACACCCTCAGCACTGACCCCGAGGTAGGGTGTCCTTCAGGGAAGGTAGTGATAATAGGTAATATCAATCAAATAGCAATTCAGAGATGCAGAGCAAAGCTGGAAACCCACCATGGCAGATGGTGAAATTCAATAAAACAATTCAGTAAAACATCTTGAATTAAAAGTCGAATGATGATCAAGAAACCATTGTGAATTACTGTAAAGTTTTAATGACCTGGAAACAAAGGCCAGATTAATTGTTCCACTTGTTAACCTGGTGGAACTTACCTATATCACTAGAGTGTGAAATGATCTTTGGTCATTTTTGACCAGTATTGGTCAGTACCATGTTGGGCAGTGAATGTGTCAACTGAATGGAACATTATGTATTTTGTTTGATAGTTGTTTTGGGGGGATTCATTTTCTAAACATTTGTCAGTGTTGGATTATTCTGTAAATAGCCCTAACTGCTAAAGTTTGTGTTTTCTCTGAGCATTCAGTTTTAAAAAAGTCCCTGGTTTTTGATGTCATGTAGAAGTTGAGCTGAAGTTTTATATTTAGCTTCTGTAAGCACCTGTTACTCTTCCTGTCTTGTGTAGGGAGAAGTAGATACAATACATGTGACTTTCTGCTAAAATAATATCAGTATTATGAAAACATCATAACTTTCATTTATTTGGCATCTTTAACGTAGTAAAATATCTAAGGTGCTCCACTACAGTATTATCAAATAAAATTTGAGACTGAGCCATGAGGTAGGACTGGCAACAAAAAATTGTCAAAATATTTGGTTGTAGGGAGTGGAGCGAATCAGAGGAGAGAGGGATGGAGAGATTTAAGAAGAGAATTTGAGTTTAGAATCCAAACAGATGACAGCACAGTTTCCTATGCCAGAAGGGTTAAAGTCAGGCATCAATGCACCCCACCAGGCTGCACCATTAGTGCAGAGTTTTTGAAATGGCATTTGGTTTAAGCTAACCAACTAATTTGTGGCCTGGGCCTCTATTTGTGACCGTGTGTCCCCATATCTCTCCTCCACCCGATTACTTTCCAACTCATTCAGGGTGACAGTGAGTCACAGTCTCCAGACAATGGGTAGCATTTAGGCCCAAAATAAGAAACTTCTTCACTTAAAAAGATTGTGAACCTTTGGAATTCTCTACTCCTGAGAGCTATTGGATGGCCTCATTGGGTATATTGAGTATATTTTTGTGTGAATTAGGGATGTGGTTATAGTGCTGGAAGTTGGAGTTAGTCAATCAGCAGATATGATTTGGTTGAACAAAAGAGGAGGCTTGAGGTCCAAATGGCGCTCTTCAACTCCTACCTCTAAAGTTATTGTTTTTAACTTCTTGGCACCTAATCTGTCAGATCCCTTCATAAAATTGAATGTTTCAATGAAATCACCTCTTATTCTTCCAAACTCGAGGGAATATAGACCCAATTTACTCAGCCTCTCATCATAGGACAACTATCTCATCCCAGGGACAATATTGATTTGATTTGATTTGTTCTTGTCATGTGTATTAATGTACAGCGAAAAGTATTGCTTCTTGTGGACTATACACAAAGCATACTGTTCATAGGGAAGGAAATGAAAAAGTGTAGAATGTAGGGTTACGGTCGTAGTTACTGTGCAGGAAAAGATCAATTTTATGCAAAGTAAGTCCGTTCAAAAGTATGATGGCGGCAGGGAAGAAACTGTTCTTGAGTCAATTGCTATGTGATCTCAGACTTTTGTATTTTTTTCCTGATGGAAGAAAGTGTAAGAGAGAATGTCAGGGGCACGTGGGATCCTTAATTATGCTGGCTGCTTTGCTGAGGCAGTGGGAAGTGTAAACAGAGTTAGTGGATGGGAGGCTTGTTTTGGATGGATTGGCTACATTCATGACTTTTTGTAATTCCTTGTGGTCATGGGCAGAGCAGGAGCCATACCAAGCTGTGATACAACCAGAAAGAATGCTTTCTATGTTGTATCTGTAAAAAGTTGGTGAGAGTCGTAGCGACAAGCCAAATTGCATTCGTCTTCCCGAGAAAGTAAAGACATTGGTAGATTTCTTAACCAGAGCTTTGGCATGGGGGGAACCAGGACAGTTTGTTGATGATCTGGACATCTAAAAACTTGAAGTTCTTGGCCCTTTCTACTTCGTCCCCACTGACATAGACAGGGGCATGTTCTCCTTTACGCTTCCTGAAGGCAATAACAATCTCCAGTCTAGTAAATCCAGAAGCTGTACCACCTACAATTCAATCCACTTACAATAAAAGCCAATATGCCATTTGCTTCTTTCATTGCTTGCTTCATGCTAACTTTATGTTCCTTGTACACGTACACCCAAGCCCCTCTGAACATCAACATTTACAACTTCAATATGCCATTTGCTTCTTTCATTGCTTGCTTCATGCTAACTTTATGTTCCTTGTACACGTACACCCAAGCCCCTCTGAACATCAACATTTACAACTTCAATATGCCATTTGCTTCTTTCATTGCTTGCTTCATGCTAACTTTATGTTCCTTGTACACGTACACCCAAGCCCCTCTGAACATCAACATTTACAACTTCAATATGCCATTTGCTTCTTTCATTGCTTGCTTCATGCTAACTTTATGTTCCTTGTACACGTACACCCAAGCCCCTCTGAACATCAACATTTACAACTTCAATATGCCATTTGCTTCTTTCATTGCTTGCTTCATGCTAACTTTATGTTCCTTGTACACGTACACCCAAGCCCCTCTGAACATCAACATTTACAACTTCCTTGCTTTTGTAAAATTTTTTTTTATTCTTTTAATCAAAGAGAGTAACTTCACATTCCTATGAGCTCTTCACAGCTTGCATTTCCATGCATATGGTAATTTATATTCCTTGCCCTCTTCCCTTTGCTCTGTTTCTGGTTACAAGCTGTTCTTCTGTAGAGACTTCTGATTCTAGCAAGAGGTTATAGATCTGGAATGTTAACTAAATCCTTTTGCTACAGTTGTTGTTAGGCCTATTGACATTTTTAGAAGTTTCCGTTTGTATTGTAATTTGACCCTATCTACTCTGTCCCATCTTTTCTGTATGTTGATTTTGACCACAATCCTGTAAATCTAGGTTATGGCAGTGAGTGGCTTTCTGCTTCTACAGTGAGTATGAAAATCTAGATCCAAGGTTGAGGTGGTGTCCACGTATAGGCTCCATTGTTATTTTTAATGGAGTTGTTGCCACCTGTGCCTCAGTTTAAGAATGTCACTCAGGATTAAAGATTTGCTGTTGACCTACTGAAGACTGCAAAAAGTTATTTAACAGACAATGTTTTGTAACTAACATCCTTCTAATATGGTGGCAGCTCATGATAAAAAAAAACCCTCAAGCTCATTAAAATGCTGAAAGATAAGAAAGATAGAAAACATCAATGGAAATGCTGATCCAAGGGAAAATTTGCCAGAAAACACAACAGAGAAAAGAGACTGGAAGCTGAAGGCAGAGATTTTCACTCCAGTAGAAGACTTCATCGAATCTCCCTTGGAAGTTCAGCATCAGAACACAGACTCAACACAGCCTGCAAAGTTGAGCCAAATCATTTAGAGTTCCACGCTGCAGCTAGTCCTGGGAACTTTTTCACTAATCTGGAATCAAAAACGCCTTTTAAATGAAACCTGGTCTGATCTGAGTCGAGGCTTCAACACATGGTCCCTAAACCAGGGAAATAAATAAATAAATCTCAGCAATGATGTAATTGTCCAAATTTGGAAAACTGCAAACTTAATGTTTAACTTTGAATACCTCATTATTGGAAAGTTGGACAAAAAAAGTCACAGATTACTGACCAAGGCTGTCATTGTTAAAAAATTTTCATCAAGAAATGTGCCATAATCATATTGCAGAGCCCGCTGGAAAAAGCAAGAGTGGGAAATCATTTCTTTCACAGTGAATGTCGATGCCATCTTGAAAGCTTGTTAGGTTTTAAAACTCTAACCATACTTTAAAAATCTTTAACATGGATCACAATTCAACATTTCCAGCCCTGTTTGGACTAACCCAAGGCCCAGACCAGTCACAACATTGGAGTCTTTGGAGGAAAAGCTTTTTAAGATACTATTTATGGTGTCACTTCTGGCTTAAGTATGTCAGAACAGCAAATTAAGATGTTTCTTTACTCTGTCGGACCAATTACCAACAACAGTTTCAAGTTGGTATTTATTAATTCTTCACTTGCCAAATTTGAAGAGTCTTAAAAATCTTTTGACGTTTATTTCAACTTGCAAACCAACAAAATGTTGGAGAGAGTTAAATTCAATAAGAGTTTAACTGCCTGGGTAACCTGTTGATTCTTTCATAAACAATCTCTACAGAATAGCAGAGAAATGCACATAAGGAGATTTAAATTTTAAACTCATCTGAGACAGAATAGCTAGTGGTGGGTGTCACAGATGATTTACTTTCTGACCTCCAACAAGCTTAATGCGACCTAACCTTGGATAAGGCAATCCAGATAGTTAGACTGTCTGATAATTAGACTGTTTCTCATACACTTGTCATATGAGGAATGATTGAGGACTCTGAGCATGTATTTATTGGAGTTTAGAAGGATGGGGGGAATCTTATAGAATACTGCAAGATCTGGATAGAGTGGATGGGAAGAGGATGTTTCCACTGGTAGGAAAAGATAGAACCAGAGGGCACAACCTCAGGCTAAAGGAACAATCCTTTAAAACAGATGAGGAGGAATTTCTTCAGCTAGAGAGTGGGAATCTGTAGAACTCTTTGCCCCAGAAGTCTGTGGAGCCCAGGTCATTGAACGTCTTTAAGATGGAGAGAGATAGGTTCTTGATTAACAAGGGGATTGGGGTTATGGCAAAAAGGCAGGGGAATGGAAATGAGAAAAATATCAACCATGATTGAATGGTGGAGCAGACTTGGTGGACTGAGTGGCCTAATTCTACTCATATGTTACAGTGTTATGAAGTGCCTAAGTACCACAGGATAATCTTTTAAGGGGAAAGAATAAGACATGGAACAGAAGCCAACCCTCAATCCAGCTCATCAGGCCACAGACCA
This sequence comes from Sphyrna mokarran, assembly GCA_024679065.1. Classification (NCBI taxonomy): domain Eukaryota; kingdom Metazoa; phylum Chordata; class Chondrichthyes; order Carcharhiniformes; family Carcharhinidae; genus Sphyrna; species Sphyrna mokarran. The sequence continues at coordinate 72,683,753 of JAGIQG010000016.1, forward strand.
GCACTGTCCAAGTCAGGGAAAGCAATTCCTGAACCAGCCAACATAGCAATCTTGCCAGAGCTGCAGTGTGAGAGATCAATATCCTGTGAGTAATTTCTAATGCTTCCACTGCAACAGGATTGGATACTTTGAAAAATTGTCAAAACCCAAGAAGCGCACAGCTAACCTGGAAGGGAAATGGCCATGCTTCTTGGGTGAGGTCAGGAATAGTGATTCTTCATTTTAGAATGCTGGCATCCTCACGTGAAAACACCATTCACCAGGTACACGGTACATACTCTTGCAACTCAGCCAACATTGTTTACCTAATACGCTGCAGGAAATGATGTCCCAAAGCATGGTATGTTGGGGAGACCATGCAGACGCCGAGACAATGGATGAATGAACATAGCTCGACAATCACCAGGCAAAACTGTTCCCTTCCTGTTGGCGAACACTTCAGCGGTCACGGGCATTCGGTCTCTGATCTTCAGGTAAATGTTCTCCAAGGCAGCCTTCACAACACACAACAGTGCAGAGTTGCTAAGCAGAGACTGATAGCCAAGTTCCGCACACTTGAGGCCTCAACCGGGATCTGGGGTTCATGTCGCACAGTCTGTAACCCATGACTTACCTAGACTTGTAAAATCTCACTCACTGTCCTATCTGGAGAGAATACACATCTCTTTAACCTAGGCTATTGCTATCTCCACTCACATTGTTTGCATCTTTAAGACTTGAATAGCAGGTTAGCTGTAAAGACTTGCATTCTAATCAGTATTCTGTAAACTGTGTGTGTCTTTATATGCCTTTCTCTGATTAGAACCTTCTGCACGCCTGATGAAGGAACAGTGTTTCCGAAGGCTTGTGGGATTACTATCAAATAAACTGGTTGGACTTAAACCTGATGTTGTGAGACTTCTTACTGTTTTTACCCCAGTCCAATGCCTACATCTCCTTTAACTGGCAGAAGATGTCAAGATAATCACTGTAGTTAGCTAACCAGAATTGCATGTTCCAGAGTATATAACATATGAGCATAAGAAATAGGAGCCGGAGTAGGTCATCTAGCCCCTCGAACCTGCCCCGCCGTTCAATAAAATCATGGCTGATCTGTAAGTGGTTCAGTTCCATTTACCCGCCTACTCCCTATAACCCTTAATTCCCTTATTGATCAGAAATCTGTCTACTTGTGACTTAAAACATATTCAACAAGGTAGCCTCCACTGCTTCAATGGGCAGAGAATTCCAGAGATTCATTACCTTCTGAGAGAAGAAGTTCTTCCTCAACTGTGTTCTAAACTGACTCCCCCTTATTTTGAAGCTGTACCTCAAAAGATCTACCAGCAGGAATAGGCCATTTGTCCCCTTGAGCCTGCTCAGCCATTCAGAAAGATCATGGCTGATCTTTTCGTGGACTCAGCTCCACTTACCCACCTGCTCGTCATGACCCTTAATTCCTTTATTGTTCAAAAATCAATCTTTCTTTGCCTTAAAAACATTCAATAAGGTAGCCTCAACTGCTTCACTGAGCAGGGAATTCCACAGATTCACAACTCTTTTGGGGAAGGAGCTCCTCCTCAACTCAGTCCTTATTTTGAGGCTATACTCTAGTTACTGGTTCTCAAACACTAAAGAGTATTTAGACTCAAACTTCAACTTTGAACATTTTTCTTTCTTTCTCTACAGAACAAATTGATCCATTCTCATTGCTGCTGCCCCCCCCCCCCCCCCCGTACTGACAGTAGATTGATGGGAAGGTAGTTGGCCAGCATTACCGTTGCAGGAATTGTCTTTCTATTTGTGGACAGGAATATTGGGCAATTTTCCACACTTGTGTTGTAGCTGGACCGAAATAGCTGGGCTAGGGGTACAGCAAGTTCTGGAGCACGTCTTCAATATCATTGTTGGAATCTTATTAGCACCCTTTGCTTTTGCAGTATCCAGTGCCTCCCGACACTCCTTGATATGATGTGGAATGAGTCATATTGCTGAAAAATGCTGGGGACTTCAGGAAGAAGCCATGATGAATGACCCATTCAGCACTTCTGACTGAGGATTTTGCAAATGCTTTAGTTTTCTCTTTCGTACTGAAATGCTGGACTCCCCCTCATGAAGCATGGGAAGATTTGTGGGACTTTCTTGTTGGGTTACTTGTTTGTCTGCTACCATTCATGACTGAAATAAAAACGAAGTACTGGGAAAACTCAACAGATTTGTCAGCATCTATGGAGAGAAAGAAAGAGGTAATGTTTTGAGTCCAATATGACTCTTCATAGATGGACTCATCGTTAACTCTTTTTCTCCCTCCACAGATGCTGCCAGACCAGCTGAGATTTTTCAGCACTTCGTTCTTTTATTTCAGATTATCAGCATCTACAGGATCCAGCTATTTTAATGTTCATGACAGGATGGGGCATGATTGCAGAGCTTTGATCTGATCTGTTGGTTGTGGGATTGCTTACCTCTGTCTATGACTTGCTGTTTTTGCCATTTGACATGCAACTAGTCCTGTGTTGTAACTTCATCAGATTGACACCTCATTTCCAGGTATACCTGGTGGTGCTCTTGGCATGTCCTCCTGCAATCAACCTCCTGCATCCCTGACTTGGTTCTAATAGAAGATCTGCCGAGCCATGAGGTTGCAGGTTGTGGTTGTGTACAATTCTGCTGCTGCTGATGGCTAATAATGCATTTGGATGCCTGATTTTGAACTGTTCGATCTGTTTGAAAGTTCTCTTTTAGCACGGTGATAGTGCCACATAGCACGGTGATAGTGCCACACAACACGATGGAGGACATTCTCAGTGTGAAGACAGGACTTTGTCACCAGAAGGACAGTGTGGTGGTCACTCCTACTGATACTATCATGGACAGATGTATCTGCAGCCACCAGGTTGATGAGGATGAGGTCCAGTATTATTTTTCCCTCACCACCTGCTGCAGTCCCAGTCTACATAGAACATTACAGCACAGTACAGTCCCATCGGCTCTCAATGTTGTGCTGATCTGTGAAACCAATCTAAAGCCCATCTAACCTACACTATTCCAATATCATTCGTGTGTTTATCCGATGACCATTTAAATGCCCTTAATATTAGTGAGTTCACTACTATTGCAGGCAGGGCATGCTGTACCCTTACTACCCTCTGAGTAAAGAACCTACCTCTGACATCCGTCCTATAATTATCACCCCTCAGTTTAAAGCTATGTCCCCTCGAGCTAGCCATCTCCATCTGAGGAAAAAGGCTCACTCTGTCCACCTATCTAATCCTCTGATCATCTTATATGCCTCTATTAAGTCACTTCTCTCTAACGAAAACAGGCTAGACTCCCTCAGCCTTTCCTCGTAAGACCTTCCCATCATACCAGACAACATCATGGTAAATCTCCTCCGCACCCTTTCCAATGCTTCCATATCCTTTCTATAATGCAGCGACCAGAACTGTACGCAATACTCCCAAGTACAGCCGCACCAGAGTTTTGTACAGCTGCAACATGACCTCACGGCTCCAAAACTCAATCTCTACCAATAAAAGCTAACACACCGTATGTCTTCTTAACAATCCTATCAACATGCCAACTTTCAAGGATCTATGAACATGGACACCAAGATCTCTGCTCATCCACACTACCAAGTAATTTACCATTAGCCCAGTACTCTGTATTCCTGTTACTCATTCCAAATTGAATTACTTCACACTTTTCCACATTAAACTCCATTTTCCACCTCAGCCTAGCTCTGCAGCTTATCTGTGTCCCTCTGTAACCTGCAACATCCTTCCGCACTATCCACAACTCCACCAACTTTAGTGTCATTCGCAAATTTACTAACCCATCCTTTATGCCCTCATCCAGGTCATTTATAAAAATAACAAACAGCAGTGGCCCCAAAACAGATCCTTGCGGTATACCACTAGTAACTGAACTTCAGGATGAACATTTTCCATCAACCACCACCCTCTGTCTTCTTACAGCTAGCCAATTTCTGATCCAAACTGCTAAATCACCCTCAATTGCATGCCTATGGGGAACCTTATCCAACGCTTTACTGAAATCCATATACACCACATCAATTGCTTTACCCTCATCCATCTTTTTGATCACCTTCTCAAAGAACTCAATAAGTTTTGTGAGACAGGACCTGTCCTTCACAAAACCATGTTGACTATCCTTAATCAAATTACTCCTCTCTAGATGATTATAAATCTTATATCTTATAATCTTTTCCAAAACTTTGACCACAACAGAAGTAAGGCTGGCTGGTCTGTAATTCAGTAAGAAGTCTCACAACACCAGGTTAGAGTCCAACCAGTTTATTTGATAGTAATCTCACAAGCTTTTGGAAACGGCATTCCTTTGTCAGGTGTGTGCAAGGTTCTAAAGAGAACCAATGTTTCAAGTCTAGGTGATCTTTGTCAGAGCTGTTCTTTAGGACTTGGCCAACTCGGTCTGAAGTGCTACTTAGCCAATCTAGGTTGATGGATGTTGAAGTACATTCTGCACTCTTGGTGCTTCCGCTTAGTCGTGTTCAACATGTAGGAGCACCGGATTAATCTACTGTCGAAGGGTGGTTGGTAGAAATCAGGGTGTTTTTTTTGATCTGCCTGAGGACTGGAGTCAATATTGAAGTGCAGCAGGACAGCTCTTTCCCTTCTGTATGCTGCTGTCTGTTATGCGGATTGGTCCTGCTGGTGGGACAGGACATACTCAGAAATGGCACATAGGTTGGAGAGTATGATAATGTTAGGCTTTTATTTGATCAGTCAGTGGGACTGCTCTCCAGATTTGCATCATATTCCCAGAGCTTTTGTCTGGGTCGTTCAGTTACCAGTCCAGAAGCTCAGAGCCATTACCATTTTGCCACCATCTCACTGGCATTAGAGCTGGCTTTGAGGAAGGATTGTCCAAACTCAAAACGCTAGCTCTGTTCTCTCTCCACAGATGTTGTCACATCTGCTGAGATATCTGTTTTTGTTTGAGGTGAAGCATTTTGAGTTGGTGTGTAGTATTGCATTCTGCCACTAGAGGCCCACAGTGAGCTGTTGCATTAGACTACATGTAGTATCAGAAAGCTTGATGTAGAGATGCCGGCGTTGGACTGGGGTAGTAAGAATCTAGCAACACCAATTTTAAATCCAACCGATTTATTTGATAGTAAATTTGCAAGCTTTCGACACTGTGTCTTCGTCAGATCAATCTGTGACTGTCTGTGTTGATATGTGTGCTATTGCAGACCAGAACACTGCATTTGCCTGACGAAGACACAGAGTGTCGAAAGCTCGCAAATTTACTATCAAATAAATCGGTTGGATTTAAAATTGGTGTTGCTAGATTCTTACTGTATCAGAAAGCTGACACTGCAGGTCTAACAGGTTTATTCATTTCTTACAAGGCTGCTGGACTTTGGACTCGAATTCACTTCCACTGTGTATGGAAACATCACTCTATAATGGATCCTGTGCCCTGGACCTGTGCGATTTTAAATAGTGAAGTCGAGAACTGATGGAAGTTTTTTAAAATAACAAAGGTTAGCTCAGGATTCGCACTTGTGGGTGAGACATGGACAAAGGGGAATAAATATATCATCGTAACAACTCAAAGAATTTTGGCCAAATTTTTTTACATGGGTTGGTGAGAAGATGGTACTTGTTGCAACGTGAACTGATTAATGTAGATAAGTGGCAAAGATACAAGAAAGATATAAAAGGATGATATCAGAACTGAGAGCTTATAATTAAAGAGAAAAACTAATGTAAATTGACAGTAGAAAAGTTAGTTAGAGTTGGAGGAATATATTGTGTTTTTATCTTTAACTGGCTACGTGTAACTTTTCTAAGCTACTGATTCTGTATCAACTAGTTTCTAGCTTGCGTTTCAGATCCTGAGATTTCCATTACAAAAACAGAAAATGCTAAATAAATCTCAGCAGGTCTACAGCATCTGTGGGAGAGAGAATAGAGCCAATGTTTCGAGTCTGGATGATCTTTCGTCAGAGCTCTATTCTCTCCCACAGAGGCTGTCTGACCTGAGATTTTTTAGAATTTTCTGTTTTGTTTCAGATCCCAACATCTGCACTATTTTGCTTTTATCTTGAGATTTCTATATTGTTCTCATTCTCTTGTGCTCATCAAGTCTGAATTAATAATGTTCTTTCGTTGAATTAAAGTGAAGTTTTTAAATTACTGCCATTTGTGTTTAACTGCTGCTTTCTGGACCTAGTGACTTTTCCAGCTGTTTGTTTTCTCAAATGTTCATGTATTTTTAAAAATACTGAAGGAAAAGCACTTGGAGTTGGTGTTTTCTGCTACTCATTGAATCATTATAGCAATGAGAGAATCTTTGACATGTTAAAGAGAGTCCAGAGAAGTCTTTGGGGATGGTGACTCAATGGTTAGCACTGCCACCTCACAGCGCCAGGGACCTGGTTTGATAGTGACCTTGGATGGCTGTTTGCTTGACGTTTCCACATTCTCTTGTCTGTGTGGGATTCTTCTGGATGCTTCTGTTTCCTCCCATAGTCCAAAGATGTGCAGGTTAGGTGGATCAACCATCGTAAATGTGTGGGGACTCTTTGTCATCCAGTACTTCCCCGGAGCCTTCAATATGTCATCTCGCCAAGGCCATACCCACACTCCCACTTCCTGTCTTCAAACAGCCGCATAACCTCAAACGGACCATTGTTCGCAACAAACTACCCAGCCTTCAGGAGAATAGTGACTATGACACCACACAATGCTGCCACAGCAACCTCTGTAAGACGTGCCAGATCATCGACACAGTTGCCATCACCTCATATGAGAACACCATCCACCAGGTACACGATACATACTCTTGCAACTTGGCCAACATTACCTGATATGCTGCAGGAAAAGATGTTCTGAGGCATGATACATTGGGGAGACCATGCAGATGCTACGACAACTGATGAATGAATACTGTTCAATAATCACCAAGCAGGAGTGTGCCTGTGTTGTTGGGGAACACTTCAGTGGTCACGGGATTTGGCCTCTGATCTTCGGATAAGTGTTCTCCAAGATGGTCTTTACGACACATGCCAACACAGAATCGCTGAGCAGAAACTGATAGCCCATATAAGGACAGTCTCAACCAGGTCTTGGATTCATGGCACACTATCTGTAACCCCCATGACTTGCCTGGGCTTGTAAAACCTCACTAACTGTCCTGTCTGGAGACAATACACATCTCTTTAACCTGTGCTTAACGGTTTCTCCATTTACGTTGTCAGTACCTTTAAGACATGATTACTTGTAAAGACTCACATTCCAACCATTATCTTGTAAATTGAGTTTGTGTCTTTGTGTACGCCCTGTTTGTGAACACGACTCCCACTCACCTGATGAAGGAGCTGTGCTCCGAAAGCTAGTGGCTTATGCCACAAAATAAACCTGTTGGATTTTAACCTGGCGTTGTGAGACTTCTAAATGTGTGGGGTTACAGGAATAGTACACAGTTGTGGATGTGTGGAAAAGTTGGTGCTGATTTGATGGCCAAACGGTTGTCTTCTGCAATCTAGGATTCTTTGGCTCTGGAAATTTGAGAGAAGAGTTCAAAATCATTAAGTGTTTTGATAGCTTAAATAAGGAGAAATTGTTTTTACTGGTGAGAAGATTGGTAACAGAAGTAGGATGATTAATAAAGGAATCCAGAGATGGTGTGAGGATATGTTTTCTTGTGTACAGAGTTGCGAACTGGAATACTGATCCCAGGGTAATGAAGCAGACATTATAAATACATTGAAAAGGAAACTAGATAAATATATGAAGGAAAAGCACATTTTGGTTATGATGGATCTTATAGTGGCCTACACTGCTCTTTCATTCTGTAATAACTGCATTTCCTTTTGTCGTGGAATTTAAGGAATGTTCATTTACCCCTCAAGTTTCGGCAAGAGCCAATCCCTGAAAAACACACATTTGTTTATCTAGCAGGGAAAGAGTTCAGTAGAAACATGCCAGAAGGGTTCTCTGTAAGGAAGTCACTGCTGTCAATGAAGTACAAATGGCTCATTATGTCCTCTCTATTTGCCTTTCAACGCAGAGTCATTTAACAACTTGAGTGTCTGCTCCAACACTCTTCCACTGCAGAGATGGAGGATAAGTTCTACAAGGAGCTTGACAGTTCTATCATTGGAATCCAGTCTGAACCTGTATCAAGATCACCATTGCAGATATCAGAGCAGCCTTCTTGAAGGTCAACCCATGGAAAGTGACTGGCCCAGATGGGGTATCTGGACAAGCCCTCCGATCTTGTGTAGATCAGCTGGTGGGGTATTCATAGACATCTTCAACCTCTCTTTACAACAGTCAGAGGTCCCTATCTGCTTCAAAAAGATGACCATCATCCTGATACCTAAGAAAAACTAAGCCGACTGCCTTAACGATTATTGGCCAGTGCTGGTGACTCTGACATCCACCATTGTGAAGTACTTCCAAAGGCTAGTTGTGGCATGAATCAATTCCAGCCTCTCGGATCACCTGGATCCACTACAATTTACCTAGTCCACAGTCCAAAGCAGACACTATTTCCCTGGCCCAGCACTCAACCCTGAAACACCTAGATAACAAGGGCACCCATGTCAGGCTCCTATTTATTGATTACAGCACAACCTTCAATATTATTATTCCCATGAAACTCATTTCCAAACTCCATGCTCTGGGCCTCGGCAACTCCCTCTGCAACTGGATCCTGGACTTCCTAACTCAGACCACAATCAGTAAGGACAGGCAAACACCTCCTCCACGATCATCCTCAACACTGGTGCCTCACAAGGCTGTGTTCTGCTTCTTATACATCTATTGCTTATGCTATGTGGCCAAATTCCCCTCCAATTCAATTTTCAAGTTTGCTGACAACACCACCATAGCGGGTTGGATCTCAAACAATGATGAGACACAGTATAGGAATGAGATAGAGATTCTGGTGAGCTGGTGCAACAGCAATAATCTTTCTTTTGTCAACGAAACAAAGGAGATTGCCATCGCTTTCAGGAAGCAAAGAGGAGAACATGCCTCTGTCTACATCAACAGGCGTGAAGTAGAAAAGGTTGAGAGCTTCACATTTTTAGGTGTCCAGATCACTGACAACTTGTCCTGGTCCCTTCATGCCGACACTATAGTTAAGAAAGCCCACCAATGCCTCTACTTTCTCAGAAGACTAAGGAAATTTGGCATATCAGCTGTATCTCTCACCAACTTTTACAGATGCAGCATAGAAAGCATTCTTTCTGGTTTTATCATAGCTTGGTATGTCTCCTGCTCTGCCCAAGATCACAAGGAAATTACAAAAGGTCATGAATGTAGCCTAATCTGTCACGTAAAACCAGCCTCCCATCCATTGACTCTGTCTACACTTCCCGCTGCCTCGGCAGAGCAGCCAGCATAACTAAGGGCTCCATACACTCCGGACAATCTCCCTTCCACCTTCGTCCTTTGGGAAAAAGATACAAAAGTCTGAGGTCACGTATCATTCGACTCAAGAACAGCTTCTACACTGCTGCTGTCAGACTTTTGAATGGACTTACCTTGCAGTAAGTTGATCTTTCTTTACACTCTAACTATGACTGTAACACTACATTTTGCACTGTCTCCTTTCCTTCTCTATGAACAGTATGTTGTGTTTGTATAGTGTGCAAGAAACAATACTTTTCACTATGTTAATATATGTGACAATAAATCAGATCAATCAAAAATCTGAACATCTTTATCCACTGGGAAATTTCACTGCAGCAGTGACTGTGGACCACGAGTAATCTTGCTCCTGACATGGTTTGGACAAGATAAATGAAACTGGGCAGAGACTATTTGAGCTTTGTGGAATTAACAGTTTCTTTCTAAACAAAACTTGTCACAAGATGTCCTGGAGACATCCAAAGTCTGGGCACTGGCACCAGTTTGAGCTCTCATAACCACATTCTTAATACACATAGATATCACAGTGCTGACGGTGATACTAATTACTCTTGGGCTTGTAACAGAGTTAGGATGCAACACTTGAAGGTTTTCATTCAAAACAGAAATGCCATCCTCGTATTACCTAAGATAAGTAGCAACATTGACATTTCCAAGTAGAATGTAGAAATGAAAGTAATACATTTTGAAATACCATCTATAATAACACATTCTCAACATGGGAAGCAAGAGTAGAAAAACAGACTAGTTTGAGGTTAATGTCACTGTAAATGGAATCTGTCATTTAAACCAAATTATCTACTTTCTTTAATAACGAGCTACCTGGCCAAGAAGAGTCTTGATGGAGTCTGAAGATCTGCATAAATGTCTGTTGCTTACAACTTTGTCAGGTGCCTATTGACATGCCGAAAGCTAAGGGCACATATGATAGGATCAAACAAGCAACAGATGCATCAGGAAATAAAACAGCTTCATTGAAAGCAAAGGTAGAAAGGGCATTACAGACTGCAATAAATGGTTAGATGAGCTGTAGCCCAGCGAGAACATGGTCTGTCCGGAAGCTTTGGTCACCATAGAGAGCAATTATATCAAATCCGCAATGAAGGAGCTTGACAAAGCTATTGACCTGCTTGCCATGGACAAAGCTAAAGATGCTGATGCTATGCCACTTGAACAGAAATCAGCACTCCTGCAGCATCTTCACAAACTTCTCTGTTCTCTGTTGGAGGAAGGGGCAACATGCCTGGATATGAGTGTATAGATTGCCAGCTTATATAAGAGGAAGGGCAAACTCCATAATTGCAACAACTGTTGGGGCTGCTCATTACCATGGGAAATATATTTGACTCGTTGCTCTTGTCAAATTGAAAATCCTTGCTGAATGTGTCTGTTCTGATTCCAATGTGGCTTCAGAACTAGAAGGTCCACAGTTGAAATGATGATCTTAGTTTGCTAGCTGTAAGGGAAATGCTGTAAGCAAAGGAGACCGCTACGTACCCATCTTATCGAGGCATTGAACTATGCCAGCTGAGGTGGTCTGTTTAAGCTATTGCAGAAAATCAAGTTCCTGCTGAAGTTGTTCAGTGTGATCACTTTCCATGGCAGCATGATGGATAAGGTCAACTCTGGTGTAACATTGGAACCCTTTCAGATCCGCAGTAAGGTCAAACAGGATTGTTTTGTGACACTGACACTCTTTGCTACTGTTATATATCTTCAGTTCGTCTACAGATGATGTCTGCTTACAAACTAGAACTGACGGAAAGTTGTTCAGCCTCACCTGTTTGAGATCCAAGACAGAAGTGCACCAAGTCCTCACCAGAGAGATGCTATATCCTGATGACACTGCATTAGTTTTTATGGGCAAAAAAAAGAATTTGGAGTGGAAATTCAAAGCAAGCAATTCATCCAAAAATCAGTCATCTGTGGTGTCCTGTTTGCAGCAGAACTTTCTGACATAGGTTAGTATTAGTATGTACCCACTAGAATCCAAGCAAATACTTCAGATGATGAATATTGTCATTTTCAATTTGGAGAGTCAACAGGGAAGATGAGAAGAACGTTCCATACTGAGGATAATCTTAAATGACAAATGGACAAAACTCTCTCACTCCTGGAAAGAGTTTTGGTTTGACCATGAACATCTGGAAGACTTATGTCTTGGCGCATGATGTTACCATATAGAACATAGAACATTACAGCACAGAACAGGCCCTTCGGCCTTCGATGTTGCGCCGACCAATATAAAAAGCAATGCCCCTCCAAACTAAACCATTCCCTTCTCTTCCATATACTTATCAACTAACCTCTTAAACGCCACCAAACTTGGCGCATCTACAACTGCTGCAGGCAGGGCATTCCACTCCCGAACCACCCTTTGGGTAAAGAACCTACCTCTGATATCCGTCCTATAACTATCACCCCTTAATTTAAAGCTGTGTCCCCTCGTGCTAGCTTTCTCCATCCTAGGAAAAAGGCTATCACTGTCCACCCTATCTAAACCTCTAATCATCTTATATGTTTCGATAAGGTCCCCTCTTAGCCGCCTCCTTTCTAACGAAAACAACCTCAAATCCCTCAGCCTCTCTTCATAAGACCTGCCCTCCATACCAGGCAACATCCTGGTAAACCTCCTCTGTACCCTCTCCAATGCCTCCACATCTTTCTTATAATGTGGGGACCAGAACTGCACACAATACTCCAAGTGCGTCCGCACTAGAGTTTTGTACAGTTGCAACATGATGCTGCGGCTCCTAAATTCAATCCCCCTACCAATAAAAGCTAAGACTCCATATGCCTTCTTAACAACCTTCTCGACTTGACTGCCTACTTTCAGGGATCTATGCACATACACACCAAGATCCCTCTGTTCATCAAGACTACTAAGAATCCTACCATTAGCCCTATACTCTACACATTTATTATTTCTGCCATAGTGCATTACCTCACACTTTTCCACATTAAACTCCATTTGCCACCTCTCGGCCCAGCTCTGCAACTTGTCCAAGTCCCTCTGCAAACTATAACACCCCTCTTCACTATCTACCACTCCACCGACTTTAGTGTCATCTGCAAATTTACTAATCCATCCTTCAATACCCTCATCCAGATCATTTATAAAAATTACAAACAGCAGGGGCCCCAAAACAGACCCCTGAGGTACACCACTTGTCACCGAACTCCACGATGAATATCTCCCATCAACCACCACCCTCTGTCTTCTATCTGCTAGCCAATTCCTAACCCAATTAGCTAAATCACCCTCTATCCCATACATCTGCATTTTCTGCAGAAGTCTTCCATGGGCCACCTTATCAAACGCCTTACTAAAGTCCATATATACCACATCAACCGCCTTACCCCCATCCACCTCTTTAGTCACTTTTTCAAAAAACTCAATGAGGTTAGTAAGGCACGACCTACCCTTCACAAAACCATGCTGACTATCCCCAATCAATTCATTTCTCTCTAAATAACTATAAATCCTATCCCTAATAATTCTCTCCAATACTTTGCCCACAACAGAAGTAAGACTCACTGGCCTATAATTCCCTGGAAGGTCTCTCTTCCCCTTCTTGAACAATGGGACCACATTCGCTATCCTCCAGTCCTCCGGAACCACACCCGTAACCAACGACGACCTGAAGATCAGAGCCAGAGGCTCTGCAATCGCCTCTCTTGCCTCCCAGAGAATCCTAGGGTAAATCCCGTCCGGCCCAGGGGACTTATCCAACTTCAAACCCTCGAGAATATCTAGCACATCCTCCCTATCTACTTCAATACTTTCCAGTTTGAAATATCCATCAATCAGCATTGACAATGTGATGCTGAACCTTTTTATATATCTGGGCTCCACAATTGCCAGCAATCTGTTACTTGATGCTGAAATCCATACACGTTGCAGAATTTGGCCGAGCTGAATGTGTGGAAAAACAGCAGCCTGACCAAGAATACCAAGCTGCAAGTCCATTAAGTCTGCACTCTCATGTAGCTGAAGATGATTGGTGCCAGGAAACTACTCTGAGGAACTTCTGCAGTGGTGAGACCTGGACAGCATGTACCAGGTGGGCAAGAAGGCCGAATGGTTTCCACCTTTTTCCAAACACAACCTCAATTCTCACGGAAGGACAGGTCACCAACTCCAAGGTCCTGAAACTTGCTAATTCCAGTAGCATACACTCATTGCTAAGCAAACGACGCTGGCTCCTGCTTGGTTGTGTGTGCAGGACGGATGATGGCCTTATAACCAAAGACTTTCTGTATTTTTTTGACCTGGTGGATCATCAGATGAATGAATTGAGAGCGTGAATGATTGGGGTCAGGATTCTGAGCTTGTAGGAAATTATTACATCCTAGTGTCCTGGGATGATAATATCAGATGGAATAAAATCCAGAGGTTCTCCCCTTTCAGGCTGAGATGAGACATCTTTTCTGATGTTTGAGTGTTTGGAACTCTTCCTCTAGGAACAGTGGAGGCTGTATTATTGAATATTTAAGGAGGAGGTTGATAAATTCTTGACTAACAAGGGAGGCAAAAGTTATCAAGGATAGGCGGCCTCATGGAACTAGGACCATGATCAGATCAGCTATATGTTATTGAATGTTGAAGCAGTCTCAAGGGATCAAAAGGCCTACATTTGCTCCTAATTCATTTGTTCAGAGGAAGATTATTGTTTTTAGGTCCTTCAACACATTCTGATAAAAAGTTATCGATCTGAAATATGAACTGTCTCTAATGCAGTTCGACTTGCTGAGTGTTGCAGGCAAGTTTTGTTTTTATTTCAGAATGCTGGCATCTACAGTGTTTTACTTTATTGTTAATATGAGAACCTTGCTGCACAGAAGGATGGATAATTTGATCACATTTATCACTGGTCGATTTTATGGAAATAACTAATGACCCAAAGTCCTCGAATAGTAATAAAGTGCTATGACGTGTAATGTGTCATGTTATTAGGAACTCTCAAGTGAGTCTCTCATTAAATACGTAGCCTCTCAGGGTTCAATCATTAATGAGTGTTTGATTCTTGCATTCTGATTTTGTTCCATTGTCTTATCAAAAACAATAAATCTCTTCTGTTCCCGAAAGTGCTGATGCTTAGGGTACAAGCCTGCAGATGTAAGTAATTCCCTAGTGCCTAAACCCTTGTGGCTGTGGCCAGCTTATTTCACTGTTTGCGGACTCGCGAACTTGGTTTTAACCAGGCATCCCCGTATGCATTCATGATTTCAAGTACAAAGCACTAGATACTGATCAGGGATGCAAAGTTTCTGTTCTTTCAAGTGATATTATTCACCCTAATTTCCCTTGAGAAAGGTGATTGCCTTGTACTGCTTGCCACTTATCAATTCATGCTGAATGTTTTATGGGTAGTCCTTCACCTGAGGAGTTGTGAATAATACTGAACATTGTGCAGTCACCAGTGAACATGTAGCTGAAGATGATTGGTGCCAGGATACTATGCTGAGGAGCTCCTGCAGAGATGGCCTGATGATGACTGCAGTCATTGTCCCCCCGTCCCAATTCTTCTTTGCTTAATTTTAATTTTGTTGGGGTTCTATGGTACCACGTTCTGTCAAATAAATGCTGCTTTGAATGTCAGGGACTGCAATTCATTCATCTCTCCTCTGGAATTCAGCTCTTGTGTCTTTGTTTGGATCACTGGGATCAGGTCAAGAGCTGAGTGACCCTGGCGGAATCCAGACAGTATATCAGTGTCTGGTTTATTAATGAGTAAGTGTCGCAGTACAGTTGATGCCATTTTCTGTCATTTTGCTGGTGATTGAGATTAGGCTGTTTGATTGGATTTTCCCTATTTTTTATGGACAGGACTACCTGCTCAGTTTTCCACTGTGTGTGACAGCTACACTGAAACAGGTTGGCTACTGCTGGAAGACAAGTCTTCAACATTACACCAGAATGTTGTCAGTTTACAGCCTCTACTGTACCTGGTACACTCTCCAATTTCTTGATTTTTGGCAGCATGATAGCACAGTGGTTAGCACTGCTGTTTCAGTGGCAAGAATAGGATTCCTGTCTCGGGTGACTGTGTGAAGTTTGCATGTTCTTTCTGTGTCTGCGTGGCTTTCTTTCAGATGCTCCTGTTTTTCCCACTGCAAAGATGTGCTGCAGGTTAGGTTTATTAGCCATGCTAAATTGCCCCTTCATGTCAGGGAGATTAGCAGGGTAAATAACGTGGGGTTATAAGGATAGGGTCTGGGTGAGATTGTTGTCACTACAGGCTCAAATGGGCCGAATGGCCTCTTTGTCCACTGTAGAAATACAAGTTAATTGAGTGTTGGTCTTAGAGAATGTGTCCAGGGAATTAATATGGAAAATAAGGAGATGACAGATTAATTGAACAGCTATTTTACATCAGACTTCACTATAGAGGATATAAGAAGCATCCCAGAAAAAGCTGTAAGTCAGGAATTGGGAGGGAGGAACTGAGGAAAATTATAATCACTAGGTATTGTGTAAATTATTGAAGCTGTAGGCTGATAAATCCCTGGATCCTGATGGACTTCATCTTGGAGTCTAAGAAGTGGCTTCAGGATTTGGGAAAGTGCTAATAGACTGAAAAATGGCAGATATAATTCTTTTATGCAAAGAGGAGGGAGACAGAAAACAGGAAAGTATAGACCAGTTGGCTTAACATCTGTCAGAGGGAAAATGTTGGAAGCTATTATTAAAGATGCTATGGGATCACTCTTAAAAATTCAAGGCAATCAGGCAGAGTTAGCATGGTTTTGCAAAAGGGAAGTTATGTTTAGCCAATTTATTGGGGTTCTTTGAAGGAGTAATAATGTGCTGTGGATAAAGAGGAACTAGTAGATGCGCTGTACTTTGATTAGAAGACATTTCACTAAGGTCCACATCAAAAAATATTGCAGAAAATAAAAGCTCATGGTGTAACATATTGGCATGGATAGAAGATTGACTAGCTAACAGGAAGCAGAGAATAGGCATGAGTTTTTCTGGTTGGTAAGGTTTTTAGGGTTCATTTATTTATTAGTGTCATAAGTAGGCTTACATTAATACTGCAGTGAAGTTATTGTGAAAATTCCCTAGTCACCACGTCTGTTCGGGTATACTCAGGGAGAATTTAGCATGGCCAATGCATCTAACCAGATCATCATTCAGACTGTGGGAGGAAACCAGAGTACCTAGAGGGAACCCATGCAGACATGGAGAGAATGTGCAAATTCCACACAGATGGTCAACCAAGATCATGATTGAATCTGGGTCCCTAGAAGTGTGAGGAAGCAGTGCTAATCAGTGCCACACCAAGACATCAGTGAGGCCTCAGCCCTTTAAAGTTTATTTATTAGTCACAAGAAAGGCTTATATTAACACTGCAATGAAGTCATTGTGACTTTAAATAAAGTTTAAACTTTAGTAGGCTACAGACCCACTCTTGATGGTAAACTTTTAAGTCCCTCATCCAAAGCAGATCCCATGCCTTTGCTGCCTTCAGTGCTGCTTATTGAATTTCTTGCTCCTTCTCCCTGTCCTCAAATCTATTACATGGTTGTGTAACTTATGGGTTTTAGGAATATGTGAAGAAAAGGAAGCTGAATATCTTCACAAACTGTTCTGCTATCCAGCTAGGTTATGGCTAATCTGCATCTTTAAAACTGATCTACCTGCCCTGATTCTATAGCGCTTAAAACCCTTTGCTCACCTTATAACCTATCAATTTCAATTTTTACATCTTTAGTTAATCTCATTTTGTTTCCTTTTTGTTAGTAGTGTTTCCAGAGACTACTGGATTATAAATGTGGCAGTTGTATTGATGATATGTGGGAACCGATCTGCTGGCTTAAGAAAGTTCTGTAGCTAGAAGCATTCTCAGATTCAGAAGAAGACAAATAGGTTAATTCCTGTCAGTGAAGGATGAGCTATGAAGAATAACTAGATTAGTTAGGCTTGTTCAACTTGGCAAAAATATTTCAGTGGACTGTCATGGCAGAATGCAAAATGTTTAATGTTGTAGAAAAAGTACTGTACTTTTAAGGTGAGGATGGGCTGAAGGAAAAGATTTTTGATCAGTGCTCTTTCTTGGCTAAGAGCAGTAAGATTTTCTTATTGCATTCATCCAAGTAAGCAGAGAGTATTCTATATGTGGACAGAATTTGGGGAGTCAGGAGGTGAGTCTTTGACCTGTTCTTGTTGTTACGATTTTTATATGGCTGCTCTAGTTCAGTTTCTGGTCAGTGATAACTCCCAGGATGGAATTATGGGGAATTCAGCAATGGCAATGCCATTGAATGTAAAAAGGTAATGACGAGATTCTCTTTTGTTGGTAATGGTCATTACCAAGCACTTGTATGGCATGAATTTATATGCCACTTGACAGCTCAAGCCTAGATATTGCCTAGGTCTTGTTGCATTTGGACGTGGGTTGCTTCAGTATTTCAGGAATTACGAATAGTACTGGTCATTGTGTAGTCATCCACGAACATCCCCAACCTTCAGTTGGAAGGAAGGTCAGCTGAAAATGGTTGGGTATTGGATTCGCCCCTGACTAAGTCCTGCACTGATGCCTTGGAACTGAAATGATTGACCTCCAACAACCACAATTGTCTTCCTTGAGATTTAGAGAGTGCTGTGATCAACTGGCATGGTTAAAGTGGCAGTATCCTGACACACAACGGTACAGCAGAGGAACAGGCCCTTCAGCCTACCAAGTCTGTGCCGACACAGATGCCTCTCTAATATTTTCTTGCCTCTGTGATTCATATTCCTCTATTCCCTGCCTATTCATGTATCTATCCAGATGCCCCTTGAACATTGTTATAGAATCTGCTTCCACCACTGACTCTGGCAGTGTGTTCCAGACATTCACCACCGTCTGTGTGAAAAACTTGCCCCTTACATCTCTTTTAAACTTCCCCCTCACTTTCAACCAATATCCCCGAGTAATTGACTCTTCGATCCTAGGAAAAAGTCACTGACTATCCACTCTAATCAAGTCTGTCACAATCTTGTAAACCTCTACCAGGTCACCCCTCATCTTCCCACACTCCAATGAAAACGATCCAAATTTGTTCAACCTTTCTTCGTAGCTCATATCCTCCACACCAGGCAACGTTCTGGTATATCTGTTTTGCACCCTTTCCAATGCATCAACATCCTTCTAGTAGTGTGGACAATGAATTGTACATGATACTCCAAATGCAGTTTAACCAAAGTTTTATACAGCAGCAATATGATTTTCTAATTCCTGTACTTGACATCCTGATTGATTAAAGCCAGCATGCCACCTTGTCCACCTGGATTGCCATCTTTGGGGAACTGTGGATCTGCACACCTATATCGTTCTGTATACTAATATTTCAAGGGGCTCTATCATTTAGTGAATACTTTCCTTCTGCAGTGGACCTTTCAAATTGCATCACCTCACATTTGTCTGTGTTAAGTTCCATCTATTGTCTTTCAGCCCAGGTCTCCTGCTTATCCTCTGACAATCCTATCCGCTATTCCCCAATTTTTGTATTGTTTGCAAATTTACTAATCAGACTACCTACACTTTCTGATGAAGGATTATCCAGACTCAGCATTGGCTCTATTCTCTCTCCACAGATGCTGTCAGACCTGCTGAGATTTTCCAGCATTTTTCTGTTTTTGTGACCTACGTTTTCCTTCAAATCATTTCTATATATTACAAACAACAAAGGCCCCAGCGCTGATCCTTATGGAACACCACTTGTCGTAGATCTCCAGTTAGAAAAGTACCCATCCTTTCTTTAGCTATCCTCTTCCTCCTTATACACGTATAAAAAGCCATGGAATTCTCCTTAATCCTGTCATTTAAGGACATTCCATGGCTCCTTTTAGCCCTCCTAAGTCCCTGTTTAAACTCCTCCCTGCTATCATTGTATTCCTCAAAAGCCTTATCCATTTTCAATTTCCTAAAATTTATGTTTGCCTCCTCCTTTTTCACTAAGCTTACAATCTCTTGTCATCCAGGTTTCCTGAGTCTTGCCAACTCTATCTTCCATTTTTATAGGAACATTCTTATTCTGAATTGTTAACTAGTGACTTTTAAAAGATTCCCACTTATGTGGATTTACCCTCAAATAGCTGCACCCAATCTATATTCCCTAGCTCCTGCCTAATACTGTTGTAGTTAGCCTTCCTCCAGTTTTCTATTTTCACTCTGGAACTACATCTATGCTTTTCTACAAGTATTTTGAAACTTATGGAATTGTGATGACTGTTCCCAAAGTGGTCTCCCATCCGGGCTTGTTTCCTACAACCAGGTCTGAGATAGCCCTTTCCAAGTTGGAATATTTGCGTATTACCTGAAGAAGCACTCTTGGACACACTGAACAACTCTCCCCCATCCAAGCCCCTGGCACCAAAGGTATCCCAGTCTATGTTGGGGAAATTAAAATCACCCATCACAACTACCCTGTTGTTTTCACATCTTCATGTGGCATGGAGATGCCAGCGTTGGACTGGGGTGATCACAATAAGAAGTCTGACAACATCAGGTTTAAGTCCAACCAATTCAACCGGGATTTTGGGTTCATGTGCCTGACATGAACCCAAGATCCCGGTTGAATTGGTTGGACTTAAACCTGGTGTTATCAGACTTCTTACTGTTTTTATATCTTCCCGTGACCTGACATATCAGTTTCTCCACTTCATGCTGGCTGTTGGGAGGTCTGTAGTACAATCCCAACAGTGTGATTGCATTACTCCTGTTCCTGAATTCTACCCATATGGCCTCCCTGCATGATCCCACCAAGGTATCTTCCCTCTGTGTGCCATTACATTCTCTCTTTATTCAGTACAGCAGTGCCCTACCTATTTTGTCACCCTCTCTAACTTGTCTGAAACATCTAAGTCCTGAAATACTAAACTGTCAGTCCTGCTCTTCTTTCATCCAAATCTTCATAATTGCCACAACATTATAATTCTATATAGTATCCATAAAGTTCATTCGCCATACTTGTCATATTCCTTGCGTTAAGGCAGACACACTTCAGACCATCTGTCTTGTCATGCTTTGTACTCGCTCCCAATGTTTTATTTCTCTTAGTGTTACTGGACCGATTCACTGAATTCTCCACTGTCTCTATCCTCTCACCTGCTGCTGTGGATCTCCATCTGCCTGCTTTTTTTTAAATAAAATGTTTCACAACACCATGTTAAAGTCCAACAGATTTATTTGCTATGATAAGCTTTCAGAGTGTTGCAGACTCACCTGATGAAAGAGCAGCACTCCTAAAGCTTGTGCTGTCAAATAAGTCTGTTGGACTTTAACCTGGTGTGGTGAGACTTTTTACTATGCCTACTCCAGTTCAATGCCGGCATCTCCATATCATTATTAGTTTAAATCTGCCCAAACTGCATGATTAAATCTCCCTGCTAGGATGTTAGTGCTCTTCTGTCAGTCTACTGTGGAATGTATTGACATTCTCATTCTCTGTTGGAATAATGAGGAATGGAAAGTGAGAGATGCTACTTGAACAGTTCCATGACCCTTGTATGATGAAACTTTAGCAGCAACTGCAGCAGGTGTGCCACTGTATCTCTTCCTCTTTGTGGAAAACAAGGTTGATAAATATTCTTGTTCTTTGGCCTCTGGGAATACAGGACTTGGAATGCTTGGTCAAGAGGCATGTGTCATTCAAAAGATTTTTTTTCGAGGCTGGGCTCAGTAAATTTATTTGCATGGATGGTTTCATGTGTTAGAGTAGAACGTAATGTTGCTTTAGTGTTTGTATGGTTAGTTACTCATACTTTAACCTCTATCTCTCCCACTTACCTCTCATTTCTAAAGCTGCGATCTGATTAGGGATATGCAGCATGGCTTTGTTAAGAGGAGGTCGTGCCTTATGAATCTGGTAGGATTTTTTGAGGAGGTGACGAAAACGGTCGATGAAAGGCGAGTCGTTGATGTCGTCTATATGGATTTCAGTAAGGCGTTTGACAAAGTTCCTCATGGGAGGTTAGTTGAGAAGGTCAAGGCTCATGAGATACAAGAACAGGTAGCTAGATGGATAAGTAACTGGCTTAGTAATAGGAGACAGAGAGTAATAGTGGAAGGGTGTTTTTCTAGCTGGAGGTCGGTCACTAGTGGTGTGCCGCAGGGCTCGGTACTGGGACCTCTTCTATTTGTAAGAATGAATTGGAAGAGGGAGTAAGTGGAGTTATCAGCAAGTTTGCAGATGATACAAAGATGGCTGGACTTGCGGATAGTGAGGAGCATTGTCAGGCGATGCAGCAGGACATGGATAGGCTGGTAGCTTGGGCAGATAGATGGCAGATGGAATTCAATCCTGATAAATGCAAAGTGATGCATTTTGGGAGAAATAATGTAGGTGGGACCTATTAAGAGTATAGAAACGCAGAGGGACCTGGGGGTGCAGGTGAACAAGTCTCTGAAGGTGGCAGAGCAAGTGGAGAAGGTTGTGAAGAAAGCATATGGTATGCTAGCCTTTATAGGAAGGGATATAGATTACAAGAGCTGGCCTTTTAATGTTACAATTGTATAAAACGTTGGTTAGACCTCATTTGGAATACTGCGTCCAGTTCTAGAACATTGAACATTACAGCGCAGAATAGGCCCTTTGGCCCTCGATGTTGCGCCGACCAATTAAGAAAATGTAATGACCCTCTAACCTAAACCATTCCCTTTTCATCCATAAACCTATCCACAGACCTCTTAAACGCCCCCTTACTTGGCGCATCTACAACTGCAGCAGGCAAGGCATTCCATACCCTTACCATCCTCTGGGTAAAGAATCTACCTCTGACATCCGTCCTACAACTACCACCCCTTAATTTAAAGCTATGTCCCCTCGTTGTAGCTTTCTCCATCCGAGGAAAAAGGCTATTACTATCCACCCTATCTAAACCTCTAATCATCTTATATGTTTCAATAAGGTCTCCTCTTAGCCGCCTTCTTTCTAACAAAAACAACCTCAAATCCCTCAGCCTCTCCTCATAAGACCTGCCCTCCATACCAGGCAACATCCTGGTAAATCACCTCTGTACCCTCTCCAATGCCTCCACATCTTTCTTATAATGTGGGGACCAGAACTGCACACAATACTCCAAGTGCGGCCGCACTAGAGTTTTGTACAGTTGCAACATGATATTGCAGCTCCGAAATTCAATCCCCTTACCAATAAAAGCCAAGACTCTGTATGCCTTCTGAACAACCTTATCGACTTGACTGCCTACTTTCAGGGATCTATGCACATATACACCAAGATCCCTCTGTTCAACAACACTATTAAGAGTCCTACCATTAGTCCTATACTCTATACATTTGTTATTCCTGCCAAAGTGAATTACCTCACACTTTTCCACATTAAACTCCATTTGCCACCTCTCGGCCCAGCTCTGCAACTTGTCCAAGTCTCTCTGCAAACTATAACACCCCTCTTCACTATCTACCACTCCTCCGACTTTGGTGTCATCCGCAAATTTACTAATCCATCCTTCAATACCCTCATCCAGATCATTTATAAAAATTACAAACATCAGTGGCCCCAAAACAGATCCCTGAGGTACACCACTTGTAACCGAACTCCATGATGAATAATTTCCATCAACCACCACCCTCTGTCTTCTATCAGCTAGCCAATTCCTGATCCAATTAGCTAAATCACCCTCAATCCCATACATCTGCATTTTCTGCAGAAGCCTTCCATGGGGCACCTTATCGAACGCCTTACTAAAGTCCATATATACCACATCAACTGCCTTACCCCCATCCACCTCTTTGGTCACTTTTTCAAAAAACTCAATAAGGTTAGTAAGGCACGACCTACCCTTCACAAAGCCATGCTGACTATCCCCAATCAATTCATTTCTCTCTAAATAACTATAAATCCTAAATAACTATAAATCCTATCCCTAAGAATTCTTTCCAATACTTTGCCCACAACAGAAGTAAGATTCATTGGTCTATAATTCCCAGGAAAGTCTCTATTCCCCTTCTTGAACAATGGGACAACGTTCGCTATCCTCCAGTCTTCCGGCACTATACCCGTAACCAACGACGACCTGAAGATCAGAGCCAGAAGCTCTGTAATACCTCTCTTGCCTCCCAGAGAATCCTAGGGTAAATCCCGTCCTGGTCACCTTACGACTGGAAGGATGTGGAGACTCTGGAGAGAGTGCAGAGGAGGTTTACCAGGTCTGAGTTACAAGGAGAGGTTAGGCAAATTGGGATTGTTTTCCTTAGAAAGACGTAGACTTAGAGGAGATCTAATAGAGGTGTACAAGATTATGAGGGGTATAGATAGAGTAAACAGGGTTAAGCTTTTTCCTAGGATGGACTTGAATAGCACGAGGGATCATGGGCTTAGGGTGAGGGGGCTAAGGTATAATTTGGATGCCAGAGGGAGTTTTTTTCACACAGAGGGTAGTGGGCATATGGAATGCGCTGCCAAGTAAAGTGGTGGAGGCAGGCACTCTGGAGTTATTTAAGAAATACTTAGATGGGCACACGAACAGAATGGGAATGGGGGTGTAAAGAAAAATGATTTAAAATGAGGATCATGAGCCTTGGGAGTCCCTGGGAAGTGTGTAAATAGATGATGATATTGATGTACTTGTTTTTATCCTACAAGTACTTTGGTCCACCTGGTTGACTAACAAGGGGCATGCACACAATGGGTCGTGAGAGGGCTGCTCTTGGATTTTTTTTTCTGAGAATATCCTAGTACTTCATGTCGTTAGTGTACGCTTGACCTGGACCATTTGATGGGCAACACGACAGTTCAGTGTCTATCGCTGTGCTGTGCAGACACATGGATTTGGGCCTGTGTCTATGGGAGTTTGCGCATTCTCCCCGTACTTACGTGGGTTTTCTCTGGGTGCTCCGGTTTTCTCCCACATCCCAAAGATGTGCTCTTAGGCTAATTGGCAAAACAAATTCTCCCTAAATTGTCTCAAATTTGGTTTTTAATCCATAGATCTATAGACATAGACAGGGATCACAGGTAGAGGTGGGAACATCGGGGTCGCGGCGCGGGCTTGTTGGGCTGAAGGGCCTGTTTCCCGTGCTGTTTTGTCCTTTGTTCAATCAGCTTCAGAAACCTAGATGTCAACCATAGCTCTGAATCAGGAGATGATGGGTTAACGCCCCTCTATTGAGATTGGAGCTGGCAATATGCATTGGATGTAAAACATGCCATGGGAGTTTTCCTGACGTCCTGGCCAGTATTAACTGCTTGAATAGGTGCATAGGTTGGACTAGGAAACTACAGGGACTGGGAACATCTGAAATGTGGAGTTTATTCAAGGAGCAGCTACTGCGAGTCCTTGATAAGTATGTCCCTGTCAGGCAAGGAGGAAATGGTCGAGGGGTGTTTTAGTTTACAGAGTGACTTGGACAAGTTGCAGAGCTGGGCCGAGAGGTGGCAAATGGAGTTTAATGTGGAAAAGTGTGAGGTAATGCACTATGGCAGGAATAATAAATGTGTAGAGTATAAGGCTAATGATAGGGCTCTTAATAGTGTTGAGGAACAGAAGGATCTTGGTGTATGTGTCAATAGATCCCTGAAAGTAGGCAGTCAAGTGGATAAAGTTGTTAAGAAGGCATATGGAGTCTTAGCTTTTATTGGTAGGGGGATTGAATTTAGGAGCCGCAGCATCATGTTGCAGCTGTACAAAACTCTAGTGCGGCCGCACTTGGAGTATTGTGTGCAGTTCTGGTCGCCACATTATAAGAAAGATGTGGAGGCATTGGAGAGGGTACAGAGGAGGTTTACTAGGATGTTGCCTGGTATGGAGGGCAGGTCCTATGAGGAGAGGCTGAAGGATTTGAGGTTGTTTTCGTTAGAAAGGAGGCGGCTAAGAGGGGACCTTATCGAAACATATAAGATAATTAGAGGTTTGGATAGGGTGGACAGTGATAGCCTTTTTCCTAGGATGGAGAAAGCTAGCACGAGGGGACACAGCTTTAAATTAAGGGGTATGAGTTATAGGACGGATATCAGAGGTAGGTTCTTTACTCAAAGAGTGATTAGGGAGTGGAATGCCCTGCCTGCAGCTGTTGTAGATGCGCCAAGTTTGGTGGCGTTTAAGAGGTTAGTTGATAAGTATATGGATGAGAAGGGAATGGTTTAGTTAGGAGGGGCATTGCTTTTTATTTTGGTCGGCACAACATCGAAGGCCGAAGGGCCTGTTCTGTGCTGTATTGTTCTATGTTCTATATGTTCTAAGGGAACCATGGTGTACTAAAAAAGTTAATTCGTTGGTTAAAAGGAAAAAGGAGGCTTATGTCAGGATGAGGCTTGAAGGCTCAGTTAGTGCAACGGATAGCTATAGATTAGCCAGGAGGGAGCTAAAGAGTGAGTTGAGGAGAGCTAAAAGGGGACACGAGAAGACTTTGGCTGATAGGATCAAGGAGAATCCTAAAGCTTTCTTTAGATATGTTAAGAATAGAAGATTGGTTAGGGCAAGATTAGGGCCAGTCATAGACAGCAGTGGGAAGTTGTGCGTGGAGCCTGAAGAGATTGGAGAGGCACTGAACAAATATTTCTCTTCGGTATTCACGCAGGGAGATGTAAATGTAGTTGTGGAGAACACTGGGATACAGGGTTGTAAACTGGAAAGTATTGAAGTAGAAAAGGAGGATGTGCTAGATATTCTTGAGGGTTTGAAGTTAGATAAGTCCCCTGGGCCGGACGGGATTTACCCTAGGATTCTCTGGGAGGCGAGAGAGGCGATTGCAGAGCCTCTGGCTCTGATCTTCAGGTTGTCATTGGTTACGGGTATAGTGCCGGAAGACTGGAAGATAGCGAATGTGGTCCCATTGTTCAAGAAGGGGAAGAGAGACTTTCCTGGGAATTATAGACAGGTGAGTCTTACTTCTGTTGTGGGCAAAGTATTGGAGAGAATTATTAGGGATAGGATTTATAGTTATTTAGAGAGAAATGAATTGATTGGGGATAGTCAGCATGGTTTTGTGAAGGGTAGGTCGTGCCTTACTAACCTTATTGAGTTTTTTGAAAAAGTGACCAAAGAGGTGGATGGGGGTAAGGCAGTTGATGTGGTGTATATGGACTTTAGTAAGGCGTTTGATAAGATGGCCCATGGAAGGCTTCTGCAGAAAATGCAGATGTATGGGATTGAGGGTGATTTAGCTAATTGGATTAGGAATTGGCTAGCAGATAGAAGACAGAGGGTGGTGGTTGATGGAAATTATTCATCATGGAGTTCGGTTACAAGTGGTGTACCTCAGGGATCTGTTTTGGGGCCCCTGCTGTTTGTAATTTTTATAAATGATCTGGATGAGGGTATTGAAGGATGGATTAGTAAATTTGCGGATGACACCAAAGTCGGAGGAGTGGTAGATAGTGAAGAGGGGTGTTATAGTTTGCAGAGAGACTTGGACAAGTTGCAGAGCTGGGCCGAGAGGTGGCAAATGGAGTTTAATGTGGAAAAGTGTGAGGTAATTCACTTTGGCAGGAATAACAAATGTGTAGAGTATAGGGCTAATGGTAGGACTCTCAATAGTGTTGATGAACAGAGGGATCTTGGTGTATATGTGCATAGATCCCTGAAAGTTGGCAATCAAGTCGATAAGGTTGTTAAGAAGGCATACGGAGTCTTAGCTTTTATTGGTAGGGGGATTGAATTTCGGAGCCGCAACGTCATGTTGCAACTGTACAAAACTCTAGTGCGGCCGCACTTGGAGTATTGTGTACAGTTCTGGTCCCCACATTATAAGAAAGATGTGGAGGCATTGGAGAGGGTACAGAGGAAGTTTACCAGGATGTTGCCTGGTATGGAGGGCAGGTCTTATGAAGAGAGGCTGAGGGATTTGAGGTTGTTTTCGTTAGAAAGAAGGCGGCTAAGAGGAGACCTTATTGAAACATATAAGATGATTAGAGGTTTAGATAGGGTGGACAGTGATAGCCTTTTTCCTAGGATGGAGAAAGCTAGCACGAGGGGACATAGCTTTAAATTAAGGGGTGGTAGTTATAGGACGGATGTCAGAGGTAGGTTCTTTACCCAGAGGGTGGTAAGGGTATGGAATGCCCTGCCTGCTGCAGTTGTAGATGCGCCAAGTTTGGTGGCGTTTAAGAGGTTAGTAGATAAGTTTATGGACGAAAAGGGAATGGTTTAGGTTAGAGGGTCATTGATTTTTCCTAATTGGTCGGCGCAACATCGAACGCCAATGGGCCTGTTCTGCACTGGAATGTTCTATGTTCTATGAATGTCACCAAAGCATATTACTTGATTATTATTAGATTGGTGTTTGTGCACTGTGAGAAATAAAAAGGGCGAAATCTCTTTGATAGGGTTGTACTATAGATCCCTAAATAATCAGCGGGAAGTTGAGGAGCAAGTATGTAAGGAGATTACAGACAGCTCCAAGAAAAATAGGGTGAATAGTCAGTGATTTTATTTTCCCAACATTGACTGGGACAGCCACAGTATTAGAGGTTGAATGGAGAGAAATTTGTTGAGTGTATTGAGGAGAAATTTCTTTTTCGGTATGTGGATACCCTGACTGGAGAGGGGGCAAAGCCTGACCTCCTCTTGGGAAATAAGGAAGGGCGGGTGATAGAAGTGTTAGTGAGGGATCACTTTGGGACCAGTGACCATAATTTTATTAGTTTTAAGATCGCTATGGAGAATGATAGGTCTCTCCCAAAAGTTAATATTCTAAATTGGGGCAAGGCCAATTTTGATGGTATCAGGCAGGAACTTTCAAAAGTTAATTGGGGAACTGTGTGGGAAGGAAAAGGGAAGTCTGCTAAATGGCATGCTTTCAAAACTGTGTTAACTGGGGTTCAGGGTAAACACATTCTTCTGAATGAAGGGCAAGGCTGGCAGAAGTCGGGAACCCTGGGTGACTCGGGATATTGAGGCCCTGGTCAAGAAGAAGAAAGAGGCACATGACATGCATAGGCAGCTGGGAGCAAGTGAATCTCTTGAAGAGTATAGGGGGTGTAGGAGTAGAGTTAAGAGGGAAATCAGGAGGGCAAAAAGGGGACACAAGATTGTTTTTGCAGATAAGGCAAAGGAGAATCCAAAGAGCATCTGCAAATACATAAAGGGCAAAAGAGTAATAAGGGACAGAGTAGGATCTCTTAAGGATCAACAAGGTCATCAATCTGCAGATCCACAAGACATGGGTGAGATCCTAAATGAATATTTCTCATGTATTTACTTGTTAAGAAAAACATGGACGTTAGGGAACTTGGGGAATTAAATATTGATAATTTAGTGTACAATTACAGAGGAGGAGGAGCTGGAAGTTTTAAAGTGCAACAAGGTAGATAAATCTGTGGGACCTGATGAGATACATCCCAGGACATTGTGGGAGACTAGGGAGGAAATTGAGGGTCCCTTAGCCAAGATATTTGAATCAAGGATAGTCATGGGGGTGAGGTGCCTGGAGAGTGGCAAATATTGCGCCTTTGTTTAAAAAGGGCTGCAGGGAAAAGCCTGGGAACTACAGGCCAATTAGCGTCTCATTGGTGGGTAAATTATTGGAAGGTATTTTGAGAGACAGGATTGACAGGCATTTTGAAATGCAAGGACTGATTAGGGACAGTCAGCATTGGCTTTGTGAGTAGAAAATCATGTCTCACAAATTTGATTGAGTTTTTTGAAGGGGTAACCAAGAAGGTAGATGAGACAGTGCAGTTGATGTTGTCTACATGGACTTTAGCAAGGCCTTTGACAAGGTACCGCATGGTCGGTTGTTGCATAAAGTTAAATCTTACAGGATCCAGGTTGAGATATTTAAATGGATACAAAATTGGCTTCTTGACAG
Organism: Sphyrna mokarran; assembly: GCA_024679065.1. Lineage (NCBI taxonomy): Eukaryota > Metazoa > Chordata > Chondrichthyes > Carcharhiniformes > Carcharhinidae > Sphyrna > Sphyrna mokarran. Next base: position 72,712,926 of record JAGIQG010000016.1, read on the forward strand.
AAGCCAGTGGGTGTTTGTAGAGGCTTGTTTTTCAAACTGGAGGCCTGTGACCAGTATTCTTCAGGGATCGGTGCTGAGCCCACTGTAATTTGTCATTTATATTAATGATTTCGATGAGAATATAGGGGGCATGGGTAGTAAGTTCACAGATGATACCAGGATTGGTAGCAGAATGGACAGTGAGGAAGGTTATCTCCAATTGCAGCGGGATCTTGAGCAGTTGAGCCAGTGGGCTGGTGAATGGCAGATGGAGTTTAATTTAGACAAATGTGAGGTGATGCATTTTGGTAGATTGAACCAGGGCAGGACTTACTCAGTTGATGATAGGGTGTTGGGGGAGAGTTACGGAACAGAGAGTTTTATGGGTACGTGTTCATAACTTCTTGAAAGTGGAGTCACAGGTGGACAGAGTGGTGAAGAAGGCATTTGGCATGCTTGGTTTCATTGGTCAGAATATTGAATGCAGGAGTTGAGACATCTTGTTGAAATTGTACAAGACATTGGTAAGGCCACGCTTGGAATACTGTGTGTAATTCTGGCCGCCCCACTATAGAAAGGATATTATTAAACTAGAAAGAGTGCAGAAAAGATTTACTAGGATGCTACTGGGACTTGATGGATTGAGTTATAAGGAGAAGCTGAATAGACTAGGAGCGTAGGAGGCTGAGGGTGATCTTATGAACATGTATAAAATAATGAGGGCATAGACAAGATAGATCGTCAATAACTTTTTCTAAAGATAGGGGAGTCAAACTAGAGAGCATAGATTTAAGGTGAGAGGGAAGAGATACAAAAGTGTCCAGAGGGGCAAATTTTCACCCAGACGATGGTGAGTGTCTGGAACAAGCTGCCAGAGGTAGTAGTAGAGGTAAGTACAATTTTATCTTTTAAAAAGCAGTTAGATAGTTACATGGGTACGATGGGTATAGAGGGATATGGCTCGAGTGTGGGCAATTGGAATTAGCTTAGGGTTTTTTAAAAAAAAGAGTGGCATGGACAAGTTGGGCTGAAGAGCCTGTTTCCATGCTGTAAACCTCTGTGACACTATGACTGGTTGGTTGCCACGTTCCCTATATTTCAAAAAGTAGTTAATTGTGAAAAGCTTTGGGATTTTTGAGATTATGAAAGTTGGACGTGCAAGTTCAGTCTTTGTTCTTTCATTATTTGTTGGCTCGAAGTCTTGTTCTGTGTCTACGATTGAGGCGTGGAGTTTCATTCTGGACACTGCGGCATTGAGGACAGAGTTACCCAAATAATTATATTTGGGGTCAGCGATATATACCATGGAACCTCTGGCTAGATATGTTTAAGTTGGTATTCCATTAGCCAGTGTACAGCTGTGTATATATCATGGTCTTAGTGCTCTGATCCTAAGTGAGGACACACATGTAAAAATAGCCTGTTACAAACTTCTAGATCAACAACACTTAAAAAGAACAAACTAGCAAATAAGAAACAGAAGTGTATGTCTGATCACAGTCCTGGTTTTTACACTCTTACTGCAAAGTTTAGTGGAATTGGATGTCCCCTGTGTGTTTGAATCTTGATCTGTGGATAGGCTATGTAATTGCTACCAGCACCATCTCAAAAATTCTCTTTTTTGCCTGTTCTGCTAACATATTTCTGTTGCTGCATACAAAGAAAAACATTCTGCAAAATTAACATTATCCTTTTAATGTAACTTTTTTTAATGGAGGTTATGCTGCAGGTTCCAAGAATATATCTTTTTTTTGAGCGTTTCAAACAGAGAGATTTTGAAACACCGTGGTGTTAAAGGTATGGAGAGGCCCCCAGTGATCTGAAATGGTTGTCTTTATTCCAGTGTCACAAATCATTATTCCATTCTGCCAGATTAGTGGAAGTTTGTATCCAGGGTTGCTGGAATATATTGAGTTAGACGGCTCAGAGCTGAGTAATCCTTGTCTCATCCTTTATAAGTGAGCAAATGTGGGCATTTTCATTAGAAGTGCTATTATTCAGTATCATATGACGACTAGGATAGTGGAAGGTGATACGAATAGACATTGGTCTTCATCCGGTGTAAAAGCCTGAGTGTTTTTTTTTCTTTGGTTTTCTCTTCTCAACCAAAGTTGCACATTCCTCAAATGGCAAATGGAACTTATTCCCATCAATTTAGTTGTTTGAAGGGCGATGTAATCAATGTGCTTAAAATGATAAGGGATTTAGTCAAAGAGGTTTGCAGCATGGAAACAGGCCTTTTGGTCCAACTTGTCCATGCTCCCCTTTTTGTAAACAACTAAGTTGGTTCCAATAGTCTGCATTTGGCCCATATCCCTCTACACTCATCTTACTCATATAACTGTCTAAATGCTTTTTAAAAGACACAATTGTACCCATCTCTACTACTACCTGTAGCAACTTATTCCAGACACATTCCCCAGCCTCTTGGATGGAAATTAGAAATAGTAAAGAGAAAAAAAATCACTGATAGGCATAGCGTATACGCCACCAAATAATGACATCCTGGTGGGGTGACAAATAAACTAACAAATAACTGATGCATGTAACAATAGTACAGCAATTATCATGGGGGATTTTAATCTACATACCAATTGGTCAAACCAAGTTGGTCAAGGCAGCCTTCAGGAGGGCTTCAAAGAAGCTGTTGCGAATATGTTTTTGAACAATGTGTAATGGAATCTACGAGGGAGCAAGCTATCCTAGATCTGATCCTGTGTAATGAGTCAGGAATAATTAAGTTATTGCAGTTAGGGATCCTCTCAGAAGAAACAATAACAGTATCAGGCATTTAGGAAGGATAGTCAGGAGGCAAAAGGAGGTGGGGTAGCTCAGTTAATAAAGGATAATATCAGGGAAGTAGTAAGAGAAGATATAGACTCCAAAGAGCACAATACATAGAGTATTGTACGCAGTTCTGGTCGCTTCACTATAGGAAGGATGTGGAAGCTATTGAGAGGGTGCAGAGGAGATTTACAAGGATGTTGCCTGGATTGGGGGGCATGCCTTATGAAGATAGGTTGAGAGAGCTAGGTCTCTTCTCCCTGGAGAGATGAAGGTTGAGAGGCGACCTGATAGAGGTTCATAAGATGTTGAGAGGAATAGATAGGGTGGATTCTCGGAGGCTATTTCCCAGGGCTGAAATGGTCGTTACGAGAGGACACAGGTTTAAGGTGCTAGGGGGCAAGTACAGAGGAGATGTTGGAGGTAGGTTTTTCACTCAGAGGGTGGAGAATGGAATCGGTTGCCGTCAGTGGTGGTGGAGGGGCACTCGCTGGGGTCTTTTAAGAGACTTCTGGAGGAGTACATGGGATTTATGGGATTGGGAGTTACAGATAGTTCTATGGCCTGGTAGGTATAGATATGGTCGGCATAACTTGTGGGCCAAAGGACCTGTTTGTGCTGTAGTATTCTATGTTCTAAGAGCAAAACGTGAAATCATTGTGGATGGAGATAAGGAATAGTAAGGGAAGAAAGTCGCTGGTGGGTGTGGTCTATAGGCCCCCAAATAATAACTTTGAGGTAGAGTGGGCTATATACAAGCAAATAATTGCATGCAGAAATGGAACGCCGATAATTATGGGGGATTTTAATCTGCATATTGATTGGTTGACTCGAGTTGGATGCAGTGGGCTTGAGGAAGAGTTTTTGTGATGCTGTTGGGGTAGTTTCCTTGAACAGTATGTAACGGAACCTACGAGGGAGCAAGCTATTTTAGATCTGGTACTGTGTAATGAGACAGGTAGAATTAAGGATTTTCTTGTGAGGGTCCTCTTTGGATGAGTGTCCCGAACCTGTGAACTCTGAACAGAGGGGAGTATGATAAGATGAGGGTGGAATTGGCGAATGTAGATTGGGGGCGCAGGACACCCCCTGCTTGGTAGGACAGCTGAGGAACAGTGGAGGATTTTTAAGGAGATCTTTTTTGGTACTCAGCAGAAATATGTTCCAATGGTAAAGAAGGACTGTAAGAGAAAGGATAACATGCTGTGGTTATCGAAGGAAATAAAGGAGAGTATTAAATTAAAAGCTGATGTGTTCAGAGCGGCTAAAAATAGTAGGCAATTAGAAGATTGGGAAAGATTTGAAAAACAATAAAGAATGACTAAGAAAACAAAGAAAGATGATGAAGCTAAACTAGCTCTAAATATAAAAAAAAGTAAAAGTTTTTACAAATATATAAAGAAGAAGAGGCTAGAGTGAATATTGGAGGATGAGAGGGGGAATTTAGTGGTGGGTAACGAAGAAATGGCTGAGGCTTTAAATAATTTTTTTGTGTTGATCTTCACGGAGGAGAACACAAATAGCTTGCCAAATATTAAAGATAGAAGGATGGTAGGAGATGAATTCCTTAATGCAATTACTGTCTCTAGAGTCGTATTGCTTGACAGACTAATGGGACTGAAGGTAGACAAGTCTGTGGGACTGGATGGAATGCATCCCAGGATTCTGAAAGAAATGGCAGGGGTGATAGCAGATACCTTAGTAATTATTTATCAAAATTCGCTGGACTCTGGGGGCTTGCCGGAAGATTGGAAAACGGTTAATGTTATGCCGCTGTTTAAAAAAGGTAGTAGGTAAAAGGCAGGGAATTGTAGACTGGTTAGTTTAACATCTGTAGTTGGAAAAATGCTTGGCTTCGTCATCAAAGAAGAAGTAGCGAGGCACCTAGAAAACAATGGTTTGATCAAGCAGTTCCAGCACAGATTCGTTAAAAGAAATTGTGTTTGACGAATTTATTGGATTTCTATGAGGATCTATGAAGGTGACTAGTGCGGTAGACAGGGGAACCAGTGGATGTGGTGTTTTTAGATTTCCAGAAGGCGTTGGATAAGGTGCCTCACAACAGGTAGCTGCAAAAGGTTTGGGGGTAAGGTATTAGTGTGGATTGAGGATTGGTTGTCTAATAGGAAGCAGAGAGTAGGTATCAAAGGGTGCTATTCTGGTTGGCAGCTGGTGACTTGTGGAGTGCCCCACGGATCAATGCTGGGGCCTCAACTGTTTACTATATACATAGATGATCTGGAGGAAGGGGCTGAGTGTAGGATAACAAAATTTGCTGATGTCATGAAAATGAGTGGAAAAGCAAATTGTGTGGAAGGTGCGGAAAGTCTGCAGAGAAAGTCTCAGAGAGGCTGAGTGAGTGGGCCAGGACCTGGCAGATGGAAAATAATGTTACCAAATGTGAGGTTATCCACTTTGGTAGAAATAATAGTAGGAAGGATTATTATTTAAAAGGTAAAAAGCTGCAATGTGCAGAGAGACTGGGGGTCCTTGTGCACGAATCGCAAAAACACAATCTGCAGGTGCATCAGGTGATCAAGAATGTTAGCCTTTATAGCGAGGGGGATAGAATATAAAAGTAGGGAGGTCTTGCTGCAACTACAGGGCACTGGTGAGGCTGCAACTGGAATACTGTGTGCAGTTTTGATCCCTTATTTGCGAAAGGATATATTGGCCTTGGAGGGAGTGCAGAGTAGGTTCACCAGGCTGATGTTGGAGATGAGGGGGTTAGCTTATGAGGAGAGATTAAATAGATTGGGCCTGTAGTCATTGGAGTTTAGATGGCTGAGGGGGGATCTTACAGAGACTTATGAGATAATGAAGGGGCTAGATAGGGTAGAGGTAGAGAGATTCTTCCCGTTTAGAAAGGAAATCAGAACTAGAGGGCACAGCCTCAAAATAAGCGGGAGGTGGAGTTTAGATTGGAGTTGAGGAGGAACTTCTTCACTCAAAGGATAGTAAATCTCTGGAGTTCTCTGCTCTTTGAAGTGGTGGAGGCTATTTCGCTGAATATATTTAAGTCACGGGTAGATAGATTTCTGACAGACAAGGGAGTTAAGAGTTATGGGGAGAAAGCGGGAAAATGGAACTCATCCACTTTAGATCAGCCATGATCTTGTTGAATGGCGGGGCAGGCTCAAAGGGCTAGATAGCCTATTCTTGCTCCTATTGCTTATGTTCTTATGTTCATTGAATTTAAAATACAGATCAAGCATGAGAAGGTAAAATCCCATACCAGTGTCTTTTGCTTAAACAAAGGAGACTATACAGGGATGAGAGAGATGTTGGTTAAGGTAGACTGGGAGCAAAAGTTTTATGGTGGGACAATTGATGAACAGTCAAAACGATCTTTCACAGTGCTCAGCAAAAGTATATACCAGTGATAAGGAAGGACTGCAGAAAAAGAATCAGCCATGATATCTAAGGTAAGGAGGGTATCAAATTTGAAAGAAAATGTATACAAAGTAGCAAAGATTAGTGGGAATAGAATAAGTAGTAGATAAGATAGAAGCTTTTGCTCCCCAGTCTACCTTAACCAACATCTCTCTCATACCTGTATAGTGCTCCAGGTGTGGCCTCACCAGCACCTTATACAGCTGCAACATCTCGCTGTTTTTAAACTCCCTCTAACAATGAAAGACAAATTCTATTTGCCTTCTTAATTACCTGCTGCACCTGCAAACCAACTCCTTGAGATTGCTGCACAAGGACACCCACATCCCTCTGCACAGCAGCATGCTGCAATTTTTTACTATTTACTATTTTTGGTCTCCTTCTTTGAGAAAGGATATACTGGCATTAGATGGAATGCAGAGGATGTTCACTAGTTGATTCCAGAGTTGAGGAGCGACTGAATAGACTGGGGCTGTAGTTATTGGAATTCAGAAGAATGAGGGGAGATCTTATAGAAACATTATAAGATTATGAAGGGAATAGATAAGATAGAAGCAGGGAAGTTGTTTCCACTGGCGGCTGAAATTAGGACTTGGGGGCGTAGCTTCAAAATAAGGTGAAGCAGATTTCTGACTGAGTTGAGGAGGAACTTCATCACACAAAGTTTTGTGAATCTATGGAATTCCCTATCTGTAGGCTACCTTATTAAATGTTTTTAAGGCGAGGATAGATAAATTTTTGAATAGTAAAGGAATTAAGGGTTATATTGAGTGGGTGGGTAAGTGAAGCTGAATCCACGAAAAGATCAGCCGTGATCTTATTGAATGGCTGAGCAGGCTTGAGGGACCAGAAGGCCTACTCTTGCTCCTTTTCTTATGTTCTCACTGTGAAAAAATTGCACCCTGGACCATTTTGCATCTCTTCCCACTCACTTTAAACCTAGCCCTCTAGTTTTGGACTCCCCTACCTTTGGGAAAAGATGTTGACTATTTACCTTATCTATGTTCCTCATTGTTTTATAGACCTCCAAAGGATCACCCCTAAACCTCGTACACTCCGTTCAAAAAGTCCCATCTATCCAGCCCCTCCTTATAACTCAAACCATTGAGCCCTGGTAGCATTCCAGTAGATCTTTCCCACACTGTTTCTAGTTTAATAAAATCTTTTCTATCATTGGATGACTAGAACTATACACAGTTTGATTGGTTAGATTGGAGAAGTTTCTTTTGGTGTGGAAATTTAGACCAAGGGAGCACAATCTTAAATTATAAATTAAATCTAAAATTAAATTTATACCAGAAGAATAATTCTGGTATTATTCTTCAATCTAACCAATCAAAATGTGTATAGTTCTAGTCATCCAGTGATAGATTTGCCTTCTTAATTAGCTGCTGCACCCACAAGTGAACTCCCTGTGATTCTTGCATAAGGACATCCAGGTCGCTCTGCACAGCAGCATGCTGCAATTTAATTCAGGAGTGAATTTAGGAAGTATTGCTTCACGCGAAGGAGAATGAAAATCTGGAACTTTTCCCAAAAGGTCTGGATGCTGGAGGGTCAGAGGAAACGTCCAGCCCTGACATTGATTACATCTTCATTGGATAAGGGTATCAAGGAGTATCAAGCAAAGGTGTGCAGATGGAGCTGAAGTTCGATCTGCCATCATGTAACTTGAATGATAGACCAAGTTTCTAGAACTGAATTGTCTAATCTTGCAAGGAAGCTTGTTGCTGGGGAGGAATATTATGAATGGTTTTATTGCAACTAATTATCACACATGCAAAATAGAAACAGTCATCCCTTTTCAATGCATACACCTGCACAGGCACATTGACCCTGGTTTGTTGTCTCATTGGCTTGATTGATAATGTTAATAGAATTCGGAAGGAGTAAGTGTTGGGTCCAGTTCTTGGAGTTGGAACTAGGTTTAAGGGAGGGACAGTTTAGAGGACAGTTGTTGGAAGGATATGAAGGGTACATTTAGCAGGTTGTGGGGAATAGGCTGGATCAACATAATGGGGTCACATAATGGTTTCCATTGCTGTGAAATTCCATGATTCTGACCTATAGTTTAAAGTTTATTTATTGGTGTCACAAGTGGGCTCACATTAACACTACATTGAAGTTACTGTGAAATTCCTCTAGTCGTCACACTCCGGTGCCTATTTGGGTACACTGAGGGAGAATTTAGCATGTCAATGCACGTAACCAATACGTCTTTTGGGCTGTGGTATGAAACTGGAGCTCCCGGAGGAAATCCACACAGACACAGGAAGGACATGCAGACTCTGCACAGGCAGTGACCCAAGTCAGGAATTGAACTTAGGTCCCTGGTGCTGTGAGACAGCAGTCCTAACCACCGTGCCACCCTAACCTGTTTTTTTTGATATTTTACCATTCTCCCAATTGATTTTCCCTTTATGTAACTCACCTGAGAGGGCAAGCAGGTCTCAGTTTAACATCTCATTCAGAACACAGCACATTCAACAATGCAGCATTCCCTTAGTATTACATTGAGCGTGTTAATTCCTGAAATGCGAATTACATCCAACTTTTGGACTCGGGTGATGGTACTGTCTACAGAGCTATAGCTTACCTCCTTAATGCTGAGCACTGTCAATGTTTTCTGACAACTTTCTTTCCAAAAAAAAATTACTCACTTTTTCTTCAGTGATTCCTTATATATTTAATATATGATAAAAACTTTTAATATAATTTTTAAATTTTCTTGGGAAAGAAATCTGAACCTAAGAAAAATATTTGATTCTAGTTCTGACTTCCACTGCACATAGTAATGATGAAATGAGTGTGGCCCTGGAATTCTCTCTAGCAGACTGTAGCCAGGCTGATTCTTTTCTCTTAAAGACTCCATTTAAACAAGAACTTTCATTTCTGTCGAGAGCCCCTCTAAGTCTGGAGCCTGTGTTTGTTCAGAGGATGTGGATGGTGAAAGAAATGGTTTATTTTGGGGAGAGGGGTGGTTGTTGGGTGGGCAGATCAAAGGCTGTTTGTGTTGAGCGGGAAGGTATTGATTTAAGTGCTGTGTCCTGCGTTGATTCTCGTCCCCTACTGTGTATGCAGCGTAATGCTGCAGTATATCAGGAGGAGGGGAAAAAAGCAATTTGTGCAGTGATGTAGAGAGAGAGAGAGAGAAAGCATCAAGTGTTGACTGTGATGCAAACGTCTGGCTTTCCCTGCTGAACTAGAGATAGGAGTCTGGCTAAGGATGGTTGGAAATGGCCTGTTTTTTAATGGGGGCAGACACTGCACTAGCTTTCTCCGGTGAGGTTAGATATCAGGTGAGCGTTGCTGAGTGAGTTGCAGTGGTGACCCGAGGTGTTCTTTTGTGTATGTATGTATGTGCGAGAGAGAGAACGAGCCCCGACAGCCTCACTCGAAGCGTGAGGCCCACTGGGCCTTCTAAACAAAAACAAATATCGAGCTCTGTGAGCCATCTCCTCTCTGGAGGCTTGTTCAGTGCATTGAATGAAGGATTTCTTTCAAAACAAAGCTCGGTTCTTTCAAGAGTTGGAGTGAATTTCCGGGTGTCTGCCCGATGTAAGGACAGTAACCTAATGAACAAGAGTGATCCATTTCATGATTGCCTTAACTGGCTGTGATTCTGTTGAGTCAGTGGTGTCTTGTAAGACACTGTCAGTATTGTTGATTTTATCATGCATTGTGTGATCTTTTGGTTTTATTTATACCCAGACAGCCACCATTATGGATGCATGTTCAAATATACTTCATGCTTTATACTGTAGCTTTTTCATGTATGGCCTTACTTGAATATAACATCTTTTTTGTAGGATAGGTTATTAATTGTTAAATTGTAACTGTTGAGTTGAGCAGATCAAATTTGAAACTTAAATGAGATTTGGATTTCTGGGGTATGAATCTGTTTCTGTTGTACTGTGATTGTTTTCGAGTTGTGTTTCCAACAATTTGTATCTGTTATTTCCACTACGAATCTGGGGGTCAGTACTCCTGTTTTGTGTGAATTTATCAAAATCTTAATGTTAAAATCCACATCCTTATGTTCAAATCCCCCTTGGCATTGTACCTCCCCTGCCCCCCTAATTCTGTAACTATCTCCAGTGTTACAACCCTCTGAGATGTCTGTGCCTTTCCCAATTCTGGCCTTTTGTCTATTGTCTACTTCCTTCACTTGGTCATAGGCGATCGTATCTTCAGCTGCCTTCTCTCCCTCTGTTCCTCCTTTAATGCCTGTTACTTTGACCAAACTTTTGGTCATCTATCCTAATATCTCTCAATTTTCATCTGGTTATGCTTTAGTGAAATTTCTTGGAGCAATTTGGGTGGCACAGTGGTTAGTATTGATGCCTCAAAAGTACCAGGAACCTGGTTCAACTCTGGCGTTGGGTCGCTGTCTATGTGGAGTTTGCACGTTCTCCCTCTGTCTGTGTGGTTTTCCTCCAAGTGCTCCGGTTTCCTCCCACAGTCAAAAGATGGTACGGGTTACCTTAGTTGGCCATGCTAAATTGACCCTAGTGTTAGGGAATTAGCAGGATGAATATGGTGCGGTTATAGAAATAGGACCTGGGTGAGATTGTGGTCGGTGCAAACTTGATGGGCTAAATGGCCTCTCTGCACTGTAGGAATTTTATGATTAGGATTCTATGATTTTATTAAAGCCACTATACAAATGAAAGCTATTATATGTTGCATTGGTAAGAGAGTCTGATAGCTGCCGTTAAGTAGCTGGATTGGCAGTTTTGTTTGTCGAGCACAGGGAGGCCTTTTTTGGATTTGGTTTGTTTGTTTGGCTCATCACCAACAATGTTACCTGTGAATCAGGGAGTCAGGAGATTTAGAGGCAGTAATGTCGGCTGACATTCAGCACCAGCAGCTCTGATTTATGCAGTGTTATTAACGTAGTGAAATGTTTCCAGGTGTATTGCTGTGGCATTTTTTTAAAAAATGGATTATCAGCCAAAAGAAGACATTAGGAGAGCTGGCTAAAGATATATATCAAGGGGTCAGGTTTAAGGAGGACCTTAAGTTGGAAAGAGAGTTGAAGAGATTTGGAGAGGGGAATTAACTGTGTGGAACTGAAGTGGCTGAAGACATAGCCTTTAACGGTGAACCATTGTGGTTGAAGATGCGTGAAAATCTAGGACTAAAGAATTCCAGCAGTGTGGGAAAAATTGTTGCATAATTGGGAAAGAGTGAGGTGTGTTTGGGAAGTAGATGGCATGGTGGGATTATGGCTGTTGTCACAATGCCAGTGGGTGTGGGGATGTTTGGATAGTGAATGAAAATTTTACATTTGAGGCTTTGGGGGAATGGAATGTTGGGGTGCAGTGGGGGTGATGGGCCAGGAGGACTTGGTGTGGGATAGGATTTAAGATACACTGTGGAGCCGTTGTTTTGCTGAAACTATTGTTCTTCAGACGAGTGATTGAAACAAGCTCCTGTTCAAGTAGATGCTGAAGAACATTAGGGAGTTTTCTTCATGCATTGCTAACCTTCCATCCTGAACCATCACCAGTGCTGCTGCTGGGACCCAATTGCCAATCTGCATAAGCTTTAAAAATAAATTATTCATTGTCAGAATACACTCATCTCAGAGTCAGAGAGTTCAGGATTCATTTCCTATTTCAAGAACTCGGGATTCAAGCTGGTGGTTCCTATACACCACTGAGGGAAGAGCTGTACTATGAGGAAGCACCGTCTTTCAAGTGAGATGTTAAACTGAGACCCAGGACTCAATGAAACAGTTAGTAGAACAGAGGAGTATTCCCCCGTGTCCTGGGCCCAGTCATCTTCAGTAATTTCATCAATTACCTTCCTTCCATCTTAAGATCAGAAGTGGGGATTTCACTGATGATTGAACGATGTTCAGCATCATTCTTAACTCATCAGACATTGAAGCAGTCCATGTCCAAATATAACAAGGTCTGGGCAATACCCAGGATTTGGCTGACAAATGGCAAGTAACATTCATACCATACAAGTGCCAGACAATGACCATCTTCAGCAAGAAAGAATCTAACCATCTCCCCATGACATTCAATAGCATTACCATAACTGAATCCCCCACTATCAACATCCTGAGAATTATCATTGACCAGAAACTGAACTGGACACGTCATATAAATACTGTGGCAGAAGAACAAGACAGATGCTGGAATTCTGTTAATAACTCACCCCCTGATTCCCGAAAGCCTGTCCGTCTACAAGACACAAGTCAGAGGTGTGATGGAATATTGTCCTCTTGCCTGGATGGGTACAGTTCCAACAACACTCAAAAAAAAAACTTGACAGCATCCAGGCAAAGCAACCTGCTTGATTGGCACCCCACCCACAAAACATCCACTACTGACGCGCAGTGGCCAATGTGTACCTTCTACAAGATGAGCTCACCAAAGCTACATAGCTCCTTCCAAACTTGCAGTATCTACCACGAAGAAGGACAAAGGCAGCAGGTACATGAGAATACCATGTATTTGTCATTTATATTAATGATTTGGGTAAGAATATTGGGGGCACGGTTAGTAAGATGGCAGATGGCACCAAGATTGGTGGCATGGTGGACAGTGAGGAAGGTTATTTCCAATTGCAGTGGGATCTTGATCAGTTGGGCCATTGGGCTGACAAATGACAGATGGAGTTTAATTTAGACAAATGTGAGGTGATGCATTTTGGTAGATTGGACCAGAGCAAGATATACTCAGTTAATGGTAGGGCACTGGGGAGAGTTACAGAACAAAGAGAACTGGGTACATGTTCAAAGCTCCTTGAAAGTGAAGTCACAGGTGGACAGAGTGGTGAAGAAGACATTCAGCATGCTTGGTTTCATTGATCAGAACACTGAATACAGGAGTTGGGATGTCTTGTCGAAGTTGTACAAGATGTTGGTATGGCCACACTTGGAATAGTATATGCAGTTCTGGTCACCTGATTATAGAAAGGATATTATTAAACTAGAAAGAGTGCAGAAAAGATTAACTAGGATGCTACTGGGACTTGATGGATTGAGTTATAAGGAGAGGCTGAATAGACTAGGACATTTTTCCTCTGGAGTGTAGGAGGCTGAAGGGTGATTTTATGGAGGTCTATAAAATAATGAGGGCATGGACAAGATAGATCATCAATATCTTTTCCCAAAGGTAGGGGAGTCAAACTATAGAGCATAGATTTAAGGTGAGAGGGGAGTGTTACAAAAATGTCCAAGGGGCAATTTTTTCACACAGAATGTGATGAGTGTCTGGAACACGCTGCCAGGGGTAGTGGTATAGGTGGGTATAATTTTATCTCTTAAAAAGCATTTAGATAGTTACATGGATACAATAGACATACAGGGATATGGTTCAAATGTGGGCAATTGGGATTAGCTTAGGTGTTTTAAAAATAAGGCGGCATGGACAAGTTGGGCCGAAGGGCCTATTTCCATGCTTAAACTTCTACTTCTACGTTGTAGATGCGCCAAGTTTGGTGGCGTTTAAGAGGTTAGTTGATAAGTATATGGAAGAGAAGGGAATGGTTTAGTTAGGAGGGGCATTGCTTTTTATTTTGGTCAGCACAACATCGAAGGCCGAAGGGCCTGTTCTGTGCTGTATTGTTCTATATGTTCTATGACTCTATGACCAGCAATATTTATTAATAATGTCAAACAATATCTTCTGTGTTCATCCTGGTTCTCAACTGTATTTTCTATCTGAAATTGTCAAAAGCACACCTTTTCTTCTTTATCTTAATTGTGATCTTTTTCACCCAGTGAATTCCAGATTTGTTTGCCCTACTTTACCTTTTGAGGGACTCTATCCTGACAGTGCCCAAGTGATCTCTTCAAAGATAGCCTATTATCCGGCACCATTCTTCTTGGCAACCTTTGACTCCAATTTATTCAGCCCAGATTCATTCTTATCCCACTAAAGTTGGCTTTCTCCTAATTTATTATTATTCTGGATTATTCTTTGTACTTTTCTATAGCCAGACTAAATCCCGCCCCCTAAATGTTCCTACTTAAAATTGATCCACTTTGCCCACCTCATTCCCAAGGCCTAGAAGCGCTTCCTTTTTTATTAAACTGGAAACATACTGCTTTGGAAAATTCCCTGATAAGTTGTACCTCTCTAATTTCTTCAAGTTTGTTCCTCTGTATTGTTGCATCTAATTTGAGGTTCTAAACTGGAAAAAGGCCAAATTTGAAGAAATGAGAAAGGATTTAAAAAGCATGGATTGGGATGGGCTGTTCTCTGGCAAGGATGTGATTGGTAAGTGGGACTCCTTCAAAGGAGAAATTGAGAGTGCAGTGTTTGTATGTTCCTGTTAGGATTAAAGGCAAAGTGAATAAGAATAAGGAACCTTGGTTCTCAAGGGTTATTGAACTCTCATAAAGAAGAAGAGAGAGATATATATATGTAGGCAACAGGGAACAAATAAGATTCTTGAGGAGTATAAATAATGCAAGAAACTACTTAAGAAGGAAATCAGGATGGCTAAAAGAATTCATGAGGTTGCTTTGGCAGTCAAGGTGAAGAATAATCCTAAGAGCTTCTACCGGTATATTAAGAGCAAAAGGATAATAAGGGATAAAATTGGTCCTCTTGAAGATCAGAATGTTCAGCTTTGTATGGAACCAAATGAAAAGGGGGGAGATGTGAAATGGGTTTTTTGCATCCATATTTACTAAGGAAACTTGCATGGAGTCTACGGAAATAAGGCAAACAAGTGGGGAGGTCTTGGAACCGAAACAGATTAAAGGGGAGGAGGTGCTTGCTGTCTTGAAGCAAATCAGAGTAGATAAATGCCCAGGACTGGACAGTGTATTCTCTTGGACCTTGAAGGTGACTGGTGTTGAAATTGCAGGGGCCCTGGCAGATTATTTAAAATGTCGGTATCCATGGGTGAGGTACCAGATGATTGGGGGATAGTTCTGTTGCTTAAAAAAGGCTCTACAAGTAATCTGGGAAATTATAGGCCGGTAAATTTGACGTCAGTAGTAGATAAATTATTGGAAGGAGTACTAAGAGACAGGATCTACAAATACTTGGATGACAGGGACTTATTAGTACGGTGGAGAATCCTAGGATTCTCTGGGAGGCGAGAGAGGCAATTGCAGAGCCTCTGGCTCTGATCTTCAGGTCGTCGTTGGTTACGGGTATAGTGCCGGAAGACTGGAGAATAGCGAATGTGGTCCCATTGTTCAAGAAGGGGAAGAGAGACTTTCTGGGGAATTATAGGCCGGTGAGTCTTACTTCTGTTGTGGGCAAAGTATTGGAGAGAATTATTAGGGATAGGATTTATAGTTATTTAGAGAGAAATGAATTGATTGGGGATAGTCAGCATGGTTTTGTGAAGGGTAGGTCGTGCCTTACTAACCTTATTGAGTTTTTTGAAAAAGTGACCAAAGAGGTGGATGGGGGTAAGGCAGTTGATGTGGTATGTATGGACTTTAATAAGGCGTTCGATAACGTGGCCCATGGAAGGCTTCTGCAGAAAATGCAGATGTATGGGATTGAGGGTGATTTAGCTGATTGGATTCGGAATTGGCTAGCAAATAGAAGACAGAGGGTAGTGGTTGATGGGAGATATTCATCGTGGAGTTCGGTTACTAGTGGAGTACCTCAGGGATCTGTTTTGGGGCCCCTGCTGTTTGTAATTTTTATAAATGATCTGGATGAGGGTATTGAAGGATGGATTAGTAAATTTGCGGATGACACCAAAGTCGGAGGAGTGGTAGATAGTGAAGAGGGGTGTTATAGTTTGCAGAGAGACTTGGACAAGTTGCAGAGCTGGGCCGAGAGGTGGCAAATGGAGTTTAATGCGGAAAAGTGTGAGGTAATTCACTTTGGCAGGAATAACAAATGTGTTGAGTATAGGGCTAATGGTAGGACTCTTAATAGTGTTGATGAACAGAGGGATCTTGGTGTATGTGTGCATAGATCCCTGAAAGTTGGCAATCAAGTCGATAAGGTTGTTAAGAAGGCATATGGAGTCTTAGCTTTTATTGGTAGGGGGATTGAATTTCGGAGCCGCAACGTCATGTTGCAACTGTACAAAACTCTAGTGCGGCCGCACTTGGAGTATTGTGTGCAGTTCTGGTCCCCGCATTATAAGAAAGATGTGGAGGCAATGGAGAGGGTACAGAGGAAGTTTACCAGGATGTTACCTGGTATGGAGGGCAGCTCTTATGAGGAGAGGCTGAGGGACTTGAGGTTGTTTTCGTTAGAAAGGAGGCGGCTAAGAGGAGACCTTATTGAAACATATAAGATGATTAGAGGTTTAGATAGGGTGGACAGTGATAGCCTTTTTCCTAGCATGGAGAAAGCTAGCACGAGGGGACATAGCTTTAAATTAAGGGGTGGTAGTTATAGGACGGATGTCAGAGGTAGGTTCTTTACCCAGAGGGTGGTAAGGGTATGGAATGCCCTGCCTGCGTCAGTTGTAGATGCGCCAAGTTTGGTGGCGTTTAAGAGGTTAGTAGATAAGTTTATGGACGAAAAGGGAATGGTTTAGGTTAGAGGGTCATTGCTTTTTCCTAATTGGTCGGCGCAACATCGAAGGCCAAAAGGCCTGTTCTGCGCTGTAATGTTCTATTAGGGAGAGTCAACATGGCTTTGTGCATGTAGGTCAAGTTTAACCCATCTGTTAGAGTTTTTCGAGGAAGTTACCAGGAAAGTGGATGAAAGGAGGGCAGTGGATGTTGTCTACATGGACTTCAGTAAGGCCTTTGATAAGGTTCTGCATGGGAGGTTAGTTAGGAAGGTTCAGTCGCTATGTATACATGGAGAAGTAGTAAATTGGATTAGACATTGGCTCAATGGAAGAAGTCAGTGAGTGGTAGTGAAATTGCTTTTCTGATTGGAGGCCTGTGACTAGTGGTGTGGCATTGGGATCAGTACTAGGTCCATTGTAGTTTGTCATCTATATCAGTGATTTGAATGATAATGTGGTAAATTGGATCAGTAAATTTGCTGATGATACAAAGATTGGAGGAGTAGTGGACAATGAGGAAGGTTTTCAAAGCGTCCAAAGGGATTTGGACCAGCTAGAAAAATGGGCTGAAAAATGGCAGATGGAGTTTAATGCATCAAGTGTGAGGTATTGCACTTTGGAAGGACAAAGCAAGGTAGAACATACAAGGTAAATGGTAGGATACTGAAGACTGTAGTTGAACAGAACGATCTGGGAGTACAGATACATAATTCCCTAAAAGTGGCATCACAGGTAGATAGGGTCGTAAAGAGTTCTTTTGGTACATTGGCCTTTATAAATCAATGTATTGAGTATAAGAGTTGGAATGTTTGGTGAGGTTGTATAAGATATTGGTGAGGCCAAATTTGGAGTATTGTGTGCAGTTTTGGTCACCTAATTATAGGAAGGATATTAATAAGGCTGAAGAAGTGCAGAGAAGGTTTACAAGGATATTGTCGGGACTTGAGAAACTGAGTTACAGAGAAAGTTGAATAGGTTAGGATTTTATTCCCTGAAGCATAGAAAAATGAAGGGAGATTTGATAGAGGTGTATAAAATTATGATGGGTATAGATAGAGTGAATACAAGCAGGCTTTTCCCACTAAGGTTAGGAGAAAAAAAAAACTAGAGGACATGGATTAAGGGTGAAGGGGGAAAAGTTTAAAGGAAATGATAGAGGGGGCTTCTTTACACAGAGTGGTGGGAGTGTGGAGTGAGCTGCCAAATGAACTGGTAAATGCGGGCTCACTTTTAACATTTAAGAAAAGCTTGGACAAGTAAGTGGATGAGAGGACTGTGGAGGGATTATGGTCCAGGTGAAGGTCGGTGGGACTAGGCAGAAAAATGGTTTGGTATAGCCAAGAAGGGCCAAAAGACCTATTTCTGTGCTATAGTGTTCTGTGGTTCTAATTGGTGACCGAGAGATGACACCAAACATTGTAATTATGGTACACAAACTCTGGTCTCCTAGATTGCCTAGATCCACTACCGTTTGCCTATAGACACAACAGATCCACAGCAGGTGCCAATTGCCTGGCCATACACTCAACTCTGGAAAGCCTGAACATCAATGACACTTATCAGACTTTTTTTTATTGACTACAGCTCAGACTTCAACATCATTATCCCAACAAAACTCATTCCCAACTCTCTGGGCTGAGGCTCGGCTCCTCCCTCTATGACTGGATCCTAGACTTCCTAACCCACAGACTGGAATCAGTAAGGATAGGTTACAATGCCTCCTCCACAATTATCCTCAACACTGATGCCCTACAACTCTATGTTGTCAGCCCCTTACTCCTTATACACTTCTGACTGTGGCCAAATTCTGCTCCAGCTCCATTTCTAAGTTTGCTGATGACATGAGAGCCTTTTTCCTCATATGATGATGGCTAACACTAGGGGACATAGCTCTAAATTAAGGGGTGGTAGTTATAGGACAGATGTCAGAAGTAGGTTCGTTACTCAGAGGATAATGAAGGTGTGGAATGCCCTACCTGCAGCAGTTGTGGACTCGCCAACTTTAAGGGTGTTCATATGGTCAGTGGATAGGCATTTGGATAACAATGGAATAATTTAGTTTGGCGGGTCATTAGATTGGTTCCACTGGTCGGCACGACATCAAGGGCCGAAGAGCCTGCACTGCGCTGTAATGTTCTATGTTCTATCACTGTAGTTGGTTGGATCTCAGACAATGACGAAACAGAGTACAGGAATGAGATAGAGAATCTGGTGAAATGGTGTAATGATAATAATCTCTTCTATAATGTCTGGAAAACAAAGAGAATAATTATCGACTTCAGGAAACGTAGTGGAGGATGTGCCTCTGTCTACATCAAAAGTGATGAAGTAGAGATGGTTGAGAGCTTCAAGTTTTTAGGTGTCTGTCTAGATGACCAACAATGTGGTCTGGTTCTTCCATGTCAACATTATAATTAAGAAAGCCACTATCCCCTATTTTCTGAGAAGGCTAAGGAAATTCAGCATGTCTACTACTGCTCCCACAAGTTTCTACGGATGTATCATAGAAAGTATTCTTTCTAGTTGTATACAACTTGGTATCGCTCCTGCTCTGCCCAACAAATTATAAAGGATTGTGAAAGAAACCCAGTCCATCACGCAAACCAGCCTCCCCTTCATTAACTCTGTCTATACTTCCCGCAGATTTGGGATAGCAGCCAACATAATAAAGGACCCCATACACCTGGACATACTCTCTTCCTCCTTCTCCTTCCATTGGGAAAAAGATATTGAAGTCTGAAACACATATCAACAAGCTCAAGAGCAGATTCTTTCTTGCTGCCATCAGATTTTTGAATGGTTTTAACACAACACTATATTCTGCACCCTATTCTTTCTTTCTCCTTATGTTCTCTATGAATGGTATGCTTTGTCTGTAACAGCTCACAAGAGACAATATTTTTCATCGTATTCCAGTACATGTGACAATAACAAATCGATTCAATTCAACCCTTGGCTCTAGCCACATTGGTTCTGTCCTTGACTGTTCTGGGACATCCTCTTTCTCCAGCATTGCAGTACTCTCCTTAACTGATACCAGCACCCTCTCCCTTTCCTATCTTTTCTGAACACTTTGTACCCAACAATATTTGACATTCAGTTTTTTTCTTCCTTTGAGCCAGGTCTCTATTATCGCCAGAATGTCATAATTCTGCATGACATTCTGCACATGTGATTTCCCAATCTTATTTTCCCCACTCCATGGGCTGCACGGTGGTTAGCATGCTGCCTCTCGGCAGCAAGTACCTGGGTTCAATCCCAGCCTTGGGTTATTGTCTTTGTGGAGTTTGCACATTCTCCTCATGTATACGTGGGCTTCCTCCAGGTGCTCTGGTTTCCTCCCAAGTCCAAAGTTGTGTGGGTTAAGTTGATTGGCCATGATAGACTGATCGTAATGTCAGGGGAAAAACAGGTAAATATGTATGGTTGTGGGGATAGGCTCTGGGTGGGATCATGGTTGGTGCAGACTCAGTGTGTCAAATGACCTCCTTTTGCCCTGAAGAGATTCTATGACATATTCATATGTATGTGCTGAACCATGATTAATTACTTTCTACTCTATTTTAACCTCACTTATTAAATTTCTAGTCTAGTGTACGTATCTCTGTCCATATTCTGTGCACATTACTATTCCTTTCATATTTTCTCCTGGTTCTCACTTCTCTGCCAATTTAGTTTAATGCCTCCCAAATAGTAATAGCAAAGCACCCCAAAAGAAACTGAGTCTCAGCACTACTTAGATGTAACCCGTCGGACAGTGAAAGTCTCTCAGAACTAGTTCCAATGTCTCAGGAATCTAAAGTGTTCCCTCCTGCACCATCTTTCTAGCAATGCATTTATCTTTTGCTTAATCCACCTATTTCCATATTTATTTTCATATAGTACTGGGATTATTCCAGAGATTGGTACTTTTGAGATCCTGCTTGCTAATTTCCTACTTAGTTTCCTAAATTCTGACTGCAAGGCTATATCTCTCTTTCTCCCTGTGTCATTGGTGCTAGTGTGGGCTACAACTGCTGGCTGTTAAAACCCCATCATCCACTGGGTGTTTTGCAGCTGTTCGGTGACATTCTTGACTCAGGAAGCAACACTATCCTGTATTCACATCAGCAGTTGCAGAAACACCTTGCTAATTCTCTATCAATCACCCATCACTATTGTTCTTCCAGCTTTCCTTGTTCTTCCTGAGTAATAAACATCAGCAGTGATCAATCTCACTCTTTTGTTGTTGATTCCACTTACAAGATGCAGTTTTTCAAACTACTTTATTCTTGAAAGATGTTAATTTTTGGCAGAGTCTGTGCTGGCTGTGGATGATGGTTGAGAATCCTTGGTATATGTTATGTTGGGTACAGTGTCTGAATGAATGTGGCTTTCAAGTATTCTACATAATTTGAAAGTAGCATTCCAAAATTGCAATTTGAGTCTTACCCAGCTGTTGGGTAGTTGATCGTTGCAGATTTATGCAGTCTGCTCAGTTGTTGAGTTGAGTGGGCAGAAACAGAACATGGACTGTGGCATTACTCTGCTCAGTTGAGGAGACAAGGAGGAGGAAGATGAAGAGAAAGGCAGAATGTTATATCTGAATAGCTTGTTGTATCTTCAAGCAGTCAATTGCAGGAGGCACTAATACTGCAGTTTGGTGTTGATTTTCTAAGATAGAAAGCGAAACCTAATTGATAATCTAGTTAAATTTAAGACTGGGTAAAACATATAATAGAAAAACATCTAGAAACTATAAATATTGTAAAGAGTAGTCACCATTGATTTCAGAAAGGAAGATCATGCTTGACCAATCTCATTCAATTCTTTGACTCTGTTACTTTGTCAGTGTAATTTACTGGATTTTTAAAAGGACTTCGATAAAGTACAACATAGTCTCACAATTAAGGTCAGAGGACAAGATTTCACAAAGCAGCTTGGAGTTAAAGAATTTTATTCTTGACAGGCAAATAGGAATTGATGTTCCACAGGGATTAGTGCTAGGATCACTGTTCAGCATTTACAGACTGATTTTGATTTTGGAATTGAAGTACAAAACTTGTGACTGACAGTGCATTGCTGGGGTGCAGATTGTGTGGTGCGTGGGGGAGAAGGAGTAAATTCTGAGGTGGACAATGACAAAATACAAGACAATAAGGAACTCAGATTGGCCATGTTGTTGGCTAATGAATTTCAGTATACATAAATATGAATTGGCATGTGTTGATAGGAAAAATAGAAAAGGCTGCACAATCTTACTGGTGTCATGTTGCAGTTTTATAGAACCTTGTTCTGGTAATGTGGCAACCAGAACTTAGCATTCAGTTGCCACATTACCAGAAGGATGTGGAGACTTTGGAGAGGGTAAAGAAAAGATTTATCAGGATGTTGCCTGATATGGAGAACATTATCTATGAGGAGAGGTTGGAGAAACTTGGTTTGTTCTCACTGGAACGACGGAGGTTGAGGAAAGACCTGATAAAGTTTACAAGATTGAGAGGGGACAGAGTGGATAGTCAGAAGCTTTTTCCCAGGGTGGAAGAGTCAGTTACTAGGGGCACAGGTTTAAGGTGCGAGGGGCAAAGTTTAAAGGAGATATATGAGACAGATTTTTTAGACCGAGAGTGGTGGTTTCTGGTGTTCCTTGTCGAAGGAGGTAGTGGGAGCGACTACGGTAGTGACTTTTAAGAAGCATCTTGTCAAATACATGAATAGGATAGGAATCGAGAATGTGGTGCCCGAAGAGTAGGGGATTTTCGTTCAGTTGGGCAAATGGTCAGTGCAGGCTTGGAGGACCGAAGGGCCTGTTCCTGTGATGCAATTTTCTTTGCTCTTTGTTTTAAATGGAAGGGAGGAGCAGAGAAATCCAGCAATACAGGTACACCATCACTAAAATTGGCAATATAGCTTAATAATCCATTATTACAAAAACCCAGAAAGCACTGAGGTTCATTTCTTGAGGGATAAAATTAAAAACCAGAAAGTTTCTTTTAAACTGACACACTACATTGGTTAGACTATACCTAGTGCCCAGTGCACAGGTCTGGTTTCCATGTTGCAGAAAGAATTTCAAGGTATTGGAAAAGATACAAAAAACTTTGTAAGGATGATAACCAGAAGTTAGAGGCTATAACTATCAAAAAAGACTGAACAGATTGAGAATCTTTTCCCTCGAAGAGAGAAAGGCTAAAGGATGCCTTGATTGTGAAAGGATTTGATAGGGTAGACAAGACAAAGATGTTCCTACTTATGAAGGGAGCCAAAACCAAGGCCATAAGTATAGATAGACATCAATAAATTCAACAGAGAATTCAGAAGAAACTGCTATAACCAGGCGAGATTGTGAACTTAGTATTAAATTGAGTAGATGAGGTAGATAATATAGATGTATTTGAGGGGAGGATGGATAAATAAACGAGGGTGAAGGAAATGTTAATAGAGTGAGATGACAGGGGCATGGGAGGCTTGTGTGGAACGTAAATGTCAGCGGAGACCTGGTGGGCTGTTATTTTGTGGCTAATCAATGACTCCTTGTGAAAAGTGGTATGTTGGATTGGCTGAGTTCTGTAAAATGCTATAGCACCTGCATGGTTTAGTTCTAGTTAATTACAAATAATTTGATTGTTGCTTCTTGTGCTAAAAAATTGATAGCTCCTTCCCTCCACATTTCTACCTTGCTCTGCAATAGTGTGTCAGACTCCGGATCAGAAGGTTGTGTGAGAATCATGTCAGACTTGTGGAGTTTTTCTGTGGTTGTCCCTGGATTTTATATCGGGGTAAAGTTCATTGTTTGCGAATGTTCCTAAAATGATGAATCTCAAAACCATGATTAAAAATGATATTAAAAAACTGAGTTGCATGGTAACAAATAAACAGAGCTTTAGCAGGAGCGGTTTTCAGCTTGCATTAGATTGATTATCAATACTGGCCTACTGCTTGCATAACCTGTTGTTGTGCAGATTTAGGCAGCTCTGATTAAGAAGAGAATGATGCTACGAGCTTAGTGTGACCAGATTTTGGGTTGTGAGGTTCAGGGTGTTAAGTACTTTTAACATTGCCATCGATTTTATTGTGTATGTTTGTTCACTGTACAAAGCTCATAATTCCTTTGTTCCTGCGTCAGATTATAAACATATGAAAATTTAAGTTTATAATTTGGTCAGGGGCATACACGCGATGGGTCATGAGAGGGCTGCTCTTGGATTTTTTTTGAGAGTATCCTAGTGCTTCACGTCGTTAGTGTACGCTTGACCTGGACCATTTGATGGGCAACACGACAGCTCAGTGACTATCGCTGTGCTGTGCAGATACATGGATTTGGGCCTGTGTCTGTGGGAGTTTGCGCATTCTCCCCGTGCTTGCGTGGGTTTTCTCTGGGTGCTCCAGTTTCCTCCCACATCCCACAGATTAGGCTAATTGGCAAAACAAATTCTCCCTAAATTGTCTCAAATTTGGTTTTTAATCCATAGATCTATAAACATGGACAGGGATCATGGGTAGAGGTGGGAACATCGGGGTGGTGGTGTGGGCTCGTTAGGCCGAAGGGCCTATTTCCCATGCTGTTTTGCTCTTTGTTCTTTGTAATAAGTTGCTGCTTTTAGCATAGAATCATAGAATCGTACAAATCAGAAAAGGCCCTTCATATTGAATCTGCACCGACACATCAGAAATAACTGAATTTCCACCCATCCCATCTGGCAGTGCATGGCCCCATAGCCCTGAATGTTGTGATGTGTCAAGTGTTCATCTAGATACTTTTGAAAGGATGTGAGACAACCCACCTCTACCACCCTCCCAGGCAGTGCATTCCTGACCATCACCATCTTCTGGATAAAAGGT
Source organism: Sphyrna mokarran (assembly GCA_024679065.1). NCBI lineage: Eukaryota > Metazoa > Chordata > Chondrichthyes > Carcharhiniformes > Carcharhinidae > Sphyrna > Sphyrna mokarran. The sequence goes on from JAGIQG010000016.1 coordinate 72,737,367, forward strand.
TTTTCCTCACACCCCCGCGAACCTCTTACCCTTCACTTTGAACTTGTGTCCCCTTGTGACTGACTCTTCAACTAAGGGAAATAACTGCTCCTTATTCATTCTGTCTACGTGTCTTATAATCTGGTACGTCTCGATCAGGTTGCCCCTCAATTTTCTTTGCCCCAACGAAGACAACCCGAGTCGATCCAACCTGTCGTCATAAGTTACGTGTTCCATTCCAGGCATCCTTCCAGTGCAGTCACATCCTTCCAATAATGTGGTGACCAGAACTGCACACAGTATTCTAGCTGTGGCTTCACCAAAGTTCTACACCACTCCAACATGATTTCCCTACTTTTGTGGTCTGTAACCCAGTTGATAAAGGCAAGTGTGCCATATGCCATTTTCACCATGCTACTAACATGTCTTTCCGTTTTCAGAGATCTGTGGACAAACACACCAAGGTTCCTTTGTTCCACAGAACTTCCAAGTCTCCTACCATTCATTGAATACTTTCTTATCAAATTACTCCTTCCAAATATCACCTTACACTTCTCAGGGTTAAATTCCATCTACCACTTATCTGCCCATTTGACCATTCAGTCAATATCTTTTTGCCATCCAAGACACTCTGCCTCACTGTTAAACACCCATCCAATCTTTAATCCTATACCCCCCATAGCCATCAATGTCATTTATATACCTGACAAATAGTAAAGGGTCCAATACAGATTCCTTTGGTATGCCCACTGGACACTGGTTTCCAGTCACTAAAGCAGCCTTCTGCCATCACCCTCTGTCTCCTACAGCTGAGGCAATTTTAAATCCACTTTATCAAATTATCCGATATCCAAATGAATTTACCTTCTTTACAAGTTTCTCATAGGGGAACTTGTCAAAGGCTTTGCTGAAATCCATATAAACTACATCAACTGCTCGACCCTCAGCTGCACATCACCTCAGAATTTATTAGGCATGACCTTCCTCGAATGAAGCCATGCTGACTAACCCTGATCAAGCTTTGTCTATCCAAGTGGAGATAGATGCTGTCCTTCAGAGGTTTCTCTAATAGTTTCCCTACTACTGATATGAGATCATTGACCTGAAATTCCCTGGTTTATCTCTGCAATCCCTTTTAAATAGCAGAACTATATTAGTTGTCCTGAACATTAAGCTGTATACTGATGGCTCTTTTCACAGTCCACACTAAATGAAGGACAATGTAAAAGCCAGACTAGGATAATTCAGTTTCCATATGTTCCGTGTTGAGTTAGGGAGTATTAGTTAAGGAGGTGGAAGGATGGGGCAGGTATGGTAGAAGCAATAAAATTCCTACAATGCAGAAGATGGCCATTCGGAAAGAGCATCTTACCCTCACCTACACAATCCTTGTAAGCCCACACATTTCCCATAGCTAATTCATCTCACCTAAGCATCTTTGGACACTAAAGGCAATTGAGCATGACCTGCACATCTTTGGAGTGTGGGAGGAAACCCATGTAGATACCAGGAGAAAGTACGAACTCCACGCAGAAAGTAAGCCAAGGCCAGAATCAAACTCAGGTTCCTGATGCTGTGAGACAGCAGTGCTAACTATTGTGCCGTCCTACAACAATGATATGCTGGCTTTAATAAAGTAATGTTACAAATATCTAAGAAGCTTCTCCAAAGTGCTGTCAAACAAATTTTATACTGAGTCACACATTTGAACAGGTACCTAAAATCTTGGACACAGAGGGAGATTTTAAAGAGCTAGGGAATTTTAAAATAGAAATTCCAGACAATTGAAGGTACAGTCACCAATAAAGACGAAAAATGCTGCAAGTCAGGCAGCATCAGTGCAAAGAAACAGAATTTATTAAACTTAAACTTAACATTTCACGTCAAATGATCTTTCATCAGCCACCCGTGGTGGAATGATGAAAACCTGTACCCTGCAAGAGGCCAGAATTCATGGAGCACAGTGACCTTGCAGCATTCTGAGGCTGGCTGAGGTCACAGACACATGATCAGAGGCTGGGAATTTTAAAATCTTGTTCTCTGGCTGACTAGTTTCCCCAGGTTAGGAAGGAAAGGTTAGCTGATATGTGGCGTTCATTTACTATTCCATCATTTCTACTGGAAAATGCATTTAGCCTGAATCGGGCTCAGCTTTGACCCACATCCTAAACCCCCTAGTCAAACAGCATGTTGATGCTCATATATCAAAATAACTTCTTGGGCTGATTGATGGGCTCCTGTCATAAAATTGTCTTAGCAAAAGAGAAAAGAAATGGAACAAACAAAATTATACCTACATATTAAAATAAGATGTCAGTGCAATTCCTGTTAAAGTTTCCTGTCATATACTTGTTTTATGAAATCAGCTCATATTAACTTGTCAATCTGTAATCGTCAATAGAGGAATTCCAGTGCCATCTGTAACAGATGGGTGCCATTCCAGTGTGATGTGTTTACACGGCCAGCTCTATTGCAAACGTAAAAGTAAGAATTGATAATAGATGCTAAAAACCAGCACATAAGGAGACTACAATGGCTGAATGCTTCATTTTAGCTTTTCTCAATACCTTGTTCTATATTACCTGAAGACTATAGTTGATTTTAATACCCAAGATTACACTTGATCTTAATACTCAGAGAGTAACACCATATAATTCGTGTTTAAATGAGAAATTTAATGTTTAAAGTAATTGAGAATTTGAACTAATGCTTACAGTTTTTGAATTTTTTTCAAAGAAATTTTGTTTGTTTGCAGCCTTCCACTTCAAAGGCAGCCAAGCATCCACTGACACTAGATGCCCCATCAGTTGATGGACACACAGTACAGCTCTCGCACGCAAGCACCAAGGACCAACAAAACCCCCTCAATCCAGCAAAAGCTCCAGAAATAGCTGGTCCCTTGGCTGAGACCAGCAGCACGAATGATGCCCAAGGTGCACAGGCAGATGTAAGCGTGGACCAAACGCAGTCACTTACCAAGTTGGATGATGGTGGTACTAAGGTTAAGAAAAAAAGGAAGAAAAAAGAACTGAAGGAAGAGGCAACTAGTGAAACGGCAACCAGTGACAGTGCACCCAAACCAAAGAAGAAGCGAAAGGAACCCAAGGGGGACAAGGAACCTAAAGAGGGTAAAGGGGCAAAGGAGCCAAAAGGTTCTAAAGGACCCAAGGGCACCAGAGAACCGAAAGAACCTAAAGGGGCCAAGGGGGCCAAAGAGCCGAAGGAACTTAAGGGTGCCAAGGAACCTAAGCAAACTAAAGAGCCAAAATGTAAATCAAACACTACACCCAAAACCAAGGGCAGCAAGAAAACCAGGTATGGAGTTTAAACTAAATATGTGACTGTTGACTTTAATTTTTTTTGATGGTTTTTCAAATTTATTCACAGGATGTGAAAGTGCTGAAAGACCAAAATTGCACTGTTAATTGTATTTAAAGTGAGGGTGTGATGCTTTCTTGAACCATGATGTGGAGATGCCAGCGTTGGACTGAGGTAAACAAAGTAAGAAGTCCGACAACACCAAGTTTAAGTCCATTCGATTTATTTGATAGTAAACTTGCAAGCTTTCGGGATTTGCCCTTTCCTCAGGCGAATGAACCTACCTTGAGCCACTGCAGTCCAAGTGATGTAGGTACTCCTAGAATTGTTGAGTATGGAGTTTCAGGATTTTGAAATAGCAGCAAAGGAACAATTATACAGTACATTTCTGAGTTAGACTGGTCTGTTCCTTGGAGGAGAACTTTGAAGTAGTGGTGTCCCATGCCTCCAGTGTCCTTTTCTTTCCAGATGGTAGAGATCTTAGGTTTCAGAGATGGTGTTGAAGTAGCCTTGGCGTAATGCTGCAGTGTTTCTTGTAGATGGTTTATGTGTGCTGGTGGTGGAGAAAGTGAATATTGGAGATTGTGGATTGTCAGTCAAGTGGGCTGCTTTAACCTGGATGGTGTTGAGCTTTTTGAGGTTTTTTTGGAGCTACACTCATCTAGACAAGGAGAATAATCCAGCCTGTCCTTGACCGAAACCTTATAGACAGTGGACAAGCTTGGTCAATCAGGTGACTCACTGGCACAACACCCAGTCTCTGACCTACTCTTGAGGTTGGTCCAGTTAAGTTTCTAGTCAGTGGTGACCTCCCACCAGGATGATGGTGGGGAGTTTGGGTGGTAATAAACTTCAATTTCATGGAGAGGTAGTTAAATTCTCTTAGTAGGCCTTTCGGCCCATTGAATCTGTTCTGTCATTTAGTGAAATTATGACTGATCTAATGATCCTCAATTCCATTTTCCTGCCATATCCCCAAAACCCTGGATTCCTTTCCTGGTTGAAAATCTGTCTATCTCAGTCTTGAACATACTTAACGACCCAGCCTCTGTAGCCCTCTGCAGTAAGGAATTCCACAGAATCACTACTCTCTGAGAGAAGACATTCCTCATCTCTGTCTTAAATTGATAACCCCTTAACTCTGAGATTATGTGTTCTAGACTGTCCCACAAGGGGAAACATCCTCTCAGCATTTACCCTGTCAAGTTCCCTGAGAATCTTCTATGTCTCTCGTTCTTTGAAACTCCAATGAGAACTGACCCAACCTACTCAACCTCTCTCAGTCTCTCCCACTTCACCTCTGGAATTCAAGTCTCTCGTCTGTATTTGAACCAAACCTGTAGTGACGTCTGGGGCTAACTGATCTTGATGTAGAGATGCCAGCGTTGGACTGGGGTAAACACAGTAAGAGGTCTGACAACACCAGTTTTAAATCCAACCAATTTATTTGATAGTAAACTATCAAAAAACCTCACTGTGCTGTCTGGAGACAATACACATCTCTCTAAACTGTGCTCAGTGCTCCTTCCACTCACGTTGTTAGCCACTTTAAGACTTGAATAGCAGGTTAGGTGTAAAGATTTGCATTCTAATCAGCAATCTGTAAACTGTCTGTGCTGATATGTGTGCTATTGCAGACCAGAACACCTCATTTGCCTGAAGAAAGCTATAAAGCCGAAAGCTTGCGCGTTTATTATCAAATAAATCAGTTGGATTTAAAACTGATGTTGTCAGACCTCTTACTGTGTTAACTGATCTTGACAGCATGCATGAGATCTCTTGGCCTTTGGAGTCGATATTGAGGACTCCCAGCACCATACCCTCCTGACCAATATCTTTCTCTCTAATGTGTCTGTTTTGACAGTAGGACAGGACAGACCCACAGATGGTTCTGGAGGAATCTGGGATACTGGCTGAAAGATATGACCAAGTTGTTTGTTTAGATGTAGGACAGCTCTTCCCACTTTGACGCAAATCCCTAAATCCCTCAATGTTCGTTAGAAGGATTCACAGGGTTTGATGTGTTTTTGTTATCTGAATTCCTCACTCGTGCTGCGTGGTCAGTCCAGTTTTATTGCTTGTATATTTGGTAGTATTTCAGTGTAAATAAATGGCCTGCTTAGACCATTTCAGAGTACAGTTAAGAGCCCACCACATTTTATATGGAGCCACATATAGACCATACCAGGTAAACATGTCAATCGATAATATTGTGATCATCAACACTGTCAGCAGCCTTTTATTTCAGATTTTACTTAACTAGTTGAATTTAAAGTTCTCATGCTACAAATTGGGATTTGAATCCATGCATCTGGATATTAGTGCAGGAATGGTTCAGTCACATAACCATTATTATATAGTACCTGTGTAATTGTGATCTTAATTCATTGAAAAAAAAGCAAAATCTGAAATAAAAACAAAGTACTGGATAAACTGAGCAGATCTGGCAGCATCCGTAAAGAGGAAAATTCTGGAAAATGCTGTCTAAAGGCTGTTTCACTGGTCATCAGGCCTCAGTAGGCTAATAAAAAGAGTCTGTACAATTTGCAATAGGTATGAGAAAAAGTGCATGTAGTGGATGGATTTGTCGAGTAACTAATGGGTTGAGTGTGAGAGTAACCCTACTCCGATGTAAAGTGCACAGTGTGGTGAAGCTATAGTCTAAACTCCATGTCAGTAATGTTTAATTGAACATTGTGGCACAGTGGTTAGCAGTGCAGTCTCACAGGGCCAGGGACCCAGGTTCAATTCCGGCCTTGGGTCACTGTCTGTATGGAGCTTACACATTCTTCCCGTGTCTGCGTGGGTTTCCTCCGGATGCTCTGGTTTCCAGAGATGTATGGATTAAGTTGATTGGCCATGCTAAATTGAATTTAGTGTCATCAGGATTAGCAAAATAAATGTGTGGGCCTACAGGAATAGGGCCTGGGTGGGATTGTGATCAGTACAGGCTCGATGGGCCAAATGGCCTCCTCCTGTACTGCAGGGATTCTATGATTTCCACAGTGTTGTGGGTCTGCATTATTGTCCCCTGCATGAATGGAATATCAGTGGCTTGAAAATTTATTTTTCAGTTATTTGAGAAGTTGGATCTCTGGATGTGTGCTCAAATGAGGATTGAGAGCTACATATCCTCTCGGATTGCTATCTGCATTCCTCACATTTCAACAAGCCAGCAAAGAAAGAAGCTAAGATTATATTACAGGCTCGTTTTCCTAAACCTATATTATGGCTGCAGGTCCTTGATTTAAAGTTGCATCATGTGCCAAAGGGTACTTTACCAAAGATAAAACAGATTTATAGAACATCGAACATTACAGCGCAGAACAGGCCCTTCAGCCTTCGATGTTGCGCCGACCAATTAAGAAAAAGCAATGACCCTCTAACCTAAACCATTCCCTTTTCATCCATAAACTTATCTACTAACCTCTTAAATGCCCCCAAACTTGGCGCATCTACGACTGCAGCAGGCAGGGCATTCCATACCCTTACCACCCTCTGGGTAAAGTACATATCTTTATACATATCTTTCATGCCTCAGGATGTCCCAAACTTCTTTGTAGTTAATGCAGTATGTTAGGTGTTGCAGCAAAAGCCAAGGTATATTATAAACCAGGTTAGAACCCAATAATTTTTCTATTTTGACATCAATATGAGGATCGAATGTTGCACTCCAGGAGTAATTCAATGAGGGATCTTTTCATAGTAAAGTAAACTTTATTTAATAATTCAGCTTGACTATTACTCTACCAAATGATGCAGCTTAACTATTAACAGTTGAACAACAATAAAGGAAACAACTCTAATTTCTAATTTATTACTATTTCGTTTCCAAATAAGCAATGTTTGTCTGACAGACTTACAGTGCCACTTTAAATACAGTTAGCACTTTCTATAAGGAGTACATACAGTATCAAAGTTTTCAAACAGGTTTTGATTTTCAGAGCATCTTGCATACCTCTGCCTTTAAACAAACTCCAGTTAGAACTCCAAAAGCTGTTTTCTCTTCTACATACCTAGCTTCTCCAATTAATACATCATCACATGACTCTGCCCACCTAAACCTACATTTCATTCCTTTCATCAAAACCCCAGGGGACCCTTTCTTTTTGTAAACAAAGTTCCATTAGTATTTTCTTAGTAAACAGTAATGGCTAAAAGGAGTAATTATCCTGCTGTTCCAGCATTTCAGCTGTATATTTTCCAGACACACACAATATCTGTACAAAAAAAACTTGAATCTTAAAACATCAAAAGCCTGGAGTACTCTTCCTTATAATGTGGGAATATCTTCGCCATGCAGATTAGAGTAGTTGGAAATTGTATTCAGTATTTTCAGTGGGTAATTAGGGATGGGCAGTAAATGCCAGCCTTACCACTGATGTCTACATTTCAAGAGCATTTGTTTAAATTACCAGTTTCAATGTTTCCTCCTTGTGCCTGAGTTACACAAGCCAGAAATGTCTCCGATTTGATCTGCAGCCTTGTCAGCCATGATGATGATGTAATGACTAAGAAAGCAATAAAGAAAGGAAAGATAGAGTATGAAGTTAAACTAGCTCTGAATATAAAAAAATGATAGTAAAAGTTTTAGCAAATATATAAAGAGGAGGAGACTGGTGAGAGTGAATGTTGGACCGTTGGTGGACGACAGGGGGGGGATTTAGCGGTGTGTAACGAGGAAATGACTGAGGCTTTAAATAAGTTTTTTGTGTTAGTCTTCACGGAGGAGGACACAAATAGCTTGCCAAATATTAAAGATAAAAGGATGGTAGGAGATGAGGTCCTGAATGCAATTACTGTCTCTAGAGAGGTAGTACTTGATAGAGTAACGGGACTGAGGGTATATAAGTTCCTGGGACCGGATGGCATACATCCAGAGTTCTGAAAGATATGGCAGAGGTGATAGCTGATGTCTTAATAATTATTTATCAAAATTCACTGGACCCTGGGGAAGTGCCGGAAGATTGGAAAACGGCTAATGTTACACCACTGTTTAAAAAAGGTAGCAGACAAAAGGCAGGGAATTATAGGCCAGTTAGCTTAGCGTCCATAGTTGGAAAAATGCTAGAATCATCCTCAAAGAGGAACATAGAACACTACAGCACAGAGCTTTTAGGTAGCAGTAAAACTGATAAATCTCCGGGGCCTGGTGGCATTTATCCCAGGCTGCTTAGGGAGGTGCAAGGTGAAATTGCTGGGCCTCTGATGCAAATCTTTATCTCTTCTTTGGACGCAGGTGAGGTCCCAGAGGATTGGAGAATAGCTAATGTTGTACCGTTGTTAAAAAGGGTAGTAGGGATAACCCTGGAAATTATAGGCTGGTGAGTTTGACGTCAGTACTAGGGAAGCTGTTGGAGGAGATTCTTAGAGATAGGATGTATAGGCACTTAGAGCGTTGTGATCTGATTTGGGACACGCAGCATGGCTTTGTTAGGGGGAAGTTGTGCCTTACGAATCTGGCAGAATATTTTGAGAAGATGATGAAAGTGGTTGACGAAGGGCGAGCCGTTGATGTCGTCTATATGGATTTCAGTAAGGCGTTTGACAAAGTCCCTCATGGGAGGTTAGTTGAGAAGGTCAAGGCTCATGGGATACAAGGACAGGTAGCTAGATGGATAAGTAACTGGCTTAGTAGTAGGAGACAGAGAGTAATAGTGGAAGGGTGTTTTTCCAGCTGAAGGTCGGTCACTAGTGGTGTGCCACAGGGCTCGGTATTGGGACCTCTTCTATTTGTAATATATATAAATGACTTGAAAGAGAGAGTAAATGGAATGATCAGCAAGTTTGCAGACAATACAAAGATGGCTGGACTTGCGGATAGTGAGGAGCATTGTCAGGCGATGCAGCAGGACGTAGGCTGGTAGCTTGGGCAGACAGATGGCAGATGGAATTCAATCCTGATAAATGTGAGGTGATGCATTTTGGGAGAAAGAATGTAGAGGGGAGGTATATGATAAAGGGTAGATTAAGAGTATAGAAACACAGAAGGACCTGGGGGTGCAGGTGAACAAGTCTCTGAAGGTGGCAGAGCAAGTGGAGAAGGTTGTGAAGAAAGCATATGGTATGCTAGCCTTTATAGGAAGGGGTATAGAGTACAAGAGTTGGTCTTTAATGTTACAGTTGTATAAAACATTCGTTAGACCTCATTTGGAATACTGCGTCCAGTATTGTTAGTATTGTAAGTTCTGGTCACCTTACTACCGGAAGGACGTGGAGACTCTGGAGAGAGTGCAGAGGAGATTTACCAGGATGCTGCCTGGTATGGAAGGTCTGAGTTAGAGGAGAGGTTAGGCAAATTGGGACTGTTTTCCTTAGAAAGACGTAGACTTACAGAAGCTCTAATAGAGGTGTACAAGACTATGAGGGGTATAGATAGAGTAAACAGGGTTAAGCTTTTTCCTAGGATGGACTTGAATCTCACGAGGGGTCACGGGCTTAGGGTGAGGGGGGTAAGGTATAATTTGGATGCTAGAGGGAGTTTCTTTCACACAGAGGGTGGTGGGGTATGGAATGCGCTGCCAAGTAAAGTGGTGGAGGCAGGTACTGTGGAGTTATTTAAGAAATACTTAGATGGGCACATGAACAGAATGGGGAGGGTATAGAAAACTAATTTAAAATAGGGATCATGAGCCTTGGGAGTCCCTGGGAAGTGTGTAAATAGATGATGATATTAATGTACTTGTTTTTATCCTACAGGTGCTTTGGTCCACCTTGTTGTCTAACGAAGGGCATACACGCGATGGGTCGTGAGAGGGCTGCTCTTGGATTTTTTTTAGAGTATCCTCGTGCTTCATGTCGTTAGTGTACGCTTGACCTGGACCATTTGATGGGCAACACGACAGCTCAGTGACTATCGCTGTGCTGTGCAGATACATGGATTTGGGCCTGTGTCTGTGGGAGTTTTCGGATTCTCCCCGTGCTTCTGTGGGTTTTCTCCAGGTGCTCCGATTTCCTCCCACGTCCCAAAGGTGTGCTCTTAGGCTAATTGGCAGAACAAATTCTCCCTAAATAGTCTCAAATTTGGTTTTTAATCCATAGATCAATGAACACAGACAGGGATCACGGGTAGAGGTGGGAACATCGGGGTGGTGGCGTGGGCTTGTTGGACCGAAGAGCCTGTTTCCTGTGCTGTTTTGTTCTTTGTTCTCTTTGTTCAAACAGGCCTTTCGGCCCACAAGTTGTGCCGATCGTATCTATACCTACCAGGCCATAGAACTATCTGTAACTCCCAAACCCATTAAATCCCATGTACTCATCCAGAAGTCTCTTAAAAGACCCTAGTGAGTTTGCCTATACCACCACTGATGGCAACCGATTCCATTCACTCATCACCCTCTGAGTGAAAAACTTACCCCTAACGTCTCCTCTGTACTTACCCCCCAGCACCTTAAACCTGTGTCCTCTCACAACGACCATTTCAGCCCTGGCAAATAGCCTCCGAGAATCCACTCTATCTTTTCCTCTCAACGTCTTATAAACCTCTATCAGGTCACCTCTCAACCTTCGTCTCTCCAGGGAGAAGAGACCTAGCTCTCTCAACCTATCTTCATAAGGCATGCCCCCCAATCCAGGCAACATCCTTGTAAATCTCCTCTGCACTCTCTCAATAGCTTCCACATCCTTCCTATAGTGAGGCGACCAGAACTGCACACAACACTCCAAGTGGAGTCTGACAAGGGTCTTATAAAGTTGTAGCGTTACCTCTCGACTCGTAAACTCAATTCCTCTATTAATGAAGGCCAGTACACCATGTGCCTTCTTGACTACATCCTCCACTTGCGGGACAGATTTAAAAGACCTATGGACCTGGACCCCAAGATCCTTCTGTTCCTCAACACTGCCAAGACTCCTACCCTTGATATTATACTGCTTCACCCCATTGGTCCTGCCAAAATGGACCACCACACATTTATCCGTGTTGAAGTCCATCTGTCACTTCTCCGCCCAGTCTTGCATCCTTTCTATGTCTCCCTGCAACTTCAGACATCCCTCCAGACTATCCACAACACCAACAACCTTCGTATCGTCGGCGAACTTACTAACCCATCCCTCCACTTCCTCATCCAGATCATTTATGAAAATGACAAACAAGCAAGGGTCCTAGAACAGATCCCTGGGGCACTCCACTGGTGACTGACTTCCATGCAGAGGAAGACCCATCCACAACTACTCACTGCCTTCTGCAGGCAAGCCAGTTTTGGATCCACAAGACCAAAGCCCCTTGGATCCCATGCCCTCTCACCTTCTCAAGAAGTCTTGCATGGGGGACCTTATCAAATGCCTTGCTGAAATCCATGTAAACCACGTCCACTGCTCCTCCTTTGTCAATGTGTTCAGTCCCATTTTCAAAGAATTCAACTAGGCTCGTAAGGCATGATCTGCCCGTGTTGACTACTCCTGATCATATTGAATTTCTCTAAATGCTCATAAATCCTATCTCTCAGAATCCTCTCCATCAACTTACCAACCACTGAGGTCAGACTCACTGGTCAGTAATTGCCCGGGCTATCCCTATTCCCCTTCTTGAAAATAGATACCACATCCGCAATCCTCCAATCTTCCGGTACCTCTCCCGTCTCCATTGACGACACAAAGATCATCTCCAGGGGCTCTGCAATCACCTCCCTCACCTCCCACAGTAACCTGGATTACATTCCCATCTGGGCCCTGCGACTTATAGAACATAGAACAATACAGCACAAACAGGCCCTTTGACCCACGAGTTGCGCCGATCACATCTACCAATCCACAGACCTATCTATAACCCCTTATCGTATTCTTTTCCATATACTCATCCAGAAGTTTTTTAAAAGACCTCAGTGAGTTTGCCTCAACAACCTCTGACAGCAGCCGATTCCATTCACTCACCACCCTCTGAGTGAAAAACTTACCCCTGACATCTCCTTTGTATTTGCTTCCAGGCACCTTAAATCTTTGTCCTCTCGTAGTGACCATTTCAGCTCGGGGAAATAGTCCCTGAGAGTCCACCCTATCTATTCCTCTCAACATCTATCTTGATGGAATTTAACAGTTCCAACACCTCCTCTTTCTTAATGTCCACATACTCAATCTTTTCAGTTTGCCACATTCCTGTAGTTCAACCCCCCAGATCACTCTCCACTGTGAATACTGAGGCAAAGTACTTGTTAAGCACCTGTGCCATTTCTTCTGGTTCCACACAGACTTTTCCTCCTTCACCTTTTATAGGTCCTATCCCTTCTCTTCTCATTTTACTCTTCACATATTTATAAAATGCCTTGGGATTCTCCTTAATCCTACCCATCAAAGCCTTCTCGTGACCTCTTCTGGCTCTTCTAATTTCCCTTTGAAGCTCCCTTCTACAAGTCTTATATGCCTCTAGATCCTTAACATCCTCTAGCTCCTTGAACCTATTGTATAACTTTCTTTTCTTCCTAACTAGGTTCATCACAACTTTTGTGCATCACAGTTCTCTTGACCTACCAAAACCTCCTTGTCTCACCGGAACATTATTGTGCAGAGCTCCAGACAAACATTCCTTGAAAATCCGCCACCTTCCTTCAGTACTTTTCCCCAAGAACACCTCCTTCCAGTTTACTCTTCCAATTTCCTGCCTAATGATTTCATATTTCCTCCTACTCCAAATAAACACCTTCCTATCCTGCCTGATCCTATCTCTTTCTAATGCTATCGTGAAGGAAATAGAATTATGATCACCATTCCCAAGATGCTCTCCTACCGAGAGATCCGACACCTGTCCTGGTTCATTAGCCAGCACCAGGACAAGTATAGCCTCTCCTCTCATAGGCTTATCCACGTGCTGGGTCAGGAAACCCTCCTGAACACACCTAACAAACTCCTCACCAACCGAACCCCTTACCCTGGGGACATTCCAGTCGATGTTTGGGAAATTAAAGTCTCCCATCACAACAATTCTGTTATTTCTACATCTCAAAGAGGAAATCGCAAGACACCTAGAAAAGAAAGCTTGATCAAGCAGACGCAGCATGGATTTGTGAAGAGGAAGCCGTGTTTAATGCATTTATTGGATTTCCATGAGGGTGTGATTAGTGCAGTGGACAGAGGGGAACTGGTGGATGTGGTGTTTTTAGATTTTCAGAAGGCGTTTGATAAGGTTCCTCACAAAAGACTGCTGCAGAAGGATAGAGTGCACTGAGTTGGGGGTAAAGTGTAAGCGTGGATTGAGGCTTGGTTATCTAACAAGAAGCAGAGAATTGGAATCAACGGGTGCTTTTCTGGTTGGCAGTTGGTGACTAGTGGAGTGCCGCAGGGATCGGTGCTGAGGCCTCAACTGTTTACCATTTACGTAGATGATCTGGAGGAAGGGGCTGAGTGCAGGGTAACAAAATTTACTGATGACACGAAGATGAGTGGAAAAGCAAATTGCTTGGACGGTGCGGAAAGTCTGCAAAGGGATCTGGATAGGCTGAGTGAGTGGGCGTGGACCTGGTAGATGGAGTATAACGTTAGCAAATGTGAGGTTATCCACTTTGGTAGAGATAATATTGGAGGGATTATTATTTAAAGGGTGAAAAGTTGCAGCATGCTACAGTGCAGAGGGACCTGGGGTCCTTGTGCACGAATCGTAAGAACGCAGTCTGCAGGTGCAGCAGGTGATCAAGAAGGCGAATGGGAATGTTGGCCTTTATAGTGAGGGGGATACAATATAAAAGCAGGGAGGTCTTGCTGTAACTGTACAAGGCACTGGTGAGGCCGCACTGTGTGTAGTTTTGGTCCCCGTATTTGCGAAAGGATATATTGGCCTTGGAGGGAGTGCAGAGAAGGTTCACCAGGCTGATACCGGAGATGAAGGGTTTAGCTTATGAGGAGAGATTGAATAGGCTGGGTCTGCACTTGTTAACCTCAAGTATGCATGGGACTGCCTCTGGAATTCAGGATGGAAGTTGTGAAGTTACCAGCTCATGATTTGACCACCGTCCCTAAATTTAACTAGAAGGCTGAGGGGGGGATCTTACAGAGACTTACAAGATAATTAAGGGGCTAGATAGGGTAAAGTTAGAGAGATTCTCCCCACTTAGAAAGCATAGCAGAACTTGAGGACACAGCCTCAAAATAAGGGGAGGACAGTTTAGAACAGAGTTGAGGAGGAACTTCTTCACTCAAAGGGTGGTGAATCTCTGGAATTCTTTGCCTGTTGAATTGGTGGAGGCTACCTCATTGAATATATTTATGTCACGAGTAGATATATTTCTGATAGACAAGGGAATTAAGAGTTATGGGGGGAAAGTGGAACTGATCCACTTCAGATCAGCCATGATCTTATTGAATGATGGGGCAAGCTCGAGGGGCTAGATAGCCTACTCCTGCTCCTATTTCTTATGTTCTTACTAATGGATGCTGTGAATGAATAAAAGTTAAAAAGCACAGCCATGTGCTTTCATATTTCAATGAGCTACGGAATAGGGAGGATAACTAGAGACTCGCTTCTGACCATTACTTTCATTAAGTATAGAACGATTAGCCGGGAGACACTGTTCAGAGTACTTTGTCCCATCACACTTACTAGTAATTTTGGTAAGTCTTGCATATAATATGGGACTATGCCAAAGGTAAAATGATTAGGAAAGAAGATTGGAAAAATGAAGAAATGTCTAAATGACGTATTCAAATCTTATGTGCTGTAGGAGGCCTTAAGTTTTGAGTTCTTGGGTAATGAGTTGGAATAAGGATGTTTTAATGACTACTGAATCTTGTGGTTAGTGACCTGAATTCCTCAGCAGGTTAGAGTTTCACAATTTAATTCAAGTTTTTATGTAGGAAGATATAATAGCATATTCTGAAACAGACTCATGCAAAAAATATAATGCTTCCTAAACTTTTTAGTCTCTATCTCATTAACATAACTTTTGCAGTTTCTTTAATTTATGGAGAAAATGTAATGTATTTCAAAGACTGGCTCAGATTTATACTAATGGCTCTGTCTTAGATTCATACACAAGGCATTGACCATAACCTGCTCCCATCACCAATAAGTTATCAAGTCAGTTCGTTGATGAGACACAAATTGTGTTTCATAGCTCTTATGTCATCTCTGCATTTTTTACAAAAAGCTTTTGCATTTTAATTTTTTTAAAGCAAATATATATAACATTGAAGTATTTAATTCAAATGCCTATTGTTATCTGAAGTAAAAGTTATTGCCTTGCTATCTACTTCCAGTCCACAATGGTGTATATTTCCTAGAATGCACTGCTTCCTTCTGAAGGCACTAACTCTTGCTAGTTACTGTTCTAAACACTTGGCTACCCTAAGGTACTTTGCCAAAGAGACCAGGCCTCATGTGTGAACTTTGACTACCAAATATTGATGAATTATAAATTGCAGCAATGACCTATACTCCTATTTATGCTGCACACGAGCCTGCTCCAGTTCTGTCCTTTTGCACATTCCCCTGATTTTAATCACTTCATCATTCAGGGCCAGATCTTAAGCTACATAGGCTCTAATCTCAAATTCCCTCCCCAAACTTTGCTCTCTCCCTTTAAGATGTTGCATAAAACGTAGCTTGTTGAAAAACTTTTTGTCACCTGCCATAATATTTTCCTATGCGACACAGATTTGATTTATTGTCAAGTGTTCTTACACAGTGAAAATCATTGTTTCTTGTGCACTATACTGACAAAGCATACTGTCCATAGAAAAGGAAAGGAGAGGATGCAGAATCGAAATTACAGTCATAGCTAGGGTGTAGAGAAAGATTAACTTAATGTGAGGTAGGTCCATTCAAACATCTGATGGCAGCAGGGTAGAAGCTGCTCTTGAATCGGTTGGTATGTGTTCTCAGACTTTTATATCTTTTTCCTGACTGAAGAAGGTGGGAGAGAGTATGTCCGGGGGATGTATGGGGGCCTTAATTTTGCTGGCTGCTTTTTCGAGGCAGCAGGGAGTGTAGACAATGCCAATGGATGGAGGCAGGTTTGTGTCTTGGATTGGGCTACATTCATGACCTTTTGTAGTTGCTTGCTGTCTTGGGCAGAACAGAAGTCAAACCTGAGATACAAGCAAAAAGAACGCATCTGTAAAAGTTGGTGTTGAGTTGGAGCGAATATGCTGAATTTCCTTAGCCTCCTAAGAAATTAGAGGCATTAGTGGACTTTCTTAACTATAGTGTCAGTATGGAGGAATCAGGACAGGCTGTTGGTGATCTGGACACCTAAAAACTTGAAGCTCTCGACCATTTCTACTTCACCCTGTTGAAATAGATAGGGACGTGTCCCCCAGTACCCTTCCTGAAGTTGACAACAATCTGCTCTGTTTTGTTGACATTGAGAGAGAGATTATTGTTGTCACAGCAGTTCACCAGGACTTAAAAGCTCAAGCACTTTGTGTCTTAGAATAATGGATTGATGGAGTACAGGAGAAGATATTAGGAATAACCTAAAATTAGAATAGGATAATGGAATTGTTACTATATAGTTATGACGGCGGCGCGGGCTCGTTGGGCCGAAGGGCCTGTTTCCCGTGCTGTGTTGCTCTAATAAAAAAAAAGACCGTTCAGTTCGTTATGTCTATGCTGGCTGTTTGAAAGAGGCTAGAATAATATGACTGAACCAGGCCTATACTTTGTGACTCCAGAGCTATACTGTATGAGTTTAAGACATATTGATACAATGCAATAATCCCCCTGAGCCCAAGTTTGGTTCATTGGTTGTTCAGATAAATGCTGTGGCTATAAGAGCAGGTCAGAGTCTTGGAATCTTGTGGAAAGAAACTCACCTCCCAACTTCCCAAAGCTTGCCCACAAAGTATAAGTCAGGAGTGTGACAGAATACTCTCCACTTGTCTGGATGAATACAGCACCCTGCTTGATTAGCACCCATCCATCAGCTTCAACATTCACTCATTCCATGACCAATGCACAGTGGTAGCAGTGTATACCTGCTACAAAATTCACTGCAGGAACTCACTGAGGTCAATTAGACAGCACCTTCCAAATCTATGACCTCTATCAATGAGAAGGACAAGGGTAGCAGACACATGGGAACACTATTACCTGGAACTTCCCCTCCAAATCGGTCACCATTCTGATTTGGAAATAAATTACCTTCACTATCGCTGGGTCAAAATCTGGAACCTTCTCCCTAACAGCACTGCGGGTATACCTACACCTTAGTGGTTCATCCTGGTTTTACCAGGATGTTGCCTGGTATGGAGGGCAGGTCCTATGAAGAGAGGTTGAAGGATTTGAGGTTGTTTTCGTTAGAAAGGAGGCGGCTAAGAGGGGATCTTATTGAAGCATATAAGATGATTAGAGGTTTAGATAGGGTGGACAGTGATAGCCTTTTTCCTAGGATGGAGAAAGCTAGCACGAGGGGACACAGCTTTAAATTAAGGGGTATGAGTTATAGGACGGATATCAGAGGTAGGTTCTTTACTCAAAGAGTGATTAGGGAGTGGAATGCCCTGCCTGCAGCTGTTGTAGATGCGCCAAGTTTGGTGGCGTTTAAGAGGTTAATTGATAAGTATATGGAAGAGAAGGGAATGGTTTAGTTTGGAGGGGCATTGCTTTTTATTTTGGTCGGCACAACATCGAAGGCCGAAGGGCCTGTTCTGTGCTGTATTGTTCTATGTTCTATGTCCTATGTTCAAGAAAGCAGTTCTCCACTGCCGTCTCAAGGGGATTTAAGGATGGGCAATAAATGTTGGCCAGCGACATCCACATCTCATGAAAGAAATTAAGGATAAGTTGTCTTAAATTGTACACTTAAAATGTGAAAAGAGAAACAATTTCACTAAAAGTTTTTTAAAACTTACTTTCTTGTAGCAAAGAGCAAGGCCCAACACCAACTGAAAAGAAGAAGAAAGGCAAAAGGAAAAATAGCGTTCCAGCAGAGAATTCTGAACAGGAGCAGTCAGCAACAAAGGCAACACAGGCTTCTGAGGAATTAACGGATGCACAGGTAAAGATGGTTATTTTGGCCAACTCCCAGATACACATCGCTCAAAATTGTCCAAGTGAATTTTGAAAGCTTTATGGGCTCTGATGAAGTTTTGAAAGGGAAGAAGGGCCATAAATTGAAGTAATTCAAAAATTCAGTAAGAATTTGAGAAGCTTGAAATGTAATTAGAAGGTGTAATTGTTAGGTGTAAACATTTAAAAATAATTGTCAAGTGGTCCTTGCATTGCCCTGAGTGATGCTGGACAACTCTGCCAAGGCGTAATACTGGAACCCACAGTCCAGGGACGGGCTGGACAGACAGACTAAGAAGGAATTGATTGATGATCTGTGCTGTTATGTGGCACAAGCAGTGTTTTGATGTCATAATTGCTTTCAATTTTCTTGGGTTAAGCAAGAGAAAAATCAGCCACTACATCTGTTCCTGGTGGCTATGCAGAAATGAATATCCAATGCTTCAAAATGTACAGTGTGATCAAACCTGAACTAAGTGGGGATTGCCTGTGATGGTATTGCCTGCTGACTCCAGTTGTCCAGATTGCCCATTCAGCTGTCTGGGGAAATCCTCAGGAATTGAAATATGCAGCAAAAGCATCTAAGTTATATTTAATGTCTTATGTTATTGCTGGAACATTGAGATCATGTACTCACAGCACACTTGGAATTGACTTTGCTTGGTATGAAATATTTGCCTCAAAATCTTTGCATTATTTGAGTTAATATGCATTCTGCAGAGCTGTTTGTTTGAGTTAGCGTGCCTTTCTGATGAGGCATTAAACAAGTGGAGGTAATAGATCCTATATCATTATTTCAAAGATCAGTTGGGGAGTTCTTCCTGGTGTCCTGGCCATTATTTATCTTTAAACAGTATCGCTAAAATAGATAACCTGGTTATTTAACTTATTCCTGTTTTTGAGATCTTACTGTGTGCAAATCGGCTGCTTTGCTTTCTACAACATTGATTCCACTACAGAAGAATGCTTGATTGGCTTTAAAGTGGTTTGGGCATCCAGAACTCATAGAGTATGCTGTATACATTTTCAATTTTTTAACTTGATTCATTCGTGGGCTGTGGAAGTCACTAGCTAGGCCAGCATTTATTTCTCATCCCTAATTGCTCTTTAGAAGCTGGTGGTGAACCACCACCATGACCTGTTGCAGTCCATATGGTATAACTACACCCACAGTGACGATAAAGGAATGATGACTTGTTGAGGGGGAGGGGGGGGTGGTGGTGCAGAGGTAGGGGAAATTACAAAATCTGGAGTAAAGGAAAAGGTATGTGTGTAGGTGAATGTTGAGGATGTTCTGCCTATTAGAGGAGTGGGGAGAATGAGAGACACTTGTAGCGTTTCAGCAAATAAGGTCCAGGCAAAGGCTGGTATAAAGGCACTTTATCTGGATGCATGAAGCATTCGGAACAAAGTGAATGAGCTGATGGTGCAAATTGGCGTAAATGGATATGATCTAGTGGCTGTTATGGAAACGTGGTTGCGAGGGGACAAGGACTGGAAACTGAATTTCCAGGGCTATCAGGTGTTTAGGAAGGATAGACAGGAGGAAAAACGGGATGGGGTGGCTCTGTTGATTGGATAGTATCAGGGTGGTAGTAAGAGAGGATATAGGCCCCAAAGAGCAAAATGTGGAATCGATGTGGGTGGAGATAAAAAATAAGAAGGGGAGGAAGACGCTGGTGGATGTGGTCTATATAGGCCCCCAAATAACAACTTTGAGGTGGGGCGGGCTATAAACATGCGTGCAAAAACAGAATGGCGTTCGTAATGGACGATTGCAATCTGCATATTGACTAGGCGTCACAAGTCGGACACAGTGGGCTGGAGAAAGAGTTCTTGGAATGGGATGCGTTCCTTGAACAGTATGTTGCAGAACCGACGAGACAGCGAACAATTCTGGATCTGGTACTATGTAATGAGGCAGGTAGAATTAGGGATATTCACGTGAGGGATCCTCTAGGGATGAGTGATCATAGTATGGTAGAATTTATGATGCGGATGAAGGATGAGGTAGTAGTGTCCCAGACCTGTGTACTATGTTTGAACAGAGGGGACTATGATAGGATGAGAGAGGAATTGGCGACTGTGGATTGGAGGAGTACATTGGTTGATAGGACGGCTGAGGAGCAGTGGAGGATTTTTAAAGAGATCTTTTTCAGTACTCAGCAGAAATATATTCCGATGGTGAAGAAGAACTGTAGGAGAAGGGAAAATCAGCCGTGGTTCTCACGGAAAATTAAGGAGAGTATTAAATCAAAAGCTGAGGCATTCAGAGCGGCTAAAAATAGTGGGCGATCAGAGGATTGGGAAAGTTTTAAAAAACAGCAAAGAATGACTAAGAAGGTGATTAGAAAAGGAAAGATAGAATATGAGGCTAAACTAGCTCGAAATATCAAAAAGAATAGTAAAAGTTTTTATCAATATATAAAGAATAGGAGGATGGCCAGAGTTAATGTTGGACCCTCAGAGGATGAGAGCGGGAATTTAGTGGTGGATGATAAGGATTATTGCAGAGACCTTAAATAAGTTTTTTGTGTTGGTCTTTACGGAAGAGGATGTAAATAGCTTGTTGTCTGAAATTAAAGATAGAAGAGTGGTAGGAGATGAGGTCCTTGATGAGATTACAGTCACTAGAGAGGTGGTGTTTGATAGGCGAACGGGGCTGAGGGTAGATAAGTCCCTGGGACCGGATGGAATGCATCCCAGGGTTCTCAAGGAAATGGCAGAGGTGATAATGGATGCCCTAGTAATTATCTTTCAGAATTCGCTGGACTCTGGGAAAGTGCCGGAAGATTGGAAAATGGCACATGTTATGCCGCAGTTTGGTAGCAGACAGAAGGCAGGGAAATATAGGCCGGTTAGTTTTAACGTCTGTAGTCGGAAAAATGCTTGAATCTGTCATCAAAGCAGAAATAACGAGGCACCTGGATATGAACTGTTTGATCAAACAGTCCCAGCACGGATTCATTAAGGGGAAGTCATGCTTGACAAACTTATTGGAGTTCTATGAGGAAGTGACTAGTGCGGTAGATAGAGGGGAACTGGTGGATGTGGTGTTTTTGGATTTCCAAAAGGCGTTTGATAGCCTCACAAAAGATTGCTGCAGAAGGTTAGGGTGCAGGGAATTGGGGGTAGGGTATTAGACTGAATAGAGGTCTAGTAGGAAGCAGAGAGTAGGTATTAATGGGTGTTATTCTGATTGGCAACTGGTGACTAGTGGAGTGCCCCAGGGATCAGTGCTGGGGCCTCCACTATTTACCATTTACATAGATGATCTGGAGGAAGGGGCTGAGTGCAGGGGGATGAAATTTGCTGATGACACAAAGATGAGTGGAAAAGCAAATTGTGTGGAGGGTGTGGAAAGCCTGCAGAGAGATCTGGATAGGTTGAGTGAGTGGGCGAGGACCTGGCAGATGGAGTATAATGTTAGCAAGTGTGAGGTTATCCACTTGGTAGGAATAACAATTGGAAGGATTACTATTTAAATTGCGAAAAGCTGCAGCATGCAACGGTGTAGAGGGACCTAGAACATAGAACATTACAGCACAGAACAGGCCCTTCGGCCCTCGATGTTGCGCCGACCAATTAGGAACAAGCACTGACCCTCTAACCTAAACCATTCCCTTTTCATCCATAAACTTGTCTACTAACTTCTTAAATGCCACCAAACTTGGCGCATCTACAACTGACGCAGGCAAGGCATTCCATACCCTTACCACCCTCTGGGTAAAGAACCTACCTCTGACATCTGTCCTAAAACCACCACCCCTTAATTTAAAGCTATGTCCCCTCGTGCTAGCTTTCTCCATCCTAGGAAAAAGGCTATCACTGTCCACCCTATCTAAACCTCTAATCATCTTATATGTTTCAATAAGGTCTCCTCTTAGCCGCCTCCTTTCTAACGAAAACAACCTCAAATCCCTCAGCCTCTCTTCATAAGACCTGCCCTCCATACCAGGCAACATCCTGGTAAACCTCCTCTGTACCCTCTCCAATGCCTCCACATCTTTCTTATAATGCGGGGACCAGAACTGTACACAATACTCCCAAGTGCGGCCGCACTAGAGTTTTGTACAGTTGCAACATGACGTTGCGGCTCCGAAATTCAATCCCCCTACCAATAAAAGCTAAGACTCCGTATGCCTTCTTAACAACCTTATCGACTTGACTGCCTACTTTCAGGGATCTATGCACAAATACACCAAGATCCCTCTGTTCATCAACACTATTAAGAATCCTACCATTAGCCCTATACTCTACACATTTGTTATTCCTGCCAAAGTGAATTACCTCACACTTTTCCACATTAAACTCCATTTGCCACCTCTCGGCCCAGCTCTGCAACTTGTCCAAGTCTCTCTGCAAACTATAACACCCCTCTTCACTATCTACCACTCCTCCGACTTTGGTGTCATCCGCAAATTTACTAATCCATCCTTCAATACCCTCACCCAGATCATTTATAAAAATTACAAACAGCAGGGGCCCCAAAACAGATCCCTGAGCTACACCACTTGTAACCGAACTCCACGATGAATAACTTCCATCAACCACCACCCTCTGTCATAGAACATAGAACATTACAGCACAGAACAGGCCCTTCGGCCTTCGATGTTGCGCCGACCAATATAAAAAGCAATGCCCCTCCAAACTAAACCATTCCCTTCTCTTCCATATACTTATCAACTAACCTCTTAAACGCCACCAAACTTGGCGCATCTACAACAGCTGCAGGCAGGGCATTCCACTCCCGAACCACCCTTGGGTAAAGAACCTACCTCTGATATCCGTCCTATAACTATCACCCCTTAATTTAAAGCTGTGTCCCCTCGGGCTAGCTTTTTCCATCCTAGGAAAAAGGCTATCACTGTCCACCCTATCTAAACCTCTAATCATCTTATATGTTTCAATAAGGTCCCCTCTTAGCCGCCTCCTATCTAACGAAAACAACCTCAAATCCCTCAGCCCCTCTTCATAAGACCTGCCCTCCATACCAGGCAACATCCTGGTAAACCTCCTCTGTACCCTCTCCAATGCCTCCACATCTTTCTTATAATGCGGGGACCAGAACTGCACACAATACTCCAAGTGCGGCCGCACTAGAGTTTTGTACAGTTGCAACATGACGTTGCGGCTCCGAAATTCAATCCCTCTACCAATAAAAGCCAAGACTCCATATGCCTTCCTAACAACCTTCTCGACCTGACTGCCTACTTTCAGGGATCTATGCACATACACACCAAGATCCCTCTGTTCATCTAGACTACTAAGAATCCTACCATTTGCCCTATACTCTACACATTTATTATTTCTGCCATAGTGCATTACCTCACACTTTTCCACATTAAACTCCATTTGCCACCTCTCGGCCCAGCTCTGCAACTTGTCCAAGTCCCTCTGCAAACTATAACACCCCTCTTCACTATCTACCACTCCACCGACTTTAGTGTCATCTGCAAATTTACTAATCCATCCTTCAATACCCTCATCCAGATCATTTATAAAAATTACAAACAGCAGGGGCCCCAAAACAGACCCCTGAGGTACACCACTTGTCACCGA
Organism: Sphyrna mokarran; assembly: GCA_024679065.1. Classification (NCBI taxonomy): domain Eukaryota; kingdom Metazoa; phylum Chordata; class Chondrichthyes; order Carcharhiniformes; family Carcharhinidae; genus Sphyrna; species Sphyrna mokarran. The sequence continues at coordinate 72,761,161 of JAGIQG010000016.1, forward strand.
ACTCCAAGATGAATATCTCCCATCAACCACCACCCTCTGTCTTCTATCTGCTAGCCAATTCCTAACCCAATTAGCTAAATCACCCTCAATCCCATACATCTGCATTTTCTGCAGAAGCCTTCCATGGGCCACCTTATCGAACGCCTTACTAAAGTCCATATATACCACATCAACTGCCTTACCCCCATCCACCTCTTTGGTCACTTTTTCAAAAAACTCAATAAGGTTAGTAAGGCACGACCTACCCTTCACAAAACCATGCCGACTATCCCCAATCAATTCATTTCTCTCTAAATAACTATAAATCCTATCCCTAATAATTCTCTCCAATACTTTGCCCAGAACAGAAATAAGACTCACTGGCCTATAATTGCCCAGAAAGTCTCTCTTCCCCTTCTTGAACAATGGGACCACATTCGCTATCTTCCAGTCTTCCGGCACTATGCCCGTAACCAACGACGACCTGAAGATCAGAGCCAGAGGCTCTTCAATCTCCTCTCTCGCCTCCCAGAGAATCCTAGGGTAAATCCCGTCCGTCCCAGGGGACTTATCTAACTTCAAACCCTCAAGAATATCTAGCACATCCTCCTTATCTACTTCAATACTTTCCAGTTTGCAACCCTGTATCCCAATGTTCTCCACAACCAGATTTACATCTCCCTGCGTGAATACCGAAGAGAAATATTTGTTCAGTGCCTCTCCAATCTCTTCAGGCTTCACGCACAAATTTCCACTGCTGTCCATGACTGGCCCTAACATTGCCCTAACCAATCTTCTATTCTTAACATATCTAAAGAAAGGATTAAGGAGAATCCTAAAGCTATCAGCCAAAGTCTTCTCGTGTCCCCTTTTAGCTCTCCTCAACTCACTCTTTAGCTCACTCCTGGCTAATCTATAGCTACCCATTTCACTAACTGAGCCTTCAAGCCTCGTCGTGACATAAGCCTCTTTTTTCCTTTTAACCAGTGAATTAACTTTTTTAGTACACCATGGTTCCCTTACTCGACCATTTCCTCCTTGCCTGACAGGGGCATACTTATCAAGGACTCGCAGTAGCTGCTCCTTGAATAAGCTCCACATTTCAGATGTTCCCAGTCCCTGTAGTTTCCTAGTCCAACCTATGCACCCTAATTCCCTCCTTATGGCCTCATAATTACCATTCCCCCAGCTATAACTACTGCCCCCAGCTTCATGCCTATCCCTGTCTATCACTAAGGTGAACGTAACCGAATTGTGGTCACTATCACCAAAATGTTCACCAACTTCCAAGTCTAACACCTGGTCTGGCTCATTGCCCAACACCAAATCCTATGTAGCCTCACCTCTAGTTGGCCTATCTACATACTGAGTCAAAAAACCTTCCTGCGCACTTTGTACGAAAACTGACCCCTCTAACGAGCTAGAGCTATAGCTATTCCAATCAATATTAGTAAAGTTAAAGTCCCCCATAACAATTACCCTATTACTTTCACTCCTGTCCAGGATCGACTTTCCAGTCCTTTCCTCTACCTCTCTAGAACTTTTAGGAGGTGTGTAAAAGACTCCCAACAGGGTGACCTCTCCTCTCCTGTTTCTAACCTCAGCCCATACTACCTCAACAGACAAGTCCTCATCAAACAAGGACCTGGGGGTCCTTGTGCACGAATCGCAAAAACACAGTATGCAGGTGCAGCAGGTGATTAAGAAGGCTGGGGGAAGGGTAATTATGAGGCCATCAGGAGAGAATTAGGGTGCATAGATTGGACTAGGGAACTACAGGGACTGGGAACATCTGGAATGTGGTGCTTATTCAAGGAGCAGCTGCTGCGAGTCCTTGATAAGTATGTCCCTGTCAGGCAGGGAGGAAATGGACGAGTAAGAGAGCCTTGGTGTACGAAAAGAGTTGATTTGCTGGTTAAGAAGAAAAAGGAGGCTTATGTCAGGATGAGGCTTGAAGGCTCAGGTAGTGCAATGGATAGCTATAGATTAGCTAGGAAGGAGGTAAAAAGTGAATTGAGGAGAGCTAAGAGGGGACACGAGAAGATGTTGGCTGATAGGATTAAGGAGAATCCTAAAGCTTTCTTTCGATATGTTAAGAATAGAAGATTGGTTAGGGCAAGATTAGGGCCAGTCATAGACAGCAGTGGGAAGTTGTGCGTGGAGCCTGAAGAGATTGGTGAGGCACTGAATAAATATTTCTCTTCGGTATTCACGCAGAGTGCTGGAAATGTAGCTGTGGAGAGCACTGAGGTACAGGGTTGCAAATTGGGGAGTATTGTAGTAGATAGGGAGGATGTGTTAGAAATTCTCGAGGGTTTGAAGTTGGATAAGTCCCCTGGGCCGGACGGGATTTACCCTAGGATTCTCTGGGAGGCAAGAGAGGAGATTGCAGAGCCTCTGGCTCTGATCTTCAGGTCCTCGTTGGTTACGGGTGTGGTTCCGGAGGACTGGAGGATGGCGAATGTGGTCCCATTGTTTAAGAAGGGGAAGAGAGACCTTCCTGGGAATTATAGGCCAGTGAGTCTTACTTCTGTGGTGGGCAAGGTATTGGAGAGAATTATTAGGGATAGGATTTATAGTTATTTAGAGAGAAATGAATTGATTGGGGATAGTCAGCATGGTTTCGTGAAGGGTAGGTCATGCCTTACTAACCTCATTGAGTTTTTTGAGAAAGTGACCAGAGAGGTGGATGGGGGTAAGGCGGTTGATGTAGTATATATGGACTTTAGTAAGGCTTTTGATAAGGTGGCCCATGGAAGACTTCTACAGAAAATGCAGATGTGTGGAATAGAGGGTGATTTAGCTAATTGGATTAGAAATTGGCTGGCAGATAGAAGACAGAGGGTGGTGGTTGATGGGAGATATTCATCGTGGAGTTCGGTGACGAGTGGTGTGCCTCAGGGGTCTGTTTTGGGGCCCCTGCTGTTTGTAATTTTTATAAATGATCTGGATGAGGGTATTGAGGGATGGATCAGTAAATTTGCAGATGATACTAAAGTTGGTGGTGTGGTAGATAGTGAAGAGGGGTGTTTTAGTTTACAGAGTGACTTGGACAAGTTGCAGAGCTGGGCCGAGAGGTGGCAAATGGAGTTTAATGTGGAAAAGTGTGAGGTAATGCACTTTGGCAGGAACAATAAATGTGTAGAGTATAGGGCTAATGGTAGGGCTCTTAATAGTGTTGAGGAACAGAAGGATCTTGGTGTATGTGTCAATAGATCCCTGAAAGTAGGCAGTCAAGTGGATAAAGTTGTTAAGAAGGCATATGGAGTCTTAGCTTTTATTGGTAGGGGGATTGAATTTAGGAGCCGCAGCATCATGTTGCAACTGTACAAAACTCTAGTGCGGCCGCACTTGGAGTATTGTGTGCAGTTCTGGTCCCCACATTATAAGAAAGATGTGGAGGCATTGGAGAGGGTACAGAGGAGGTTTACCAGGATGTTGCCTGGTATGGAGGGCAGGTCCTATGAAGAGAGGTTGAAGGATTTGAGGTTGTTTTCGTTAGAAAGGAGGCGGCTAAGAGGGGATCTTATTGAAGCATATAAGATGATTAGAGGTTTAGATAGGGTGGACAGTGATAGCCTTTTTCCTAGGATGGAGAAAGCTAGCACGAGGGGACACAGCTTTAAATTAAGGGGTATGAGTTATAGGACGGATATCAGAGGTAGGTTCTTTACTCAAAGAGTGATTAGGGAGTGGAATGCCCTGCCTGCAGCTGTTGTAGATGCGCCAAGTTTGGTGGCGTTTAAGAGGTTAGTTGATAAGTATATGGATGAGAAGGGAATGGTTTAGTTAGGAGGGGCATTGCTTTTTATTTTGGTCGGCACAACATCGAAGGCCGAAGGGCCTGTTCTGTGCTGTATTGTTCTATGTTCTATGTTCTAAGGCGAATGCAATGTTGGCCTTTATAGCGAGGGGGATAGAATGTACAAGTAGGGAGGTTCTGTTGTTGCTATATAGGGTACTGGTGAGGCCGCAGCTGGAGTACTGTGTGCAGTTTTGGTCGCCACATTCGAGGAAGAATATATTGGCCTTGGAGGGGGTGCAGAGAAGGTTCACTGGGCTGATACCGGAGATGAAGACGTTGGATTATGACGAGAGGCTAAGTAGGCTAGGTTTGTACTCTTTGGAGTTTAGAAGGCTGAGAGGAGATCTTATATAGACGTATAAGATAATGAAGAGGATGGATAGGGTAGAGGCTGAGAGACTCTTCCCGCTTAACAAGGATAGCAGGACTAGAGGGCACAGCCTAAAGATTGGGGGGGGTGGGGTTCGGGTTCAGATCAGAGTTGAGGAGGAATTTCTTCACGCATAGGGTGGTGAATCTTTGGAATTCTCTGCCTGTTGAAGTGGTGGAGGCTTTCTCGCTGAATATGTTTTTAAGTCAAGAGTAGATAGGTTTTGATTGACAAGGGAATTAAGGTTTATGGAGAGAAAGTGGAAGAGTGGTACTGAACCACTGCAGATCAGCCATGATCTTATTGAATGGTGGGGCAGGCTCGTGGGGCTGGATGGCCTCCTCCTGCTCCTATTTCTTATGTTCTTATGACTTGAGTTCCAGTCAAGATGGTGTGTGGCTTAGCGGGAAGGTTGCAGAAAGTGGTATTCCCATCTGCTCCCATTGACTGAGGTGGTAGGGCTATGGATTTGAAAGGTGCTGTTGAAGGAGCAATGGTGAGTTTCTTTGGTGCATCCTGTGGATAGTACTCGTAGCTGCTAATGTGTTGGTGCTGGAGGGAGTAAAGATAGTGGATGGGGTGCCAGACAAATGGACTGCTTGTCTGGATGGTGTTGAGCTTCTTAAGTGTTATTGAAGCTACACTTATGAAGGAGAGTATTCCATCACACTCCAAGGAATGTAGGAACAGGAATAGACCATCCAGTTTCTTGAACCTGCTCTGCCATTCAGGTAGATCATGGCTGATTTTTTTTCTCAGTGCTATTTACCCATAGTATCCCTATATCACGTGATATCTTTTAATATCTAGAAATCTACCAATCCCTGTCTTAAGCATGCTCGTTGACTAAGCCTCAACAAACCTTTGGGGAAGAGTATTCTAAAGAATCATCACCCTCTGTGCGAAGAAATTCCTCTCAAGTCAGTGTTAAATGGCCAACTTCTTATTCTGAAATTGTGTCCCCCTCGACCTTAGTTCTAGACCCCCTGGAGAGGAGATCCTTCCTGCATTTACCCTGTTGAGCTTCTAAGAATTTTGTACACTTCAATAAGATCATCTCTCATTTTCAAACTCTAAAATATACAGGCCTATCCTCTTCGTACGACTATCCTACTATCTCAGTGATGTCTGGTGAACTTCTGTGCACCTGCTCTAGTATATCCTTCCTTAAATAATAGATCAAACTGTCCTCAATACCTTCGGCTCTACACAAGTGCGGCAAGAGTCCTCTACTCCTATATCAAGTCCTTTTATAACAAAGGCCAACACATCATTTGTGTTCCTAATTGTTTGCTACAACTTCATGTTAGCTTTCAGTGATACGTGAGCAAGACCACCCAGGTCCCTTTGGACATAACACTTGCTAATTTCTCATCATTTGAGAAGTAACCTGCATTTCGGTTTTCCCTAGCAAAGTGGATAACTTCACATTTTTCGAAATTATATTTCATTGTATTGCCTACTCACAATTTCCTTGAAACCTCTTTGTGTCCTCCTCACAAGTCGCATTCCCACCTACTTTTGTGTTACCAGCAAACTTGGGAATATTATATTTAATCACCTCATCTAAATTGTTGATGTAGGTTCTAAGCAGCTGCAGTCCAAAGCAGTAACCTTTTCGGTACCTCACTGCTGATCTGAGAATGACTCTTTTATTCCTGTTCTGCTTGCTGCTTGTTAACCAATTCTCAATCCATGCCGTAATATTACCCCCAATTCCATGTGCTCCAATTTTGCTTGCTGACCTCTTTTTTTCACTCAGAGGGTGGTGAGTGAATGGAACCGACTGCCGTCAGAGGTTGTTGAAGCAAACTCACTGGGGTCTTTTAAGAGACTTCTGGATGAGTATATGGAAAAGAATAGGATGGGGGTTATAGATAGGTCTGTGAATTGGTAGATGTGATCGGCGCAACTTGTGGGCCGAAGGGCCTGTTTGTGCTGTATTGTTCTGTGTTCTTAGTCTGGGATCTTAACGAAAGCCTCTGGAAAATGCAAGTACACCACATTCATTAATTCTCCTTTATTTAATCTGCTAGTAACATCCTCAAAAAAACTCCAACAGATTTATCAAACAACTTTTCCCTTTCATAAATCCATGTTGACTCTGCCCAATCATTATCACATTCTTTTTAAAAGATTCTAGCATTCTAATACCAGGTCGATAAGTTTTAGTTTCTTATTATCTATCTGTCTCCTTTTTAAAATAGTGGGGTTACATTTGCCACCTTCCAATTTGCAGCCAGAATCTGTAGAATTTTGGAAGACGACCACCGATACATCCACTATTTATACGATCTCCTCTTTCGACATTCTGGGATCATCAGGTTGAGGGGATTTATCAACTTTTTTAGTATCATTCATTTCTGCAGTTGTACTTTATTTTAAACCAGTACCGATTTATTTCAGATCTTTGATCTTTAGTCTTTTGTTCCCTGGTGTTTCAAGGAGGTTTTTTTTTTGTATCTTTCTTACCAAAAACAGACAATATTTGTTTGATAATGCCATTGCCTTATTCCCCATTATAAACTCGCCTGTCTCTGCCTGTAAATGACCCATATTGTCTTTACTAATCTCTTAGTTTTTACATACCTGTAGAAACTTTCATAGTCCGCTTTTGTTTCTTACTAGTTGGCTCTCATATTCTGTGTTCTCTTTCAGTTTCTTGATCCTCTTTGCTGAATTCTAAACTACTCTCAATCCTCAGGCTTAGTACATTTTGTGGTATATAAGTCTCTCCCTTTGATTTAAAGCAATGTTTAAATTCTCTTGTTAGCCATAGTTGGATCAGTTTTCCCCCTGGGGTTTTTGTGCTTTCAAGAAATGTATATTTATTGCAAACCATGTATAACGTCAGTAAATGTTAGCCATTGCCTGTTGACTGTCATATCTTTAATGTAGTTTCCTAATCTACCACAACTAATATGCTCCTCATACCTTTGTAGTTTTTTTTTGTTTAGATTTGTGATCCTAGTTTTAAATTGAATTAGATCACTTTCAAATTTTACATGTAAGCCTAACTTATGTCTTGTAGATGGTGGGTAAATTTTGGAGTCAGGTAGTGAGTTACTCTGCAGAATTCTCAGCTTCTGACCATTGTTATAGTGGTAGTATTTATATTGTTGATCCAGTTAAATTTCTGCTCAGTGGTTATCCCCAGGATGTTGTTGATGGGATATTCAGTGATGGTAATGCCATTGAATAATGGAGAGATAATGGCCTAGTGTTATTAGTGCTAGTCTATTAATGCAGAAATACTCGTTCGAATCCTGCTGCGGCAGATGGTGCAATTCGAATTCACTATAAAAAATTTGAATCTAAGAATTTACTGATAATCATGAAAGCATTGTCGATGAATTGTGGCCAACCAGGGATGCCTATGTTCCACAAATGAATAAATAAAAAAATTGTCAGGAGTCTTTTTTGCAAAATTGAAAAGGAAGAACATCAGAATTTTCAAAATTGTGATCAAAGCTTGCAGCTTGCACTCTGGCTGGAAGTCATTGAGCACAGTCCACAGTGCTTACACTTTTCCAGTGACTAGCTTCATAACTATTGCTGTTTGAGTGTGATTGAAGCTTCAAGAACAAAAGTGCTAAGATAAAAATAAAGAGGTCAGTTTTATCTTATTGTGGAGACTTAAAAATTCAAAGTTTCAAGCAGAATGCTGATTTATATAGATCGTGCTCAATATTACTCATCTTCATTGGAGAGGGAATTTGTTTTTAAACCAACATAACACCCAGCCCTGTCATCTTCCTGACTGGTGGGATGAGTTTAAAATGTCTGCATTGGGTAGGCATTAAAATTAGCATTGTGCCTGATCCTACTTGATGAATCAGGCAAAATACTTCCCCAGAACCTCTGCTCTTGGGAGTGATTGGCCCTGGCACGTCAGGAAGTGGTTGAACACTGCATTTGTACAAAATCTTGCTTTTGCTTTACTGATGTGACTTGAGCATGTCACAGCAAATCTTTTAAGTTGTTGGTTTTCCCTTGTGTGGCAGTGGAAGAATATTCCTGTAATTAGAAGCAATGATGAAGCAAAAGAAAGTCTATTTTTCTGACAATTTTGTTTTTCTAGCACCTTATTGTTACTTGATATGTGGCACTCCTTTTATTTTGTTATTTCTGTTTTGAATTCCTTAAATGTGTAGTGATAGGTTGAAGTGAGGACAGTTAGAACATAGAACAATACAGCACAAACAGGCCCTTCGGCCCATGAGTTGTGCCGATCACATCTACCAATCCACAGACCTATCTATAACCCTCTATCCTATTCGTTTCCATATACTCATCAGAAGTCTTTTAAAAGACCCCAGCGAGTTTGCCTCAACAACCTCCGATGGCAGCCGATTCCATTCACTCACCACCCTCTGAGTGAAAAACTTAACCCTAACATCTCCTCTGTATTTGCTTTCCTGCACCTTAAATCTGTGTCCTCTTGTAGTGACCATTTCAGCTCGGGGAAATAGTCTCTGAGAGTTCACCCTATCTATTCCTCTCAACATTTTATAAACCTCTATCAGGTCGCCTCTCAACCTACGTCTCTCCAGTGAGAAGAGTCCCAGCTCCCTCAACCTATCTTCATAAGGCCTGCCTCCCAATCCAGGCAGCATCCTTGTAAATCTCCTCTGAACCCTCTCAATAGCCTCTACATCCTTCCTATAATGAGGCGACCAGAACTGCGCACAATACTCCAACTGGGGTCTGACAAGAGTCTTATAGAGCTGCATCATTACCTCCTGACTCCTAAACTCTATTCCTCGATTAATGAAGGCCAGTACACCGTACGCCTTCTTGACCACTTCTTCCACTTGCGAGGCCGATTTAAGAGTCCTATGGACCCGGACCCCGAGATCCTTCTGCTCTACAACACAGCTAAGACTCCTACCCTTTATTGTACTCCTTCATCCCATTATTCCTGCCGAAATGGACCACTACACATTTATCCGCGTTGAAGTCCATCTGCCACTTCTCCGCCCAGTCTTGCATCCTGTCTATGTCCCGCTGCAACTTTTGACATCCCTCCAGACCATCCACAACACTGACCTTTGTATCGTCGGCCAACTTACTAACCCATCCCTCCACTTCCTCATCCAGGTCATTTATGAAAATGACAAACAAACAGGGGTAGGTCGTGCCTTACTAACCTTCGTGAGTTTTTTGAAAAAGTGACCAAAGAGGTGGATGGGGGTAAGCGGTTGATGTGGTATATACGGACTTTAGTAAGGCGTTCGATAAGGTGTCCCATGGAAGGCTTCTGCAGAAAATGCAGATGTATGGGATAGAGGGTGATTTAGCTAATTGGATTAGGAATTAGAGCATAGAGAACATAGAACATAGAGAACATAGAACATTACAGCACAGAACAAGCCCTTCGGCCTTCGATGTTGCGCCGACCAATATAAAAAGCAATGCCCCTCCAAACTAAACCATTCCCTTCTCTTCCATATACTTATTAACTAACCTCTTAAACGCCACCAAACTTGGCGCATCTACAACTGCTGCAGGCAGGGCATTCCACTCCCGAACCACCCTTTGGGTAAAGAACCTACCTCTGATATCCGTCCTATAACTATCACCCCTTAATTTAAAGCTGTGTCCCCTCGTGCTAGCTTTCTCCATCCTAGGAAAAAGGCTATCACTGTCCACCCTATCTAAACCTCTAATCATCTTATATGTTTCGATTAGGTCCCCTCTTAGCCGCCTCCTTTCTAACGAAAACAACCTCAAATCCCTCAGCCTCTCTTCATAAGACCTGCCCTCCATACCAGGCAACATCCTGGTAAACCTCCTCTGTACCCTCTCCAATGCCTCCACATCTTTCTTATAATGCAGGACCAGAACTCACACAATACTCCAAGTGCGGCCGCACTAGAGTTTGTACAGTTGCAACATGACGTTGCGGCTCCGAAATTCAATCCCCTACCAATAAAAGCTAAGACTCCATATGCCTTCTTAACAACCTTCTCGACTTGACTGCCTACTTTCAGGGATCTATGCACATACACACCAAGATCCCTCTGTTCATCAAGACTACTAAGAATCCTACCATTAGCCCTATACTCTACACATTTATTATTTCTGCCATAGTGCATTACCTCACACTTTTCCACATTAAACTCCATTTGCCACCTCTCGGCCCAGCTCTGCAACTTGTCCAAGTCTCTCTGCAAACTATAACACCCCTCTTCACTATCTACCACTCCACCGACTTTAGTGTCATCTGCAAATTTACTAATCAAGTAAGTAGCAGCATTGGCTAGCAGATAGAAGACAGAGGGTGGTGGTTGATGGGAGATATTCATTGTGGAGTTCGGTTACAAGTGGTGTACCTCGGGTCTGTTTTGGGTCCCCTGCTGTTTGTAATTTTTTATAAATGATCTGGGTGAGGGTGTTGAAGGATGGATTAGTAAATTTGCGGATGACACTAAAGTCGGTGGAGTGGTAGATAGTGAAGAGGGGTGTTATAGTTTGCAGAGGGACTTGGACAAGTTGCAGAGTTGGGCTAAGAGGTGGCAAATGGAGTTTAATGTGGAAAAGTGTGAGGTAATACACTTTGGCAGGAATAATAAAGGTGTAGAATATAGGGCTAATGGTAGGATTGTTAATAGTGTTGATGAACAGAGGGATCTTGGTGTATTTGTGCATAGATCCCTGAAAGTAGGCAGTCAAGTCGATAAGGTTGTTAAGAAGGCATACGGAGTCTTAGCTCTTATTGGTAGGGGGATTGAATTTCGGAGCCGCAACGTCATGTTGCAACGGTACAAAACTCTAGTGCGGCCGCACTTGGAGTATTGTGTACAGTTCTGGTCCCCACATTATAAGAAAGATGTGGAGGCATTGGAGAGGGTACAGAGGAGGTTTACTGGGATGTTGCCTGGTATGGAGGGCAGGTCCTATGAAGAGAGGTTGAAGGATTTGAGGTTGTTTTCGTTAGAAAGGAGGCGGCTAAGAGGGGATCTTATTGAAACATATAAGATGATTAGAGGTTTAGATAGGGTGGACAGTGATAGCCTTTTTCCTAGGATGGAGAAAGCTAGCACGAGGGGACACAGCTTTAAATTAAGGGGTGATAGTTATTGGATGGATATCAGAGGTAGGTTCTTTACCCAGAGGGTGGTTAGGGAGTGGAATGCCCTGCCTGTGGCAGTTGTAGCTGTGCCACGTTTGGTGGCGTTTAAGAGGTTAGTTGATAAGTTTATGGAAGAGAAGGGAATGGTTTAGTTTGGAGGGTCATTGCTTTTTTCATAATTGGTCTGCGCAACATCGAAGGCCGAAGCCTGTTCTGCGCTGTAATGTTCTATCCCTTCTCTTCTCATCCTTTTACTTTTCATGTATTTATAGAAGGCCTTGGGATTCTCCTTAATCTTACCTGCCAAGGCCTTCTAATGACCTCTTCTGGCTCTCCTAATTTCCTTTTTAAGCTCCCTTCTACACACCTTATACTCCTTTAGATCCCTAACATCTCCTAGCTTTCTGAACCTTTTATATACCTTTTGTTTCTTCCTAAATAGGTTCACCACAACCTTCGTGCACCACGGTTCCCGCGTCCTACCAAAACCTCCTTGACTCCTCGGAACGTTGTCTTGCAGTGCCCCAGACAAACATTCCTTGAATATCTGCCACTTTCTTTCTGTACTGTTCCCCAAGAACGCCTCCTTCCAGTTTATACGTCCAATTACCTGCCTAATGTTTTCATATTTCCCCTTACTCCAGACATACACCTTCCTAGCCTGCCTGATCCTATCTCTTTCCATTGCTATCGTGAAAGAGATAGAATTATGATCTCCGTCCCCAAGATGCTCACCTACCGTGAGATCTGACACCTGCCCTGGCTCATTAGCTAGCACCAGGTCAAGTACAGCTTCTCCTCTCGTAGGCTTTTCCACGTACTGTGTCAGGAAACCTTCCTGAACACACCTAACAAACTCCTCGCCATCCAAACCCCTTACCCTTGGGATATTCCAGTCGATGTTTGGGAAATTGAAATCTCCCATCACGACTACCCTGTTATTTCTACATCTGTCTAGGATCTGTTTCCCTATCTGCATCTCAAGTTCCCTGCTGCTGTTGGGCGGCCTATAGAATACACTCAGCAAAGTTATCGACCCTTTGCTGTTCCTAACTTCCATCCACAGAGACTCCGTAGACATTCCCTCCACGTCTTCCACCTTCTCCACAGCCATGGCACTATCCCTGATCAACAGTGCCACACCACCTCCTCTTTTGCCCCCAACCCTGTCCCTCCGGAAGCATCTGAATCCCGGCACCTGAAGTACCCAGTCCTGTTCCTGAGACAACCAAGTCTCTCTAATAGAACATAGAACATTACAGCGCAGAACAGGCCCTTCGGCCTTCGACGTTGCACCGACCAATTAGGAAAAAGCAATGAACTTCTAACCTAAACCATTCCCTTTTTGTCCATAATGTGGTAATGGCCACCACATCACACTCCCAAGCAGCAATCCACAGCCTTGCTAAGCTCATCTACCGTATTTACTACACCCCTGGCATTAAAATAGACACACCTCAGTCCCTCAGTCAGGCTATTTCCTTTTTCCACCACCTGCCTAACCCCCCCTCTGAGTGCCTACAGTCCTTCCCTACCTGGAAGCTAACCTCCTTATTCACCGTCTCATCGATATTCCCAGCCCCCAGCTTTTCTAGTTTAAAGTTCCCCCAGTAGCCCGATCCAGTCTACCTGCCAAGATATTAGTCCCCCTAGGGTTCAAGTGCCACCCATCCTTGCTGTACAGGTTGCACCTGCCCCTAAAGAGGTCCCAATGATCCATGAACCTGAATCCCTGCCCCCAGCTCCAGTCCCTCAGCTATGCATTCATCCTCCACCTCATTTGATTCCCGCTCTCATTCTCCCGAGGTGCAGGCAGCAATCCTGAGATCCTGAGTTGCTCAGGGAAATGGATTATGCTATGTTTTCATTTTTTTCCACGATTTTTTAGCTCAGATAACCTTCTGATGTAATGTGTGCATTTTAAGTACTGGCACATCTGTGTGTAAAAGTGTGTGTATATGTGAGAGAGAGAGAGACTCTGCAGTGCAGTGAGCTGAACCATGTAGTTGTGGGATTCTGCTTTGTTTTATGAATGGTGACTTCTGAGTGAAGCTGCAAACAACACTTGGTAATACAGATGTTGAATCTTGTTGAAAAGAGATGCAATTTTGCTGAGGCTTTCATCGTGACTTCATCAGGACAAAGGCAAGAATGCCAAATTTCAAACTTTGCAGTTTTATATTACAGGAGAAAAGGATACTGATTGGTTAATAAGTGAACTTTGGCTAAAGTTTTGTCAAGGCAAATGCAAATGGAGCTATAGGCTTCCTGAACCCTGGGTAATTGAAAAAGCGTGTAAAATCTAAACATCTTGGGCCTGCACCAACAACAATTCCTGTAATTCAACTTATTTACTCTGCTAATCCTCTGACACTAAGGGGCAATTTAGCATGATCAATCAACCTAACCTGCAGACTTTGGGCTTTACATGAAATTATAAAATCCCTACAGTGCAGAAGGAGGCCATTCAGCCCATTGAGTCTGTACCTGCCACCTTGCCCTATTCCCATAATCCCACATATTTATCCTGCTAATTCCCTGATGCCAGGGTCAATTTAGCATGGCCAATCAATCTAACCGGTGTGTCTTTGGATTGTGGGAGGAAACCAGAGCACCCAGAGGAAACCCATGCAGACATGAGGAGAATGTGCAAACTCCACATAGGCAGTGACCCAAAGCTGGAATTAAACCCAGGTTCCTGGTGCTGTGAGGCAGCAGTCCTAACCCTGTGCCATCATGCCACCCCTTTTCTATATCCTTTTTCTTTGTAGAAAGCAGGTCTGTACACATGAATACCTATTGCTTCTAGCAGGAAACTGCATCATGACATCATCTGAACCTGAAGAAAGTCTTGTGATTACAGTTAGTGTAGCTTTTAGCACACTCAGAATTATTCAGCAGGTGCTGTCCAATCACGTAATTGTAACATTCCAGCCAAGAAGCTTTGTTACTTTGTATCTCTTTTCAGCAATATTTAAGCTGCAAAAGGGGATGGGGGGGGTAGTGAATTAATTTCAGGTGACCTCTTGAGTCTGTTCCCAAATGTTATCATAAGGGGTAACCATGATAAGTATATCTGTACATGGGGAGTAAGCTACCATTGGCAAATGTCAAGTTGACAAAACAGACATGTTTGGATTTTAGATATTTCTGATCTTTTCATTTTACATGGTGATTTATTTGAGTTAATGGAAGAGGCGATATAACTTCCATCCTTCAAAAGATTGAGTGGGGAATGTGGGAAGGGGAAGGAACTTCTGGTGTTTGCTTTGACTTGTGTGATTCGAAATAGATTGCTTTGATAAGCAGTACTGGGGCTGTTTTCTCTCAGTATGAGAACATTTTTTGGCACAAACTGTAAAGGCAAATCTAATGAAAAACTCCAAAATGTAAAAGAAGTGATCAAGGCTATTAGTCGACGTTATCATGATTGATGCTGTGGCATCTAATTCAGTCATACACCCCTCCTTGAAGTTTCCTGTCTGTTGAGTTTTCCTTCTGCATCCCAGTGACTGCTATGTGTTGTCAAAGTCACTTTTTTTCTCCTGGTGGAACAAGGTGCTTTCTGCAACTCATAAAGGCCTGGATTTTGACATGGTTATGACAGTCTTATTTGGTTGATTGTGCTGCTGTTTTCCTGAATGAAGATCCTTCATCCATACTGTTCTTGTTTTATTTTTTATTGGTGTTACTCCTCCTTTTCCATTTCGTCTGCCTTTTCAAAACATCATTAACCTGAAAGACTTTGCCTTGATTACCACACTTCTGGAATGACTATTAGACCCATTTATCTCTATTGGTGCTGCTAATTTTTCAGTCTTGTTATGAATGTTTCATGCATTCAGATAAAATGCCTTGGATTTGAACTTCTTTACCATTTGAAGATACTATACAAATTCAAATTGTTATTCCTGATGGGCGTTCTAGTTTGTGTAGTTTTGCTGTTGCGGAAGATCTTCAGGTTAAAATTTAAAACTTGAAGCTGAGGATTTGGCCCCAGAAAGGCTTTTAATAAGTTTCAATGGTGCATCACAAAGGAACACAGGAACAGGAGGTGGACATACAATCACTCAAGCCTGTTCTGCCATTGACTGATTTGCATCTCAACTCAATATATCTTCCTTCTCTTCATATTCTTATTATTTCTCTACAATGAAAACCTATCGATCTGAGTTCATAATTTTCAGTTATCAGAAATACTTGGACAGCTGACCTGTTTAGAATGAGGACAAGATTTGTCTTTTATTTGTAGCAGTGACTGGAAATGTGATTTGTGTGAACAGAATTAATTTGCTGATGAACATGGACTATTTCTGTTTTCTCACTTGCTTTGTTTTGATTTTGAGCAACTTCTGATTTTTACATTTTGAATAGATATATGTATGTGTTTAGATCTACATCAATACGTGTTATGCATGCATACATATATGTACACTTGGAATGATATCTGTTACCTATCAAAATTGCTTATTGTTTTAGTAGGTAGTTTGAGAGGTCTGCCATTGATTGGCAAGTGGCAATAGAACAGCAAAAATAGATTGAAAAAGTTTTGGGATCCGAAATTGTATAACTCAAAATAGATTGCTTTGATAAGCAATACCTAGGGCTGTTTTCTCTGAGTATGAGAGAACTTTTGGAACACCTCTTTGCTAAGTATCTAAAGATCTTCACCATCCTGTGAATTGTATGATGAGTCAAGAATGATAGAAAGAGGCACTTGGAAATTCTCAATTGTCCCAAGAGGGAGATCTGCAACCAGAAGTTCATCTCACGCCACACCCTAATGAGGAACTGCATTAAATCTGCTGCAAACCACGAAGCTGCTCTAAGAGTTGGAGTCAAAGTACTTCTAGAGTGTGATTGCTGTCTGAAGTAGTGCCATCTCTTCGGCCTCCGAACCAGGTTTGGTTGGAACTGATCGCATTGCCAGATGTTGCCGTGACAGAAAGGGAAACACCAATTGCTGTACCTCGTCCATGAGCTTTTCATATTTGGGGTGGTGTGTCCACCTGAACCAAGCTGTGATCTGGAGACCATCTCAGAACTGTGAAGTTTTCTACCCTAAATACGTGGAAGAGGATGTATTTGAGGGGTTAATACTTGGAGATTAAAATCTGGCAATTGTTTTAGTATGAAAAGAGTCATGCCATGTCTTGAATTGTAAGTTTGTGGAATACATTTGCTAATGTCAACAACTGGGGACAATTGAACATAGGTTATTTTGTTTAGCAAAGCAAAAGTTGAAAGATTACTAGGAAAAGGTCTTTCAAGTTAAGGAAGTGCTTGATTGATGTGGAGAAGATGTTTTAACTGAGAACAAAGCTAGAGGCCCTAACTAGAATAAATTACTAATCTCAAAAAATCTACTGTGAGTTCAGAAGAAACTTGTTTATTCTGAGAGTGACGAGAAAATAAAAGCCAATGCTATAAGCTCTCCGTGAACTGAATGGATGTATTTAAATGGAAGCTAGATGAACATATGAACGCAGGATAGAAAGATTTGCTGATATTATGAGATAAAGGAAGGTGGGAGGAGGCTGATGGGAAAAATAAACTGCACAGCAAGTTGTGTGATTGCTTTGTTTCTGTGCTATGTTTTCTGTGTAATTATGAATGGCATTGATACAGTCATTGATCTTAGTATAATTATTGAAGATGAGCAAAGTAGTTTCATAATTTAACTTGTGCTATATTCTCAGATAATGTATCATTTTATTTCAACCATACGCACCTGTAGTTAAAGGGCATGCATCTAATTTTTGCAACTCATTGAGGATTTGTGTGGAAATATAGCCTTGAATGTCAGTTGATTGGGGAGGCAGGTGAATGTAGAAGGTAGAGGTTATCCAGGTCTATTTTCAGAAGCATGACATTATTACTGCTTCCTTGACCCCAGGAGTGTTGTACTGATAGTTGGTGTGAGCAGGATATTTTTAAAACTTGTCAGTGTTAACTTTCAAGGGACCCATTGTAACTGGAAGACCAGCTGGAATAAACAAACTGCCTGAAGAAATAGCCAACAACCTCAGACATTGAGAGGAACTAGGAATGGGATTGTTGACAGGAATAAATGAGGAAGAGTATGCATCTGTAGTTGGAGTTGCTGAAGAATGATGGAGATGGTAGTTATTGGACTTTCTAAACAGCACAGGTTCCTTTTATCAGCCAGCCAGAGTTTGAATACAATCGCCCTCTGGAGAGTTCAACTTTCTAGCATCGGCCCAGCCCTCCCGCCCAAGCTAAGCTATGTAGACTGTGTTTAGTGTAGTTGTGACAGTTACTGAGATGCTGTCTTAATGACGCAAGTTTCTTGTTTATTTGGTAGAAGCGACGATCAGGCCGTCAAGTAAAACGAAGGAAGTACAATGAAGACTTGGACTTCAAAGTTGTCGATGATGCCGGTGAAACAATTGCTGTACTGGGAGCAGGGCGGATTTCTCCGAACTCTGGGTCCTCACAGAAAGGAAACCAGACGACGGTAAGATGCTTAAGTAGAGAGCAGATAGGGATATCACGAAATCACTGAACCTTCTAGGGAGGGTTTGGGCCATGTTTTCAGAAAATTCAAGTAATTGGCACTCTGTTTTGGCTGAGGACCATAATGTTGGAAAAGGAGCGCAAAGTTTTTGTAGAATGGCTGGCTGTTGGTGATGGATCTGTTAATGATCCGTTCCAATAAGGCAGTGTCAAGTTAAGAAGTATTAGATTGAGCACAGTAGTGGTGAAGGCTAAAGGTTTTCATTTGGTCCATATTTGAATTGTTTTGTTGATGGAATGGCTCCAGTGATGAATAATTGGAACAGGTATTACAGATTGGATTCTGGATTTGTTTATTGAACTGTGAAATGAATGGGATGTTTTTAACCTTTCACCCCGGAAGTCTCTTATCAGTGACTGTATGGGCCTTGTCTGCCTTTCTGTCTATGTTTGTGCAGTGTTGCACCAGATATTGTGTGTGTGTGTGTGTGTGCAATAGCTGTCCCTCCTCATCCAAAATCAGCTGACTGCACTGCATTGCAAGCCATTCTAGATATTTTAGTTTTCAGTATAACTAAATAATGTTAATGATTGCACCAAATTTAATGTATAGACTTCTGGTGAAATTCAGGATGACTGTACTCTGGTTCTTGGCTTGCATGAGAAATCTGAAAAACCTTCTATGATGTTGACAGTAATTTCAATCTATAGATTCTCAACATATAAAGTAGGACCACTGTGTGAAGTTCAAGAAGTCTGTAAAATTAGATTTGATGACTTGGCGTCTATTATCCAGACTGAAGAGCACTGCACTAATGTTTGACATGCCCATGTCATGCATAAATATGTCAATTTTTGATACTTTTAACATGTTTTTGACCATGTTGAATAGAGGGGCAATGTATTAGCAACGTGGTGATTTCATTGAAAGTCTTTGACACTTCATGAGCCAATACTTAGGTTTGAGTTAGCTTTGAAATGCTGTTATGCCTTTCATATCACTCAATCTCTGCCTTAATCAGCTTATCTGTGTGTTTAAGTTGCCTAGATCACAAGTTCTGGAATTTCCCCTTTACCTCTCCACTTTTAAACACTAGCTAAGCTCTTGGTCATTTGTTCCAATTCCTCTCTACATGACATACTGACCTATTTTGCGGGATTACATTTTTGTGAAGCATCTTAG
This sequence comes from Sphyrna mokarran, assembly GCA_024679065.1. Classification (NCBI taxonomy): domain Eukaryota; kingdom Metazoa; phylum Chordata; class Chondrichthyes; order Carcharhiniformes; family Carcharhinidae; genus Sphyrna; species Sphyrna mokarran. Next base: position 72,780,050 of record JAGIQG010000016.1, read on the forward strand.
ATAGTTTTCATTATTAAAAATGTTATATAAATACAAGTTGTTGTTGCATGGCATAGACTGAACAGTTCTGTTCTAAAATGGCAACTGTTATTCTATGGATATCATTGATCTTGTATGTCTTAATATGTTCAGAGTTTTATACAGAAAAAAAGACTTGGTTGCACACACAGATTCAAACACCACAGATTTTATTGAAGGGCTGCTCTCTCTGCACTGCAGAATACTAAAGTGGAAATAAAACAGCAGCCTAAGCACACACCCTAATGATATCATCAGCTTTTCAAACAAGAATACAACCCTTTTAAAATAAATAACAATTCTTTAATTTATATATTAAAGGGGGTGGACTGCCAGAATTTTGATGTGTAGCAGTAGGCTTTTGTAAATAGGTAGAAGGTGACTTGTTGGCATGAATGGGATAATATGTAATTTGATCACATGATTTTTTATTCCTTATTAATGCTAATTTTGGCTATTAAAATCGTCTACATGGTGTCCAATGAGATATTCAGTCTGTGCCTAATGTTAGTAAATTTGCGGACAACACTTAAAATTGGAGGAGTTGTGGACAGTGACGATGGATGTTACAGTTTGCAGAGGGACATAGATAAGCTGTAGACTGGGCTGAGAGGTGGCAAATGGAGTTTAATGCTGAAAAGTGTGAGGTGATTCACTTTGGAAAGAGTAACAGGCTTACAGAGTGTAGGGCTAATGGAAGGACTCTTGGTAGTGTCGACAAGCAGAGAGATCTTAGTGTACATGTGCATAGATCCCTGAAACTTGGCACCCAGGTTGATAAGGTTGTTAAGAAGGCATATGGTGTATTAGCTTTTATTGGCAAAGAGATTGAATTTTGGAGCCGTGAGATCATGTTGCGACTGTACAAAACTGTGATGCAGCCACACTTGGAGTATTGCGTCCAGTTCTAATTGCCGTATTATAAGAAAGATGTGGATGTACTGGGAAGGGTGCAGAGAAGGTTTACCAGGATGTTGCCTGGTATGATGGGAAGGCCTTATGAGGAAAGGCGAAGGGACTTGAGGTTATTTTTGTTAGAGAGGAGAAGGTTAAGAGCTGACCTAATTGAGGCGTACAAGATGATCAGAGGATTAGATAGGGTGGACAGTGAGAGCCTTTTTTCCTCAGATGGTGATGGCTAACACGAGGGGACATAGCTTTAAATTGAGGGGTGATAATTATAGGACGGATGTCAGAAGTAGGTTTTTTACTCAGAGGGTAGTAAGGGCGTGGAATGCCCTGCCTGCAGCAGTTGTGGACTGGCCAACTTTAAGAGCATTCAGATGGTCAGTGGATAGACATATGGATAATGTTGGAACAGTTTAGGTTAGAGGGTCATTAGATTGGTTCCATTGGTCAGTGCAACATCGAGGACCAAAGAGCCTGTACTGCGCTGTAATGTTTAATCTTCTATGTTCTAATGCTTCAACCTGTTGAAACAGTCAGCAAGTTTACTACTTTGTGCTTGGGTAGGAGTAGAGATCATATTGGTTGTCTTTTTTCATTATAAATTGTTTCTATCTTCCTTAGACCACCTTGGTGAGAATTAACTGCAGGGTCATGGCAGCCAGAGCTACACAAAAATAATTGAGAGGCACCAAGGTTAGATTGTAAACAAAAATAGGGAAGCTGAGTGGTGAAAAAGAATGAGGGTAGGAGAAATAATTTGTGCCTTAATATCATCAAAGGGAGGATATGCAGCATACTTTGAATGTGTTTGGAGGTGCAGGAAAGGAGAGCTGAGAGGAAAAATGGCCATAGTGGCGCTTGAAAATGGGGACTTTGAAAGTTGACCATTTCTAGTATCGTGTCCAGGAGTGTGTAAGATTTCAGTTAAGGAAACAGTGTTTAATTCATAGGATCATAGATTTGTATAGCAGAGAAAGAGGCCATTCTGCCTATTGTGCCAATGTTGGTCCTTTGAAAAGGCTGTCTGATTATCCCTGTTCCTTCCTCAAAGCCCTCTGTGTATTTGCTGCAGCTTCAATTTCCTTCTGAAATTTATTATTGAATCCACTCCATTGTTTCAGGCATTGTGTTCCAAACCCTCAGAATATGCTACGTAAAAGAAAACATTCTTATCTCTTACCTGGCTCTTTTGTTACGTATCTTAACTCTGCCTGTTCTTCCTGCCAATGAAAAGAGTTTGTTTATACTACCAAACTCCTTCATACTTTTGGAACCTCCATTAAATCTTCCCATAGTTGTCTCTGCTCCAAGGCGAACATTAAACATGTCGTTTAGCTGCAGTACATTTACTTTCTTCCTCCAAGTGGCGGCATGGTGATACACAGTGCCAGGGACCCAGTTTGATTCTCACTTGGGTGACTGCCAGTGCAGACTCTGCACATTCTCCCCTTGCCTGCGTGGGTTTCCTATGGGTGCTCCGGTTTCCTCCCACATTCTGAAAAGATGTGCAGGTTAGGTGGACTGGCCATGCTAAATTCTCCTTCAGTATAATCACTGGAGTGCAGTGATAAGGAATTGTCACAGAATCTTCACCGCATGTTACTGTAGGTCTACTTGTGAGACTAATAGGTAAATTTAAATTTAAGCCATTAATATATAGAACACTATAGCACAACTAGGCCCTTCGGCCCACAATTTGCGTCGATCATATCTGTACCTACTAGGCCATAGAACTATCTATAACCACCAATCCCATTAAATCCCATGTACTCATCCAAAAGACTTTTAAAAGACCCCAGCGAGTTCATCTCTACTACCACCGACGGCAGCCAATTCCACACACTCACCACCCTCCGAGTGAAAAACTTACCCCTGACATCTTCTCTGTACTTGCTTCCCAGCACCTTAAACCTGTGTCCTCTCGTAGCGACCATTTCAGCCCTAGGAAATAGCCTCTGAGAATCCACCCTATCTATACCTCAACATTTTATAAACCTTTATCAGGTCGCCTCTCAACCTTCGTCTCTCCAGAGAGAAGAGACCTACCTCCCTCAACTTATTTTCATAAGGCATGCCCCCCAGTCCAGGCAACACCCTTGTAAATCTCCTCTAGTATCCTCTCAATAGCTTCCACATCCTTCTTGTAGTGAGGCAACCAGAACTCCAAGTGGGGTCTCACAAAGCTCTTATAAAGTTGCAACATTACCTCCCGACTTCTAAGCTCAATCCCTCGACTAATGAAGGCTAACACACCATACGCCTTCTTGACCACATCCTCCACCTGTGAGGCTGATTTAAGGGTCCTATGGACCTGGACCCCAAGGTTCTTCTGTTCCTCAGCACTGTTAAGAGTCCTACCCTTTATATTGTACTCCTTCATTCCATTGTACCTGCTAAAATGAACCACTACACATTTATCTGCGTTGAAGTCCATCTGCCACTTCTCCGCCCAATCTTTCATCCTATCTATGTCATGCTGCAACTTCTGACATCCCTCCAGACTACACACAACACCACCAACCTTCGTAGCGTCAGTGAACTTACTAACCCATCCCTCCACTTTCTCATCCAGATTATTTATGGAAATGACAAATAGCAAGGGTTCCAGAACAGATCTGGGGCACTCCACTGGTGACTGACCTCCATGCAGAAAAAGACCCATCCACAACCACTCTTTGCCTTCTGCAGGCAAGCCAGTTCTGTTTCTACAGGCAACAGCCCGTTGGATCCCATGCCCTCTCACCTTCTCAAGAAGTCTTGCATGGGGGACTTTATTAAACGCCTTGCTGAAGGAAATATATTGTAAACATTTGCAGTCCCAGTACCGATCCCTGTGGAAGCCACTGGTTACAGGTCACCAATCTGAAAAAGAACCCTATATCCCCTGTACCATGTGCTGCTATTTTTGATGTGACACCTTATCAGATGCAGTTTGGAAATCCAAGTATACCACATCTTCAGATGCCCTTAATCCCAGCACCTTAATTTTCCACACATAACTAAAGTCCTTCATCTCTGGCATCATTCTAGTAATTTTCCTGTGCACTCTGTTTTAGAGTTTGCAAAGGTTTTTTTTTGGTTTCCCTAACTAATTAGGTGGAATAAAAATAGAAAATGCTGGAAGTACTCAGGAGATCAGGCAGTATTTGTGGAAGTGAGTTAACATTTCAAGTCAATGGCCTTTCATCAGACAGTCAGTGCAAATAAAGTTTGTTGTATGTTGGCCAGGAGTCACAGGCATGACTTAAACTGTATAATAATTTTAAAAACAAAATACTTTGATGCTGGAATCTGAAATAAAAACAGAAAGGTCTGACAGCATCTGTGGAGAGAGAATAGAACTGAAGTTTCAAATCTGGCCAACTTTTCCTGAGAGCTGGATAATCATTTGTTTACAATTATATAATTGCCACATACAGTATTCTAAGCAAAACTTTTATTGGGAGTTGAAACTATGAAGATTTTTCATATTCAATCATTGAAAGAGTGTTTTCCTCCTTGAAGCAGTGAAGGGATATGGGTATCTTAACTGGAGGTGTGCAAAAGTATGATGGAGTTTGGTCCTGTAGATATGCAAATACACGGTAAATCCTCTACAGTCACCAACAATTCATTAAGTGGGTGCAGCATAAATTCACCAGAATAAAACTGGGGACTCCAGGGTTAAATTATGAATACTGGTTGCGTAGCCTATCCTTGTATTCCCTGATTATAGAAGATTTGAGGGGCTGGTTAATCAAGGAGTTTAAGTTTAAAGATTTGGTAGGGTAATTGGGATGAGAATTTTTTTCCTCTGGTGGGGGAAGCTCAGAACAAGGCGGCACAATCTTGTTTGGAGTGAAATTGGGAAGAGGATGTTGATATCTGAAATCTTTTCTTCCCCAATGTCGTCATTCTTTCTAAAAGTCTGGATGCCCAGTCGGAACTCTTAAACATTAATTGATTTTTGTTGGGAATGAAGCAAAGGTGGGTAAATACAGTTGAGGTAAAGATCAGCCATGATTTAGTTGAATAGTGGAGCAGCATTGAGGGAGTGAATGGCCTTCTCCTCTTTCTAATTTTCCTGCGTTTCTATTTCTCTCACTACAATTACCCTACAATTTCTCCATGAGTTTCTCGCTGCCCCCGCAGCCCCCTTTCCCCCTCAAAAACCCACCTGCCACCATCCCTTCCTGCAGGTCCCTCACTCACTTTTCTTCTCTGCCCATTCTCATTCCCTCCCCTCTTTCTGTCCCCTCTTTTTTTCTCACTGCCTGTGTGCTGCCACCCGCCTTCCCCAGTCTTTTTCCCCAAACTCTGTCCAGTAATGGAGGTATTGTACATCATTGTCTGACTGTGTGGTATCATGTGTTGCAGGAGAACCAGGAAGAAGATGAATCAGCTGTCATTGAGAAGATATTGGCCATGCGCATTGTACAGAGGGAGGTGAGTCAAGAAGTTACAAAGCACTACGTATTAAATGGGGATATTTCCTGATACAAGGCAGCTAGCACCTACAAAATCCTTCTTCAAACTTTGATTGATAATTAGTTAAGATGAGGTGTTCCGTAACTGGGTTCCCTTGGTTGTCCTGTCTGAGAGAGGCTAAGGCCACAGGGAGGGGTCAGAGGGCTGTGCGGAGGAGTGAGCGTGAGTGGTGTTCTCATTAAAAGTAATAAAAAGGTAAGACTTGGTGGTATTTGTTGAATAGCAGGAACTGTATACATATAATGCATAGCAATATGTTTTAAGTTTATTCTTGTGTGTTTGTCCCTATTGTGCAGTAATCATTTGTTTGTCTCATTTGTTTGTGGTTTCATTCTTCACCAACATAATGTTTCTTAAGGGTTCTGTCAGTATTTTTGGGAGCTCAAAAGGGTTCCAAGGGAAAGCCTGACCTAAAAGAGACGTGTCTGGGTTTGAAGAACTGTGCAAGAACCACAGTAGCTTTTTGGTACAGGAAGAGAACAGAATGGGGATTGAATTAGAGTTGCACAGTGCCATGTGTTTGCGATTGTGTCCCAGTTTTCCACATAGTTGGTCTCGGTCAGAAGCTTCCTTTCCAAAGGAGTGTGGACAGGGGCGGGGGTAAGAGTTGAAGCATTCAAGACTGATTTTAATAGATTTTTGTTAGTTCAGGGGATCATGAAATGTTGATTAAAAGCAGGTAAGTGAAGTTATGGTACAGCTCAATTGTGATTTGACTAGCGACAGCAGAACTGGTTCATTGGACAGAATGATGTAGCTCCATTGCTCGTTTCTCTCTGGGGTGGCATAGTAGCACGTGGATAGCACTACTGTTTCCCAGCACTGAGGACCTGAGTTCAATTCTGGCTTGGGTCAATGTCTGTGTGGAGTCTGCATGCTGTCCCAGTTCTGCGTGGGTTTCCTCCAGGTGGTCTGGTTTCTTCCCACTGTCTGAAAGATGTGCTGGTTAGGTGCATTGGCCATGCTAAATTCTCTCTCCGTGTACACGGACAGGTGCTGGAATATGGCAACTAGGGGATTTTCATAGTAATTTCATTGTAGTGTTAATATAAGCCTATTTGTGACATTAATAAATAGACTTTTAAAATTTATGAAGAAACTTTTTAAAACTTTTCATTCCCCTCACAACTCAGACGTCACCCAATTTTGTGTTGTCTGCAAATTGGAAATATTACATTTAATCCCATGTCCAAATCATGCATGTAGATTTCAAAAAACTGGGACTCAAGCACTAATCACTGCAGTGCCCCTGTAGTCACAGCCTGCCAACCTGAAAGTTACCCATTTATTCCTACTCTACATTTTCTGCCCTTTAACCATGCCAATATATTCACCCCAATCCCATGTGCTCTAATATTGTTAACTAACCTTTTCTGTGGACCTTATCAGTTAAAATTGTTGATGAACTGGAATAATATTGGTAGTGAGGGGAAGTTGGAGTGTACTGTTAATTCAGGGTGTTTTTGTGTTAAGCAACTGTAATAAACCAGCACAGGAAACCATTTCTGTAGGTTTCCAATTCAGATTTACAGTGTGAATGAAGAGCAGTGGGCTGTTGCTGTGATGAACTGGGAAGAGCTTGCACTCTGTGCTAAGGAGTAAGAGCCTTTTCAAAGTCACAATTATGAAAGGACTTACAAGAGCGAATCATGAAAGATTTACTCCACTGGTGATTTAGTACTGAGGTGAATAGTTTCTGACTTTTTGATTTCATTTATTATTGTCACATTTATTAATATACAATGGAAGATATTGTTTCCTGTACACAATGCAGACAAAGCATACCATTCAGAGAGAAGGAAAGGAGAGAGTGCAGAATGTACTGTTACCGTCATAGCTAGGTTATAGAGAAAGATCAATTTAATGCAAGGTAAATCCATTCAAAAGTCTGATGGCAGCAGAAAAGAAGCTGCTCTTAAGTTGGTTGGTATGTGACCTCAGACTTTTAACAGGGACTGGGTGAAGGGATAAGAGCATCTTTGCTTTGATTAATGATGCATTTCTGCTAGTAGCCAGTGAAACCAAGTAAACTATGTAATTGAAAAGAAAATTGGAAAATATATATGGGAAACAATGCTGGAGGGGAAAGGGGATTAGAATATGGAGTTCCGTGGAATCACTTTGGGGCCTATGGATGCTGCCCAAGCTGAAATGACTGATTGTGTAAAGATTCGTTGAGCAGTGTGGGTGAACAATTTAAGACAAACCTTTTCATTGTCATTGACTTTCATTTTTGTGTTTTTCAACAGACTCCTGGTGGAAAGCCACAGGAAGTTGAAGAATTCTACGTCAAGTACAGAAATTAGTAAGTATTGGGGGTGAAGGAGAAAAATAGGATGTTTTCTGTCTCTGATTTTGCCATGTCTATGCATGAACAGGTATACAGTTTGGGTGAGGCAGGTTTGGTCTTGGTCCTCGATCAATGCAGGAAATTGCAGAGGCACTGGCTGTATTTTTCATCCAATCTTAGATTCGTGGTTGTGGTAGAGGGTGGAGAATGCAAATGTTACATTCTCGTTCAAAAAAAGGATGTAAGAATAAGCCCAGCAATTACAAGCCAGTCAGTTTTAAGATTGGTGATGGGAAAACTTATGAAACTATAGCCTGAATTTGGGACATAGATAGGTTGCAGAGCTGGGCCGTGAGGTGGCAAATGGAATTCAATACAGATAAGTGTGAGGTGATTCACTTTGGTGGGAATAACAGGCATATGAAATATAGGGCTAATGGAAGGACCCTTAATAGTGTTGTCGAGCAGAGGGATCTTGGGGTACAAGTACATAGCTCTTTGAAAGTTGGCACCCAGGTTGATAAAGTTGTTAAGAAGGCGTACGGTGTGTTAGCTTTTATTGGTAGAGGGATTGAATTTAGGAGCCGTGAGGTTATGTTACAACTGTACAAAACTCTGGTGCGGCCGCACTTGGAGTATTGCGTACAGTTCTGGTCGCCGCATTATAAGAAAGATGTGGAAGCATTGGAAAGGGTGCAGAGGAGGTTTACCAGGATGTTGCCTGGTATGGTGGGAAGGCCTTATGAGGAAAGGCTGAGGGACCTGAGGTTATTTTCATTAGAGAGAAGAAGGTTACGCGGTGACCTAATTGAGGCGTATAAGATGATCAAGGGATTGGATAGGGTGGATAGTGAGAGCCTTTTTCCTCGGATGGTGATGACCAACACGAGGGGACATAACTTTAAATTAAGAGGTGGTAGTTATAGGACGGATGTCAGAGGCAGGTTCTTTACACAGAGGGTGGTGAGGGCGTGGAATGCCCTGCCTGCAGCAGTTGTGGACTCGCCTACTTTGGGGGCATTCAAATGTTCGGTGGATAGGCATATGGATGATATTGGAATAGTTTAGGTTAGAGGGTCCGCTGGCCAGCGCAACGTCGAGGGCCGAAGGTCTGTAATGTTCTATGTTCCATGAATTTCATGCTCCTTCACTGGCTGGTTTTCTGGTGGCGTAAGAGTGAAATAAAAGGAACGTCCTGCTGGTTTGCCGCCTAGCCTGACCTCACTGGGAGGGAAAAGTTTTGGATAGACAGCTTGCTCCTTGCAGGATTTGAGGTCCTTATTGGTCAGATAAGGGCTGTTTTTGTCTGTATTTCCTGGGCATGATGGAATGGGAGGTTTGGGAGTAGGTGGGGGGAGGTCAGTATAGAACTTTAATATAGGGCATAGACAGATTGGTGCAATGGATAAGTATTTGGCAGAAATTTTGCAGAGAAAAGAGATAATGCATTTTGGCAGGAAGAACTTGGAGAGGCAATATAAAGTGTTAAACTCTGTGTTCAGGAGGAAAAGGACCTGGTTGTTTATGTGCATAACTCATTTAGGTGGCTGGACAAGTTGAGAGCATGGCCAATAACGCATACAGACAGTATCCTAAGCTTTATCAATAGACGCTTGTACAAGAGTGAGGAAGTGTTCTTGAACTTGTGTACGATACTAGTTGGTCCTCACCAAGAGCATTGCATACAGTTCTGGACTCTGCATTTTAGGAAGAATGTGAAGACATTGGAGAGAATGCAGAAGAAAATTACGAGAATGAATCATCAGTAATCTTAGATCTGTCTGTCAGGAGAGAAACATAGATAACATTCTGATCATGAGCCCTTCATCAGAACTAAGAGGAGGGAGAATGTTCGAACAAAAGAAGCTGCAACATGCCCAACTAGAAGATGAGATGCTCCTTCTCGTGTTTGTGCCAAGCTCCACTGGAGCATTGCAGCAGTTGTGTGGGTGTAACATGTGCAATGTTAGCTTTGCATGGCTCAGTGATAGATCTCTCATTTTTAAGTCAAAAAGTCATGGGCTCAAGCCCCTACTCCAGACTGCACAATCCAGGTTGTACTGAGGATGTGTTGTTCTGTCAGAAATGCTGTCTGCTGGATCAGAGGTTTCTATTTGCACCCTCACTGTAAGAGCAGGAGAGTTTCCCTGGTATCGTTGCCAATATCTATCCCCCAACCAATAACAAAAAATCAATTAGCTGGCCTGTTTTGCAGTTAGTGGGATATTGAAAGCTGATGTTCTTACATTACAACAATGACTACACTTCATTCGCTATAGGAAGCTTTTTTCCGATTTGACTGGATAAAAATAGATGCCTTTATTCTTTAGCATACAGTCAGCGCAATCTTCCTTTATGTTTCAGCTCCTATCTGCACTGCAAATGGGCAACGGTGGAGGAACTGGAGAAGGACAAAAGGATTCATCAAAAAATCAAACGTTTCAGGACCAAAAGGGCCCAGATGAAGAACCTTTTTGTTGAGGTAATGAGGATGCTGGATACTAGTTGGTTGGTTATCAGGCTCTATGTTTAGAGTGCATTCAAATTGTAAAAATGTTTCAGTTTTCCTTCATTATGGATCAAATCTTTGTCTTCTGTGTCAATTAAGCCAGCTGTTGTCTTTCTTTTCAGAATAAAGACCATCACCTTCCAACCTGGTTTGAGATGTAGCTTGTGTATAATTGATGAATGTAGGTAAAGAGTTTGGCGGTTAGATATTCACACCGAACACAAACTCTTCGACAGCAGCTTTCCAGACAGTAAGATTGTTGGGATTGAAGTTAAATTGCTGAAGGGTGTGCGTTTTAGCCTTTGGTTTAGAATATTACCACAGTGCATTTATATCTAGGGCTCTCAGCCTTCATTGTGTAGATACTCGAACCATGTTTAAGTAGGTTTCTGCGTTTACTTAAACGCAGCATCCTCTGCTAACAGGATGGCAGTACAAACTCTATTATTGCTTGTCATCAACTCCTCTGCCACGCGATGTGCTGCTGAAGAATCCTTGATGTTGGGGTTTCTCCATTTTCCTGTTAGAGGTTAATCCAAAAAATGGATAATGCAGAATGTGGATTGATTCATCAACTTACTCCCTGATCCTGGAAGGGCAATAGGCAAAGATTAATTTAGTAGAACAGTGCCTTCACTTGCTTCTTGAGAGCACAGAACTCTCACCCATTCATCTCCTTTTTATATTGCTCCTTAAAATAAGGATCCTATTCAAAGACTACCTTGTCAAAATGCCTTCCTCAAACAACATCAACTGGTCATCTTTAATTGCTGCTTATGCAATGTGAGCAGATTTTGGGATGCTGTATGGAAGGTAGAATGTGAAAGACCAGCCACAATAGCAGGTAAAGAACAAAGAAAATTACAGGTCCTTCGGCATTCCAAGCCTGCACTGACCGACTTAACTAAAACTCCCCAACCTTCTGAGGACCATCTTATTTATTTATTTGTTAAGATGCCCCTTAAAAGCCACTATTATATTTGCTTCCGCTACCTCCCTTGGTAACGGGTTCCACGCACCTATAACCTTTGTGTGAAAAATCTGCCTCATACATCTCCTTTAAACTTTCCCCCTCACACCTTAAACCTATGCAACCTGGTAATTGACTCTTCCACCTTCGGAAAAAGCTTCTGATTATCCACTCTGTCCGTGCCTCTTATAATCTTGCAGACTTCCGCCATTTCAGTGAGAACAAACCAAGTTTCTCCAATCTCTCTTCACAGCTAATGCCTTCCATACCAGGCAACATCCTGGTAAATTTTTTCAGTACCCTGTCCAAAGTCTCCACATCCTTCTGGTAGTGTGACGACCAGAAGTGAACACTATATTCCAAGTGCAGCCTAACTAAGGTTCTATAAAGCTGCAACATATCTTGCCAATTTTTAAACTCAATGCCCTGGCCGATGAAGGGAAGCTTGCCGTTTGCCTTCTTAACTGCCTTCTCCACCTGTGTTGCCACATTCAGTGACCTATGTATCTATGCACCCAGATCCCTCTGCCTATCAGTTCTCTTAAGAGTTCTGCCATTTACTGTATAAGTGAGACAGGCACAGTCAAATAATGTTTTAAGTAGAAGTAGGCTTGTTAGAGTTTTGACAGCTTATTGGTGGAGGAGGAGACCAGAAGGTATTCTTTACTCAGGTTTTTGATTTATTCATAGTGAATCATTAAAATGTATAGCCCATAACTCAACAAGCCACTGCCAGTGTTCCTATATGTGCTTAAATAATTATCCTGTGAATGCCCCCATCTCTGTACATATGACAATTTATAAAATTAATAAGGTGTTCTTCATGATAGTACAAATATGAGGTTGGAAACTTTTTTCAGGATCATATGTATCACCAAAGTTTCAAACAGACTAATTTACTGTCAGACTGTTGCCAGGGAGAGAGATAGAGTTTGTAGCTAGAAAATAGCATTTGGAATGGGGATCAAAAGCAATGACATTGATCTTAATATTTAATTAGAGGAACTCTCTGCCCATCCAGTACTGAATATCGGATAGGCAGTCTGATAAATTAGCAGCAGTGGAGGAGTTGAGGTGTTTTAATTGTGACTTATAAAGATTCTAAAGGGTGAGAGATTTGTTTTTACAGTAAATCTAAATGATTGCATTATTTATGCTAGTCATTTGTTGAAAGTATATAGAATAAAAACATTCTTTAACATTAAATTTGTGTGTATTGGCTTTAAATTGTGTGTAAAGTGCCCTATCCACGGAGAAAATAACAACGTAGTGGGAGTGTTAAAAAGAAATTGGAGCAATCCCTGATTGATCTTATTGTGGAAACATGTAGGCTTGTGGCAATATGCATGTCATGTTTGGGGTTGATATGAGGAAATTATTCATTGTAATCAGCACACAAAATCATCTCGTAGAGGACAAAACTTGGAATCGCTGGGATAGCTGGAAACTTGTAGGGTTATCGTAGATTGGGTGGGTTAATTGCTTCCCTCATCCGTAGTTATTCTATGATTAGGTGCTAATTTGGGAGCTGAACAAGTTGGATGAAGTGAATTGGCATTCTCCTTCCTACATTTTTGTATTTTGAATCTTTCAGTTGTAAACACCTGTGGCATACAGCAGTGGGGTGCGGTGGTTATCATTTCTGCCTCATAGCACCAGGGACCTGGGTTCAATTCCAGTCTTGGGTGTTTGTCTGTGTGGAACATGCATGTTCTCCCTATGCCTGTGTGGATTTCCTCCAGGTACTCCAGTTTCCTCTTTCAGCCTAAAGATGTTCAGGTTAAGTGGATTAACCGTGCCTTAAGAGGTGACCTTATTGAGGCATACAAGATGATCAGAGGATTAGATAGGGTGGACAGTGAAAGCCTTTTTCCTCGGATGGTGATGGCTAACACGAGGGGACATTGCTTTAAATTGATGAGTGATAATTATAGGGCGAATGTCAGAGGTAGGTTCTTTACTCAGAGGGTAGAAAGGGCATGGAATGTCCTGCCTGCAGCAGTTGTGGACTCGGCAACTTTAAGGGCGTTCAAATGATCAGTGGATAGGCATATGAATAGCATTGGAATAGTTTAGGTTAGAGGGTCATTAGATTCATTCAATTGGTCAGCGCAACATCGAGGGCTGAAGGGCCTGTACTGCACTGTAATGTTCTGTGTTTTATATTCTAAATTGCCCCTTAGTGTCGGGGGATTAATAGGGTCAATATGTGGGGTTATGGGAATAGGATCTGGGTTGGATTATTATTTGTGCAGGCTAATGGGCCAAATGGCCTCCTTTTGCACTGTAGGATGATTCTGTGAACATCAATATGAGGGAGACATATTAGTGCAGTGAAATAATGTCAAACATCAAGCTTAGTTGTGTTTTCTGCCAATCCTCCAGTCACATCTTTGACTGTTCTCTCTGAACTGCCTGCTGTCTCTCCTCGTTGAAATGTTCAGCTAAATCGTGCAGATTGGTGGGGAATCCTAAAGATGAATTATTTCATAGTAGCAGCTTATTAACTGTTCATCAACTTGGTTTTCATAGAGTTCAAGATTAATTACATGCATGTCAGTGCTGTCAACTGGTCATTTCTTTGTTGCTAAAGGTCATTTGTGTGAATCATATCTAATTGGAACTACCCATGTGTGGGGGGGCCTCTTGGTCCAGAAAGTAGGGTTTCCCTGTAGACCCTCTGCGTGTTAGGAATTGTCATTGATGGACCCTCCCCTCTCCCACTCCAGGTAAGGGCAGTCACTTTATGCTGCCTGCCCCCCAGTAGAGGCTGTTGTCATGGGACTTTCTCCCCTTTCCCCAGAAAAAGGGGCCACGGTGTCTTCAGGATTAGAGAACTGAAATGAAATAAAAATGGAGATTAAGCCTTTGGAACTGCTGTTCTGTAATTACTTTTAAAATGTTTTCTTCATATTTGTTTAAAATTATTGCTTGTCTTCAAAATTCATTCAACTGTTCAAAGGCAGCAATTAAAACAAAGTGAAATTTTTAAAATTAATTTGTGTCTTTACACTTATTAAGTTTAATTTGTTTGTCTAACCATTCTCCTGTCTACAAGGTGAATTGTAAATGAGGACAAATTAGATAGTGCTGAATCCTGACGTGTTATTAATTTATTTTATAAATTAGATTAATAGATGGCTAAAACGACATGAACTGAATTTTAAGCAACTTGTTTATTATTTTGATTGCTTATCCTGATATTTAACCTTCTCTAAATGCATTGAGTAGAATATTTCTGCTCAATTAACATATAATTAAAAAGATCCAAATAAGTATAAGTGTCTAGGTTAAAGCTGAAACCAAGTTTTGAAAGCAGATAAGTCACTGACTAACCAATTGCAGCTTTCGCTTCCCCTGGAAGTTGCTGTGAAGTTGCTGTATTAATGGTAACTGGACTGGACTATTTTCATATTCTAACATCATTTACATGATGAACTGCTCATCTTTTCTTCCAGCCGGATGAGGAGCCCTTTAACCCAGATTATATTGAAGTAGACAGGATCCTGGATGTGGCACATACAATAGATGCTGAAACTTCAGAGGTGGGTAACTGCATTATCCTGGTTTCCTTTCCTTATCCTTAGATAGTTATGGGGTGGTATTATTTATGTATTTGAAATGTTAGAGCAGGATTTGAAGTGGTCAAAAGAGAGGAACTCTCCTCCCTGATGGAGGAGACTAGAACAACAGTGTGCAATCTTACAGTTCAAGCTAGGCTATTTAGAAGTGAGCATTTTTCCACACAAAGTGTGGTGTAAACGTGGAACTCAATCCTTGAAAAAGCTGTGGATGCTGGGACACTTTAGAAACTTTCAAGACCAAAACCAGCAGATGTTTATTAGGTTAGAGGGCTTTAGGGTTATGGAGTAAAGATGGGTAAATCAAACTAAAGATACAGATCAGCTATTGATCAGTTGAATGACAGGAGAATCTCTAGGGTAGAATGGCCTCCTCACATTCTAATGCAGCAGTGAGCTAAGTGATTTCTAAAAGTTCTTTTCTTGGTTTTTGTGCAGTGCAATGGTTTCCTGAGAATGTTAGGCCAGGAAAGCAGAGTAGAGGCACAGTGGACTGAGACCCTTCATCAATGAACTAGCTGTGGGATGTTGAGAATTGGGATTTGGTGCTATATTGTTCTACGGGCTGGTCTTCCATCTTCCACCCTCCATAACCATTAGCTCATCCAAAACTCTACTATCTGTGTCCCAGTTCACACCAAATCCTGTTTAGATATTACTCTTCTGCTTTTTCACCTACACTAACTCCTGATTGGGTAACACATCAGTTTTAAAATTCTAAGTTTTATTTTCAAATCCCTCCATGGCCTTGTCTTCCTATCACTGTAGCCTTCAAGAAATATAAATAATGAATTAAATTTTTAGCTTAACTACTTAAACTTCTTGACATAATTACAAATAACAGTTAAGTGATACTTCTAAACATAAAACCTAATTAGTTCAATAAACACAAAGAAGGCAGGACAGTATTGATGTGTTGCAGCTGTTGCATGTGGTAGCATGCAAGAGTACTGATATGTTTAACAGTAACCAGTGTAACAGGGAGGGACAGGATACACAAACACAAGTGTTTTCCAGCAAATATTGTCAGAGGCTAGATAAAGTAGTAAATCAATTTGCCTTTGAGCCCCTTTTGTCATTCCATAAGATCATGTCTAAATTCTAAAGATATACAACCCTTTGATTGTAAATGATTGCCCCTTACCCTGAAACTGTGTCTCCACGTTCTAGATTCCCCAACAAGGGAAACAATGTCTTCATTAATTGAGGGATTGAGTTTAGGAGTCAGGAGATAATGCTGCAACTTTATAAGACCCTTGTCAGACCCCACTTGGAGTACTATGAGCAGTTCTGGTCGCCTCACTACAGGAAGGATGTGGAATCTATTGAGAGGGTGCAGAGGAGATTTACAAGGATCTCCTGTTGCCTGGATGAGGAGGCATGCCTTATGAAGATAGGTTGAAGGAGCTAGGTCTCTTCTCTGGAGAGATGAAGGTTGAGAGGTGACTTGATAGAGGTTTATAAGATGTTGAGAGGAATAGATAGGGTGGATTCTCGGAGGCTATTTCCCAGGGTTGAAATGGTTGCTACGAGAGGACACAGGTTTAAGGTGCTGGGCAGCAAGTACAGAGGAGATGTTAGGGGTAAGTTTTTCCACTCAGAGGGTGGTGGATGAATGGAATCAGCTGCCGTTGGTGGTGGTAAAGGCGAACTCGCTGGGGTCTTTTAAAAGACTTCCGGATGAGTATATGGGATTAAATGGGATTGGGAGTTACAGATAGTTCTATGGCCTATTAGGTATGGGTATGATCGGCGCAACTTGTGGGCCGAAGGGTCTGTTTGTGCTGTAGTGTTCTATGTCTATGTTCTATGTTCTAATGTCTCAGTGTCTGAAAGTGGAGTCGAAGCCCAAAATCCACCATGATCACATTGAATGATGGGGCAGTGTGATTGACAGCATGATCTTTTCCTGTTCCTATTTCTGTTTTTATCTCAACAGCCCTCTAATTCCCGAAATTTATCCACTTGTCTCTCTTTTCAAGACATACTGTGAGTCGACCGATTTGCCCTTTGAGCCTGCTTCATCGTTCACTAAGATGATGCCTGATCTTCACTCCACCTTCCTGCTCTTTCCTCATTTTGCTTAATTCCCTTGGTATCCAAAAATCCAATTACATCTGTCTTGAATATATTCAGTGGTGGAGCATTCAGTTCTGCTGGGTAGAAATTCAAAGATTCACATTTTATGAAGACATTTATCCTCATCCCATTTTGAAGTAGTCAACTCTTTATTCTGTATCTATGACCCTGTGTTCTATGTTCCTGAGCCAGGGAAACAATTTCTCAGCATCTAATGTACCAATGGTATTTTATATGTTTCAATTAGATCACCACTTGTTCTTCTAAACTCTTTAAAATCTGCATCTTCATAGAGTCATAGCAGTTTACAGTGTGGAAACAGTTCCGATGGCCCAATTTGTCCATGCTGCCCCTTTTTAACCACTAAGCTAGTTCCAGTTGCCCACGTTTGGCCCATCTTACCGCTGTAATGGTCTGAAAACCTTTTAAAAGACAGAATTCGATCAAGATTTTGCCATAATATCTCCTTATGTGGTTCAGCGCCAGTTTTTATTTGATAACATGCCTGTGCAGTGCTTTAGGATGATTTACTTCACTAAAGTTGCTGTATAAATGCAATTTGTTGTTGTAGTTAGGAAGCAAATCTGCTCTCAGCTATAGAGCCATGAAGAAAATAGAAAGCAAGAAAAAGAGGACACAGCATTCTGTTTTAGTTCCAGGATTGATGGAAGGAAATAGCATCTATATTTGACAGCTGTTGAAAGCTTGGGTGGTATCTTCACTATTAGGAAGTGTGCATTAAATTCAGAGCCTGTGGTTGTGCCAGGCCTGATGTCACTTCTGTGCTCCCTCTGAGATTCTGCACATTTGGACAATTTATTGCATGTTTACAGCCCTGTCTTACACAGAACCTATCTGTTCTAAACGTGAATGAATATATTTCACTTAATTTGGGAAGGTAACTGTTGTTTTCAAGTTTGCAAAATGTATCAGTGAATCAAGAGACCCACCTGTGATGAAATTATTACTGACTACCTAAGCTCAATTACAAAGCAGCGATAAACTGTTCTACTTCTTATAGTTATATAATCTTGGTGGCTTTGCTGACTTAATCTTGTAGAATCATTGAATGATAGCGGGCCATTCAGCCCATCATAGTGTGGCCAGTCAGCCCGTTATTCTTGTGCCATCTCTTTTAAAGAGCTGTCTAATAAATTCAATTTTCCAGTTTCTTCCCCAAAGTTCTGCAGCCTTCACCCTTTCAAGTATTTATCTAGTTCCATTTTGAATGTTATTATTGGATTGATCAGCTCATCCCTCAGTCTTCTCTCTGCTCCAGTGACAACCCAAGCCTATCCAACTCCTCTTCATAACTTAAATGTTCCATTCCAGTCAACATCCTGGTGAATCTCCTCTGCACCCCCTCCAGTGCAATCACATTTTTACTATAACATGGTGACCAGAACTGTACACAGTACTCTAGATATGGTCTCACCAAAGTTTTATACAACTTCAGTGCACTTCAGGAAGACATTTTGGCCTAAGATTTGATTTTAATTTGATTTGTTATTGTCAGATGTATTGGTATACAGTGAAAAGTATTTTTTCTTGTGCGCTGTGCAAAGTACATAGGGGAGAAGGAAAGGGGAGGATGCAGAATGTGGTATTATAGTCATAGCTAGTGGGCAGAGAAAGATCAACTTAATATAAAGTAGGTCCATTCAAAAGTCTGATGGCAACAGGGAAGAAGCTGTTTATTGAGTCGGCTGATACATGATCTCAAATTTCTGTATCTTTTTCCTGATGGAGGAGGGTGGAAGAGAGTATGTCCATGTTGTGTGGAGTCCTTGATTATGCTGGCTGCTTTTCTGAGGTAGCATGAAGTGTAGACAGAGCCAGTGGATGTGAGGCTGGTTTGCATGATGGTGCGAGCTACGTTTATAGCTTCTTGCGGTCTTGGTCAGAACAGGAGCCATATCAAGCTGTGATATGTCCAGAAAGGATGCTTTCAATGGCGCATCTGTAAAAGTTGGTGAGAGTCATAGCGGACATGATGAATTTCCTTAGCCTCCTGAGAAAGTAGAGGCATTGGTGGGTTTTCTTAACTCTAGTGTTGGTGTGGAGAGACCAGGACATTTTGTTGGTCACATAGAAACTTGAGGCTGTCAGCCATTTCCCTTCATTCCCATTGGTATAGACGGGCACATTCTCCACTATGCTTCCTGAAGTCAATGACTATCTGCTTTGTTTTACTGACATTAAAGGAGAGATTACTATTGCCGCAGCAGTTCACTAGATTCTTTTTCTCTTTCCTGTACTCCGTCTCACCATTGTTTGAGATATAACTCAGTGGTGTCATCAGCAAACTTGAAAATCAAGTTGGGAGGGGGATTTGGCCACACAGTCATAGGTGTGTGGATTAGGAAGACTAGGATCCAGTTGCAGAAGGGGGAGCAGAGCCCAAGACAATGGGGTTTGGAGATGAGTTTTGTAAGAATAATGATGTTGAGATATACCAAAAAGATCCCATGGCCCAGACTCTGAGGATGTTCAAACTTACCTCGCAGTTCATTGATTGTAAGAGGTTGAAGAGTAATCTAATTAAGGTGTTTAAAATAAATAAAGAGACTTGATAGGTTATAGCTAGAAATAAATGATTTGCTCTGGTGGGAAAGATAGAATTTTAAGATTAGAGCTACGCTGGTTAGAAGTGAAACCAGAAGCCCTGATTCCAAGACTGAGTTCAATAGATTGTCCTTGAGAAAAGGTAATGAGGATATGGTGAAAAAATGGGTAAATGAAGCTGAGCTACTCATCAGTGGTAATCTCAGAATAACGGGAAGTAGACCAGTGATTAATATTTGATATTTTCTGTTTCCCAAGCCTGTGACTCATTATTTGGTGAAATGGTGCTCTCTACCTTATGAAGAAAGTACTTGGGAGCTGGTGGAAGATATTGATCCAGCCAAGATACAGGAATACGAGGGTTTGCAGGTCATTCCTGAAGTCACAAACTTGGTAATGAGATTGAGCTTGTTTCGATGTATGTGATGTAATTTGTTAATCAGTTCTAATCCAGATGAGCTGTACCAAGTGGTCCACAGTGTGACCAACTCCTTTTGTACAGAACGAGTTCAGTGGGATCAATGAAAAGGATAACCGATTGTAATGCTCACTGGTAAAGTGCCTGGTGGTAATTTCCTGTTCCATTGCTGTGTATAAAAGGACAGTTCTGTGAACTGGAGAACCAAAAATGGATGAAAAATTAGTGCACTTCTGTCTGTGATGTTAATATAGAACATAGAACAATACAGCACAGAACAGGCCCTTCGGCCTTCGATGTTGTGCCGACCAAAATAAAAAGCAATGCCCCTCCTAACTAAACCATTCCCTTCTCATCCATATACTTATCAACTAACCTCTTAAACGCCACCAAACTTGGCGCATCTACAACAGCTGCAGGCAGGGCATTCCACTCCCTATCACTCTTTGAGTAAAGAACCTACCTCTGATATCCGTCCTATAACTCATACCCCTTAATTTAAAGCTGTGTCCCCTCTTGCTAGCTTTCTCCATCCTAGGAAAAAGGCTATCACTGTCCACCCTATCCAAACCGCTAATCATCTTATATGCTTCAATAAGATCCCCCCTTAGCCGCCTCCTTTCTAACGAAAACAACCTCAAATCCTTCAACCTCTCTTCATAGGACCTGCCCTCCATACCAGGCAAATCCTGGTAAACCTCCTCTGTACCCTCTCCAATGCCTCCACATCTTTCTTATAATGTGGGGACCAGAACTGCACAGAATACTCCAAGTGCGGCCGCACTAGAGTTTTGTACAGTTGCAACATGATGCTGCGGCTCCTAAATTCAATCCCCCTACCAATCAAAGCTAAGACTCCATATGCCTTCTTAACAACTTTATCCACTTGACTGCCTACTTTCAGGGATCTATTGACACATACACAAAGATCCTTCTGTTCCTCAACACTATTAAGAGCCCTACCATTAGCCCTATACTCTACACATTTATTGTTCCTGCCAAAGTGCATTACCTCACACTTTTCCACATTAAACTCCATTTGCCACCTCTCGTCCCAGCTCTGCAACTTGTCCCAGTCACTCTGTAAACTAAAACACCCCTCTTCACTATCTACCACACCACCAACTTTAGTATCATCTGCAAATTTACTGATCCATCCCTCAATACCCTCATCCAGATCATTTATAAAAATTACAAACAGCAGGGGCCCCAAAACAGACCCCTGAGGCACACCACTCGTCACCGAACTCCCCGATGAATATCTCCCATCAACCACCACCCTCTGTCTTCTATCTGCCAGCCAATTCCTAATCCAATTAGCTAAATCACCCTCTATTCCACACATCTGCATTTTCTGTAGAAGTCTTCCATGGGCCACCTTATCAAAGCCTTACTAAAGTCCATATATACTACATCAACCGCCTTACCCCCATCCACCTCTCTGGTCACTTTCTCAAAAAACTCAATGAGGTTAGTAAGGCATGACCTACCCTTCACGAAAACATGCTGACTATCCCCAATCAATTCATTTCTCTCCAAATAACTATAAATCCTATCCCTAATAATTCTCTCCAATACCTTGCCCACAACAGAAGTAAGACTCACTGGCCTAGAATTCCCAGGAAGGTCTCTCTTCCCCTTCTTAAACAATGGGACCACATTCGCTATCCTCCAGTCCTCCGGAACCACACCCGTAACCAATGAGGACCTGAAGATCAGAGCCAGAGGCTCTGTAATCTCCTCTCTTGCCTCCCAGAGAATCCTAGGGTAAATCCCGTCCGGCCCAGGGGACTTATCCAACTTCAACCCTCGAGAATTTCTAACACATCCTCCCTATCTACTACAATACTCCCCAATTTGCAACCCTGTACCTCAGTGCTCTCCACAGCTACATTTCCAGCACTCTGCGTGAATACCGAAGAGAAATATTTATTCATTGCCTCACCAATCTCTTCAGGCTCCACGCACAACTTCCCACTGCTGTCTATGACTGGACCTAATCTTGCCCTAACCAATCTTCTATTCTTAACATATCGAAAGAAAGCTTTAGGATTCTCCTTAATCCTATCAGCCAACATCTTCTCGTGTCCCCTCTTAGCTCTCCTCAATTCACTTTTTAGCTCCTTCCTGGCTACTCTATAGCTATCCATTGCACTAACTGAGCCTTCAAGCCTCATCCTGACATAAGCCTCCTTTTCCTTCTTAACCAGCAAATCAACTTTTTTCGTACACCAAGGCTCTCTTACTCGACCATTTCCTCCCTGCCTGACAGGGACATACTTATCAAGGACTCGCAGCAGCTGCTCCTTGAATAAGCACCACATTCCAGATGTTCCCAGTCCCTGTAGTTTCCTAGTCCAATCTATGCCCCCTAATTCTCTCCTGATGGCCTCATAATTACCCTTCCCCCAGCTATAACTACAGCCCCAGCTTCATGCCTATCCCTGTCCATCACTAAGGTGAACGTAACCGAATTGTGGTCACTATCACCAAAATGTTCACTAACTTCCAAGCCTAACACCTGGTCTGGCTCATTGCCCAGCACCAAATCCAAGGTAGCCTCACCTCTAGTTGGCCTATCTACATACTGAGTCAAAAAACCTTCCTGCACACTCTGTACGAAAACTGACCCCTCTAACGAGCTAGAGCTATAGCTATTCCAATCAATATTAGCAAAGTTAAAGTCCCCCATCACAATTACCCTACTACTTTCACTCCTAATCAGAATTGACTTTGCAATCCTTTCCTCAACCTCTCTAGAACTATTAGGAGGTCTGTAAAAGACTCCCAACAGGGTGACCTCTCCTCTCCTGTTTCTAATCTCAGCCCATACTACCTCAACAGACAAGTCCTCATCAAACTTCTTTTCGATCACCGTGATACAGTCTTTGACCAGTAACGCCACTCCTCCCCCCCTTCTACCCCCTTCTCTACTCCGACTAAAGCATTTGTACCCCGGAACCTGCAACATCCATTCCTGTCCCTGCTCTACCCAAGTCTCTGAAATGGCCACAACATCGAAGTTCCAGGTACTGGTCCAAGCTGCAAGTTCCTCCCCCTTATTGCGAATACTCCTTGCATTAAAGTATACGCATCTCAAACCATGCCCCACCCCACCCGTACGCCGCTGTGTTTTACAACTCTCCTCTATAACCCCCTTACTCTCATCCCTCTCGGCACCCCAACTACTTAGGATCCCACCCCCCTCCCCGAATCAGTTTAAAGCCCCCATCATAGCCTTAGCAAATTTTCCCCCCAAGATATTAGTCCCCCTCTGGTTCAGGTGTAGACCATCTCTCTTGAAGAGGTCCCACCTATCCCAGAATGAGTCCCAATTGTTAAGGAACCTGAACCCCTCCCTCCTGCACCATCCACGCAGCCATGAGTTCAAACTATCCCTTTCTCTGTTCATCTCTAAACTATCTCTTGGCACAGGCAAGAGTCCAGAGATAACCACTCTGCCTGTTATGGACCTAAGCTTCCACCCTAACTCCATAAATTTCTGTTTAATATCCCCTTCCCTTGTCCTACCTACATCATGTGTCCCCACATGAACAATGACTTGGGGCTGACTCCCCTCACCCTTAAGAATCCTAAAAACCCGATCTGCAACATCCTGGACCCCAGCCCCTGGGAGGCAACACACCAGCCCTGAGTCCTGTTTATTACTATTTACCCTCCTATCTGTCCCTCTAACTATGGAGTCTCCTATAACTAGGCCTAATCTCTTCGATTGATGAAAGCTAATTAGTTATTCTAATATAAGGACCAATAATTGGAGTAGAACTGATGACTTTATATACACGGTTCCCAGAGCCCTTCATCTTGCGGGTTTTCCTTGCCCTATGTCTCGTTCTGTAATTGATAGAGATTGTTTGCAATGATGAGTTGACAACTCTTATCATTGTATCATGTGAATATAAAGATGGTATGAAGGTGAACCTCAGACTTTCTATCATAGAGCAGTACTCTGTGTTGTGATTGGTGCATACACTGGCTGCAACAGGCCGGGCTGAGAATTCTGTTTTCACATGGTATTGTTGACACAATTACGTGAGAGAACAATTTGATTGTTTGCTACGTTGTGTGTCTTGAAGCATTTGACAGGAAATCAGGCCTGTGTACAGACAGGAAATGCATGTGTGAAGTTTCAGTTCTTCCTGCCTCTCTCATGTGCTTCCTATGCTTGAAACAGGAGCGTCCTCCTGCTGAAACTTGGAAAAAACTGGAGCTGTCACGACCATACAAGGCAGACAATAAACTCAGGGAGTACCAGCTGGAGGGAATGAATTGGCTGCTCTTCAACTGGTACAACAGGTGAGTGTCTAACCATTGGCGTTCCTTCACATTTTCTGCAGCTTTCTGAATACATTCGTGACTGTGCTCTCTCTCTCTTCTCTTTATGAAGGTTGTTGTTTGCACTTAAGAATCACTCTGTCAATTGTTTCAATCAAAACTTTACCCATTTCAATTTCTTTTTAAATTGGAGGGAGGGTTTCAGGTGACTAGAGATAGGGAAGGTGAAATCAAGGAGGAATTTAAAAACAGACCCTGGCCTAGCAGGATGCAGCAGAGATATGGGAATACTACCAGTCTGCAAGCCATACCCCATACCAATTTGGAATTATATCTCCATTTCTTCGCTGTCGCTGGGCTCATCCTGGAACCCCCTTCCCAACAACTGTAGGTATAATTACACCACATAAACTGCAACAGTTAAAGAAGATGCCTTGCCAATACCTTTTCAACACAACTGGAGATGGGCAATTAATGGTGTTCACTGCCAGAAATGCACACATCCCATCAACAAATTAAAAAGAAGAAAGCTGCCAATATTTGGTAGTGGAAACTTTCCGTTCTTCTCCGCAGAGGTGACCAAGCTAAACCTGCAGCATGCACAGCTTTCAGCATTGGGTGTCCATTGCCACAGTCTTGCGAGGGATCAGATATGAGCAATGCAGCCATGAGTGATGCAGAGAGTCAACAGTCCTCTTCTGTCCCAGGATCGACTGTTAAATTCAGCTCTTTCATTTTGGCTAACTGATGAATAGAAGCAATGAGCAAATAAAGGAAGAGAGAGAGAAATGCATGGATGGAAATCTAATACCGATGCTTGTCTTTTGTTTTTGTACCTTTTCACCAAAACACTATACTGTACCCAAAAAAAAAAGCAGATGCTGGAAATCTGAAACAGAAAATGCTGGAAACACTTCTGTGGAGAACAGAGAAGAATTAATATTTCGTGTATGGAACTGTTAGAACTCTCTCAGAGAAGGGAAGATTGAGAGTTTTTATAGAGGTATTTAAAACCATGAAGGTTTTTGCCAGAATAGGTTAAAATTCTTCTCAGTGCTGCTTGAATCGGGAAGCTAAGGAGACAAATTTAAAGTGATTGGCAAAGAAACCAGAGGTGATGTAAGAAGATACTCTTTGCTGGCGAGTGATGACGATGTGGAATGCATTGCCTGAGAATATAGAACATAGAACATTACAGCGCAGAACAGGCCCTTTGGCCTTTGATGTTGCGCCGACCAATTAGGAACAAGCAGTGACCCTCTAAATTAAACCATTCCCCTTTCATCCATAAACTTATCAACTAACCTCTTAAACACCACCAAACTTGGCGCATCTACAACTGACGCAGGCAAGGCATTCCATACCCTTACCACCCTCTGGGTAAAGAACCTACCTCTGATATCCATCCTACAACATCGAAGGCCGAAGGGCCTGTTCTGTGCTGTATTGTTCTATGTTGTTCTATGTTGTTCTATAACCACCACCCCTTAATTTAAAGCTATGTCCCCTCGTGCTAGCTTTCTCCATCCTCGGAAAAAGGCTATCACCGTCCACCCTATCTAAACCTCATCATCTTATATGTTTCAATAAGGTCTCCTCTTAGCCGCCTCCTTTCTAACGAAAACAACCTCAAATCTCTCAGCCTCTCTTCATAAGACCTGCCTTCCATACCAGGCAACATCCTGGTAAACCTCCTCTGTACTCTCTCCAATGCCTCCACATCTTTCTTATAATGCGGGGACCAGAACTGCACACAATACTCCAAGTGCGGCCGCACTAGAGTTTTGTACAGTTGCAACATGACGTTGCGGCTCCGAAATTCAATCCCCCTACCAATAAAAGCTAAGACTCCGTATGCCTTCTTAACAACCTTATCAACTTGATTGCCAACTTTCAGGGATCTATGCACAAATACACCAAGATCCCTCTGTTCATCAACACTATTAAGAATATGGTGGAAGCAGACTCAGTTGTGGATTTCAAAAAGAGTTGCATATACAAGGCTAAGAAGAAAGGGAGGGCGGGATTTGATTTGATTTATTATTGTCGCATGTATTAACATGCAGTGAAAAGTATCGTTTCTTGTGCGCTATACAGACAAAACATACCATTCACAGAGAAAGAAAGGAGAGAATGCAGAATGTAGTGTTACAGTCATAGCTAGGGTGTAGAGAAAGATCAACTTAATGCAAGGTAAGTCTATTCAAAAGTCTGACAGCAGCAGGGAAGAAGCTGTTCTTGAGTCAGTCGGTACGTGACCTCAGACTTCTGTCTTTTTCCCGACAGAAGAAGGTGGAAGAGAGAATGTCCAGGATGTGTGGGGTCCTTAATTATGCTGGCTGCTTTGTGGAGGCAGCGGGAAGAGTAGACAGAGTCAATGGATGGAAGGTGGTTTGCAGAGTGAAATTAGCTGAACTAATGTGGACCCAGAACCTAGGTTGTTGAACCACAACCACAACCATAACCGTAAATTCTTCCCTAGTTAGTAGAGAAGTGCTTTATTCACGATTGAGTTTACTACGTAGAATTAAAAATGAGACACCATTGACATACTTGGATACTTGCATGGAGAATGAGAAAGATGCAAGTTGTCCTGTTGATTAGATTTATTATTATGACACATTAACATACAGTGAAAAGCATTGTTCCTTGCGCACTTTACAGACAAACATACCGTTCATAGAGAAGGAAACCAGAGAGTGCAGAATGTAATGTTACAATCATAGCTATGATGTAGAGAAAGATCAGCTTAATGCAAGGTAGATCCATTCAAAAATTGCAGCTAGCCCTTTTATTCCCTCTGTTAGTTTGCAATGGACTGCGATTCTCTCTCTCTCTCTGATGTGACACTGCTTTGAGCTGTGAATTTATAAAGCTTGGTTACTGAAAGCTTAAAGCAATTGATGTTTAAAGGATGGTAAATAGCTGGGACTCCAGTGCCTCCTCTCAGTTAGTGAAGGTGAGAATTGTTCAACTTCTACTCCTGAAATATGAAGGGATCATACTCAGCTACCCGACTATGCTGACAATCGGCCATCTCAGTTTGATGTGAAGTATGAATACTTGGCTGAGGTACCAAAGCCCAGGTTGGATAGGCTTCAGGAGAGAATAGAAAGAAATCAGCTTGAGTAGATGTGGAAAGAAAAAACTCAGTGATTTTTAGACAATTATCAGTCTTTCTGCCCTGTGCAATACCCCCCACCCACCCTATCTAATCCACACCCCTCCTGCAAAGGCATGTACTGTCTGCCTAGCTTCTAACAATCCCCATTTGTTTTTTGTTCCTGCTTAAAATTGGTTTTTCAAACTTTTATATTTTTCAGAAAAAATTGCATTCTTGCTGATGAGATGGGCCTGGGGAAGACAATCCAATCAATTACATTTCTATATGAAATTTACCTGATGGGAATCAGGGGCCCTTTCCTCATTATTGCACCTCTGTCCACAATAGCCAATTGGGAGCGGGAGTTTCGAACGTGGACAGAGGTAAATGTAATTGTGTATCACGGCAGTCAGATCAGTCGGCAGATGATTCACCAATATGAAATGCACTACAAGGATGCTGAGGTGAGGTTTTCAGTCTTGTAATTGGGTGTTAACACACTTGTTTAGTAAAGTCTTTTCTTATCAGGGCCTCCTAATGTTGTTTGTAAATAAATAAGATATTGACTTGCCTTTGTGTGTGAAATGAGGAAGGAAGTGAGTTCCTTACTAAAATGAAGTTGCTTTCCGCTTGTACATGAGCTGCACTATCAGATGATTGTGGTTGTAAAATCAAACAGGGAAGATTGTTTTGGATGGGTGGTGGGAAGATTATGGTGAAAAAATCCAATGATCTATCCTCATGTCTTGCATTTCAATTTTGCAGGGCGCTCCCATTCAGGGTCTTTTTAAGTTCAATGCAATCATCACCACATTTGAAATGATTTTAGCCGACTGTCCTGAGTTACGAAAAATCCAGTGGAGTTGTGTGGTCATCGACGAAGCACACCGACTGAAGAACAGAAATTGCAAACTGCTGGAGGGTCTCAAACTCATGGCAGTGGTGAGGATGCAGATAATCTTCTTAGTCCTAAAAATGATAAGTGGGTTGAAGAGCATAAACAGGCCATTCACTCCTATTCAGTTGGAAATTGGCTGACCTGTATTTTCCTGGAACGAGAGGCTTGTCCTATGAGAACGGACAGTATAGTGACATAGTGGTTAGCACTGCTGCCTCACGGCACCAGGGACCTGTCTTTGATGTTGTCTACATGGACTTTAGTAAGGCCTTTGACAAGGTACTGCATGGTAGGTTGTTGCGTAATGTTATATCTCATGGGATCCAGGGTAAGGCATCTAAATGGATACAAAATTGGCTTCTTTACAGCAACCAGAGGATGGTTGTAGGGGGTTGTTTTACAAACTGGAGGCCTGTGACCAGCTGTATGCTTCAGGAATCAGTGCTGGATCCACTGTTATTTGTCATTTATTTTAATAATTTGCATGAGAACATGGGGGCATGGTTTGTAAGTTTGCAGGCGATACTAAGATTGGTGGCATAGTGGACAATAAGGAAAGTTATCTCCAATTGCAGCGGGATCTTGATCAATTGGGCCAGTGGGCTGACAATGACAGATGGAGTTTAATTTCGACAAATGTGAGGTGATGCATTTTGGTAGATTGACCCAGAGCAGCACTTACTCAATTAATGGTAGGATATTGGGGAGAGTTACAGAACAAAGAAATCTAGGGGTACATGTTCATAGCTCCTTGAAAATGGAGTCACAGGTGGACAAGTAGTGAAGAAGGCATTCGGCGTGCTTGGTTTCATTGGTCAGAACGTTGAATATAGGAATTGGGACATCTCGTTGAAGTTGTACAAGACATTCATAAGGCCACACTTGGAGTACTGTGTGCAATTCTGGTCACCTTATTATAGAAAGGATATTATTAAACTAGATGGAGTGCAGAAAAGATTTACTGGGATGCTACTGGGACTTGGTGGATTGAGTTATAAGGAGAGGCTGGATAGACTCGGACTTTTTTCTCTGAAGTGTAGGAGGCTGAGGGGTGATCTTGTAGAGGTCTATAAAATAATGAGAGGCTCAGATCAACCAGATAGCCAATATCTTTTTCCAAAGGTGGGGGAGTCTTACACTAAAGGGCATAGGTTTAAGGTGAGAGGAGAGAGATACAAAAGTGTCCAGAGGGCAATTTTTTCATGTAGAGGTTGGTGAATGTCTGGAACAAGCTGCCAGAGTTATTAGTAGGGGGGTGAGGTTGGGGGGATACAATTTTACCTTTTAAAAAGCATTTAGATAGTTATATGGGTACGATGGGTATAGAGGGATATAGGCCAAAAGTGGGCAATTGGGATTAGCTTAGGGATTTAAAAAAGGAAGGGCGGCATGGACAAGTTGGGCCAAAGGCCTGTTTCCATGCTGTAAATCTCTGTGACTGTATAATTGAACCCGGATCTCTGGCGCTGTGAGACATAGCAAGAAGTCTGACAATGCCAGTTAAAGTCCAACAGGTTTATTTGCTAGCACAAGCTTTTGGAACGCTGCTCCTTATTTAGTGAGTGAAGAGTTGTGTTCACAAACAGGGCATATACAGACACAAACTCAATTTACAAGTTAATGGTTAGAATGCAAGTCTTTACAGACAATGTGAGTGGAAAGAGGGTTAAAATAGATTGAAGAGGTGTGAATTATCTCAAGCCAGGACAGTTAGTGAGATTTTGCAAGTCCAGGCAAGTCGTGGGAATTACAGATAGTGTGACATGAACCCAGGATCCTGGTTGAGGCCGTCCTTGTGTGCGGAACTTGGCTATCAGTTTTTATTTGTCGATTCTGCTGTGAGATAGTAGTGCTAACCACTGTGCCATATAATTGATTATTTTGCTTACTGCAGATTATGTTAAAGCAAAATCTATTTAGAGGTAGGTTTTAAGGAACCTTCTAAAGTTGAAGTGAGAAAGAGAGACATAGGGATAAAATTCCAGAGCTTCAGGCGTGTTGAAGGCACAGCAGCTAATAGTGGAAAAATTAACATTATGGATGCACAAGAGGCCAGAGTTAGAGGAGCACTTTGGTTTATAGGCTAGAAGAGTGAGAGAAGGACTAAGGTATAAAGGGATTGGAAAAGAAGGATGAAGATTTTAAAAGGCTTTCTTAATTGGGAGCTAATTTAAGCCAGTGAGCACAGGATGATGGGTGAATGGGATTTGGTGTGAGGTGCTATACTGTTAACAGAATTTTGGCTGGCTTTCAGTTTATGGAACGTGTGAGATTGGGGTTGACCTGGAGGAGTTGAGTCTGGAAATAACAAGGGCCTGGATGAGATGGAGAATAACTATTTCTCTACTTTAGTCACCACACGTAGAAATAGTGAGATGATTTGCGGAGAAATAGTTTGAAAAAAGCAGTTCTATTCTAAACAGCAGAGGATGTACAATGGTGCCTTGGGATTTCATTTCTGCCAGATGAACCGATAACCTAATCCCTTATACACAGCAAAGATTGCTGTTCAAATCCTGGGAGAGATGGGTTGAGTGGGGAGACAATTTGTGGGCAGAGGAAGAGAGTTCAGTTTCTTTTGCACTTTAGAAATGAGTGGGATTGAATGAATTCAGCTGGTTTCTGGTCCTGCCGGATATTTTGTCAGGGTGTCAACTGCCTGAATTTATGAGTTTTAAGCTTTAGGCCTCAAATTTGGATGAAATTTCTTAAAAAAAAAAGAAAAATCATTCACATAATTTAAAAAAAAGCAGAGATTCGCGATTCACTGATGTCTTCTGATCTGATTAAGCAATTGACATGTACTTTCTGTCTCTCCTCCCTCACTTGCACACAATTCCTCCCTCCGCTCTTTGCTTTGCTCCATTACCCTCATGCATTCTTCTACTTCCTTCCCCTTGCTCCCCATTCTTTGTCCCTCCTCTCTCCCCCTCCTTCCCTCCTCTCTCTCCCCCTTCCCTCTCCTCTCTCCCCCCCTCCTCTCCTCTCCCCCCCCCCTTCCTCTCCTCTCCCCCCCCCCCCTTCCTCTCCTCTCCCCCCCCCCTTCCCTCTCCCTCCCCCCCTCCCTCTCCTCTCCTCTCCCCCCCTTCTCTCCTCTCCCCCCTTCCCTCTCCTCTCTCCCTCTCCCTCTCCTCTCTCCCCCCCCTCCCTCTCCTCTCTCCCCCCCTTCCTCTCCTCTCTCCCCCCTTCCCTCTCCTCTCTCCCCCCCTTCCCTCTCCTCTCCCCCCCCTTCCCTCTCTCTCTCCCCCCCTTCCCTCTCCTCTCTCCCCCCCTTCTCCCTCTCCCCTCTCCCCCCTTTCCATCCCCTCTTCCCCCCCCTTCCCTCTCCTCTCCCCCTTCCCTCTCCTCTTCCCCCCCCTTCCCTCTCCTCTCTCCCCCCCCTTCCTCTCCTCTCTCCCCCCCTTCTCTCCTCTCTCCCCCCCTTCCTCCCCTCTCCCCCCCTTCTCTCCTCTTTCCCCCCCCTTCCCTCTCCTCTTCCCCCCTTCCCTCTCCCTTCCCCCCCCTTCCCTCATCTCTCCCCCCCCTTCCCTCTCCTCTCCCCCCCCTTCCCTCTCCTCTCTCCCCCCCCCTTCCCTCTCCTCCTCCCCCGTCTTCCCTCCTCTCCCCCGTCTTCCCTCTCTCTCTCCTCCCCCTTCCCTCCTCTCTCTCTCTCTCTCTCTCTCTCCTTTTACGTCCCCTCTCCCCCTTCCTGCCTCCCTCCCTGCCCCCCCTTTCTGTCCTTCTTGCCACCACACCACATTTAGGAACACAAAGTACTTTTGACTGGAACCCCTTTGCAGAATACAGTGGAGGAACTCTTCAGTTTGTTAAATTTCCTTGAGCCTGTTCACTTTCCATCTGAGTCCTCCTTCATGGAGGAATTTGGAGACCTAAAGACTGATGAGCAGGTATGTGAGATGTGTTTTGGTTATTGTTCACCATTATTCTCCTCGGAGAAGCACAGGAACAAGAATATTTGCCTCAGCCCCTTGAGTCTGTCTGCTATTTTGTTGGAAGAGTGCTGCTCTGTTTCTATAACTGATCTATTTGCCTTATTTCTGTCACCTTCAATCATCTGACGCAACAAAAGTCAATCAATCTTGTTGAAATTTTCAATTGACCCCAGCCTTAACAGCTTTCTGTGGAGAGTTACAGATCCGTCTACTATTTGTGTGAAGGCGGGCTTCCTCACATCACCCCTGAGTAACCTATTAACGTTCATCGTATCTCCTGCTGGTGCCTCTCTGCACTTGACCTGACATGGATTGAAAACTATTGGCTGGATGCATCGACAGCAAATGCAGCCTGGTCAAAACCATTGGGAAGAAACCACACATCTCCATGATTGTTATTAGCAAAACCGCACATCTTACGGATGGTATAAGAGAAAACAGTGAATTGTATTTAGTTTATATTTTAACAAAACAGGCAGTGCAGAGAAGAGCAAAACATTTCTGATCTTCATAGAATCCCTACCGTGCAAAAGGAGGCCATTTGGCCCATCAAGCCCACATCTACAACAATCCCACTCAGGACTTGTCTCCATAACATTATGTATTTGCTTTGCTAATCCCTCTGACAATAAGGGACAATTTTGCGTGGCAAATCAACCTGAGGTACACATCTTTGGAGTGTGGGAGGAATGTAGGTTGAGAGGCGACCTGATAGAGGTTTATAAAATGTTGAGAGGAATAGATAGGGTGGACTCTCAGAGACTGTTTCCCCGAGTGGAAATGGTCAATACGAGAGGACACAGATTTAAGGTGCAGGGAAGCAAATACAAAGGAGATGTCAGGGGGTAGGTTTTTCACTCATAGGGTGGTGAGTGAATGGAACCGACTGCCGTCGAAGGTTGTTGAGGCAAACTCACTGGGGTCTTTTAAAAGACTTCTGGATGAGTATATGGAAAAGAATAGGATAGGGGGTTATAGATAGGTCTGTGGATTGGTAAATGTGATTGGCGCAACTTGTGGGCCGAAGGGCCTGTTTGTGCTGTATTGTTCTATGTTCTAAACCCACGCAGACACTCAGAGGGAATGTACAAACTCCACACAAGGTTGGATGAATGAGCTGCTGGATCAGTACAACATTGGGGTTGGGGGAATGAGTAAAGTTTTGATCTAATTCCCATATCTATCATGGTATAGAAATAAAAAAAAACAAAATGCTGGAAATATTCAGCAGGTTAGGCAGCTTATAGAGAGAAACAGAATTTACAGATTAAGCTTGACATTCTTAATCTGAACTGAAGAAAGGTGGAAATGTAATAGGTTTTAAGTAAATTAATTAACTCCTCACATTCAGTGAGCTTCTTTAGGCATAACTGCTAAAAGCCTGTGCTGGCTCTTTGGTTTATATTTGCCTAAATATTAAGATGCTCCATCCTTAATAACTAAATTCTAATCATTTCCTCAAGTAAATTATTCGAGTTTGGTTAGGTCTTTGTAATGAGTGATTGGACTGGAACTGGTCCTCTGAGGCAGATGCTGTAATCTAAATTGTGAACCAGGGCAGTCTGCAGTTCTCCAACTGTTGATTGACAAACAAACTCATTTAGCATGAGCTGAAAGATCTCTGAGGCCTAAAGACCAGTTTTCCTTTAGTAGCATTGTCCTGGTTGGGCAGATACCAGGAGTCTTGTGCATCTGAGTAAGCTGCATGGCTTTCAGTTGACTAAACTTTAGCTGTGCTTTGCATACCTGAAAGCTCTAACACTTGATATTTACCAACCTGTAGCCCAGATTTTTGACTTTACGTTATTTAAATTATCACTGAAATACTGAAGGAGGTGTTTTCTTCAAATGGGATTGTTAACTGAGGTGCTGCTTAAGTTCTCAGGTCAATTTAAAAAATCCCATCATATAATTCAAAGAACAAAGAAATTCTCTCAACATCCACGTCAACAACACCAGAGTTGGTACTCAAGTTGATAAGATTGTTAAGAAGGCGTATAGTGTGTTAGCATTTATTAGTAGAGGAATTGAGTTTTGTAGCCGAGATGTCATGTTGCAATTGTACAAAACTCTGGTGCGGCCGCACTTGGAGTATTATGTACAGTTTTGGTCGCCGCATTATAAGAAAGATGTGGAGGCATTGGAAAGGGTGCAGAGGAGGTTTACCAGGATGTTGCCTGGTATGATGGGGTAGGTCTTATAAGGAAAGGCTAAGGGACTTGAGGTTATTTTCATTAGAGAGAAGAAGGCTAAGAGGTGACTTAATTGAGACATATAAGATGATCAGAGGGTTAGATAAGGTGGATAGTGAGAGCCTTTTTCCTCGGATGGAGATGGATAACACGAGGGGACATAGCTTTAAATTAAGGGGTGGTAGTTATAGGACAGATGTTAGAGGTGGGTTCTTTACTCAGAAGGTAGTAAGGGTGTGGAATGCCCTGCCTGCAGCAATTGTGGACTTGTCAAGTTTAAGGGCGTTCAAATGGTCAGTGGATAGGCATATGAATAGCATTAGAATAGTTTAGAGGGTCATAAAATTGGTTCCATTGGTTGGCGCAACATCGAGGGCCGAAGGGCCTGTACTGCGCTGTAATGTTCTGTGTTCTATCTCTGTGCAACTTAAGGGACCATGCTGTTCTAGTCTGATTTCTCTGTTTAAATAAGAACATAAATGCTTTGAGATGTTTTGGGAAAATTATTTAGTGTCCCAAACCCCTAGTCAGCCTGGTATTGTAAACAAAATTGCATTGCTCATCACAGTGATAAAGAACTTGGCTTCTGGTTAGATTGAAAATTTTGTGGTGATGGCACATCTCAGAGTGTTAGATGCCTGTTCCGAGTTTTATCCGTGCTCTTTTATATTAGTGCAGATCCAAAATGCGAGATGCCAGGTTCACTATGTTTGCATGCATCTTGACAATCAAATGATTCTGGTAATGACCTCTCCTTTCCTTTTCCTCCAAAGTATGGAATACATTGATTTACATCTTGTTCCTCCTATGTTGAAATCAAGATTTATTGCACATTCTATATCCCCTTTTTCCCAGTATCCCCTTATCTTTTTGCAGGCTTTGAAAATCCAGCCATTGCTGTTAATTGATCATTCCTTACTAGCTTAGTGTGCTGCCTGTTTTCTCTTTGACCTTTTCTGTTTTCTATGCCATGGATTTCAGTCCCTCACGTGAGGTTCTCCGTTTTTTTTATTGTTGTCAATGCTTGAAATTGCTTTCAGTTTCTTCAGTGTAAGTGTCAAATGCTTCTTTGGGATCACATCAATTTGGGGCTCACCCCTTGGCCCAAATAGTTTACTGTTGACTGAGTCACTAATGATTCATTTCCCTGTGATAGGTGAAGAAGCTGCAGGCAGTGCTCAAACCCATGATGCTGCGAAGACTGAAGGATGATGTTGAAAAGAACCTGGCTCCAAAAGAGGAGACCATTATTGAGGTGGAACTAACCAACATCCAGAAAAAGTACTATAGGGCTATTTTGGAGAGGAATTTCTCCTTCTTAGCTAAAGGGGCCAACCAGGCCAACATGCCAAACCTGCTGAATACCATGATGGAACTGAGAAAGTGCTGTAACCATCCCTACTTGATCAATGGTAAGTCCTGTGTGTCACACTCAATTTGTAGTAATAATACACCTTGTCCACGTCTCATCCGTATCCTCGCTCTTCCCTATCTCAGTAACCTCGATATAATCAAGGATTTGGGCATAAGATGGGAAAATGGAACTGAGGATTATCAAATCAGTTGTGATCTCATGGAAAGTTGAAGCAGATCTCAATTGGCCAAATGGCCTACTTCTGCTCCTACATCTTATGGTCCAACAAGTTCTCAAACTTCTGAGATCTCATGCTTTTTCAATTCTGATATCTTAATGTATCTCTGATTTTCATTGCTCCGTCATTGGTGGCCATGCCTTCTGCTGCCTAGGCCCAAAAGTATTGATGGTGTATAAATGAATCCAAGTCAAATGCTGTGTGATTTGGAGATGTTATAATCCCATTACATTCCTTCTCTGAAATTCTCTCCCTAACTCTCCTTTGCTGTGCTTCTTTATGATGCTTCTTAAAGCTTACCTATTTGACCAAGCCTTTAGTCAGAATCTCATTTTTAGATTTTATTTGATATGCCCCTATGGAAATAACTTGGGATGCTTTACTACAGTTAGAAATTGTTTTCAGTTTCTAGTGCTAAACAGTATTCATTCAGAATATAATGTGGAAAGTATCTGTGCCATGGCACTAAAAAATTCAAGCCTTGCTGTTCAGAAGTGCAGAGCTACTAGATTAGGGTGAATAGGAAAAATGGTGTTATTCCCAGTCTGTGTCTCTATCCAGCCCACAAATGGCGCAGTCCAGTAAGTAAATAGCTAAAATAACGTTTTGCATTTATATGTGGTCCATAACTCTTGCTTGATATGTTTCGCTAACATTCAGAAGTGATTTTGGGAAGTAGAGAGTGGTCATTGCTGATGTCTCAGTGGCTCAATACACTGTGCGTTGCATAGTGGAGCAATACAAAATAGAAGACTCGAGGTTCAATTCCGAGTCAGTGTTGTTATCCAGAAAAGCTGTATTGTCTTCATATCTCCAAGAGTAGGGAATGGTTCTAGCTCTTGTGCTAGTGTGAGTGTTTGATGTCAGGTGACATTAGGATCTGGCCCAGCTATGATATTCATGATCAAACACTCTGCCAACATTCATTGCTTACATGAACAAGTGGTCACTTGGTTAATGGTTAAGGAGAGATTTTATCGAGGTGTTCAAATCATGAGCAAAAATTATTTCCTGTTGTTAACCAGAGGAGACAGTTTTAAGGTGATTGGCACAAGAACCAGAGAAGGTGGTAGAATATTTCTGATGGGGAGACAGAAGCCTCATGGTATTATCACTAAACTATTAATCTAGAAACTCAGCTAATGCTCTGAGGACCCAAATTTGAACCCTGCTGTGGCAGATAGAATTTGAGTTCAGTTTAAAAAAAAATTTGGAATTCAGAATCTACTGATGACCATGAAACTGTTGTCAACTGTCAGAAAAATCCATCTGGTTCACTAAGGTCCTTTAGGGAAAGAAATCTGCCATCCTTACTTGGTCTGGCCTATGTGTGACTCCAGACCCACAGCAATGTTGTTGACTCCGAACTACCTCTGCACAAGGGCAACTAGGGATGGGCAATAAATGCTGGCCAAGCAGCGACATTCAGGTCCCATGAATGAATTTTAAAAATGCAAGTTTTTTGCATGGGTGGAACGATAGCACAGTGGTTAGCACCAGTGCTTCACAGTTCCAGGGACCGGGGTTTGATTCCTGGCCCGGGTCACTGTCTGTGTGGAGTTTGCACATTCTCCTCATGTCTGCGTGGGTTTCCTCCAGGTGCTCTGGTTTCCTCCCACACTCCAAAGATGTGCGGGTTAGGTTGACTGGCCATGCTAAAGTTGCCTCTTAGGATGCTTAGGTTAGAGGCATTAGTCGGTAAGTAAGGAGGGATATGGTGATAGGGTCTGGGTGGGATTGTGGTCAGTGCAGACTCGATGGGCCGAAGGGCCTCTTTCTGCACTGTACGGTTTCTATGATTCTATGAAGTTTTGATGATCTGGAACGCGCTCTCTCGGAGCAATGGGAGCAAATTCCATAATAACTTCCCAAAAGAGAATTGAATAATACTTGAAAAGGAAACAGTTGTAGGCTGTAGGGAAACAGAAAGAAAGTCAGACAAATTGAATAAATCTTTCAAAGAGCTAGCATAGTATGATTGGCTGAATGGCCTCCTTTGCTGTGTGGTTATAAGTTTGAGGAACTCTGAAAAGAGATGCTTGTTGGAGAGAACATAGAACATTACAGCGCAGAACAGGCCCTTTGGCCCTCAATGTTGGGCCGACCAATTAAGAAAAAGCAATGACCCTCTAACCTAAACCATTCCCTTTTCATCCATAAACCTATCCACTAACCTCTTAAACGCTCCCAAACTTGGCACATCTACAACTGCAGTAGGCGGGGCATTCCATACCCTTACCACTCTCTGGGTAAAGAACCTACCCCTGACATCCGTCCTATAACTACCACCCCTTAATTTAAAGCTATGTCCCCTCGTGCTAGCTTTCTTCATTTGAGGAAAAAAGCTATCACTATCCACCCTATCTAAACCTCTAATCATCTTATATGTTTCAATAAGGTCTCCTCTTAGCCGCCTTCTTTCTAACGAAAACAACCTCAAATCCCTCAGCCTCTCCTCATAACACCTGCCCTCCATACCAGGCAACATCCTGGTAAACCTCCTCTGCATCCTCTCTAATGCCTCCACCTCTTTCTTATAATGTGGGGACCAGAACTGTACACAATACTCCAAGTGCGGCCGCACCAGAGTTTTGTACAGTTGCAACATGACGTTGCGGCTCCGAAATTCAATCCCCCTACCAATAAAAGCCAAGACTCCATATGCCTTCTTAACAACCTTATTGGCTTGATTGCCAACTTTCAGGGATCTATGCACATATACACCAAAATCCCTCTGTTCATCAACACTATTAAGAGTCCTACCATTAGCCCTATACTCTACACATTTGTTATTCCTGCCAAAGTGAATTACCTCACACTTTTCCACATTAAACTCCATTTGCCACCTCTCGGCCAGCTCTGCAACTTGTCCAAGTCTCTCTGCAAACTATAACACCCCTCTTCACTATCTACCACTCCTCCGACTTTGGTGTCATCGCAAATTTACTAATCCATCCTTCAATACCCTCATCCAGATCATTTATAAAAATTACAAACAGCAGGGGCCCCAAAACAGATCCCTGAGGTACACCACTTGTAACCGAACTCCACGATGAATACTTTCCATCAACCACCACCCTCTGTCTTCTATCAGCTAGCCAATTCCTAATCCAATTAGCTAAATCACCCTCAATCCCATACATCTGCATTTTCTGCAGAAGCTTTCCATGGGCCACCTTATCGAACGCCTTACTAAAGTCCATATATACCACATCAACCGCCTTACCCCCATCCACCTCTTTGGTCACTTTTTCAAAAAACTCAATAGGTTAGTAAGGCACGACCTACCCTTCACAAAACCATGCTGACTATCCCCAATCAATTCATTTCTCTCTAAATAACTATAAGTCCTATCCCTAATAATTCTTTCCAATACTTTGCCCACAACAGAAGTAAGACTCACCTGTCTATAATTCCCAGGAAAGTCTCTATTCCCCTTCTTGAACAATGGGACCACATTCGCTATCCTCCAGTCTTCCGGAACCATACCTGTAACCAACGACGACCTGAAGATCAGAGCCAGAGGCTCTGCAATCGCCTCTCTTGCCTCCAGAGAATCCTAGGGTAAATCCTGTCCGGCCCAGGGGACTTATCTAACTTCAAACCCTCAAGAATATCTAGCACATCCTCCTTATCTACTTCAATACTTTCCAGTTTACAACCTGTATCCCAGTGTTCTCCACAACTACATTTACATCTCCCTGCGTGAATACCGAAGAGAAATATTTGTTCAGTGCCTCTCCAATCTCTTCAGGCTCCACACATAACTTCCCACTGCTGTCTCTGACTGGCCCTAATCTTGCCCTAACCAATCTTCTATTCTTAACATATCTAAAGAAAGGATCAAGGAGAATCCTAAAGCTGTCAGCCAAAGTCTTCTCGTGTCCTCTTTTAGCTCTTCTCAACTCACTCTTTAGCTCCCTCCTGGCTAATCTATAGCTTTCCAGTGCAGAAGGATGCCGGTTATGGGGGAAATGGAATAAAGAGGAAACAAAGAGAAAAGTCTTAATTAGAGCATGCAGATATGGATACCTTTAACGAGAGACAGAACTGAACAATTCCATGGGAATAAGGTATTTCAACCAAATTTGAATTTTGATTCCTGGTAGGTGCTGAGGAGAAAATCCTGGATGAGTTTCGTGAAGTGCACAATCCTGATGCCCCTGATTTTCAGCTGCAGGCCATGATTCAAGCAGCGGGTAAATTGGTGCTAATCGATAAACTCTTACCCAAGCTGATTGCTGGTGGACACAAGGTGTTGATTTTTTCCCAGATGGTACGCTGCCTGGATATTCTCGAAGATTATCTCATCCACAGACGGTGAGACTCTGTTACATTCTGGGCCCAGCCCACCAACTCTGTTAGGCACATTGCTCAGTCATTAAAAACATGACCGCGATGAAGAATTATTCGGGATGGCTGGTGTGATCTATATTGTAATTTAGTTGTTATTGTTAATTTGATGAAAATTAAAAGTGTACTCCAGTCTATTCAGATGTTGTGATTGTACCTCCCTTGCCTGCCTAGTGGCTAAAATCTTTAACCCATATGGATTGGCTTTAATCCCTCATTTTGCTGGTGTTTGACTTCATTGGAGTCAGCATTTGAACCTCCCTGGGTTAGGGGAAGGGGTAAAAATCAGTCATTGTCTATTCCCGATGCTGGCCACTCATTCCCATAGAATACCGGATGGTATATTGACTCAGCAATGAAAAAGAAATAATATCAGACTAAGTCTGATATTAGAATGTTTAAGTCAGAATTAGAATGATATAAGTCAGAATGTTTGTGATTTGATGTGGTGTGCTTCCATTACTTTGCTGCTCTTGATAGTAGGAACTATTGAAGCAAGCTTTGCAAACTATTGTAGTGCATCTTGATGGGATACTTGAAGCAGATTTATCACTAAGTGAATTGAATATTTACTTGAAAAGAAATATTTGCAAGATTATGGGGAAGAGGAAGGGAGTGGGATTAGCCAGCTTTTTTAAAGAGCAGGTAGAATGGGCCAAATTATTTCAGTCTGTATTGTAAGATTCCACAAAGTACAGACTCATTAGTTTAAATATTCAACCATAGTCTACTCTTAAATGTTTTAGATACACCTATGAGCGCATTGATGGCAGGGTAAGGGGGAACCTGAGACAGGCTGCAATCGACCGCTTTTCCAAACCAGACTCCGACCGCTTTGTGTTTCTGCTCTGCACAAGAGCAGGAGGCCTTGGTATCAACCTTACTGCGGCAGACACTTGTATCATCTTCGACTCGGATTGGAACCCACAGAATGATCTGCAGGTGAGTCTCTCAGTAAGCTACATGAGGGAAGTTCCTCCATTGGGACTAGTGCTAATTGATCCGCCCTGAAAGCTATACAGACATTGCAGTGTGCTTCCCTCACTAATCCTCTTCACTGAGCCTTTGTTGAAATTCAATTTGAGGCATTTCAACAGAAATGCCTGTGGGATAGTTGTGGCCTGTGAAATCCTAGGAGGATTTCTGATAGATTTGCTTGTTATAAACACAATCAATTAGTCGACAAAGAGAAATACTAATTGATGATTCTTTAATTCAAAAAAGTAAAAAAAATGAAGCTAATTATAAAGAAGAATGAAAAGTTACAATATGGAATTTTTTAGGACAACAAGGCACGTTGTTGGTATTACTATTTTGCATGCTTAAAATCGGAAATAAAAACAGAAAATGCTTGAAATACTCAGCAGATCAGCTATGTATGTGGAGAGAAATAGAGTTAATGTTTCAGCTTAGTGAGCTTCACTGGAACTCACAAGAGTTGGAGTTTTAGTAGGTTTTAAGCAAGTAAAATGAAATGTGGAGGAGATTGGGGAAATAAAAGAAAAAAATCTGTGGGGTGTAAGGCAGGAGAAATTAAATGACCAACTCCCAATGTTGCAGTCAAATCTGCTGACATTTTCAAAAGAATTT
Source organism: Sphyrna mokarran (assembly GCA_024679065.1). Taxonomy (NCBI): domain Eukaryota; kingdom Metazoa; phylum Chordata; class Chondrichthyes; order Carcharhiniformes; family Carcharhinidae; genus Sphyrna; species Sphyrna mokarran. The sequence goes on from JAGIQG010000016.1 coordinate 72,821,812, forward strand.
CTTCAACCAGTTATCGTAATCTTTCTGATAGGCAACACTGTTGTGCTGTTTGGCGCACTAATTTCTATCACTTATCACTACTCCCCTTTACCTTGCTCTGTCAAACCTTATCATTTAATCTGTCCTGCTTTTGCTCCGTTATACACTTTCCCTTTTATTCTTCATCCCTTTTCACTAATTGTTGTGAATGGAATGAAAGGCAGGAAAGGAGTAGTACCTGATTGGTGTGAAATAGGGAGCAACAATTGTATCATGACTGATATAAATCTATCCAGACAAACAGAAAAATGTGGTGGACTTGTATATGAAAGAGAGACTCTGGATGGAAGGATGGCAGAGGGAAGAAGACTAGAGGGCAGATGGAGATAGGTGGAAGGAGGGAGATTGGATGGAGGAAATGCAATGTGATAAAACAGTTGCCGAGCCAGAGTTGCCTGTCAGAAAGATTGCTGTAACTGGTTGAAGAGAAGAATTCTTTTCTGAGAGTTGAATGTTTTTTTGGGGAGGTGAGAGTGCCTTTAGTTTTGATGCTGGATTTGGTCTTGCTGCTGTATGGAAGTACTAATTTTCTACCAGTCCCACGTAAGAGATTATCATGTAAGATTAAAGCATGTGGATTTGGGGGATGGCATTGAGATAGATAGAAAATTGGTTAGCAGAGAGGAAACAAAGAGTAGAAATTAATAGGTGCTTTTCAAATTGGCAGGCAGTAACTAGTGGGGTGCCACAGAGATCAGTGCTGGGACTCCAGCTACATTTATATTTAGACGAGGGAACAAAATGTAACATCTCAAAGTTTGCAGATGATACCAAGTTGGGTGGGAGGGTGAACTGTGACAAAGATGCAGAAATCCTTTAGAATGATCTGGACAGGTTGGGTGAGTGGACTAATCAATGGCAGATGCAGTATAATTTGGATAAGTGTGAGGTTATTCACTTTGGAGGAAAAAAACAAGAAGGTAGATTACTATCTGAATGGCTGTAAATTGGGAGAGGGGAATGTGCAGCGGGACATGATGAACTCGTGCACAGTCACTGAAGGTAAGCATGCAGGTGCAACAGGCAGTAAAGAAGAAAATGGCGTGTTGGCCTTCACTGCGAGAGGTTTCGAGTACAGTAGCAGGGGTGTGTTAGTGCAATTATGCAGGGTCTTGGTGACGTCACACCTAGAGTATTGTGTGCAGCTTTGGTTTCCTTTTCTGAAGAAGGATGTTCTTGCTTTCGAGGGAGTGCAGCAAAGGTTTATCAGGCTGATTGTGAGGATGACTGGACTGATGTATGAGGAGAGATTGACTAGGTTAGGATTGTTTTCACTGGAGTTCAGATGAATGAGGGGGGATCTCATTGAGACATAAAATTCTAACAACTTTAGGCAGGATAGATGCAGAGAGGATGATCCTGATGGGAAAGTCCAGAACCAGTGGTCTGAGGATTCAGAGTAGACCTTTTAGGACAGACGTGGGGAAACATTCCTTCACTCAGAGTAGTGAACTTGTGGAATTCATTACACAGGAAGTAGTTGATGCCAAAACATTGACTATATTGGCTGGATATAGCTGGGATGAATGGGATCAAAGGTTATGGGGAAAAAGTAGGATTGGGTGATTGAATTGGAAGATCAGCCTTCATGATGATGAATGGCAGAACCAGGCTTGAAAGGCCAAATGGCCTCTTCCTGCTCCTATCTTCGATGTTTTTGTGTTTGCAAAGGACCTAGCTACAACTTCTATAGAGTCACTAATTTTTTTTTAAAGGATTCAAAGTTCCAGTTATTTGCTGAAAGAATGATCGTAAAATATATCATGTTTTAAAACTTTGTTAAGATGATTAAAAGCACACTGTTGACTGAATCCTATTTCCTTTTTGTAGGCAGCTTATATTTAAACTACAGAAAATGACATTCCTCTTATACATTTATCACCCATCGCACTCTCTATGGAATGAAACCTTGTAACAAATAATTCACAGTTGCACCCAGCTTCACCAAGTATTAACTTTGAGACACTTTCCTCAAAAGTTTTTGGAGAGTTTCTGAAATCTATCGCCAGTAATAAAGCATATTGCTATAATTCTTCTGTCACCTGCCTGTCCCAAACTACAACAGCTTTACACACCTCCTGATTGTAACAATGTTAAAAGGAATAGTGTTCCTGGACAGACAGTGAATAAAGCTAAAAAAGGGTCAGAGATGGCCCAATCATTGTGTTGCTTGGTATATTGAAGAATTTGCCTCATGGTATTTGACAATCTTGAGTCTTTAAGAGATTGTCTCTATCTGAACAGTTTCAGTCCTTCTCTTTGTTTCCAGGCTCAGGCCCGATGTCACCGGATAGGACAGAATAAAGCAGTTCAAGTGTATCGCCTAATAACTCGCAACTCCTATGAACGAGAAATGTTCGACAAAGCCAGTCTCAAACTGGGCCTCGACAGAGCTGTACTGCAAGCAATGAATCGCAAAGGAAACACTAATGGGGTAACCTGTCTTGGCCCTGGAATCTCATCTTGTTTTGGAATGCATGTATTTGCTGAAGTGGGGTCATAGTGCTGAAACTACAGCTCAAGAGCCCTGTGTCTTAGGTCATATACAGTGCAAGTTAAAGTTCTCTACACAGTCCCCATCAAACACTCCCAGGACAGGTACTGCACAGGGTTAGATACAGAGTAAAGCTCCCTCTACACTGTCTCCCATCAAACACTCCCAGGACAGATACAGCACAGGGTTAGATACAGAGTAAAGCTCCCTCTACACTGTCTCCCATCAAACACTCCCAGGACAGATACAGCACAGGGTTAGATACAGAGTAAAGCTCCCTCTACACTGTCTCCCATCAAACACTCCCAGGACAGGTACAGCACAGGGTTAGATACAGAGTAAAGCTCCCTCTACACTGTCTCCATCAAACACTCCCAGGACAGGTACAGCACAGGGTTAGATACAGAGTAAAGCTCCCTCTACACTGTCCCCCCATCAAACACTCCCAGGACAGGTACAGCACGGGGTTAGATACAGAGTAAAGCTCCCTCTACACTGTCTCCCCATCAAACACTCCCAGGACAGGTACAGCACAGGGTTAGATACAGAGTAAAGCTCCCTCTACACTGTCTCCCATCAAACACTCCCAGGACAGGTACAGCATGGGGTTAGATACAGAGTAAAGCTCCCTCTACACTGTCTCCCATCAAACATTCCCAGGACAGATACAGCACAGGGTTAGATACAGAGTAAAGCTCCCTCTACACTGTCTCCCATCAAACACTCCCAGGACAGGTACAGCATGGGGTTAGATAGAGTTATACTCCCTCTACACTGTCTGCCCATCAAACACTCCTAGGACAGATGGCACAGTGGTTAGCACTGCTGCCTCACAGAACCAGAGACCAATTCCAACTTTGGGTCACTGTGTGGAATTTGCACATTCTTCCCATGTCTGTGTGGGTTTTCTCTGAGTGTGAATTTTCTCCCACAGTCTTAACGATGTGCAGGTTAGGTTGATTGGCCAAACTAAATTGATCCTTAATATCAGGGGATTTGATAGGGTAAATACCTGGAAGTTAGGGCTTGGTGGGATTGTTTACAGTACAGGCTTGATGGGCCAAATAACCTCCTGCGTTGTCGGGATTCTATAATTCTAGGCACAGAACTAAGTTAAATACAGAGTATCTAGCAGAGTCCAGATGCATCTTGTTTACCTCGTGGTTTATTTAGTTGCAAAAAGTGAAGCCATATGGATTGGAAAAATAAGCTAAGAAAAAGTTGTTTCTTGCAACATTCCTCCATCCCTGTTATCCCTTTTTTCCATCTTCCAGTTATTTCCCAGTTGGCTTCCTTGGTGTTCAAGACTGTTTGCTATTTTAATATATTCATTTATGGGATGTGGTGTTGTTGCCAAAGTGAGCATTTATTTTCCACCTCAAATTAACCTTGAGAAACTGATGGTATGGAACCTTATTAATCTGCTACAGTCTCATTGGTACACCCACAGTGCTTCTAGGGAGAGTTCCAGATTTTTAACCCAGCGACAATAAAAGAATGGTGATATGTGTCCAAGTCAGAATGGTGTTAAGTTTCGGAGTCGCTTATAACTGCCACATCTGAAATCTGGATGTTTTGCTGTGCGTGTGCAGGTACAGCCATTGTCTAAAATTGAAGTGGAAGATCTCCTTCGTAAAGGAGCATATGGAGCCCTGATGGATGAGGAGGATGAAGGATCCAAATTTTGTGAAGAGGACATTGATCAGATACTTCTTCGTCGAACTCGCACTATCACCATTGAATCAGAAGGGAAGGGTTCCACATTTGCAAAGGTCAGTAGCAGATTTCCATCACAGCTTTATGCATCCCACTGAAAATGTCCTACTACTTCCCCTAATACATATGTTCATAAATCTTCAACCTGCTCTTCTCTTGCAGAAGGTGACTAACTTGCTCTTCTCTTGCAGAAGGTGACTAACTTGCTCATGATTTACAATGTGCCTACCCTGTTTATAGCAAGTTCTGCATTTAGTAGTTTGTAAGGCAGTTGTGAATAGAATATTCTAATGACTGGTATTATTGAAAGAGGAAATCAGAAATCACAGTCTGTTTGCTGTTGCATTGGAATGATAGCTGAGAATTTTGAACCTTGCAAAACAGAAAACTTATTGAGCTTGATTTTGGTCATTTGCTGTGCCACTTTGTCAGAGGTATCTGAAGATACTAGAATGCACTAGCTTGTGCTTTAGATGGGAAGATGGGGTCGAGAGACGACCAGAGTTCCATTTCAACGTTAGGAACAGGCCTTTTGGCTTTCCAAGCCTGTACTGATCATGCTGCCCAACTTAATTAAAACCCCTACCCTTCCAGGAACCATATCGCTGTATTCCCATTCTATTCGTGTACTTGTCAAGATGCCCCTTAAAAGTCACTACTGTATTTGCTTCCATTACCTACCCTGACAACGAGTTTCAGGCACCCACTGCTCTCGTGTAAAGAGTCTGCCTCTTACATTTCTGTTAAACGTTGCCCCTCGCACCTTAAACCTGTTCCCCCTAGTAATTGACTCTTCCACCCTGGGAAAATGCTTTTGACTATCCACTTGTCCGTGCCTCCCATAATCTTATAGGCTTCTATCTGGTCTCCCCTCAACCTCTGTTGCTCCAGTGAGAACAAACTAAGTTTCTCCAACTTCTCCTCCAAAGCTAATGCCCACCAGATCAGGCTATTATCTAATGAGTTAAGCTGTAAAGAGTTACTGGTATGGACATTGGATGGATGGATCCAGTTGTTATATTATGGGGAACGCAACTCTCTCTTCCCTTCCTGGCCATGGAATGACCTACTAATATTTGCTATTGGATTTCTCACCTCTTGTCTACTTGAGTGAACTGGAATCTTATGTAGGAATCTTACCACACCAGTGAAGAACTGTAAATGTTTACAGGATACAATGTTTGCAGGACATACTCATTCCACCATGTCTGTACTGGCTCTTTGCTCAAGCAATCTCAAATAAATGTGATGGCCACCCTCTCATCATACCCTTGTTATCAATTCCAGACTAATTCTATTGCCCCACTGTTTCCCATAATCCTGTGTAACCATTCCCTGTGCTAAACCATTTCCTGCTTCAGCAACTCTACAAAGATATTTTGCCTAATCTCTCTCCTTAATGACTATTTTAAATTGTTGACATCTCACCATTGATTCCTCAACTAGTGGAAGTCTTTTTGAATCATTGCCATGAGGAGAGCAGGAACAGTGGGAAGAAGAGTGAAAACTTAACTTGCTTCCTCCATTTGATTAACATATTACAGTCTTAATAGTGCAGTTTGAAGGTACTACTCATTTACTGCATTGATCATTCCTCCCTTGAGGGAAGGGGAGTGTTTCTCAGTCAGGACTCGTTGAATTCCCCTGGGCAGAGTTAAGTGTGAGGCCACATGAGGCAACAGATTCTGCCAGTCTAGCATCAGCCCCTATTCCCAGTATCATGATGTGAATTCTGATCATTTTGGGATCCATCATGTTGAATCATTAATGTGGTTCCCTCTGGATCTCAGGATGTTGACTCAGAAGGTTCTCAAAGGGCTAATTTTACATCACCATGTGCTCAGTGTATTCATTCAGGTCAGTTTTTAACATGTAGTTAAACACATTTGCTTGCAGGCACCATGTCATGACCCATGCATGGTGTTAATTCACCCTTCCTTAGGAATCTTTTGTAAGTCTGGGATTGTGCCTGGTTAAGTCATTTTAATATCATTTGTGGACCTGTTAATGTCTATTTATTAACATTAGCCTTTACAAGGACAAAGAGCTCCATTATAAAGAAAAGATTTCTTTTAAAAAACCTTTGGATCTATGCTGTATGTCTTTTCTGCTCCAGGCTAGTTTCGTGGCTTCAGGGAATAGAACAGATATCTCTTTAGATGATCCCAACTTCTGGCAGAAATGGGCCAAAATTGCAGAACTGGATATTGAGTCGAAAAATGGCAAAGTAAGTGGTTTCATCAGTGCTTATCTTGGACAAGGGGTTCATACATGTCATTATCTCAAAACACATTTGAAAATATAGGTTAGTATTTGGACTGCAAGAAGTAATGCTGAGACCAGTCCCTAACTGACCTCTGATGTACTAGCCCACCTGGAGAAACAGAATTAATGTTTTGAATCTGTATGGCTTTTCTTTGAAGCTCTTACGGACTAATAACATTAACTCTGTTTCTTATTCACAGATGCTGCCAAACCACTTTGCTGTTTCTGTATTTTCTGTTTTTATTTCAGATCAGCAGCATCTGCGGGTATTTTGCTTTTATTATGTTAGTATTGTGGTTATGGTATGGAACTAATAGACCAGAGGCTTACACTGTTGAGTCGGAGATATGATTTCAAACCCTAGTGCAGCCATCAAGGAATTTAAATTTAGTTAATAACTAAATCTGGAATAAAAAACTAGTATCTTAATGTTGACCATGAAACTACAGGTTTGTTATAAAACCCCAAATGGTTCACTAATGTCCTATAGAGAGGGAAATTTGCTGATTTTACCCATCTGACTGACAGATCACTGCAATATGGTTGCTCTTAACCACCCTCTGAAATGGCCTGGGGTGTCATCGTCAGATCTAGTTGTCAATTAGAACTGGGCAGTAAATGCTGCCCTTAACAGTGATGTCAACATCCTACGAATTAAAAGATATATTTTTATTAAGTGTACTAGTACTGTACAGTTTCAGTCAGGAGCATTGGGGCTCTGGCATAGTTTATTTATATCCTTTGTACGAAATGTGAAATTAGTGCTTCATTTGCCTTTTCGTATGGGCATTGAAGTTCTAGTTGCAAAAAGAATTGCATTTCTCCCTCCATTGGTTCACAAAAAAACTGCTCATTCATTCAATTGCATCTGCAGAAATTGTTGCTGTATTTTTTAATGTAAACGAAAGGGGCAGGGAGTGGGCAGGGATGGACTTGCTTGAGAACAGGTGAGGTCAAGAGAAGCCCGGAGAACTTGAGGTTGCAAAGGGAGAATAATCCTGGAGAATTGGATGAAGCAATGTTGTGGGGATAACTGAGAAGGCAAATGGCATGTGAGTATGTATTGGAAGAGCAAGGAATAGTAAGAAAGTCTGGCTAAAATTATACTTTGCAGAGACCTAGAGGGCTGTTTACAGTTCTGGCCTCTTTGCTGGAGGAAGAATTTTCTTGCCTCACAAGGCGAGCAGTAAGGTTTACTAGACTGATTCCTGGGAAGGTGAGAGATTGAGTAGAATGAACTTCGATTCCCTAGAGGCTGGAAGAATGAAACGTGCCCTCTGTGATACGTTTAAAGTTCTTAGAGAATTAGATAAGGTTGATGTGGAAAAACTTTTCCTTCAATGGAATTCTGTAACTTGGGTCCTAAGCGGTTTACTATTTTGGACTGAAGTGAGATTTCTTCACTTAAGAAGGTTGTGTATCTTTGGGATTCTCTAGTAGAGAATGCTTATGGATGCGTATCACTGAGCATACTCAAGATGGATTGATAGATTTTGGATACTAAAGGAGTTGGAAGTCGATGTTTGGGAATTGCTACTCTGGGAGACATCCAGCTTGTACATGTTCCTGCGGAATCTTAATAAATAGTTGGGGCAGTGGGGATGTGGCTGGGAAGAAGAAAACAGAGTATGTTTCAAAGGGAGTAATGATGTACATCTGGTACCTTTCACAGGACAGCTTGGTGATTGACACACCACGTGTTAGGAAGCAGACTAAACACTACAATTCATTTGAGGATGATGAGTTGATGGAATTCTCTGAGCTTGATAGTGACAGTGAAGATAGACCTTCAAGGTCTCGCCGACTGCATGACAAAACCCGCCGATACCTCCGGGCAGAGTGCTTTCGGGTGGAAAAGAACCTGCTGATATTTGGGTAAGTATGTGTACAGGATTTCTCTTGGAGTTAATTTAATAAAAAGTGAAATGAATTTGAGCAAGAAAAACTGACTTGCAATTCCAGCATATCTTTCTCAATCTCAGCATGTGCCAAAGCAGTTTGCAGCCAATTAAATATTTACAGTTCTGTGAGGGAAAAGGCAAGTTATTTCATGAAACAGGCTTTGATGCTTGTCCTGCTGCTTTCTGTAGTTGGAAAGTAAATTAGGCTAATGATGGTACGTTAGAAGTACAATAGGGGCTAGGAGTTTAGGTATCACTTGTTAGCATATTTGACTTTGATGTCTCTAGGAAGCACAAGCTACCAGTGTTGTCTCTGTCCAGTTTTGGTCTAGATCATTAACTCATGGCTCAAATCTTGCATATAAAACCATTTTGTAATTCATCTGTCTCTGTGACTCATGGTCTGAAGGTATTATTCACTGGGATTGTTGATGAATTTTAGTGAAATAGATTCAATGTCAATAGAGTTCATGTCATGATTACAATTCTTTTTAGATCAGCCGTTGTAAAGAATATTAATGTTAAGGATGTTAATCCTGTTTTTGACACCGGTTCCTGAAAGGAAACACTTCCACTTTTTGATCCTAAAATCACTTTGATCAGTAAAAACAAAACTGTCTCTGAACCAACTAGTCTCTTCACTGAATTTAATTGTGGTTTAAGAACAAGGTCCACAGTGGTACAATTAGCTGCCTTTAGCATTGAATCATAAAAACATGACAGTGCAGAACGAGACCATTTGGCCCATTGAGCCTACACTGACGACAATCCCATTTAGGCCCTATCCCATAAACCCACATATTTAGAACATTACAGCACAGTACAGGCCCTTCAGCCCTTGATGTTGCGCCAACCAGTGGGACCAATCTAATGACTCTCTAACCTAGACTGTTCCGATGTTATCCATATGTCTATCCACTGACCATTTGAATGCCCTTAAAGTTGGCGAGTCCGCAACTTCTGCAGGCAGGGCATTCCACGCCCTTACTACCCTGCTAATTCCTCTAACATACTCATCCTGGAACACTGAGGGGCAATTTAGCATGGCCAATCGACCTAACCCGCACAACGTTGGGAGTGTGGAAAACGGAGCACCCAGAAGAAACTCTCTCAGACGTGGGGGAATGTGCAAACTCCACACAGACAGTGACCCAAGCCGAGAATTGAAGCCGGATCCCTGGCACTGTAAGGCAGCAATGCTAGCCATTGTATCACTGTGCCACCCTTTATATGTTAAAATAACAGAAACTGATGGCCACCTGCCTCATCATTAACGAACTGTACTTGCATTTGCAAATACCCTTCAAGGCAATAGATACTTTAAATCATCGAGAAAAATAGCAGAGAAAACTGCCCTGGCTGTGTTTCCACACTAATTAATGCCTGCTTCTTGACCCTTTCCTCAGTAGAATCTCTCCAGAGTTCTGCTGTACTGTGGAAATGGCTTCATAGGAATAGCTCCAACCTGACATGGACGGGACGTTGGCACACTGGTGAGCACTGCTGCCTCACAGAGCCAGGGACCCGGGTTTGATCCCCAGCTTGAGTCACTGTCTTTGTGGAATTTGCATATTCTCACTATGTCTGCGTAGGTTTCCTCCACGTGCTCTGATTTTCTCCCACAGGCCAAAAGGTGTGCTGGTTAGGTGCATTGGCTGTGCTAAATTCTCCCTGAGTGTAATCTGAACAGGTGCTGGAGTGTGGTGACTAAGGATTTTCACAGTGACTTCATTGCAGTCTTAATGTAAGCCTACTTTATGACTAAAAGTAAAGTTTATTAGTCACAAGTAAGACTTACATTAACAATGTGATGAAGTTATTGTGTAATTTCTCTATTCATCACACTCCAGTGCCTGTTTGGGTCAAAAATGGACTTTAACTTGAATTTCTTCTTATCAAAATGGTCATTGGGATTCATGGAGAGTTATAGACTGTTGTTTAATCAAAGTTCTTATCTGAAGTATGGTAGGACACTCATTGTCCTGTATTGCAGGTGGGGTCGATGGAAGGATATCCTGTCACATGGACGTTTCAAGTGGCACCTAACAGAGAAGGACATGGAGACCATTTGTCGCACCCTCCTGGTTTATTGCCTGAAACACTATAAAGGGGATGAAAAGATTAAAAGTTTCATCTGGGATCTTATTACTCCCACGAAGGATGGACAGAACCAAGCATTGCACAATCACTCTGGTAACAAGATTGTCTGAGGCAGATTTAATTCTGAGTTTTTAGTTGAGATCTCAACCCTGATTCTGTTTTCTGTTGTATTTGTCTGTCTCAAATTAAACTGGAATACAGAGACTGCATAAAGATAACTGAGATAGGATTTTATTTTAAACACACACACAAATTAATTCAGATGTACAAGTTGAATTGCTCACACTATTTCAGAGGTATTTAATTGTTCAAGGGCATGGGAAAGATACTGGAAAATGGGATTCTGATTGATAATTCTGATGTGGAGATGATATTGGTGACAGATATTCAAATGGCTTTTGTTTGGGTGAAGCTCTGAGTGAGGTGAGTTGTGGATAAAGGATGCAGATAATGACAGAATGCCTTATTGGTTTGTTGTTTCACCAGCTGTGCAAAGCTGGTTTCCTAACCGGAGGATGATCACGGAGATGCTGGAATCCTGTCCTGCAGTGAACTGCAGCCTAAACCATTTGAAAAACTGACTCATCAAAATCAGCATTAGCTGCACTCTAAATTAGGCATGATCGACTGAATAGTGAACTCCAGAGCAGGTCAGGAGGTGAGATCCAAAATGTTGGATCACCACCAGCTTTTGAAAACGGGGATCTCTTGAGTGATGGTTGATACAGACTGCACTTTGCATTGAAGGACCCAAAGCTTACTAATCAATGCTCTTATTGATTTTTAACTAAAAGAGCTAATTCTATGTGTAGTATGGATATTAAAATTGTGGAGCGTTGCAAGACAGTTCTGCAGCCCAGCAGGCAGCATGGTAGCACAGTGGTTAGTACTGCTGCCTCACAGTGCCAGGGACTAGGGTTCAATTCCAGCCATGTGTGTCTGCCTATATGGCGTTTGCACATTCCCTCCATGTCTGCATGGGCTTCCTCTGGGGCTCTGGGTTTTTTCCTAAAGACCAAAGATGTGTGGGTTAGGGATGTATGGGATCATGGGGATAGAGCAGAGGGAGGGCTAGACTATAATGCTCTTTCAGAGAGTGGACTTTATGGTCTCTTTTTGCACTGCCAGGATTCTGTGATTCTTCCATGATGCCTTTGCTGGTTCTTCGACAAAAACTATTCAATTAGTCTGATTCCTCAATTCTTTCCCTATAGCCCTACAAATTCTTTCTTTCCAGTTGTTTACTCACTTCCCTTATGTACAGTTGGAGCTACTTCCAGCACCCTCTCATAAAAGAGAACCTCCTTCAAATTCTGGAAATTTGAAATAAAAGCAGAAAATGCAGGAAATGCATCAATTTTTCAACACTTGAGAAGAAGAGGGTGGGCCCATATTTGGGGATTCAATATCAGGACATTGTGTTTGTAGGAAATTGAGGAGGTTATAGCCAAAGTGGAAATTCTCATGCTGAAATATATTTTATTTTGTGGATCTGTGAGTTCAGTAATGTAAGGACTTGTTCCATTTTCTTCCAGGGTTATCAGCGCCTGTACCCAGGGGGAGGAAAGGCAAGAAGATGAAAACTCCACTATCCCAGCCAGAACTGAAGAATGCTGATTGGGTAGCCAGCTGTAACCCAGATGTGCTCTTCCATGATGATGGCTATAAGAAACATCTCAAGCAGCATTGCAACAAGTGAGTCCACGTGTGTGAGAGTGGGAGAGCAGAGCCCAAGTGTTGTTTAAATTGTGAATGAACGTGGTGCTTCAGTCTAGCAAGCTGTTCTTGGTACAATTGACCATGCCCAGAGAAAATGTTGTATTTCTTTTCAAAGGACTGCATTCTGTTCTCTCTAGTAGTTTGACACAACTGAGTGGTTTGCTGAGTCGTTCCATGCTCTGTGTAACTGAGTCAGAGTCAGATTGATTTACAGCATGGAAACAAGCCCTTTGATCCCAAAAACTTGTTCATGCCGCCTTTTTTTTTAAACCCCTAAGCTAGTCCCAATTGCCTGCATTTGGCCCATATCCCTCTGTATCCATCTTATCTATGTAACTGTCTAAATACTTTTTAAAAGACAAAATTATGCCCTCCTCTACTACTACTTCTGGCAGCTTGTTCCAGACACTCACCCTCTGTGAAAAAATTGCCCGTCTGGACATTTTTGTTTCTTTCCCCTCTCACCTTAAACCTACGCCCTCTAGTTTTAGAATCCCCTACTTTTGGGATTAGCTAGCTGATCTGTGCCCCTCATTATTTCATAGCTTTCTATAAGATTACCTCTCAACTTTCTGTGCTTCAGAGAAAATAGTGCCAGTCTATCAAGCTGAATGCCTTTTTCATCACTCTGTCCACCTATGACTCCACTTTCAAGGAGCTATGAATCTGTATCCCTAGCTCTCTTTTTTCTGTGACTATCTCCAACTTCCTACCATTAACTGAATAAGTCCTGCCCTGGTTCAATCTACCAAAATGCATCTCCTCGCATTTATCTAAATTAAATTCCATCTGCCATTTGTCAGTCCATAGGCCCAATTGATCAAGTTCCCATTGCAATCTGAGATAATCTTCTTCAGTGTCCACTATGCCACCAATCTTGGTGTCATCTGCAAACTCACTAAGCATGCCTCCTGTATTCTCATCCAAGTCATTAATATAAATGACAGATAATAGTGGACCCAGCTCTGATCCCTGAGCACACTGCTGGTGACAGGCCTCCAGTTTGAAAAACAACTCTTTGGCATCTATCATCAAGTAATGATGTTGAAATGCCAGCGTTGGACTGGGGTAAACTCAGTAAGAGCTCTGACAACACCAATTTTAAATCCAACCCATTTATTTGATAGCAAACCTGCTAGTTTTCGGCCTTTGTGCCTTCGTCAGGTGAATGAGGTGTTCTAGTCTGCAATAGCACACATATCTGTACAGACAGTTTATAGATTGCTGATTAAAATGCGCATCCTTACACCTAACCTGCTATTCAAGTCTTAAAGTGACTAACAATGTGAATGGAAGGAGCACTGAGCACAGGTTAAAGATCTTGGCTTCATGTCACACTATCTGTAACCCCCATGACTTGCCTGGGTTAGCAAAAACCCTCACTTACTGTGCTGTCTAGAGACAATACACATCTCTCTAACCTGTGCTCAGTGCTCCTTCCATTCACATTGTTAGCCACTTTAAGACTTGAATAGCAGGTTAGGTGTAAGGATTTGCATTCTAATCAGCAATCTGTAAACTGTCTGTGCTGATATGTGTGCTATTGCAGACCAGAACACCTCATTCGCCTGACGAAGGCACAAAGGCCGAAAGCTAGCAGGTTTACTATCAAATAAATTGGTTGGATTTAAAATTGGTATTGTCAGACCTCTTACTGATTCTATCATTAAGCCAGTTTAATATCCATTTGGCTACCTCACCCTGGATCCAGTGAGATTTAACCTTATGTAACAACATACCATGTCGTACATTGTTGAAGGCCTTGTTAAAGTCCATGTAGACAACATGAACTGCATTGCCCTCAGTGGACTGGACCCACTTCTGCTTTGTAAATCCTTTCCCCATCGCACATAATTGTGGTATGTGAGGAGCAGAATCTAAATAGGTAGAAGTTGTTTTGCTCCTTTCTGTCTTGAGCTTCATTTTATTTTGCACTTTGTTTACTCCCAGAGTCTTGCTTCGAGTCCGGATGTTGTATTATCTTAAACAGGAAGTTTTGGGAGAGGCTGCTGACAAAGCTTTGGATGGTATTGATGCAAGGTACGTCAAATGGCAAAACTATGTCAGTATAAACTAACTAGAAAGTTGATGCTGAGCCATACTGAGCAAGAAGGCCTCAGTTCCTCTTTTTGAATGATTTTAAGCATGATGAAAGGGAAACGTTCGATCAGGGTGAAGTTAGCCAGGATGCTTGCTTGCTTCCCCTGTTGGACAATGTTATTGGTGAAAGATGAGATTAGGCTTTACTGCCCCTTGGGCTGACAACCTGCAATTAGTGGAGTGCCACAGGGAGCAGGGCTGGGGCGTCAACAATTACTTGGATGAAGATAACAGAATTATATTGGCTAAATTTGCTGACACTAAGATAGGTATGGAAGTAAGTTGTCAAGAGGAGGTAAAGGGTCTACAAATGGAAGAGAATTACAGAGACTAATGATCTTTGGAGGGAAAACAATCCTCGTTTCCATCTTAAAAGGGAGACCCATTCTTCGACTTTGGTATCTAGTTCTAGTCTCCTCCACAAGAAGTATTCTGGTATCCATCCCATCAAATTCCCTCACAATCACATATAATTATCTTCTCGAGAAAGCAGTGAAGACTGGGTCATTGATATGTACAGTAAGAAGTCTCACAACACCAGGTTAAAGTCTAACAGGTTTATTTGGTAGCAAAAGCTACTAGCTTTCAGAGCCTTGCTGCTGCTTCGTCAATTAAATGGGAGTTCTGTGCTCAAACAAGGCATATAAAGACACAAACTCGATTTACAAAATAATGATTGGAATGCAAGTCTTTACAGATAATCAAGTCTTAAAGGCACAGACAATGTGTGTGGAGGAAGGGTTAAGTGCAGGTTAAAAGGATGTGCATCGTCTCCAGATAGGACAGTTAGTGAAATTTTGCAAGCCCAGACAAATTGTGGGGATTACATGTAGTGTGACATGAAGCCCAGATCCCATTTAAGGCCATCTCGTGTGCAAAACTTGGCTATCCATCTCTGCTCAGCGACTTGCGCTGTTATGTGTCTTGACGGCTGCCTTGGAGAACGCTTACCTGAAGATCAGAGGCTGAATTCCCGTGACCGCTGAAGTGTTCCCCAACAGGAAGAGAACAGTCTTGCCTAATGATTGTCGAGTGATGCTCATTGATCTGCTGTCGTAGCATTTGCATGGTCTTCCCAATGTACCGTGCTTTGGGACATTGTACTTGATACGCTGCAGGAAAGGATGTCCCGAGGCATGGTACACTGGGGAAACCATGCAGATACTACGACAGCGGATGAATGAACATCGCTCAACAATCACCACCAAGACTGTTCTCTTCCTGTTGGGAAACACTTCAGCGGTCACAGGAATTCAGCCTCTGATCTTCAGGTAAGCGCTCTTCAAGTTGCCTTCATAACACATAACAGCGCAGAGTTGCTGAGCAGAGACTGATAGCCAAGTTCCGCACACGTGAGGACAGCTTCAAACGGGATCTTGGGTTCATGTCACACTATCTGTAAATCCCATGACTTGCCTGGCCTTGCAAAGTTTTACTAACTGCCCTGTCTCGAGACAATACACATCTCTTTAACCTGTGCTTAACCCTCTTTCCACTCATGTTCTCTGTACCTTTAAAAGTTGATTACTGTAAAGACTCACATTCCAACCATTATCTTTGCCCATGGAAGACTTCTACAGAAAATGCAGATGTGTGGAATAGGGGGTGATTTAGCTAATTGGATTAGGAATTGGCTGGCAGATAGACGACAGAGGGTGGTGGTTGATGGGAGATATTCATCGTGGAGTTCGGTGACAAGTGGTGTGCCTCAGGGGTCTGTTTTGGGGCCCCTGCTGTTTGTAATTTTTATAAATGATCTGGATGAGGGTATTGAGGGATGGATCAGTAATTTTGCAGATGATACTAAAGTTGGTGGTGTGGTAGATAGTGAAGAGGGGTGTTTTAGTTTACAGAGTGACTTGGACAAGTTGCAGAGCTGGGCCGAGAGGTGGCAAATGGAGTTTAATGTGGAAAAGTGTGAGGTAATGCACTTTGGCAGGAACAATAAATGTGTAGAGTATAGGGCTAATGGTAGGGCTCTTAATAGTTTTGAGGAACAGAAGGATCTTGGTGTATGTGTCAATAGATCCCTGAAAGTAGGCAGTCAAGTGGATAAAGTTGTTAAGAAGGCATATGGAGTCTTAGCTTTTATTGGTAGGGGGATTGAATTTAGGAGCCGCAGCATCATGTTGCAACTGTACAAAACTCTAGTGCGGCCGCACGTGGAGTATTGTGTACAGTTCTGGTCCCCGCATTATAAGAAAGATGTGGAGGCATTGGAGAGGGTACAGAGGAGGTTTACCAGGATGTTGCCTGGTATGGAGGGCCGGTCCTATGAAGAGAGGTTGAAGGATTTGAGGTTGTTTTCGTTAGAAAGGAGGCGGCTAAGAGGGGATCTTAGAACATAGAACAATACAGCACAGAACAGGCCCTTCGGCCTTCGATGTTGTGCCGACCAAAATAAAAAGCAACGCCCCTCCTAACTAAACCATTCCCTTCTCATATGCTTCATCTTATTGAAGCATATAAGATGATTAGAGGTTTAGATAGGGTGGACAGTGATAGCCTTTTTCCTAGGATGGAGAAAGCTAGCACGAGGGGACACAGCTTTAAATTAAGGGGTATGAGTTATAGGACGGATATCAGAGGTAGGTTCTTTACTCAAAGAGTGATTAGGGAGGGGAATGCCCTGCCTGCAGCTGTTGTAGATGCGCCAAGTTTGGTGGCGTGTAAGAGGTTAATTGATAAGTATATGGAAGAGAAGGGAATGGTTTAGTTTGGAGGGGCATTGCTTTTTATTTTGGTCGGCACAACATCGAAGGCCGAAGGGCCTGTTCTGTGCTGTAATGTTCTATGTTCTATGTTCTATCTTATAAATTGAGTGTGTATCTTTATATGCCCTGTTTGTGAATAGAACTCCCACTCACCTGACGAAGGGGTAGCAAGCACTCCAAAAGCTAGTGGCTTTAGCTACCAAATAAACCTATTGGACTTTAACCTGGTATTTTGAGGCGTCTTACTGTGTTTACCCCAGTTCAATGCCGATATCTCCACATCATCGATATATTCCACGTTGAATTAAACAGATTTTAGACAAGGAGAGCAAAAATGGAGCTGAAATCATAAGCAGGTCATTCATGGTCTTATCTGAAGTCAGAACAGGCTGTTTAGGCATACGGCCTACTCTTGCTCCAAAGTCCTGTGTTCCTATGTCACAAATACACCACTGGAGATTGAGATCCTGTGAAGATTATATTATGACAACACATTTCTTGAACTTTGCTTGTATTTGCTGGAGATTAAAAGGTTGTTCATACTGAAATGAATGAAATGATGGGACAATCCCTCTGGTGGCAACCCAGAACATGTGGGGTGATGTCAGGAAACCCTTCTTCACACATCAGGAAATGGAAATCTGGAACTATCTCCCAAAAAAACTGTTGAGGCTATGGGTATTGGAGAAATTGAAAGATGCAATCTGAAATTGGCTGGGTTTTGATCAGGAACGGTGAGGGTTGTAGAGGAAAGGCAGTTAAATGGGTTTGAGATACATTTCGACCATGATAATGAAACAGGTTTGAGGGGCTTCCATTTCTGTACTTGCGTGGCCAGTCCAAACGTGCGGTTTACTGATTTTAATTAATGAATGTTTTTAATGGAGTTGAATTTTTTCTCTTTGTTTCTATCTCTCTTCCTGTCCGCCTCCTCGCCCCCCCCCCCCCCCCCCCCGCCCCCTGTCCTCGCTCTCTGCCCCCGCCTCCTCGCTCTCTGCCCTCCCTGCTCTTGCCCCCCCCCCCCCCCCCCCCCCCCCCCCCCCCCACTCTCTGCCCCGTCGCATACCCTCCCACCGCACGCCTGTTCCCTTCCCCATTCCCTGCCTGCCCCTTCACCCCTCCCCACCCGCCCGCTCCCCTTGGCCTGGCCCACTGCTCCCTCGACCCATCCTGCCCTCCTCTCCCTCTTTGTCTGCCCCTTTGCAACCTCACTTCCCTGGTGTCTCTGACATGCACCTGGGGTACAGTAAGCTGGATGTCTGGATCCCTGACGTTGACTACAATGATGTTCCAGTTGACTGGTGGGGTGGAGACGCGGACAAATCCCTGCTGATTGGAGTTTATAAACATGGTAAGTCTTCCTTCATGGTTACGTTATTGATCCTCAGACAATGCAGCTGTTACAAAAAGATTACTCGAGTAATTCATCGTATAACGGAAGTGTGATGAAGGCAAGTTCAGTTCAAGCATTCAAGAGGACATTAGGTGATTATTTGAATAGATTTCAATGTGTGTGTGAGTGAGCGAGTGTGAGGGGTGTGTGTGTGTGTGAGAGAGAATTAGAAGTGAGCCACTGCCTGCATTACTCAGGTTTCTCACATTCTCTCTAATACAGCAGAGTGAGTGAGTGAGCACCCTGAGACTGCAAGTGAGTCTGGCATGTGTACACTGACCCCTCACATTGTATTCATTTTTATTAATTACACTTCTTAAATTTAATTTATTGCTCTGACATAGCTTTATTCTTGCTCAACAATTATTTATTTTCTTAATCTCTCAACTTTTCGTTTTGAAATTCAGTTTATTGTTACTACATGACTCTTTATCAGATTTCTAACACTTGCAATATTTAGTTGATGGCCAGATCGTTCTGGCTATTCACACTGGCGAGATTATCTGGCCCCATCAATGGCACATCCCAGCCACAGGATTCACAGTGGCAAAGAGGAATCAATGTAAAATCCCACTGACAGTGCAGAACCAGAAGATTCTATTGCTGGCCAACAGCGAGTACTTGCCGCCATGAGAAACACACTACAGGGAGATCAGAGAAGGACTAATATGGAAAGACAATAATAACCTAAATAGCAAAATGTTGAAAAACGTAAATGAGCAGAAACACCTTGGAATCCATATACACAAATCCTTAGGTGTGGCACACACAACTTGACCAGGTAGTTAAAAGATGTGGTTATTGGATGAACTTAGGGCCAGGTTCGAGCACAGCCCAGTGACCCACTGATTATCACCAACTAGCGTTACACACATCATAGCCACTTCAGAGAGATATCCCAGCATGAGTAAGGAGAAGGCGCTCACTTAGTATTTGTAGGATGATCTTTTTAAAGCATTGGTTATAAAGTGACTTGTAACAGCTGTGATTACTGATCCATTTGAACAGTATGCTATTCGTTCTGACTTGGTTGGCATTGCGGTAAGAGTGGTGTGGAGCCTTCTCAGATACACATTGAGGTGTGGAAACTTGCTGTGACCCAGCTGTATTTCTCTTTAGGTTACGAACGATATAACGCGATGCGAGCTGACCCAGCACTCTGCTTCCTTGAAAGGGTGGGCATGCCCGATGAAACTTCACTAGCAGCTGAGCAAGGAGGTGTCGACCTGCCGTCAGACATAACTGAAGGGTAAGGCAATGATGTGGTGTTTTTGGATTTCCAAAAGGCACTTGATAAGGTGCCTCACAAAAGATTGCTGCAGAAAGTTAGGGTGCAGGGAGTTGGGGGTAGGGTGTTAGACTGGATAATAGGACGATACCAAAGTGGGGGGAGTTGTAGACAGCGAGGATGGATGTTACAGTTTGCAGAGGGACATAGATAGGTTGCAGAGCTGGGCCGTGAGGTGGCAAATGGAATTCAATACGGATAAGTGTGAGGTGATTCACTTTGGTAGGAATAACAGGCGTATGAAATATAGGGCTAATGGAAGGACCCTTAATAGTGTTGTCGAGCAGAGGGATCTTGGGGTACAAGTACATAGCTCTTTGAAAGTTGGCACCCAGGTTGATAAAGTTGTTAAGAAGGCGTACGGTGTGTTAGCTTTTATTGGTAGAGGGATTGAATTTAGGAGCCGTGAGGTTATGTTACAACTGTACAAAACTCTGGTGCGGCCGCACTTGGAGTATTGCGTACAGTTCTGGTCGCCGCATTATAAGAAAGATGTGGAAGCATTGGAAAGGGTGCAGAGGAGGTTTACCAGGATGTTGCCTGGTATGGTGGGAAGGCCTTATGAGGAAAGGCTGAGGGACCTGAGGTTATTTTCATTAGAGAGAAGAAGGTTACGCGGTGACCTAATTGAGGCGTATAAGATGATCAAGGGATTGGATAGGGTGGATAGTGAGAGCCTTTTTCCTCGGATGGTGATGACCAACACGAGGGGACATAACTTTAAATTAAGAGGTGGTAGTTATAGACGGATGTCAGAGGCAGCTTCTTTACACAGAGGGTGGTGAGGGCGTGGAATGCCCTGCCTGCAGCAGTTGTGGACTCGCCTGCTTTGGGGGCATTCAAATGTTCGGTGGATAGGCATATGGATGATACTGGAATAGTTTAGGTTAGAGGGTCCACTGGCCGGCGCAACATCGAGGGCCGAAGGGCCTGTACTGCGCTGTAATGTTCTAAGTTCTAAGCTCTAAGCAGAAGAGGGTTGGGAAAAAGACATTTGGCAGAGAAATCACTAACTGAAGCACTGCACTTTTATTTGAATCTGGGCAGTGACTGCCTTGGAGAACAGTGAGTAGTGTCTCTCTCTTTTCTACAACAGAGGGTGGTGGAATCAAGCACAGACCAGGATTTAATAACATACAGTTTACAAAAAGTAAGCCTTCTGCCTGTTGTGACTGGCTCTTTGAAGGAGCAGTTGTGCTTAGCGCCACACCTCTGCTTTTTGTCTGTAACTCTGGAAGTTGCTCTTCCTCCTGCACCTGTCAAATTCGCTTTTCAAATTATTTATGGAATTAGCTTCCATCTTCTCAGATGACAACTGAAAAATTCCCCTCACTTTGAAAAAATTTTCTAATGGTTTTGAAACTGTGATCTCTATTATTGACTCACTTTGTAAAGGAAGTAGTTTGCTTCAATCTTCTCTCTCAAAATCTATCATCTGGGAAACCTCTATTAAATCATCTCTCAATCTTATCTCCAAAGAAAATAATCCTGACTGTTTTGAACTGTCCTCATAACTGAAGTCCCTGATTACATCCTGATGAATATCCTCTGTGCACTTTCTAAAACCTTTGCATTTTTCTGGAAATGCTTGAATCTGTCGTCAAAGCAGAAATAATGAGGTGCCTGGATACGAATTGTTTGATCAAACAGACCCAGCACGAATTCGTTAAGGGGAAGTCGTGTTTGACGAATTTATTGGAGTTCTATGAGGAAGTGACCAGTGCGGTAGATAGAGGGGAACTGGTGGATGTGGTGTTTTTGGATTTCCAAAAGGCGTTTGATAAGGTGCCTCACAAAAGATTTCTGCAGAAGGTTAGGGTGCAGGGAGTTGGGGGTAGGGTGTTAGACTGGATAGAGGATTGGTTGTCTAATAGGAAGCAGAGGGTAGGTATTAATGGGTGCTATTCTGATTGGCAACTGGTGACTAGTGGAGTGCCCCAGGGTTCGGTACTGGGGCCTCAATTATTTACCATTTACATAGACGATTTGGAGGAAGGGGCTGAGTGCAGGTTGATGAAATTTGCTGATGACACGAAGATGAGTGGAAAAGCAAATTGTGTGGAGGGTGTGGAAAGCCTGCAGAGGGATCTGGATAGGTTGAGTGAGTGGGCGAGGACCTGGCAGATGGAGTATAATGTTAGTAAGTGTGAGGTTATCCACTTTGGTAGGAATAATAGTGGGAAGGATTACTATTTAAATGGCAAAAAACTGCAGCATGCGATGTAGAGAGACCTGGGGGTCCTTGTGCACGAATCACAAAAACACAGTCTGCAGGTGCAGCAGGTGATTAAGAAGGTGAATGCAATGTTGGCCTTTATAGCGAGGGGGATAGAATATAAAAGTAGGGAGGTTCTGTTGCAGCTGTATAGGGTGCTGGTGAGGCTGCAGCTGGAGTACTGTGTGCAGTTTTGGTCGCCGCACTCGAAGGATATATTGGCCTTGGAGGGGATGCAGAGAAGATTTACTAGGCTCATACCAGAGATGAGGGCGTTGGATTTTGAAGAGAGACCGAATAGGCTAGTTTTGTATTCGTTGGAGTTTAGAAGGCTGATAAGATAATGAAGGGGATGAATAGGGTAGAGGTTGAGAGACTCTTCCCGCGTAACAAAGATAGCAGGACTAGAGGGCACAGGCTCAAAATGAAGGAGGGCGGTGGTTCAGATCAGAGCTGAGGAGGAGTGTTTTCACGCAGAGGATGGTGAATCTTTGGAATTCTCTGCCTGATGAGGTGGTGGAGGCTTCCTCACTGAATATGTTCAAGTCAAGAGTGGATAGGTTTTTAATTGACAAGGGAATTAAGGGTTACGGAGAGAAAGTGGGAAAGTGGTACTGAACCACTACAGATCAGCCATGATCTTATTGAATGGCGGGGCAGGCTCGAAGGGCTGGACGGCCTACTCCTGCTCCTATTTCTTATGTTCTTAAATGTAATGCAGACAATATGTATTTGCCTTAGGTTGAGAGAGCTAGGTCTCTTCTCCCTGGAGAGACGAAGGTTGAGAGGCGACCTGATAGAGGTTTATAAAATGTTGAGAGGTATTGATAGGGTGGATTCTCGGAGGCTATTTCCCAGGGCTGAAATGGTCACTACGAGAGGACACAGGTTTAAGGTGCTGGAGGGCAAGTACAGAGGAGATGTTAGAGGTAAGTTTTTCACTCAGAGGGTGGTGAGTGAATGGAATCAGTTGCCGTCAGTGGTGGTAGAGGCGAACTTACTGGGGTCTTTTAAGAGACTTATGGATGAGAACATGGGATTTAATGGGATTGAGAGTTACAGATAGTTCGATGGCCTGGTAAGTATATATATGATCAGCACAACATGTGGGCCGAAGGGCCTGTTTGTGCTGTAGTGTTCTATGTTCTAATACTCCAGTTGATTTATAAAATTCTCACGTGACCTATTTGTTTTTATATTCAATATCTCTGTTTATAAATCCAGGTAAACCATTTCATCTTTTAACTACCTGGTCAACTTTTATGTACTACACCTAAGGATTTGTGTATATGGAATCCAAGGTGTCTCTGCTCATGTACGTTTTTCAAAATTTTGCTATTTGTGTTAGTATTATCTCTCCATATTAGTCCTCCCAAACTGCATCACTCCACACTTCTGCATTGAACTGTATTTGCCACGTTCCTGCCCATTTCATGAAGCTTGTCCGGATCCTCAACACTATTAACAAATGTGTAGAGTATAGGGCTAATGGTAGGACTCTCAATAGTGTTGATGAGCAGAGGGATCTTGGTATATATGTTAATAAATCCCTGAAAGTTGGCAATCAAGTCGATAACGTTGTTAAGAAGGCATATGGAGTCTTAGCTTTTATTGGTAGGGGGATTGAATTTCGGAGCCGCAACGTCATGTTGCAACTGTACAAAACTCTAGTGCGGCCGCACTTGGAGTATTGTGTGCAGTTCTGGTCCCCACATTATAAGAAAGATGTGGAGGCATTGGAGAGGGTACAGAGGAGGTTTACCAGGATGTTGCCTGGTATGGAGGGCAGGTCTTATGAAGAGAGGCTGAGGGATTTGAGGTTGTTTTCGTTAGAAAGAAGGCGGCTAAGAGGAGACCTTATTGAAACATATAAGATGATTAGAGGTTTAGATAGGGTGGACAGTGATAGCCTTTTTCCTAGGATGGAGAAAGCTAGCACGAGGGGACATAGCTTTAAATTAAGGGATGGTGGTTATAGGACGGATGTCAGAGGTAGGTTCTTTACCCAGAGGGTGGTAAGGGTATGGAATGCCCTGCCTGCGTCAGTTGTAGTGCGCCAAGTTTGGTGGCGTTTAAGAGGTTAGTAGATAAGTTTATGGACGAAAAGGGAATGGTTTAGGTTAGAGGGTCATTGCTTTTTCCTAATTGGTCGGCGCAACATCGAAGACCGAAGGGCCTGTTCTGCGCTGTAATGTTCTATGTTCTATTAATACTCAGCACATGGGGCAAGCATGGTGGCACAGTGGCACTACTGCCTCACAGAACCAGAGACCTAGGTTTGATTCCCAGCTTGGGTCACTGTTTGTGCGGAGTTTGCACATTGTGCAAACCCACTCCGTGTCTGCGTGGGTTTCCTCCGAATGCTCCAGTTTCCTCCCACAGTCCAAAGATGTGCAGGTTATTAGCTTGATTGGCTGTGATAAATTGACCCTACTGTCAGGGAGATTAACAAGGTAGATATGTGAAGTTAGAGTCCCGAGTGGGATTGTGGTCTATGCAGACTTGATGTGCCAAATGGCACCCTTCTGCACTGTAGGGATCAATGATTCCATGAATATCAAGTCTGTTACTTCATTGAATAGTTACACCACCCATTCAGGCCGTGCATTCCAAATATCACCTTCTAAAAAAGTTTACTCCCATGACGTTGTTGCTTCTCTTGCCAATTATCTTAAATTGATGTTGTCTTGTTCTCGATTCTTCCAGCAATTGGAGCAGATTCTCCCTATATGTCCTATCCAGACTCCTAATGATTTTGAATACCTCTATCAAATCTGTCAACTGTCTCTTTTCAAGGAGGAGAACAACACCAACTGCTTTAACCTATTTATTTGTCTGAAGTTCTCTATTCCTCAAACCATTCTCCTGACATTTATTTGCACCCTCAGCAGAGTGTTTTATTTCTAAATGTGGTGTCCAAAATTGACACCAAAAAAGTCTTCAATATTGATCCTGGAGCTCTTGAAGTCTTAAGAATTAGATCTAACAGGGGCAAGGAAACTGCCTACAGATACCATCCACCTTCACCACCCTCCCTTCAGCTGTTGAATCAGTACACCTCTGGCCTGCACACCACGTGGAGACAATCATCGGAGTGGCAGCGGCACAGAATGTACTGAGTTGAGCATTTCAATGTCCATCACTGAGAGTGGCTTGATAGCACCCTTACTGATTGTGCTGGCCAAGTCCTGAAAGATATACCTGTCAGTCTGAGCCAGCAGAAGTTGGTGAGGGAATCAACAAGGAGAAACTAGACCTCGACCTCACCAATTTGGTATGTAGATAAAAGTGACCACCACATTTATGGAGACAAAGTCCTGTCTTCACATTGAGCATATCTTGCAGCTTCCATGTAACGTTATGATTAACATGTTAAACTTCCATGTAACATGTTAACATGCTATCACTATTCTAATTGGGATAGATTTTAGCACAGGTCTAGCAGCTCTAAAAAACCATCCTGAGGCTAACATCAGCAGCAGCAAAATTGCATTCAGTCACAATCTGTAACCTCAATACTGATGTACCCTTCACTCTACCATTAGTATCAAACCAAAGGGCAACCCTGGTTCAATGAAATGTGTAAGAGGAGGCAGGAGCAGCACCGTATTTAACAATGAGATAACAGGAGAAACTACAGCACAGACCAGATGCAAGCCAAACGGTGGAAGCTGCATATGATAGACAGAGCTAACCAACTTCAGCTGCTTCATCCATGCTGTTCCCTCCATAATGAGATCTGAAGTGGGGATGTTCACTGATGTTCAGCATCATCGGTTACTCTTCAGATACTGAAGCAGTCCATGTCCACCTGAGAGCTGGTTAAGTGGCAAGTTACATTCATGCCACATACAGGTGCCAGGCAATGAGCACCTCCAACAAGAAAAAGGCTAACTACCTCTCCATAACATTCAATGGCATTACCACGGCTGAATCCCCACCATCAACAACCTGGGTAGTTACCATTAATCAGAAAATAAATTGGACTGACCATGTAGGTACTGAGGCTACAAGAACAGATCAGAGACTGGGAAGTCTGCGGAGAGTAATGCACCTTTTGACTCCCTAAAGTCTGTCCTTATGAGACACAAGTTGGGAATGTGATGGAATACTCTGCACTTGCCTGGATGAGTGCAGCTCTAATAACACTAAAGAAGCTTAACTCCATCTGGGACAAAGCAACCCACTTAATTCGCACCTGATCCATCACCGTCAAAATTCATTGCCTCCGCTATTGATGCACAATGGCAGCAGTGTGTACCATCAACAGGATGCATTGAAGCAACTTACCATGGTCCATTGACAGTACCTTCTAAACCTGTGACCTCTACAACTTAAAAGATTATACATGAATCAGGAACACCACCACCTGCAATTTACCCTCCAAGTCACACATCATCCTGATTTGGAAATATATCGCTATTCTTTCGTTGTTGTTGAGTCATAATTCTGGAGTTCCCTCCCTAACAGCATTGTGGGTGTACCTGTATCATATGTGCTAAAGCGATTCAAGGAGGCATCTTCTGAAGAGCAGCAAATGCTGGCCTTTCCATTGACACCCGCATCCCATGAAAGAACTTAATAATGTTGAGACTGAACCAGCATTTTACATAGGTTCATCCCTTTATATTCTAAGTCCCTATTTATAAATCCCAGGATACTATATACTTTAATAATTGCATTCTCAACCTGTCCTGCCACCTTAAATCTGCTTCCTCCCCTCCTTTACAATTGTATATCTTATTGCCTTGATGCACATTTTCTAGGCTGACAAGTTAGTGGAGCACGGAGGGAGAGATGCCTTGTCAAATCTGCTATTGTGCAAATAAACTGTTGTAGAGGTCCTATTGTCCCTCTCACATAATTCACGTGGATGTTGAATATCCCAGATTGTTATTCAAACTTGAGCAGGCTGTTCTCTCAGTGCCTTGCCAGTATTTGCCATTGACTACCATCATTTAAAATAAGCAAGTTAACTAGATATTTGTTTTGTTGCAGTTTGTGGTTATTGCTAACTTGCATAACAGTCCCCAGTTAAACAATATTCTTCTGCTGTGAAGTGTGCAGAGACATGATGCTAACTTCTTGCCAGCCCAAATCTATGTACTTTTGTTTTTTTATCTTCATTCTCCAGCACCACTCTTGTATTCAATTCCCTTTTCTATCTAAAAGAAGACAAGCATCCAGTCAGAACATGATTTTTAAAAAATCAAACTGCAGTGCCATAGGGCCATTGAGGTGCAGGCAGCATGAACTCAAACTTTGAGACAGTGTGTGCATATTGATGCAGTGCCTCCCTAGCCCGAGTTGGGTAGATTGGGATCAGGGTAGCTTTCTGACGTTTTCTCCAAGTGAGTTAATTTATTGTGTGCCCTGTTTTAGGGTTGACCTGTGTAAAGGTGATGACTCAGAATCGAAGTTGGATGGACAGTTCAAAGATCAGCCAGATGTGAGTATTGAGGATATCGTGTGCGTGATTTTTAAATCTGAAATCTTTCCATTTCTTCTATTTCTGTTGATATTCATCTGCTCTCTGCAACTGAAGGGACTGTCTCTTGCTGGAATACACTTTCCTGGCCAACAACTTTCCTCTGGCATCACATTGCTCTTCTAGTGAGCCTAGATGCTGTTGATTGGCTGCCATTTTGAAGATGTACAGAAACGTTTCCAGCGATGAGCTAACAATAGTGGTCGGGAATGGGTGTTGTATTTAATTTCTCCCCAGAAGTGCAGAGGCTAGCCTGTAATCCTGCTGTAGGGATTGTGGATAAGATTATGGGAACAAATAAAGACTATTAGCTTGTTGGCCTGTTTCTCCATCTACTTAGGTCATGGCTGATCTGTACTTCAGATACATTTACCTGCCTTAGCCCCATATTTCACGATGCTTTCACCCAGTGAAATTCTCTTTATTGTCGGTTCTACTTAACACAAAGCATCTAGAGGTTTTTGGGAGACTGAGTTCCAGATTTCCACTACCTTTGTGTGTAAAAGTGCCCTTATGATTTCACCCCTCAAGGCCCTGCGCTCTTTCAACACTTTAAACACTTATATTCAATCACCCCCTCAATTTTGTCAGCAAAAGGATCAAGCCAGGCCTGTACAAACCTGCCCTCAATTAAACCTTATTCCTAGTATTATTTAGGTGAATCTAAACTACATTCTTTCCAAGACCTGTATCATTCCTGAGGTGCAATACCCAGGACTGAATACTGTACCAAAATGTTTTTAATTCCCTGTTGAAGACATTTGTACAGTCTGTTCTAATGGGTTTTACTGCTAACTTATTCCGCAACTGCATTCCTCTTTGGCGAGTTTACATCTGACTATCCCTGTTAGTTCTTCTGGTTTTTGCATCAGCTGTTGGAAAAAATGTTTATCACTTCCTGATGCCTTTTTTAACATTGGAAGAAGCTAGGGATCTGTACACAGCTGTCATTAAATAAAGAAAATGTTACTCTCTAATTGACCTTAGGATGTGTCTATTATTGTCCAGTGTAGGGTGGAGCAGGCAATCAAGTAGCCAATAACATCCCTCGCTCCACCTGGTCAATCCTCTCCATCACCTTCAAAGTTGTGAAGTGAGAGTCCCCAATTAGTGACCACAAAATTGTAGGCAGAGGATCAGGCACCTGAGGGGCAGGGTAGTGACTCTCTTGGGCCTGGATCGTTTACAGCCAGTAAAAGATTATGGGGTAGTGGGAGACTAGTCTTACTCAAATCTTTGTTTTGTTCCAACCCATTCCTATAGTTAATGAACTGTGTTGTTCTGTAGGAAGATGCAAACTCTTGCATTGAATCGGGGATTATGGAGAAAGGAGAAGACTCCATTTTAGGTAAGAGATGTGGATGGTGAGGGGTTACATTGAATGTACATAGAATCAGGCCAATCTGCCACATGCTCTATGCTGTGTTATTCTTTGCACAAGCCTCCATTCATCCTACTTCTCACGCTATTATTTTACTGTTACTGTTCCTTTTTCCCTCGTATTTATTTAGCATTTCCTTAAATACATCTATGCTGTTCGCCACACTCTACTCCCTGGTATAATAAGTTCCATATTCATCACTCTTTGAGTAAATAAATTTTGTCCTGAATTCCTGATTGGTTTATTAAAAGCTGTCTTACATTTATGGCTCCTAGTTTTACATTTAGTTGATAACATTATCTTTCTGCCTAATATTACAGACCTCTATCAGGTCACTTCTTAGTCTTCTCCTTTAGGGAAAAAAGCCTAACCTATACACTTTTTCCTAAAAGGTATAATTTTTCAATTCTGTAGACTTTTCTTATTTTCATTGTTTTTTACCTTGTTCCCCCCTAAAGTTGGGAATTGTTTTTAGTAACCCTTCAGCTGTCATTTGTTGGTCCTTCCGGTATCTCAGCCAAGCAACTCAAACTCTGTTTTTCCAGACTTATCTTCGGAGCAGAGTGAAGTGAGAAGCATAAGGAGAATATCTGAACTCCAGTTGATGTAAACATTTGACCAAATGTTTCCTAAAAAGCTTTCACAGTGCACTTTGAGAGTTTAAAGGACTTGATGAAGGGAGTTCCATTCTTTATTGTTCTTTACTTATTTACATACCAATTAAATTACCGTAGTATGTTATAACTCACATTGAACCTCCAGCACAGAAGCAATGCATTCAACTGGACTGAACCGGACTTTGCCAATGTTTATATTTCAGATGAATCTCATTCCTCTCTAATTATCACATCCTATCCTACTCCCGTATTCTTCCATTCTAGCCTATCTCATATATACACCAAACAGGAGAGGATGGCATAGTGGTACTGTCACTGAACTAGTAATACAAAGAAACAGGCAGGTAATCTAGGGACATGGATTCAAATTCCAACGCAGCAACTGTTGGAATTTAAGTTCAGTTGATAAAAATGTGGAATTAAAAGCAATGATCATGAAACTGTCATCAAATGCTGTAAAACCCATCTTGTTCACTAAAAAGTGCAGGATGGCATACCAGAAATGGCACCAACCACACATCAAAATGAGCCTGGTGAAGCTACAACACAGGATTACTTGCTGCCAAACAGAAGTAGCAAGCAATACTCACAGCAAATGGATCAGATTCAAAACTCTACAGTCCAGCCACATCCACTTATGATTGGTGGTGGTCAATTAAACAGCTCACTGGAGGAGGAGCTCCACAGATATCCCCATCCTCAGTGATGGAGGAACCCAGCACATCAGTGCAAAAGATGAAGCTGAAATATTTGCAATAATCTTAAGCCAGAAGTGCTGAGTGGCTGATCCATCTTGGACTTTTTCTGAGGTCTCCAGAATCAAGCTGTCAGTCTTCGACCAATTTGATTGACTCCATGTGATATTAGGAAATGGCTGAAGGCACTGAATACTGCAAAGGCAATGGGCCCTGACAACATTCCAACAATAATACTGAAGACTCGGGCTCCAGAATTTGCCATGCTGTAGCCAGGCTGTTCCTGTACAGCTGCAGCACTGGCATATATCCAGCAATGTGAAAAATTGTCTGGATATTTCCTGTGCATACAAAGCAGGATAAATCCAATCCAGACAGTTACCAGGTCACTGGTAACTGTCAGTCTACTTTCAGTCATCAGGGATGGAAGGGATTATCCACTGTGCTTGCTTAGCAATAACCTGCTCATGGATGTGTAGTTTGGGTTCTGCCAAGGCCACTCAGTTCCTGACCTCATTACAGCCTTGGTTCAAACGTGGACAAAAGAGATCAACTCTTTTGGAAAACAAAGAGACAGAGAGTTGGGATGAGAGGGGCAGCCTCAGGATTTTTAAAATTCATTTATGGGATATGGATGTCACTGTCTAGACGAGCATTTATTGCCCATCTGTCGTTGCCCTTGGGAACGTGGTGAGCTGCTGCCTTGAACCTGTGCAGTCCCTGTGGCAGTGAAGGAATGGCAATATCTTTCCAAGTCAGGGTGGTGAGCGGTTTGGAGGGGAAACTCCAGGTAATTGTAACCTGTAACTAATGAAATGCCACTGGGATCAGGGCTGGGGCCACAGTTATTTACAATATATATTAATGACTTTAACAAGGGAAATGAATGTTCTATTGCCAAATTTGCGGATGATACAAAAATACATGGGAAGGCAAGTGGTGAGGATGACACAAGGATTCCACAGAGGAATACAGACTTGTGAATGGGCAAAAACTTAGTAGATGAAATATAAAGTAGGAAAACATGGAGTTATGCACTTGGTAGAAGAATAAAGGAATTGAACGTTATCGAAACAGAGAAAACTGCTGCACAGAGGGTCTAGGGTTCTCATGCATAAATAACAAACTAGCATGCAGTGTCTTATCAGGTAATCATAGAACCTACGGCATGGAGACAGGCCCTTCGACCCAAACTGATGCATGTTGACCAAAATGTCCATTTAAACTAACCCCATTTGCCTGCATTTGGCCCGTATCCCTCAAAACTTTCCTATCTATGTATCTGTCCAAATGCCTTTTAAATATTGTCAATGGTCCTGCCTCAATCACTTTCTTCAGCAGCTCATCCTATATATGTAAAAAAGTTGCCCTCCGTTCCCATTAATTTTTTTCCCTCCTAACTTAAACTTATGCTCTCTAGTTCTTTATTCTTCACCCCTGCGAAAAAGACTGAGTGCATTCATCCTATCCATGCCTCTCATGACCTTATACACCTCTATAAGATCACCCCTCAGTCTCCTACACACCATAGAAAAAAGTCCTGGCCTATCCAATTCCTCCCTGTAACTTAGTCTTTGAGTCCCGGCAACATCCTTGAACATCTGTTATGTTAATAACATCTTTTCTATAGCACGGCAACCAAAACTGAACACACTACTCCAGGTATGGCCTCACCAATTGCAACACAACTTCCCAACTTTTATACTCAATGCGTTGACTAATGAAGCCAGAATCCCTGGCACGATAGCACAGTGGTTAGCACTGCTGCTTCACAGCAGTGGGGACCTGGCTTCGATTCCCAGCTTGGGTCACTGTCTATGAACGTTCTCGCCATGTTTCTGGGTTTCCTCCCGTAGTCCAAAAATGTGTGCTTTACGTGGATTGTCATGCTAAATTGCCCCTCAGTGTCAGGGAGATTGGCAGGGTAAATGCATGGGGTAATAGAGATTGGACCTGGGTGGGATTATGATCACTGCAGACTCGAGGGGCTGAATGGCCTCCTCCTACACTGTAAGGTCCTATGAATGTTGCCTTGGAATATGGAAGGCAATGGAATGTTAACCTTTTTCAAAAGCCATGGTGTATAAAAATAAGAAATCATGCTGAAACTGTGCACTGCACTAAATTGGCCACATCTGGAATGTTTTTCATCCCCTTATCTAAGGAAAGATATCCTGGCATTGAAGTTAGTCCAGAGACGGTTCACTCAGTTGATCCTGGGTAGGGAGGAGTTTTCTTATGAGGAGAGGTTGAGTAGGTTGGGCATGTATCAGTGGAGTTTAGAAGAATGAGAGGTGGCTTTATTGAGAGGTAGAGGATTCTGATGGGGCTTGACAGGGTAGATGCTGAGAGGTTGTATCCTTTGTGGGAGAGTCTTACTAAGGAAGTTACAGATAGTATCCAATTGAAATAAAAATCACATGATATTTCAAAGATTAATGTTGAGTAATTGAACAAATTTTAGGAATCAGCAAAGAATTATTAAAATGTAATAAGGAGGAGAAAATTAGAAAACAAGATAAAGGTGCTAAATTATAAAACTGGATAGTAAGAGACTACCACCATTTAAAAAGGAAAAAAAAACTTAAGTGTTGGATCCTTAGAGATGAGCTGGAGAATAAATAATGGGAAACAAGGAGATGGCAGAAGCATTGATTTATCTGCCTTCACTGTAGAAGATGTTACAACTGGTCGCTAGATGAGGTTCCCCTAACTTATTAGCTCCCTCAGATGAGAACCTTCAAACAGTTATGCCCCAGGCAAGAAAGGATGAAATGGCTCCCTCTTTATAAATTTCGTCTTGGCTGCAACCAGATTAATTTTGGAAAAGAATCCCTTCCTTCATGGTCATTTTTTCCAGCCCTAATATTTGTTTTAAAAGCAGCCAATTTAATGAGGTTTACTTGAGTTAAAAAATGAATTTATTAACTACTAAAAGCTGATCAAAACAGATTCATATGCATTGACACAAACTAGAAATGAAAATTGAGTTCAAATTAAGTTTTAAACAAAGGTACAGAGAACAGGACTAGACCTGCGATTGAGCGTTGCAATTCCAGTGTTGTTAAATTTGACTAAGAATCTGCTTTGTTTCCAATTCATTTATGATCTTTGCTGATTTTGCTTACTTCCACAGTCAGAGAGATACCTGCAAAATGCTTTTGCAGGGGGTTGCTACTGTTGACTGCCTTTTTGCTCTGTGTCTCACATGCTCTGACTATCCAGCACTAATTCATGCACAAGCCACCTTTTCAGCTGGCTTTTATCCCAGCCTTTGCATATTCTTGGAAGATGAAATCCACAATCCCATTTAGAACAGTACACACAAGATACTTATGTTGAGTTAATACTTATCTCCATTGTCTCCACCAGAGATGGCAATTAATTTCTGCATGCTTTAGAAGTATCCTTGTCTGGAAACAGTGTATGATTCCATTGTCTTTGAGTGTCATCCACTAACAAGTGAGATAGTGACTGACTTTACATCACCAGCCATCTTTAGACTTAGAAGTCTAATTATAAAATCTTTCAGGCCTTTTCCAAAGTTCAGTATTTCCAGATGTAATTAGATACATTTCCTTCATTATTATGACAAAGACAAAAGAATCCCAAGAGTACTTGGGATCAAAAAGTAGGAGGGTAGTAAGGAACTTAACACCAGTACTAGCGGAAAGGTACTGGGGAAACTGTTAGAACTGAAGGTTGTGAAATCCACAAAATTTAATGGATTTCATTCAAGGGTCTTGAAAGATGTAGTTGCAGAGCTAATAGGTGAATTGTTTGTGATTTTCCAAAATTTCCTAGATTTTAGAACAGTCCCTACAGATTGGAAAGTTGCTAAAGTTGCTCTATTCAAAAAAAAGAGAGCTGGAAATATAAACCAGTTAGCCTAACATCTGTCACATGAAAAGTGCTGGAATCTATTATTAAGGAGCTAATGGCAGGTCATTTAGAAAACCATAATGTAATAAAGCAAGTCAATATGATTTATGAAAGAGAAATCGTGTTTGACTAATTTAGTTTGTTGAGGAAGTGATAAGCAAGGTGGTAAAGGGGAACTTGTTTAATATTTGGATTTCCAAAAGACATTTGTCAAGGAGCCTCACCAAAGTTACTTTGCAAAATAAGAGCTTGTGGTGAGGTGGGGGGCGGGGTAATATATTAGCATGGATAGAGGATTAGTTAGCTAAGAGAAAGCAGAAATTAGGCGTAAATATATCATTTTCTGTTGGCAAGCTGTTACCAGTGGACCTAGATACACAAGAATTGGTGCTGGGACCTCAATTATTTGCAATCTGTATCAGATACTTTACTAATTGGGACCTCAATTATTTGCAATCTGTATCAGATACTTTACTAATTGGGACCTCAATTATTTACAATCTGTATCAGATACTTTACTAATTGGAAAGTAAGTTTTCAAGAAGATTGAAGAATTTAGAAAGAGATTAAAAAGCTTAAGAGAGTGGACACAAATTTGGCAATATATAACATAGGCAAGTATGCACTTTGGCAAAAGAATAGCAAAGCAGCATATTATTTGAAAATGAAGAGATTGCAAAATTCTATATTACAGAGTGATCTGGATGCTCTGGTACATGAATCATATGTAAATGGCCTCGTGCTCCTAATTCTCATATATTTTTGTGACAGGCTGCAGGATTCTATGCTCAAACAGTTGAGCTATCTATTACTCTGGAACATTATGTGTTGTAATTACATAGATTTCCTGGTTAGTGGCTAACCTGTATCTCCAACTGTTTGTTTCCATTGAAGCTCAAGATGGTACAGACATTGATCGACCGCAGTGGCCAGTTGCATCAGTGCTCACGGCTCGTCTCCGCCGCCTCATAACAGCCTACCAGCGCTGCAATCGCAAGGAGCTGGTGAGAATGGAATCTTTAGCTCGCAATAGCCGGCGTCGCTGGTATCCACAGGATGAGCTCTGGGGAAGAGTTCCAGAAATGGACATTGTTACCATGGATATCCAGCAAAGGTAAATGATTGTGGATTTAAAAAATATTTATTGTATTTGAAAATTTAGGACATGTTTCCAAAGTTGAAGAAGAGCATTAGCTTTCATAAACGGCTTCCCAAAATTTAACTGATCTTTGCTTTCACAAAAAAAACCTGGCACCAGTACGGTACAGTGATCCCTTCTAGAGTGATTTTTAGACTAACTTGAGTAGTTTACAAAACACATTCTAACATTGCTAATACAAAGTTATTTTTGTATGTGCTCACGACACAGAAACTTTACTCAGTAAGTTGATACAATATGGGGATTGGAGGAACCACTTTCCCCCAATTTTCCTTTTCCTTCATGAAGGCATCATCCCATACTGGAGTTCATGCCTGAGTCCAGACAGGGACTAAAACTTTGCAGGATGAAAGGAAGCCATTCAGCCCATTACCCTCCTGAAATAATTATCACTTCATCCTGTTCCCTCACGTGGCTGGGAGGTAGTGAACGCGGCTACAAGGCCCAATATTTTGGACTTGTTGAGTCCTCGATCTCTTTTTATCCATTCATTGGTGCTTGTAAGATGGGACTTGTCCAAAGATGGGACTTGCTGTGGTGGCACAGTGGTTAACACTGCTGCCTCACAGTGCCGGGGACCTGGTTCGATTTCTGGCTCGGGTCACTGTTTGTGTGGGTTTCTTCCAGGTGCCCTGGTTTCCTCCCACAGTCTGAAAGATGTGCTGGTTAAGTGCATTGACCCAAACAGGTGCTGGAGTGTGGCGATTAGGGAATTTTCACAGTAACTTCAATGCAGTGTTAATGTAAGCCTTACTTATGACTAATAAATAAAGTTTAAACTTTTAAACTTAAAAATTGTCAACTTGCATTTCTTATTTCTATTAAGGTGGACAAGGAGGGAGCAAACAGATTTCTATCGTGTGGTTTCGACCTTTGGTGTGGTGTATGATCCTGACAGGAAGCAGTTCAACTGGAACCAGTTCCGCAACTTTGCCAGGTTGGAGAGAAAAACAGATGAGAGCCTGGAGAGGTATTTCCGAAGCTTCATGGCTATGTGCAGGAGTGTGTGCCGGTTGCCTCAGAAGAAAGAAGGTAAGTATTCTGACGAATTACTGTTCCATAGTGTGTCAATTTTTCAATCCAGTTCATAGTTGGAAGCAATATCAGGGCATTATGTTGAGGTAAACCAGGAGGAGCCCAAGTTTCTACCTGGCCATGTAGAGTCAGTTGCAGTGCTGTTAGTGGCACTGCCATTGATCTTAACACTCAAGTGAAGAGATGAGGGAAAATTGGTCACAATTTTTGCTTCCAGTCACTTGCCGGAAAGTGACTAGGTGGAGATTGGGTGATGGGCACTCTCCGTTGTCAAGCACACTCTCCAGTCTCGCAGTTGGAGGAAGGATAGTCACATGAGTAAGCTGCTGGAGAGAGTGACAGTTGTGATTTGCCATGAGTCAGCGTCTTAGAAAGAAGAATTGAGAGAAAACGGGTAGAAAATGTAGCCTCTAAAACTGGATAGATTCTACCACACATCAGAATGAGTAACTGAGCTCCACAATCTGCATGGAAAGATTATATATTACAATGTCTCTCTACTGTTGCCATATGGATTCCCAGATTTTACTGAACTGCAGTCCAGTTTCTAATGCTTGTGGGCTTTAAAATGGTTTTAAAAGGTGTCAATGGATACAGTTTTTAAAGGGGTTGAGAGCTGGCTGCAATGTGGGAATGGATAGATGGTGTGGCACAGCAAGGCACTCTGGTTGTGGTAGAACAGAAAATGCTTCACGCCAAGCTGCATCCTGAAATTGCCGCCCGGTACTTGCTGCTGATACTGAATTTTTGAAAAGGCAAAGGTTTCCATTTCCCAGTAATAACTTCCCCTCACTTGATAAAAGGGCACCATTTCAGTTGATTCCAGCACTTACCAGTGTGATATTTTGTAGGTTGCTGAGTATTACAAAATGGTTGTGTAAGCAGGGTTGAGAATTACATCCTTCTTGTAATATGGTGATCAGAAAGAATAGTAATTAATACATGAGGAAAGCCTCATTGTTGATGACTAACCAACTAACTTATTCACTGATTGGATTTACAGAGTGAGGTCTGTCACAGACTGGATTAGCCAGATTACTTTACCAGCCCAAGACATAGAACGTAGAACATTACAGCACAGAACAGGCCCTTCGGCCTTCGATGTTGCGCCGACCAATTAGGAAAAAGCAATGACCCTCTAACCTAAACCATTCCCTTTTCGTCCATACACTTATCTACTAACCTCTTAAACGCCACCAAACTTGGCGCATCTACAACTGACGCAGGCAGGGCATTCCATACCCTTACCACCCTCTGGGTAAAGAACCTACCTCTGACATCCGTCCTATAACTAATTGTTCCTTGGGAGCAGTGTGGAGAGGCAGCGATTTGCGAGTGGAGAGCTTGTGAGTGAGTAGAGCGATTTTTTTAATTTTAAATTTTACTAGTTTTTTTTTAAAACTTTTTAAACTTGTAAACCCGGAAGGTGTTGCAAAGCACCTTGGATAGTGTAGTTTTTTTTGCAACCTCACTATAAATTGGGGTGGTGTGGAATCCCGATACTCTACACAAGTAGAGTATCCCAACCCCCCTCCTCCTCTAACCTAAAGAAGAGAGGAGAGCTCTGAGAAGGAGCAGGTAAGTTTGTTTTTGTGTGAGCTGTAAGGTCCTTGGCTCACAGGGCCTAAGCAAAAAGGGGAAGCAAGGTAAGATTTTTTTAATCTTTCTTACTTTTTTTTTCTCTGGGTTACTAAAAAGGGGCAAGCATGGGTGTGAGGCCAGCATGTTGTTGCCAGTGTAACATGTGGGAGGTCTTGGAGGCTCCTGGTCTCCCAGATGTCCATACCTGGGATCGCTGTGTGGAGCTGCAATCCCTACGGGACCAGGTAAAAGAACTGAAAATGCAGCTTGAGGACCTTCGACTCATTAGGGAGAATGAGGAAATTATTAATAGGAGCTACAGACAAGTAGTCACACCAGGGCAAAGGGGAGAAGGCACATGGGTAACTATTAGGAAGGGGAAACCTCAGGTGATGGAGAGTACACCGCTGGATGTCCCCCTTCAAAATAAGTACTCTTGCCTAAGTACTACTGTGGGGGACAGCTCATCCAAGGGAGGCAGCGGTGGCCAGCTCCCTGGAGCTAAACAAAAACCTAAAAAACAGAGCAAAAAGGCAGTGCTTATAGGGGACTCCCTAGTGAGGGGGGGCGGACAGGCTTTTTTGTGGACGCAGACGGGAGTCGCGGATGGTGGTATGTCTCCCTGGAGCTGGGATTCCGGATGTCTCTGGACGCGTCCTAGACATCCTGAAAGGGGAGGGTGAGGAACTGGAAGTTGTAGTACATATAGGTACTACTGACATAGGCAGGAAGAGGGAACTGGACATGAAAAGGGATTATAGGGAACTGGGTAGGCAGCTGAGAAAGAGGAAAGCGAAGGTAGTAATCTCAGGATTGCAGCCTGCGCCTCGGGAGAGTGAGAGCAGGAATAGTATGAGGTGGAGGTTGAATACGTGGCTGAGGGACTGGAGCAGAGGGCAGGGATTCCGGTTCCTGGATCATTGGGACCTCTTTAGGGGCAGGTGTGACCTGTACAGCAAAGACGGGTGGCACCTGAATCCCAGGGGGACTAATATCTTGGCGGGAAGACTGGCTAGGGCTACTGGGGGGACTTTAAACTAGAAAGGCTAGGGGGAGGGAATAGTGATGTGGAGACTGGGAGCAAGGAAGTTAGCTCCCAGGTAGGGAAGGACTCTAGGCAGGATGAGAGGCAGGTTAGACGAGTGGGGGAGAAGGGAAATGTCCAGTCTGAGAGGCTGAGGTGTGTCTATTTTAATGCCAGGAGTGTAGTAAATAAGGTGGATGAACTTAGGGCGTGGATTGCTGCGTGGGATTGTGATGTGGTGGCCATTACAGAGACTTGGATGTCTCAGGGACAGGACTGGGTACTACAGGTCCCGGGATTCAGATCCTTCAGGAAGGACAGGGCGGGAGGCAAAAGAGGTGGTGGAGTGGCACTGTTGATCAGGGACAGTGTCATGGCTGCAGAGAAGGTGGATACCGAGGAGGGAATGTCTACAGAGTCTCTGTGGGTGGAAGTTAGGAATAGCAAAGGGTCGGTGACGTTGCTGTGTGTATTCTATAGGCCGCCCAATAGTGACAGGGAAGTTGAGGTGCAGATAGGGAAACAGATACTGGAGAGATGTAGAAATAACAGAGTTGTTGTGATGGGAGACTTCAATTTCCCAAACATCGACTGGAATATCCCAAGGCTAAGGGGTTTGGATGGGGAGGAGTTTGTTAGGTGTGTTCAGGAGGGTTTCCTGACACAGCACATGGACAAGCCTACGAGAGGAGAGACTGTACTGGACCTGGTACTAGCTAATGAACCAGGACAGGTGATGGATCTCTCGGTAGGAGAGCATCTTGGGGATGGAGATCATAATTCTATCTCCTTCACCCTTGCATTAGAAAAGGATAGGATCAGGCAGGCTAGGAAGGTGTTTATCTGGAATAAGGGGGAATATGAAGACATCAGGCAGATGTTGGGGCGAATAAACTGGAAGGAGGTGTTCTTGGGGAAAAGCACAGAAGGAAGGTGGCAGATATTCAAGGAATGCTTGTCTGGAGCTCTGCACGACAACATTCCGGTGAGACAAGGAGGTTTTGGTAGGTCAAGGGAATCGTGGTGCACGAAGGCTGTGGTGAACCTAGTCAGGAAGAAACGTTAGGTGTATAAAAGGTTCAAAGAGCTAGGAGATGTTGGGGATCTAGAGAAGTCTAAGGCTTATAGAAGAGAACTTAAAAAGGAAATTAGGAGAGCCAGAAGGGGTCATGAGAAGGCCTTGGCTGATAGGATTAAGGAGAATCCCAAGGCCTTCTACAAATATGTGAAAAGTAGAAGGATGA
Source organism: Sphyrna mokarran (assembly GCA_024679065.1). Lineage (NCBI taxonomy): Eukaryota > Metazoa > Chordata > Chondrichthyes > Carcharhiniformes > Carcharhinidae > Sphyrna > Sphyrna mokarran. The sequence goes on from JAGIQG010000016.1 coordinate 72,861,862, forward strand.
GAAGAGAAGGGATAGGACCTATAATAGGTGAAGGGGGAAAAGTCTGTATGGAACCGGAAGAAATGGCAGAGGTGCTTAATGAGTACTTTGCCTCAGTATTCACGGTGGAAAGTGATCTGGGAGGATGCACTACAAGTTTGCGGCAGACTGAAAAGATTGGGTATGTAGATATTAAGGAAGCGGATGTGTTAGAACTTTTAAATGCTATCAAGATAGACAAGTCTCCGGGACCAGATGGGATGTACCCCAGGTTATCGTGGGAGGTGAGGGATGTCATTGCAGAGCCCCTGGCGATGATCTTTGCGTCATCGATGGAGACGGGAGAGGTTCCGGAGGATTGGAGGATTGCAGATGTTGGTCCCTATTTTCAAGAAAGGGAACAGGGATAGTCCTGGAAATTACCGACCGGTGAGTCTGACCTCAGTGGTTGGTAAGCTGATGGAGAGGCTTCTGAGGGACAAGATTTACGAGCATTTGGAGAAGTTCAGATTGATTAGAAGTAGTCAGCATGGTTTTGTAAAAGGCAGGTCGTGCCTTACGAGCTTAATTGCGTTCTTCGAAAATGTGACTGAACACATTGACGAAGGAAGAGCAGTGGACGTGGTGTACATGGACTTGAGCAAGGCATTTGACAAGGTCCCCCATGCAAGACTTCTTGAGAAGGTGAGAGGGCATGGGATCCAAGGGGCTTCTAACCTAAACCATTCCCTTTTCGTCCATAAACTTATCTACTAACCTCTTAAACGCCACCAAACTTGGCGCATCTACAACTGACACAGGCAGAGCATTCCATACCCTTACCACCCTCTGGGTAAAGAACCTACCTCTGACATCCGTCCTATAACCACCATCCCTTAATTTAAAGCTGTGTCCCCTCGTGCTAGCTTTCTCCATCCTAGGAAAAAGGCTATCACTGTCCACACTATCTAAACCTCTAATCATCTTATATGTTTCGATAAGGTCTCCTCTTAGCCGCCTCCTTTCTAACGAAAACAACCTCAAATCCCTCAGCCTCTCCTCATAAGATCTGCCCTCCATACCAGGCAACATCCTGGTAAACCTGCTCTGTACCCTCTCCAATGCCTCCACATCTTTTTTATAATGTGGGGACCAGAACTGCACACAATACTCCAAGTGCGGCCGCACTAGAGTTTTGTACAGTTGCAACATGACGTTGCGGCTCCGAAATTCAATCCCCCTACCAATAAAAGCTAAGACTCCGTATGCCTTCTTAACAACTTATCGACTTGATTGCCAACTTTCAGGGATCTATGCACATATACACCAAGATCCCTCTGTTCTTCAACACTATTAAGAGTCCTACCATTAGCCCTATACTCTACACATTTGTTATTCCTGCCAAAGTGAATTACCTCACACTTTTCCACATTAAACTCCATTTGCCACCTCTCGGCCTAGCTCTGCAACTTGTCCCTAGTCTCTCTGCAAACTATAATACCCCTCTTCACTATCTACCATTCCTCCGACTTTGGTGTCATCCACAAATTCACTAATCCATCATTTACATCTCCCTGCGTGAATACCGAAGAGAAATATTTGTTCAGTGCCTCTCCAATCTCTTCAGGCTCCACGCACAACTTCGCACAACTAACTGTGGCATACAAGTATGCAAGTCCACAATGGTAGCAATTCAAATAGACGTGGTTGTAAAGAAGGCAGATGAAATGCTGTCCTTCTTGACAGGGGTTTAAAATATAAAAGTAAGGATATCGTTTTGGAATTGTATAAAACACTGGCCTCTACTGGAATTTTGTGTGCAGTTCTGATCACCAAATTACAAGAAGGATGTAATTTCTCTAAAGAGAGAGAGAGAGAGTGCAGAGGAGGTTCACAAGAATGTGGCCAGGATTAGAAAAGTGTAACTATGAGGAGAGATTGGATAGATTGGGTTATTTTCCTTGGAACAAAGAAGGCTGAGATTAAGTGATTTGCATTGAGGTGTACAAAATTATAAGGGGAAGAAATAAAGTGATAAAAATGTTTCCCTTGGAGAATTCTGGAACCAAGGGCATAAATTCAAAATAAATGGCAGGAGGTGTAGAAAGGATGTGAGGAAGAACTTTTTTATATAAAAAGTGGTGTGAAATTCACTTGCCCGAGTTAGTGGAGAAGCAGATATCGTAACCTCCTTAAATTACCTGGATCTGCAGTTTAAGTGGTGTAAGGTACAGGGATGGACTGGATGCAGGAAGGCGGGATTAGAAAAGGCACCTGAGCGTTTTCAGGCTGGCATGCATAAGATGGGCCAAATGCCCTCCTTCTGTACTTGAAACTTTTCTGTGATTCTGTTTCTAATGCCTGAAATAACCCCAGCTAACCAAGCAGAGTTACATTTGCCAGCACTCTGTGTTAGTGAAACATGTATTTTTGTCTGGTCAGGTATCAGTGGAGCAGTGAGAGGGCATGGAATCCAAGGGGCTTTGGCCTCGTGGATCCAGAACTGGCTTGCCGCAGAAGGCAGAGAGTGGTTGTGGATGGGTCTTGTGCCGCATGGAGGTTGGTAACCAGTGGAGTGCTCCAGGAACCTGTTCTGGGACCCCTGCTGTTTGTCATTTTCGTAAATGACCTGGATGAGGAAGTGGAGGGATGCGTTAGCAAGTTCGCCGACGATACAAAGATCGGTGGTGTTGTGGATGGTCTGGAGGGATGCCAAAAGTTTCAGCGGGACACAGACAGGATACAAGACTGGGCGGAGAAGTGGCAGATGGACTTCAACGCAGATAAATGTGTCGTGGTCCATTTTGGCAGGAATCTTGGGATGAAGAAGTACAATATAAGGGGAGGAGTCTTAGCTGTGTTGTAGAGCAGAAGGATCTCGGGGTCCAGGTCCATAGGACTCTTAAATTGGCCTCGCACGTGGAGGAAGTGGTCAAGAAGGCGTATGGTGTACTGGCCTTCATTAATCGAGGAATAGAGTTTAGGAGTCAGGAAGTAATGATGCAGCTCTATGAGACTCTTGTCAGACCCCAGTTGGAGTATTGTGTGCAGTTCTGGTCGCCTCATTTATAGGAAGGATGTAGAGGCTATTGAGAGGGTTCAGAGGAGATTTACAAGGATGCTGCCTGGATTGGGAGGCAGGCCTTATGAAGATAGGTTGAGGGAGCTGGAACTCTTCTCACTGGAGAGACGTAGGTTGAGAGGCGACCTGATAGAGGTTTATAAAATGTTGAGAGGAATAGATAGGGTGAACTCTCAGAGACTATTTCCCCGAGCTGAAATGGTCACTACGAGAGGACACAGATTTAAGGTGCAGGGAAGCAAATACAAAGGAGATGTCACGGGTAGGTTTTTCACTCAGAGAGTGGTGAGTGAATGGAACTGACTGCCGTCAGAGGTTGTTGAGGCAAACTCACTGGGGTCTTTTAACAGACTTCTGGATGAGTATATGGAAAAGAATGGGATAGGGTGTTATAGATAGGTCTGTGGATTGGTAGTTGTGATCGGCGCAACTCGTGGGCCGAAGGGCCTGTTTGTGCTGTATTGTTCTATGTTCTACGTTCAGTTCAGAGAACGTTCACTAGTTGATTCCTGGGCTGAAGGGCTTACGAGGAACTTAAGGCTGCAGATTAAGTGTGATGCTGAGTTTCTGCCTAAACGTACATTGATGAGGGAAATTGATGGGTGAATTTAGAATCATAAAAACCCTACAGTGCAGAAAGATGCCATTCAGCCCATCAAGTCTGCACCAACCACAATCCCACTCAGATCCTACCCCCCATATCCCTACATATTTTTACCTGCTTAATCCCTCTAACCTGCAGAGGGACTTGGACAAGTTGCAGAGGGACTTGGACAAGTTGCAGAGCTGGGCCGAGAGGTGGCAAATGGAGTTTAATGTGGAAAAGTGTGAGGTAATGCACTATGGCATAAATAATGAATGTGTAGAGTATAGGGCAAATGGTAGGATTCTTAGTAGTCTAGATGAACAGAGGGATCTTGGTGTGTATGTGCATAGATCCCTAAAAGTAGGCAGTCAGGTCGAGAAGGTTGTTAGGAAGGCATATGGAGTCTTGGCTGTTATTGGTAGAGGGATTGAATTTCGGAGCCGCAACGTCATGTTGCAACTGTACAAAACTCTAGTGCGGCCGCACTTGGAGTATTGTGTGCAGTTCTGGTCCCCACATTATAAGAAAGATGTGGAGGCATTGGAGAGGGTACAGAGGAGGTTTACCAGGATGTTGCCTGGTATGGAGGCAGGTCTTATGAGGAGAGGCTGAGGGATTTGAGGTTGTTTTCGTTAGAAAGGAGGAGGCTAAGAGGGTACCTGATCGAAACATATAAGATGATTAGAGGTTTAGATAGGGTGGACAGTGATAGCCTTTTTCCTAGGATGGAAAAAGCTAGCACGAGGGGACACAGCTTTAAATTAAGGGGTGATAGTTATAGGACGGATATCAGAGGCAGGTTCTTTACCCAAAGGGTGGTTCGGGAGTGGAATGCCCTGCCTGCAGCAGTTGTAGATGCGCCAAGTTTGGTGGCGTTTAAGAGGTTAGTGGATAAGTATATGGAAGAGAAGGGAATGGTTTAGTTTGGAGGGGCATTGCTTTTTATATTGGTCGGCGCAACATCGAAGGCCAAAGGGCCTGTTTTGTGCTGTAATGTTCTATCTTCTATGTACACAACTCTGGGCACTAAGGGGCAATTCTTTTAGCATGGCCGATCAACCTAACTCGCATATCTTTGGACTGTGGGAGGAAAATGGAGCACCGAGACGAAGTCCACGCAGAGACGAGGAGAATGTGCAGACTCCACACAGACAGTGACCCAAGCAGGGAATTAAACCCAGGTCCCTGGAGCTGTGAAGCAGCAGTGCTAACTACTGTGCTGCCCATTTATAAATTAATAAAACATGATTTTTCTAACTGTTTTTTTCTGTTTCAGAGCCTTCAGATCCAAGCATTTTTGTTGAACCCATCACGGAAGAACGTGCTTCAAGGACTCTGTACCGGATTGAACTGTTGCAGAAAGTTCGGGAACAGGTACTTCGGAGCCCACACCTGAACGAGCGGCTGAAGCTGTGCCGCCCCAGCCTGTACCTGCCAGTGTGGTGGGAGTGTGGCAAACATGACCGTGATCTGCTAATTGGCACTGCTAAACATGGCCTCAGCCGAACAGACTACTATATCCTTAATGATCCTCAGCTTTCCTTCCGGGAGGCCCACAGGAACTATGTGCAGAGTGGAAGCAGCTATTTCCAGAATGTCCCAGCACCTTACAGCCAGTCCTCACTGAATCTCAGCCAGTCTGCTTCCCCTGCATCCACTGTGCTCACTCTAGGGGAGAAAGACAATGTTGAACAGGAACAGGAGAAGATGGAAGAGGCTTTGGGAGAACCAAGTGCAGAAGCAGAAACAATCAATGCCTGTTTGGAGGTAAAGAATGAAGAGGATGCTGCTGATTCTACAAGTAGGTGTGATGCTTCTCAAGCTAAACCCAGACCTTCAGAAGCAGAGACTGTGAGAAGTGAATGGGATGAAGGAAACTGCATTCAGGCTGGATTTTACAATGTACCAAATGTACATATGGAGTCTAAAGGAACCAGTGACTTTGGCAGGAACTGCAAAGGGGACACTGGTATGGACAGTTTACAAAACCCCAACCTTAAATCATGCAATACTGCAGAAAGTGTACCAATGGAAAATGTACAGCCTGTTTGTATTGATGCCAACCAAGCTACTTTAAACTGTCTGAATTTTCTGCAAGTGAAATCCAATGGTGTGTTAAAATTGCAAGCAGTATCAGAGGAGATGGTGGACAATGTAGTGCCTGTATGTGCTAATAGTGAAGCAGAACCTGAGATGGACACGGTACTTGGTATGATTGCAAAGTGTGACCTTGCACAGCATGAGCCTGTTAAAACTGAAAACGGATGTACAGAAGATAAGCTTTCAATAGGGCTTACAGATCGGGAGGCTGTAATGACTGAGCATACATATGACATGCAGGCTAAATATCTGGGGGTAGATCGCACACAGTCTGCAACCAATGGCACAGAGAAACCACAAGGTGAAAACAGCCAGCTACCTGACTTGGACTCTCAAGCTGCTTTGCCCAGAGATCCAGAGGTCGCCAATGGTTTGAAGCTGACAGAAGCTATGGCGAGCGCTGAGTGGCAGGCTATAGCTATGAATGATAGCAGCGCAGGAAAGGAGGCAAGAAGCATGATCAGTGCATGCACTGAACCAGACCATGCACCACATGAAGCTGTTGACGTCAAATGCTTACCGAGCACACCTCAGTCCTTCAAAACTGCACAATCGGTTTTGAAGATGGCAGAGGGTGAGCCTGGGTCACCCATTGAGCATGTAACAGTGACTCCCATAAAGCAAGAGGTGACATTCAGACATCTCCTTGAGGACTGCATCAAGGAACACGACAGTCCATGTGAAACAGAAGAAAAATCTGAGGAAGATAGCTCTCAGCCTGAAGGTGATTGGTTTTCATTTTGCTCAAATTAATGACAAAGGACTAAATATTACAAGGATCTTTAACATACAAATTGCATAGGAGAATTAGAATTATGTTGGGTAAGGGTATGAAGGGTTTTGGAATTAAACTGGATAAATGGAGTCACAATACAGATAGTCATGAACTAAATTATATCACAGTTCAGGCTCAAGGGGCTGAGTGGCCTCTTCCTGTTCCTTTTAATTGAAGTTCGGAGGTTTTAACATTTACAGCCATTAGTAACAGGAATGGTGAGGGGTGAGCTCTCTGAAGTAAAGGCTTTTCTCATTGAAAAGGGAGGTGAAAGCCACAGATTGAGTTTTTTGTTAAACATGTTCTATGAAAGTAAGTTGATCCTTCAGTGAACAAATTTGCTAGATAGTCTAAATTCCTTCACCATCTTTGAGGAAAAAACAATTTACATTTATACATACATTCTCACTTTAAAAAAATGTCTCAAGGCACATCACAGAACCTAACTTGGACAAATGAACCATACGTCTATCTGACTGTGCTTGTGATATTTCTGTAAATGTCATTATGAAGTTCTCATAGATCAGTCACCAAAAATAAATATCCAGTCTTTTGAAGTATTATACGGATTCTCGGATGAAGGATGTGATAGGAGTATGAAGATTTCTTGACCTGCTGTATCATGATCTTTATATGCCCTTTGACTGCTTGTTTAAAGAAATGTCAAAACTGCTGCAGAATGCACGATGTTTGTCCAGACCAGATTCCTCACCGTTAACACCAGCAGAAGCACATCAGCCAGTCTTTAGATACATGACCAGTTGATCTATTTTGAAATTACACATGAGCAGTATCCCAATCCTATGAACCTGCACTGATCCCACTTTATACACCACATAAACCACTGTCACCAATTCTTTCAGTGAATTCCACAGCTTCCCAGTCCTTTGTAAACAAACATATGAAAAAAATTCCTTGCTCTCTGTCCTGAAATTCATGTTTTTAATCTTATGCCTGTGTCCTCATGTTCTAGTCCCCCAACTGGCAGCATAAATAGGAGCAAGAGTAAACTATGTGACCCTTCAGCCTGCTCCACCTTGTAATAAGATCATTTCTTTAACTTAGAACATAGAACATAGAACAATACAGCACAGAACAGGCCCTTCGGCCTTCGATGTTGTGCCGACCAAAATAAAAAGCAATGCCCCTCCAAACTAAACCATTCCCTTCTCATACATATACTTATCAACTAACCTCTTAAACGCCACCAAACTTGGCGCATCTACAACAGCTGCAGGCAGGGCATTCCACTCCCTAATCACTCTTTGAGTAAAGAACCGACCTCTGATATCCGTCCTATAACTCATACCCCTTAATTTAAAGTTGTGTCCCCTCGTGCTAGCTTTTTCCATCCTAGGAAAAAGGCTATCACTGTCCACCCGATCCAAACCTCTAATTATCTTATATGTTTCAATAAGATCCCCCCTTAGCCGCCTCCTTTCTAACGAAAACAGCCTCAAATCCTTCAACCTCTCTTCATAGGACCTGCCCTACATACCAGGCAACATCCTAGTAAACCTCCTCTGTACCCTCTCCAATGCCTCCACATCTTTCTTATAATGTGGCGACCAGAACTGCACACAATACTCCAAGTGCGGCCGCACTAGAGTTTTGTACAGTTGCAACATGATGCTGCGGCTCCTAAATTCAACCCCCCTACCAATAAAAGCTAAGACTCCATATGCCTTCTTAACAACTTTATCCACTTGACTGCCTACTTTCAGGGATCTATTGACACATACACCAAGATCCTTATGTTCCTCAACACTATTAAGAGCCCTACCATTAGCCCTATACTCTACACATTTATTGTTCCTGCCAAAGTGCATTACCTCACACTTTTCCACATTAAACTCCATTTGCCACCTCTCGGCCCAGCTCTGCAACTTGTCCAAGTCACTCTGTAAACTAAAACACCCCTCCTCCCTATCTACCACACCACCAACTTTAGTATCATCTGCAAATTTACTGATCCATCCCTCAATACCCTCATCCAGATCATTTATAAAAATTACAAACAGCAGGGGCCCCAAAAACAGACCCCTGAGGCACACCACTCGTCACCGAACTCCACGATGAATATCTCCCATCAACCACCACCCTCTGTCTTCTATCTGCCAGCCAATTTCTAATCCAATTAGCTAAATCACCTCTATTCCACACATCTGCATTTTCTGTAGAAGTCTTCCATGGGCCACCTTATCAAAAGCCTTACTAAAGTCCATATATACTACATCAACCGCCTTACCCCCATCCACCTCTCTGGTCACTTTCTCAAAAAACTTCAGTTTTCTCATCTCCTATATCTGTCAGTCCCCTAAGAGTCCAAAATCAGTGAATCTCAACCTTAAATATATTCAATGATGGAGCATCCAGAACTCTCTGGAATCATAATTCCAAAGATTCAGAACTTTAGGAGTGAAAGAATTTCTCATTTCAGTTCTAAAGGATCATTCCTATCTAGATACAGTGTACCCTAACTTCCAGATTCCCCAGCAAAAGGAAACAAACTCTGTGCCTATGCTGTCAAGCTTCTTCAGAATCTTGTATGTTTTAATAAGATTGTGACTCACTCTGCCAAACTCCAGATAGTAAAGACCCAATTTACTCAGCCTGTCATACCAGAAACCAGTCTAAGAGCCTTAAATATATGTCTCTAATGCTGGTTACCCTTAACGTGGAGTTGCCGATGTTGGACTGGGGTGGGCACAGTAAATAGTCTCACAACACCAGGTTAAAGTACAACAGTTTACTGTAGCGTGAGCTTTCAGAGCACTGCTGTTTCATGTGTTGCAAGACTACTTACTGTAGTTATCCTTATACACGTAGACCAAATTTATATACAGTATTCCAGGTGTGGACATTGTTGCAAGATTTTCTTATTCTTGTAATAAAGATCAAAAAGCCATTTGCCTTCTGAACAGCATGCTGTGCCTGCTTGTTAACTCTCTTTTCCTTGTATAAGTGTGCCAAAGTACCCTTAAGTATACATTTTCAAGTTTTACGCCATTAAAAAGATTGTATTTTTCTATTTTTACTACCAAAGTGAATTACCTCACACTTGCCTACATTATACTTCATCTGCCACTTTGTTATACTCTCATAACCTGTCTATAATTCTTTGAATCTTGCTTTGTGTTTTCCTCCTAGTTGACATTTTCTTGCTTTATACTGTCTGCAAATTTAGATACATAGAATATAGAACAATACAGCACAAACAGGCCCTTCGGCCCACGAGTTGCGCCAATCACATCTACCAATCCACAGACCTATCTATAACCCCTTATCCTATTCTTTTCCATATACTCATCCAGAAGTCTCTTAAAAAACCCCAGTGAGTTTGCCTCAACAACCTCCGACGGCAGTTGGTTCCATTCACTCACCACCCTCTGAGTGAAAAACCTACCCCTAACATCTCCTTTGTATTTGCTTCCCTGCATCTTAAATCTGTGTCCTCTCATAGTGACCATTTCAGCTCGGGGAAATAGTCTCTGAGAGTCCATCCTATCTATTCCTCTCAACATTTTATAAACCTCTTATCAGGTCGCCTCTCAACCTACGTCTCTCCAGTGAGAAGAGTCCCAGCTCCCTCAACCTATCTTCATAAGGCCTGCCTCCCAATCCAGGCAGCATCCTTGTAAATCTCCTCTGCACTCTCTCAATAGCCTCTACAACCTTCCTATAATGAGGCAACCAGAACTGCGCACAATACTCCAACTGGGGTCTGACAAGAGTCTTATAGAGCTGCATCATTACCTCCTGACTCCTAAACTCTATCCCTCGATTAATGAAGGCCAGTACACCGTACGCCTTCTTGACCACTTCCTCCACCTGCGAGGCCGATTTAAGAGTCCTATGGACCCGGACCCCGAGATCTTTCTGCTCTACAACACAGCTAAGACTCCTATCCCTTATATTGTACTTCTTCATCCCATTATTCCTGCCAAAATGGACCACTACACATTTATCTGCATTGAAGTCCATCTGCTACTTCTCCGCCCAGTCTTGCATCCTGTCTATGTCCCGCTGCAACTTTTGGCATCCCTCCAGACCATCCACAACACCACCGATCTTTGTATCGTCGGCGAACTTGCTAACTCATCCCTCCACTTCCTCATCCAGGTCATTTATGAAAATGACAAACAGCAGGGGTCCCAGAACAGATCCCTTGGGCACTCCACTGGTTACCGACCTCCATGCAGAACAAGACCCATCCACAACCACTCTCTGCCTTCTGCCGGCAAGCCAGTTCTGGATCCACGAGGCCAAAGCCCCTTGGATCCCATGCCCTCTCACCTTCTCCAGAAGCCTTGCATGGGGACCTTATCAAACGCCTTACTAAAGTCCATGTACACTACGTCCACCGCCCTTCCTTCGTCAATGTGTTCAGTCACATTTTCGAAGAACTCAACTAGGCTCGTAACGCATGACCTGCCCTTGACAAAACCATGCCGACTATTTCTAATCAGTCCAAACTTCTCCAAATGCTCATATATCTTATCCCTCAGAAGCCTCTTCATCAGCTTACCAACCACTGAAGTCAGACTCACCGGCCGGTAATTTCCTGGACTATCCCTGTTCCCTTTCTTAAACATAGGAACCACATCCGCAATCTTCCGGAACCTCTCCCGGTTCCATGGACGACGCAAATATCATCACCAGGGGGCTCTGCAACCACTTCCCTCACCTCCACAATAACCTGGGGTACATCCCATCCGGTCCCGGCGACTTGTCTATCTTGATAGAATTTAACAGGTCTAACACATCCTCTTTCCTAACATCCACATACTCAATCTTTTCCGTATGCCTCAAACCTGCAGTGCAATCTCCCAGTTCACTTTCCGCCGTGAATACCGAGGCAAAGTACTTGTTAAGCACCTCTGCCATTTCTTCTGGATTCACACAGACTTTTCCCCCTTCACCTTTTATAGGCCCTATTCCTTCTCTTCTCATCCTTTTACTTTTCACATATTTGTTGAAGGCCTTGTGATTCTCCTTAATCTTACCTGCCAAGGTCTTCTCATGACCCCTTCTGGCTCTCCTAATTTCCTTTTTAAGTTCCCTTCTACACACCTTATACTCCTCTAGATCCCTAACATCCCCTAGCTCTCTGAACCTTTTATATACCTTTTTTTTCTTCCTAACTAGGTTCACCACTACCTTTGTGCACCATGGTTCCCGCATCCTAGAAGAACCTCCCTGACTCTTCGGAACGTTGTCTTGCAGTGCCCCAGGCAAACATTCCTTGAAAAACTGCCACTTTCCTTCTGTACTGTTCCCCAAGAACACCTCCTTCCAGTTTATACATCCAATTTCCTGCCTAATATTTTCATATTTCCCCTTACTCCAGACATACACCTTCCTAGCCTGCCTGATCCTATCTCTTTCCATCGCTATCGTGAAAGAGATAGAATTATGATCTCCATTCCCAAGATGCTCACCTACCGTGAATTCCGACACCTGCCCTGGCTCATTAGCTAGCACCAGGTCAAATACAGCCTCTCCTCTCGTAGGTTTTTCCACGTACTATGTCAGGAAACCTTCCTGAACACACCTACAAACTCCACACCATCCAAATCCTTTACCCTTGGGATATTCCAGTTGATGTTTGCGAAATTGAAATCTCCCATCACGACAACCCTGTTATTTCTATATCGTACATTCTCTTCTTATCTAAGTTATTGTATTTTAGAACAGCTGAGGCCTCAGCACTAACTAGTCATAGGCTACAGCTTGAAAATGACCGGTCATCCCTATTCTTTCTTCCTATCCCTTAACTAATCCTTTATCCATGCTAAATATGGTCCTAACTCATGAGCCCTTTTCTTATAAAGAACAAAACAGCACGGGAAACAGGCCCTTCGGTGCAATGAGCCCACGTCGCCACCTCTACCCGCGATCCCTGTCTATTTTTATAGATCTATGGATTAAAAACCAAATTTGAGACAATTTAGGGAGAATTTGTTTTGCCAATTAGCCTAAAAGCACATCTTTGGGATGTGGGAGGAAACCGGAGCGCCTGGAGAAAACCCACGCAAGCACGTGGAAATGCGCAAACTCCCACAGACACAGGCTCAAATCCATCTGCACAGCACAGCGATAGTCACTGAGCTGTCGTGTTGCCCATCAAATGGTCCAGGTCAAGCGTACACTAACGACATGAAGCACTAGGATACTCTCGAAAGAAATCCAAGAGCAGTCCTCTCACGATCCATCACGTGTATGCCCCTTGTGAGACAACAAGTGGTGAGGCTACATTGGATTTGGTGCTGGGCAATGAGCCAGACCAGGTGTTAGGCTTGGAAGTTAGTGAACATTTTGGTGATAGTGACCATAATTCGGTTACGTTCACCTTAGTGATGGATAGGGATAGGCATGAAGCTGGGGGCAGTAGTTATAGCTGGGGGAAGGGTAATTATGAGGCCATCAGGAGAGAATTAGGGTGCATAGATTGGACTAGGAAACTACAGGGACTGGGAACATCTGGAATGTGGAGCTTATTCAAGGAGCAGCTGCTGCGAGTCCTTGATAAGTAGTCCCTGTCAGGCAAGGAGGAAATGGTCGAGTAAGAGAACCTTGGTGTACGAAAAAAGTTGATTTGCTGGTTAAAAGGAAAAAGGAGGCTTATGACAGGTTGAGGCTTGATGGCTCGGTTAGTGCAATGGATAGCTATAGATTAGCCAGGAGGGAGCTAAAGAGTGAATTGAGGAGAGCTAAGAGAGGACAGAGAAGACTTTGGCTGATAGGATTAAGGAGAATCCTAAAGCTTTCTTTAGATATGTTAAGAATAGAAGATTGGTTAGGGCGAGATTAGGGCCAGTCATAGACAGCAGTGGGAAGTTGTGCATGGAGCCCGAAGAGATTGGAGAGGTACTGAATAAATATTTCTCTTTGGTATTCACGCAGGGTGATGTAAATGTAGTTATGGAGAACACTGAGGTACTGGGTAGCAAGCTGGAAGGTATCGAAGTAGATAGGGAGGATGTGCTAGATATTCTCGAGGGTTTGAAGTTGGATAAGTCCCCTGGGCCGGACGGGATTTACCCTAGGATTCTCTGGGAGGCAAGAGAGGAGATTGCAGAGCCTCTGGCTCTGATCTTCAGGTCGTCGTTGGTTACAGGTGGTTCCGGAGGACTGGAGGATAGCGAATGTGGTCCCGTGTTCAAGAAGGGGAAGAGAGACCTTCCAGGGAATTATAGGCCAGTGAGTCTTACTTCTGTTGTGGGCAAAGTATTGGAGAGAATAATTAGGGATAGGATTTATAGTTATTTAGAGAGAATGAATTGATTGGAGATAGTCAGCATGGTTTTGTGAAGGGTAGGTCGTGCCTTACTAACCTCATTGAGTTTTTTGAAAAAGTGACTAAGGAGGTGGATGGGGGTAAGGCGGTTGATGTGGTATATATGGACTTTAGTAAGGCGTTTGATAAGGTGGCCCATGGAAGACTTCTGCAGAAAATGCAGATGTATGGGATAGAGGGTGATTTAGCTAATTGGGTTAGGAATTGGCTAGCAGATAGAAGACAGAGGGTGGTGGTTGATGGGAGATATTCATCTTGGAGTTCGGTGACAAGTGGTGTACCTCAGGGGTCTGTTTTGGGGCCCCTGCTGTTTGTAATTTTTATTAATGATCTGGATGAGGGTATTGAAGGATAGATTAGTAAATTTGCGGATGACACTAAAGTCGGTGGAGTGGTAGATAGTGAAGAGGGGTGTTATAGTTTGCAGAGGGACTTGGACAAGTTGCAGAGCTGGGCCGAGAGGTGGCAAATGGAGTTTAATGTGGAAAAGTGTGAGGTAATGCACTATGGCAGAAATAATAAATGTGTAAAATATAGGGCAAATGGTAGGATTCTTAGTAGTCTAGATGAACAGAGGGATCTTGGTGTGTATGTGCATAGATCCCTGAAAGTAGGCAGTCAGGTCGAGAAGGTTGTTAAGAAGGCATATGGAGTCTTGGCTTTTATTGGTAGAGGGATTGAATTTCGGAGCCGCAACGTCATGTTGCAACTGTTCAAAACTCTAGTGCGGCCGCACTTGGAGTATTGTGTGCAGTTCTGGTCCCCACATTATAAGAAAGATGTGGAGGCATTGGAGAGGGTACAGAGGAGGTTTACCAGGATGTTGCCTGGTATGGAGGGCAGGTCTTATGAAGAGAGGCTGAGGGATTTGAGGTTGTTTTCGTTAGAAAGGAGGCGGCTAAGAGGGGACCTTATCGAGACATATAAGATGATTAGAGGTTTAGATAGGGTGGATAGTGATAGCCTTTTTCCTAGGATGGAGAAAGCTAGCACGAGGGGACACAGCTTTAAATTAAGGGGTGATAGTTATAGGACGGATATCAGAGGTAGGTTCTTTACCCAAAGGGTGGTTCGGGAGTGGAATGCCCTGCCTGCAGCAGTTGTAGATGCGCCAAGTTTGGTGGCGTTTAAGAGGTTAGTTGATAAGTATATGGAAGAGAAGGGAATGGTTTAGTTTGGAGGGGCATTGCTTTTTATATTGGTCGGCGCAACATCGAAGGCCGAAGGGCCTGTTCTGTGCTGTAATGTTCTATGTTCTATGTTCTAACAAGGTGGACCAAAGCACCTGTAGGATAAAAAGAAGTACATCAATATCATCATCTATTTACACACTTCCCAGGGACTCCCAAGGCTCGTGATCCCTATTTTAAATCAGTTTTCTATAGCCCTCCATTCCCATTCTGTTCATGTGCCCATCTAAGTATAACTTAGTGTTTTTAAGAAAAGGGCAACATAGACAAGTTGGACTGAAGGGCCTGTTTCCATATGTAAATCTCTATGACTCGATTACACATTCACCACCTCTGGGTGAAAAAATCTATCCTCACCTCAGTTCTAAAAGTTTACTCCATCTCCTAAACTATAATCCCTAATTTTGTACTCCCCCACTATCGGGAAATTCTTTCTGATTGTCACTGCAGACTTTGTCAGGATTCAGTTAATAAAAACTGAGCTAAGTTTTCTATCCGTTTAACAAGACCTTGCTGTTGACTCTCTCTCTCTCAACTGAGAATGCTGAGTGTTTGACAGCTACCACCTTTACTGACCTTTCCCCATCAGCTCCGGTTCCCTCTGGGCCTTTTGTGTCAGCCTCCCCTTCCAGCCCAAAACAGTGCCCCAACCCGCTGCACCTGCCCCAGGGCACTGAACCCTCTCTGCCCCCCCAATCCCCGCTTCCCCCCCAACAACTCCCCCCTCGCCCCCCCAACAACTCCCCCCTCGCCCCCCCCCAACAACTCCCCCCTCGCCCCCCCCAACAACTCCCCCCTCGCCCCCCCCCCCCCAACAACTCCCCCCTCCGCGCCCCCCCCAACACTCCCCCTCGCGCCCCCCCAACAACTCCCCCCTCGCCCCCCCCAACAACTCCCCCCTCGCCCCCCCCCAACACTCCCCCTCGCCCCCCCAACAACTCCCCCCTCGCCCCCCCCAACAACTCCCCCTCGCCCCCCAACAACTCCCCCCTCCGCCCCCCCAACACTCCCCCCTCCCCCCCCCACAACTCCCCCTCGCCCCCCCCCAACAACCCCCCCTCGCCCCCCCCAACACTCCCCCCTCGCCCCCCCCAACAACTCCCCCCTCGCCCCCCCACAACTCCCCCCTCGCCCCCCCCAACAACTCCCCCTTCGCCCCCCCCAACAACTCCCCCCTCGCCCCCCCACAACTCCCCCTCGCCCCCCCCCAACAACTCCCCCCCTCGCCCCCCCCAACAACTCCCCCCTCGCCCCCCCCAACAACTCCCCCCTCGCCGCCCCCCCCAACAACTCCCCCCTCGCCCCCCCAACAACTCCCCCCTCGCCCCCCCCAACAACTCCCCCCTCCCCCCCCCAACAACTCCCCCTCGCCCCCCCCAACAACTCCCCCTCGCCCCCCCCACAACTCCCCCCTCGCCCCCCCCAACAACTCCCCCCTCGCCCCCCCCAACAACTCCCCCCTCGCCCCCCCCTCGCCCCCCCCAACACTCCCCCCTCGCCCCCCCACCCTCTTTCCCCTTTCTCACTCATCTCTTCTCCCCCCAAATCCCCTTGCCTCCCATCCCCCGTCTCCCCCCCTTCCTCTCTCCCTCCCTGTCACCCTATGCGCTCCTGCTTTTTGTCACCCTATGTTTTTCTCTCCCATCCCACTCCCGCTTTTTGTCACCCTGTGTGTCTCCCCCTGCCTCACTGTGTTACGCTCCGACTCTGATTTCACTTCTACATTAGCCTCTTCACCGCCATTACTCGCGGGCAGGAATGCGGCCTTTATGTGGCACCTTATCTTTTGGAAATCTAAATATGCTACAGACTGTTTCTGTCTGCCATGTCCCAATCATTATTGATTTAAATACCTCCACTGCCACATTTCCCTGCACTTAAGACAAAAAAAACCCTTCTGTGTGACACTTTTGGGAACCTTCCAGGAAAAATGATGCAATTTTAAAAAAATGTTTCTTATGATGTGTGTCACTAGCAAGGAGTCATGAACTCCAGTCCCTAATTGTTATGAGGTTATTAAGACTTAAACATGTAATGTCGATGTTAATACTGGTAAATCTGTTGGGTTTTAATGACAGTCCCGTAATTGACAGATTACCTGATTCATTGAATGAAGCTTTACAATTTGCCAGAGTGAGATTTGAAAAGGAAACGTCTAGGTTGCTAGATTGGGAGCATGATGATGATTATTCCTATATTACAATAAAAATGTTGATTTTCTCAGCTATCCCGTTGAAGAATTTCGATGAAGAGAGCAACACTTCTACCAGCCTGGGTCAAGATGAAATCCAGGACAACCTCCTTCAGGATATCAGAGAACCAACCATAGCTCAACTGCTTCAGGAGAAGACACTCTATTCTTCTGCAGAGTGGCCAAAGGTAAGTTTAAGAACAGAGAGACCAGCTTCAGGAGAGTCATCAGACTGCTGGGAACAGGACTTTATTGTAATTCAAGATAGTACTCCACTGCTGCACTGACAAAAGTGCCATCTTTCACTTCAAACTTTAAACCTGCGTACCTCTTGGGTGAACCGAAAGGGCCAAACTTTGAACCCCCTCCAACCCCCAAAAACCCCCGTGTGTGTCATTATTTATAACTCAACCAGCACCTAAAAATGAATTAAATGGGCATTTCTTTGGTTGCTATGTTTGGGATCTTGCTGTCTACGTGTTGGCAGCTCTATTTCTTACAGTACAATGGCAACAGCAATTCAAAAATACTTCATTGGTTGTTACGCTTTTGGAATGTCCTGACGTCATAAAAGGAATTATATCAATACAAGTTTGTTTTTCTCTTTGTTAACTGCTTAAAAGTAATCTTTAATTGATCAAAGCTGAAAGCTTTTTCCCTTGTAAACAATCTTCAGATTTGCATTGACAGCTGTTGCATTTTTAATTTTCATCTTCTCAGGACCGAATCATCATAAATCGCATTGACAATATCTGCCACGCTGTGCTGAAAGGGAAATGGCCATCAGCACAGCAACAGAGTCTTGAACCTCAGGGTGGAATATATTCTTCAGCAGCTCCAGCAGAAAGCCTGAACGTAAGGAGCTGCCTCAGTGTCCCAGTACACACTGCGCATACCCACAGCATTGCTGATAACTCCGTCTCCTCCAATCAGCTTACAAAGGCAAGTAATGCTGCTGTCTCCACACCAAATTGTATCCAAGATACGTTTAATCTGGCAATCTGCCATTACCATTGAATTCCTGGTCATGGCTACTCTTCTCAGTAGAGATTGTGGAGAGGTGGTGTTCCAAGGCGGGAGAGTGAAAAGAGGGAAGGGAGGAATTAAAGTTTTCCATGGGCTGTTCGTAATGACTTTAATGTGTGATGCCCGAGAATTGCATTATAGCTGTAGTACCATAATGCTTAGAACATCGAACAATACAGCACAAACAGGCCCTTCGGCCCACGAGTTGCGCCGATCCATCTAACAATCCACAGACCTATCTATAACCCCCTATCCTATTCTTTTCCATATACTCATCCAGAAGTCTCTTAAAAGACCCCAGTGAGTTTGCCTCAACAAGCTCCGATGGCAGTCGGTTCCATTCACTCACCACCCTCTGAGTGAAAAACCTACCCCTGACATCTCCTTTGTATTTGCTTCCCTGCACCTTAAATCTGTGTCCTCTCGTAGTGACCATTTCAGCTCGGGGAAATAGTCTCTGAGAGTCCATCCTATCTATTCCTCTCAACATTTTATAAACCTCTATCAGGTCGCCTCTCAACCTACGTCTCTCCAGTGAGAAGAGTCCCAGCTCCCTCAACCTATCTTCATAAGGCCTGCCTCCCAATCCAGGCAGCATCCTTGTAAATCTCCTCTGAACCCTCTCAATAGCCTCTACATCCTTCCTATAATGAGGCGACCAGAACTGCACGCAATACTCCAACTGGGGCCTGACAAGAGTCTTATAGAACTGCATCATTACCTCCTGACTTCTAAACTCTATTCCTCGATTAATGAAGGCCAGTACACCGTACGCCTTCTTGACCACTTCCTCCACGCGCGAGGCCGATTTAAGAGTCCTATGGACCCGGACCCCGAGATCCTTCTGCTCTACAACACAGCTAAGACTCCTACCCCTTATATTGTACTTCTTCATCCCAGAGGGGGTTGTGGTTGGCTCTTTTTCTGCACGGAGGTCGGTCACCAGTGGAGTGCCCCAGGGATCTGTTCTAGGACCCTTGCTGTTTGTCATTTTCGTAAATGACCTGGATGAGGAAGTGGAGGGATGGGTAAGTTCGCTGATGACACGAAGGTCGGTGGTGTTGTGGATGGTCTGGAGGGATGTCAAAAGTTGCAGCATGACATCGACAGGATGCAAGACTGGGCAGAGAAGTGGCAGATGGACTTCAACGCAGATAAATGTGTTTGTCCATTTTGGCAGATCCAACGGGATGAATAAATACACTATCAAAGGTAGGAGTCTTAGCTGTGTGGAAGAGCAGAGGGATCTTGGGGTCCGGGTCCATAAGACTCTCAAATCGGCCTCACAGGTGGAGGATGTGGTTAAGAAAGCTTACGGTGTACTGGCCTTCATTCATCGAGGGATTGAGTTCAGGAATAAGGAGGTAATGCTGCAGCTTTATAGGACCCTTGTCAGACCACACTTGGAGTACTGTGCGCAGTTCTGGTCGCCTCACTGTAGGAAGGATGTGGAAGCTATTGAAAGGGTGCAGAGGAGATTTACAAGGATGTTGCCTGGATTGGGAGGCATGCCTTATGAAGACAGGTTGAGGGAGCTGGGACTGTTCTCCCTGGAGAGACGAAGGTTGAGAGGCGACCTGATAGAGGTTTACAAGATGTTGAGAGGAATAGATAGGGTGGACTCTCAGAGACTATTTCCCAGGGCTGAAATGGTCGCGACGAGAGGGCACAGATTTAAGGTGCAGGGAAGCAAGTACAGAGGGGATGCTAGGGGAAAGTTTTTCACTCAGAGGGTGGTGAGTGAATGGAATCGGCTGCCGTCGGTGGTGGTCGAGGCGAACTCGCTGGGGTCTTTTAAAAGACTTCTGGATGAGTATATGGGATCCAATGGGATTGGGGGTTATAGATAGGTCTATGGCTGGGTAGGTTTTGATGTGTTCGGCACAACTTGTGGGCCGAAGGGCCTGTTTGTGCTGTAGTGTTCTATGTTCTATTATTCCTGCCAAAATGGACCACTACACATTTATCTGCATTGAAGTCCATCTGCCACTTCTCCGCCCAGTCTTGTATCCTGTCTATGTCCCGCTGAAACTTTTGGCATCCCTCCAGACCATCCACAACACCACCGATCTTTGTATCATCGGCGAACTTGCTAACCCATCCCTCACTTCCTCATCCAGGTCATTTATGAAAATGACAAACAGCAGGGGTCCCAGAACAGATCCCTGAGGCACTCCACTGGTTACCGACCTCCGTGCAGAACAAAACCCATCCACAACCACTCTCTGCCTTCTGTAGGCAAGCCAGTTCTGGATCCACGAGGCCAAAGCCCCTTGGATTCCATGCCCTCTCACTGCTCCATTGATATCTGATCAGACAAAAATACATGTTTCACTAACACAGAGTGCTGGCAAATGTAACTCTGCTTGGTTAGCTGGGGTTCTTTCAGGCATTAGAAACTGGGCCGGACGGGATTTACCCTAGGATTCTCTGGGAGGCAAGAGAGGAGATTGCAGAGCCTCTGGCTCTGATCTTCAGGTCCTCGTTGGTTACGGGTGTGGTTCCGGAGGACTGGAGGATAGCGAATGTGGTCCTATTGTTTAAGAAGGGGAAGAGAGACCTTCCTGGGAATTATAGGCCAGTGAGTCTTACTTCTGTTGTGGGCAAGGTATTGGAGAGAATTATTAGGGATAGGATTTATAGTTATTTAGAGAGAAATGAATTGATTGGGGATAGTCAGCATGGTTTCGTGAAGGTTAGGTCATGCCTTACTAACCTCATTGAGTTTTTTGAGAAAGTGACCAGAGAGGTGGATGGGGGTAAGGCGGTTGATGTATATATGGACTTTAGTAAGGCGTTTGATAAGGTGGCCCATGGAAGACTTCTACAGAAAATGCAGATGTGTGGAATAGAGGGTGATTTAGCTAATTGGATTAGAAATTGGCTGGCAGATAGAAGACAGAGGGTGGGGTTGATGGGAGATATTCATCGTGGAGTTCGGTGACGAGTGGTGTGCCTCAGGGGTCTGTTTTGGGGCCCCTGCTGTTTGTATTTTTTATAAATGATCTGGATGAGGGTATTGAGGGATGGATCAGTAAATTTGCAGATGACACTAAAGTCGGTGGAGTGGTAGATAGTGAAGAGGGGTGTTATAATTTGCAGAGAGACTTGGACAAGTTGCAGAGCTGGTCCGAGAGGTGGCAAATGGAGTTTAATGTGGAAAAGTGTGAGGTAATGCACTTTGGCAGGAACAATAAATGTGTAGCGTATAGGGCTAATGGTAGGGCTCTTAATAGTGTTGAGGAACAGAAGGATCTTGGTGTATGTGTCAGTAGATCCCTGAAAGTAGGCAGTCAAGTGGATAAAGTTGTTAAGAAGGCATATGGAGTCTTAGCTTTTATTGGTATGGGGATTGAATTTAGGAGCCGCAGCATCATGTTGCAACTGTACAAAACTCTAGTGCGGCCGCACTTGGAGTATTGTGTGCAGTTCTGGTCCCCACATTTATAAGAAAGATGTGGAGGCATTGGAGAGGGTACAGAGGAGGTTTACCAGGATGTTGCCTGGTATGGAGGGCAGGTCTTATGAAGAGAGGCTGAGGGATTTGAGTTGTTTTCGTTAGAAAGGAGGAGGCTAAGAGGGGACCTAATCGAAACATATAAGATGATTAGAGGTTTAGATAGGGTGGACAGTGATAGCCTTTTTCCTAGGATGGAAAACGCTAGCACGAGGGGACACAGCTTTAAATTAAGGGGTGATAGTTATAGGACGGATATCAGAGGTAGGTTCTTTACTCAAAGAGTGATTAAGGAGTGGAATGCCCTGCCTGCAGCAGTTGTAGATGCGCCAAGTTTGGTGGCGTTTAAGAGGTTAATTGATAAGTATATGGAAGAGAAGGGAATGGTTTAGTTTGGAGGGGCATTGCTTTTTATTTTGGTGGGCACAACATCGAAGGCCGAAGGGCCTGTTCTGTGCTGTAATGTTCTATGTTCTATAAACAGAATCATAGAAAAGTTGCAAGTACAGAAGGAGGGCATTTGGCCCATCTTATGCATGCCAGCCTGAAAACGCTCAGGTGCCTTTTCTAATCCCGCCTTCCTGCATCCAGTCCATCCCTGTACCTTACACCACTTAAACTGCAGATCCAGGTAATTTAAGGAGGTTACGATATCTGCTTCTCCACTAACTTGGGCAAGTGAATTTCACACCACTTTTTATATAAAAAAGTTCTTCCTCACATCCTTTCTACACCTCCTGCCATTTATTTTGAATTTATGCCCTTGGTTCCAGAATTCTCCATGGGAAACATTTTTATCACTTTATTTCTTCCCCTTATAATTTTGTACACCTCAATGCAAATCACTTAATCTCAGCCTTCTTTGTTCCAAGGAAAATAACCCAATCTATCCAATCTCTCCTCATAGTTACACTTTTCTAATCCTGGCCACATTCTTGTGAACCTCCTCTGCACTCTCTCTCTCTCTCTTTAGAGAAATTACATCCTTCTTGTAATTTGGTGATCAGAACTGCACACAAAATTCCAGTAGAGGCCAGTGTTTTATACAATTCCAAAACGATATCCTTACTTTTATATTTTAAACCCCTGTCAAGAAGGACAGCATTTCATCTGCCTTCTTTACAACCACGTCTATTTGAATTGCTACCATTGTGGACTTGCATACTTGTATGCCACAGTTAGTTGTGCGAAGTTGTGCGTGGAGCCTGAAGAGATTGGAGAGGCACTGAACAAATATTTCTCTTCGGTATTCACGCAGGGAGATGTAAATGATGGATTAGTGAATTTGTGGATGACACCAAAGTCGGAGGAATGGTAGATAGTGAAGAGGGGTATTATAGTTTGCAGAGAGACTTGGGACAAGTTGCAGAGCTGGGCCGAGAGGTGGCAAATGGAGTTTAATGTGGAAAAGTGTGAGTAATTCACTTTGGCAGGAATAACAAATGTGTAGAGTATAGGGCTAATGGTAGGACTCTTAATAGTGTTGAAGAACAGAGGGATCTTGGTGTATATGTGCATAGATCCCCGAAAGTTGGCAATCAAGTCGATAAGGTTGTTAAGAAGGCATACGGAGTCTTGGCTTTTATTGGTAGGGGGATTGAATTTCGGAGCCGCAACGTCATGTTGCAACTGTACAAAACTCTAGTGCGGCCGCACTTGGAGTATTTTGTGCAGTTCTGGTCCCCGCATTATAAGAAAGATGTGGAGGCTTTGAAGAGGGTACAGAGGAGGTTTACCAGGATGTTGCCTGGTATGGAGGGCAGATCTTATGAAGAGAGGCTGAGGGATTTGAGGTTTTTTTCGTTAGAAAGAAGGCGGCTAAGAGGAGACCTTATTGAAACATATAAGATGATTAGAGGTTTAGATAGGGTGGACAGTGATAGCCTTTTTCCTAGGATGGCGAAAGCTAGCACGAGGGGACATAGCTTTAAATTAAGGGGTGGTAGTTATAGGACGGATGTCAGAGGTAGGTTCTTTACCCAGAGGGTGGTAAGGGTATGGAATGCCCTGCCTGCGTCAGTTGTAGATGCTCCAAGTTTGGTGGCGTTTAAGAGGTTAGTAGATATGTTTATGGACGAAAAGGGAATGGTTTAGGTTAGAGGGTCATTGCTTTTTCCTAATTGGTCGGCGCAACATCGAAGGCCGAAGGGCCTGTTCTGTGCTGTAATGTTCTATGTTCTATGTCTTGGGCTGGTAAAGTAATCTGGCTAATCCAGTCTGTGACAGACCTCACTCTGTAAATCCAATCAGTGAATAAGTTAGTTGGTTAGTCATCAACAATGAGGCTTTCCTCATGTATTAATTACTATTCTTTCTGATCACCATATTACAAGAAGGATGTAATTCTCAACCCTGCTTACACAACCATTTTGTAATACTCAGCAACCTACAAAATATCACACTGGTAAGTGCTGGAATCAACTGAAATGGTGCCCTTTTATCAAGTGAGGGGAAGTTATTACTGGGAAATGGAAACCTTTGCCTTTTCAAAAATTCAGTATCAGCAGCAAGTACCGGGCGGCAATTTCAGGATGCAGCTTGGCGTGAAGCATTTTCTGTTCTACCACAACCAGAGTGCCTTGCTGTGCCACACCATCTATCCATTCCCACATTGCAGCCAGCTCTCAACCCCTTTAAAAACTGTATCCATTGACACCTTTTAAAACCATTTTAAAGCCCACAAGCATTAGAAACTGGACTGCAGTTCAGTAAAATCTGGGAATCCATATGGCAACAGTAGAGAGACATTGTAATATATAATCTTTCCATGCAGATTGTGGAGCTCAGTTACTCATTCTGATGTGTGGTAGAATCTATCCAGTTTTAGAGGCTACATTTTCTACCCGTTTTCTCTCAATTCTTCTTTCTAAGACGCTGACTCATGGCAAATCACAACTGTCACTCTCTCCAGCAGCTTACTCATGTGACTATCCTTCCTCCAACTGCGAGACTGGAGAGTGTGCTTGACAACGGAGAGTGCCCATCACCCAATCTCCACCTAGTCACTTTCCGGCAAGTGACTGGAAGCAAAAATTGTGACCAATTTTCCCTCATCTCTTCACTTGAGTGTTAAGATCAATGGCAGTGCCACTAACAGCACTGCAACTGACTCTACATGGCCAGGTAGAAACTTGGGCTCCTCCTGGTTTTCCTCAACATAATGCCCTGATATTGCTTCCAACTATGAACTGGATTGAAAAATTGACACACTATGGAACAGTAATTCGTCAGAATACTTACCTTCTTTCTTCTGAGGCAACCGGCACACACTCCTGCACATAGCCATGAAGCTTCGGAAATACCTCTCCAGGCTCTCATCTGTTTTTCTCTCCAACCTGGCAAAGTTGCGGAACTGGTTCCAGTTGAACTGCTTCCTGTCAGGATCATACACCACACCAAAGGTCGAAACTACACGATAGAAATCTGTTTGCTCCCTCCTTGTCCACCGTTTAGAAGACGATTCAGTTCTTCTGTGCCCATGCCAGCTGTTTGAAAGAGCTATCTGATTGGTCCCATTCCCCTGCTTTTTTCCATAGTCCTTCACATTTGTACCGTTCTATCCTGAATTTTTGTCCCTTGAAGTATTTGTCCAGTTTTCTTTTGAAAAATGTTGTTGGGTATGTTTCTTATTACCCTTTCTGGCAGTATGTCCTAGGTGATAACTGCATTAAAGAAACCTTTTAAGTTCTGAAAGATCAATGAGTAAAGATGCTCATTTGATTCTTTAGCAGTAATAACCCTCACCTGCTCCAAACCCCTCATACCTTAACTGTTCTAGTGTTAACCTTATTAAATGTGGTGTGATTTGAACAAAAACAATTGTAGGGTTTTCTTTCAGGAATTATAAATTCAGTGCTAAGCCACTGGCCATGGGCGATGACCCTCCTCCCCTTTATTGTGCTGCTGTGTTGCATAGAGGGAAAGATATAAGTTATGCACTGTGGATTTACATCATCTGTGCTCACCTTGTAAATACAGCCATCAATAATCTGATATTTAGTTTCCTGTTACTTTGCACGTTCTTCCCCTCCATCATCCTACTGTAGGCTGCTGATGTAAATGTTTCTACTTTCTCTGGGATAGATATCCTCCTTTCAAAGCTCCTGTTGTCGACCCCTCCTCCAAAAGTTGACCGACCACTTCTGTCCCGGCAATACACCTGTCTTTTTCCATTCCCAAGATTTTCAAACTCATCCATGTGCCCATTTCCTTGTTTGAATCCCTCCAATTTGATTTTTGCATTTGTCCCTGAGCAGCTGTAATCAGGATCATGAGAGTGACTGGTACCTTACCCCTCCTTAGCTTCCTTAACCTCAAAAGGAAAAACCATTTGCAGGCACAGGATTAAATTTGTCCACATCATGATTTGGAAACAGCAGAAGTTCAGAAACTCTACAATCTTTGATACAGGCAACCATGCTATCATTCCCAATTGCCCACCCGTCCCTCACTCTTGTAAAAAAAAATTAAGTTTTGGGATGTGGGTGTCGTGAGAAACCTACTGCTTATGTCCAGTTGCCTTGACAAAGGGTGATAAGTCACTTCATGAACTGCTGATGGCAGTTTGATACAATTGAGCAGTTTGTTAACTAACTCAGATGTTGTTCTGTGCTCAGGCCTGATTTATCCACCAAGAATTGCTGTGCTTTGCGTACAACTCTATGTGACTCCTGTGTATATTTTATTCTCAAGTTTGTCGTGAGTCTTGCTGACATCGTGCAATTCTGTTTGAAAAGCAGGAGAGCTTACTTGCATTAACATTCCCAAGGGATCAAAGAAGGAGGAGGCGGAAATACGAGTTTGAGACAGACAGAGGTGCGAAGCGGAAGAACCTGGAAGAAGTTACTCCATCTCTTACTCGCCCTCCAGTAATTCTGAATGGGTGGCAAGAGACTGCTATGGACCTCTCAAAAGCTTCTGAGGAGATATCCAGTTCAGTACCGGTCATCATCAGTACAAGCACGCCAAAGCTGGGATCGCTGGAGCCCTCGACTGCTTTCAGGGCAGACATGGCTGGCATTCTGCAGGCAGGCCTTGTCCATCCAGTCACAGGACAGGTGATTAATGGCGCCTTTAAAGGTGATGATACGTCAAGGAGGAGGAGAGGGCGAAGAAAGAACGTTGAAGGAGTTGACATCCTTTTCATGAAGGAGAAAAAGCCAGAGAATCTGGTATGTAGAAAGAAATAGCATAATGTGGTTGATAAGACATAGCATGAAGAGCCAATGGCTGAGGGTAATGGAGTGCTCTCGTGCTCTGATGGCTCTGGTTATGGCATGCACTGTCTGGCTTGCCTTCTATTCTGTCTGAATTCATGTTGAGTTTAGGTGCTGAATTTGAGATGTGCCAGTGGAATAGGAAGCTGAAACTAATCAGGACCTAAAATAAACATAAACTGCTGGAATACTCAGCACGTCAGGCAGCATCTGGGAAATGAGGAATTAAATGAATGTTGCACATCGGTCACCTTTCATCAGAGCTTAGAAAAGTTGAAGACGTAATAGATTGTATACATGTGAAAGTCTGGGAAAAGAACAAAAGGGAAGGTGAGATTAAAGGACAAGCGTTAGTGGAGCACAGTCAAAGGGAGTGGTGGGACAAGTAAAGAAGCAAAAGATATCTAAAGGTGTGAATGGAAGAATGATGAACAACTGCCTTCTGAAAGTAAAAAGAATGGGGGGAAAACCACATTAAAAACTAAACCTGCAAAGTGAAGACAAAATGGGTACTGTGATTATGACTTCAAGTTGTTGAAACTCAATGTTGAGTCCAAAAGGCTGCAAAGTGCATAATCAAAGATAAGGTGTTGTTCCCCGAGCTTATGTTGAGTTCCATTGGAACACTGCAGAAGGCTGAGGGCAGGGAGGTTAGAGTGAGAGCAAGATGCAGAATTAAAATGCAGGTCACTGAAAGTTTGAGGCATGCTTGCAGACTGAACAGAGGGTGTTCCACATCACGCAGAAGCAGTCTGCATTTAGCCTGTCTAATGTACAGTAGATGACATTGTGAGAATCAAATATAATATATTAAGTTGAAAGAAGTGTGCCTAAATCATTGCTTCACCCAAATGGATCTTGGATGGTGAGTTCAGAGAAAGTAAAAGGGCAGGTGTTGCATCTGCTGTACTTGCATAGTCGGTGCCTTGGAAAAGCGAGGGCATGTGCGGGGTGATTGTGGAACGGGCCAGAGTGTTGCAGAGGGATGGTGAAGATGTGATTCATGGAAACATGTTAGAAATTGTAAAAGTAGTAGAACATGGCGTGTTGAAAACGGAGGCTAATGGGTTGGAAGTTGAGGGCAAGGGAACTTGTGGGAGGGAGTGAGTGGTGTGACGGCAGAAATGTGGAAAATAGGATGCACACGTCAAGGCTGTGTCAACCATGGTGGAAGTGTGGAAATACCAGAAGCCCGGTATGGATGCAGGTCAGAATAGATGTGTGAGAGACGTAAAAGTTTTGAGAATGCTTAAAGGAAGCAGTGTGTTGGGAAGATTATTCGAGGTAGTTGTGAGTGTTGGTGCATTTAAAGTAACATTTGTTGAAAGCCTATCACTGGAAATGGAGACAGAAATCGGGGAAAGGAAGACAGAAGCTAGATCAAAGCTGATTTTCTAGTTCAGGCCGAGAACAAGAAACAGCACTGGTGAGTCTTCGACGTACCGAGAAAGGTGAGGGAAGCAGCTGAATAGGATTGGAAAAAAGAATGTTCCTCACATTCCACAGAAAAGCGAGCATAGCTAGAAGCAATTTGGATATTCCTAGCAACCATTTATTTGGGGGAAGTAGAGTTAAAGGAAAGATTGTTCAATGTGAGAACAAGTTCAACCAGGCAAAGAAAAATGATGGGAAATAGAGACTGGGTGGTTTGCTGTTCAAGGAAGAAGCAGAGAACCCTAAGATTTCCTGTGGGGAATGGAGATGTAGAAGGGTTAAATGTCCAGGGTGGACAGGGCCAGGCAACGGGAAACTTAGTGACAAAAGGTGTTGGAAGAGTGCTAGATATAGATGGGAAAAGAAATCAGAGCTCAGATAGGAAGAAGTAGAACTAGAGTATATAAGAGAAAGTAAAAACAACTTTAAAGAAATCCCAGATTATTCATTCTCCTTGGTAATGGGGTGAATTCCCCACGCCCACCCCCATGAACCCTTCTTGTTTAAGGCCCTCCCTCGGTAAGGTGTTGACACTCCATCTGATGGCAGCAATGCAGCACCACACTGAGACTTTCCGCGTATCAGCTCATCTTGGTTTGAGCTATTGATTGTGTAGCATTTTGATTTTCTAGGTATCATTTCATTGGAGATTGTTTGTTGTCAGACCAGAGAGGATTAATGGGTGAAATGATAGAGATGTTTTAAATTGTAAAGGAATCTATTGAGTAGATAAAAAACAGACTGCTTTCAATACTTGAAAGTCTAAAAGAGGAGGAGGACCTGCAGAAAAGAGAAAAGATGAGAAATTTAAAACATAGAACAGGAGAAACGTTACACTCATGTGAGCACAAGATTGTGGAATACAAGTCAAGGGTTAGTGACTAAAACAGAGACATGTCAGCATTTATGAATAGCTTAGAAAGATGGTTGAAGGAAAGCAGGTTGGGAACACAACAGATAACTGGGATTAAGGTACTGTTAATGTAGGCATAAATATCAACATGAACTTTTGGACCAAACTGCTATGCTGAAGTTTTATGTAATGCTGTTACTTACAGTATTAATATTCAGCTAAAGAAGATTGTAGAGCAAGAGTGCAAAAGACCATCATTGGAATGGGGTTCCATTTGGCAGAAGAATTTTGAATTTTATGTGCAAGGACCAAGAACATAGGAATAAGTTTAAAGCCATTCACCTCTCAAAAGTGAGATTGTGGCTGATTAACTTCAACTGTCTGCCTTGCCTTTGAACCTTTTAAACAAAAGTATTATCAATTTCAGATCTAAAATTATGGATTGACCTAATGGCTTTTGTGGAAGAGCTACACACTTGGATCGCCCTTTGTAGCAAAATGTTTTCTAACTTCTCTTAATGCCCTGGCTCAGATTTTTAAAGTTGTGTCCCATTTGGCCTTTACTCGCCTACCTTTGGGACAAGTTTCTCTTGAGTGCACTTATCCATTCTTTTTAAGATCCTAAAACCCTCAAAAGTCATCCACTGACCTTGTGCATTCCTGGACAATGCCTGTATCGTGGAACTGTGTATAAGTTTAAACTAATATTTACACAGTTGCCAACATCTCTTAAGTTTTATCCATCAATGGGGCATAGGTTTTTCTTAAGCTTTGAGCTCACTCAAAATTCATGCTAGTGAAAGCAGTAAGTCAGATCTATAAGTACAAGGTGAATTGGATTTTGGATTTCCTGAGTTCAGGAGAGGTATAAAGGGGAAGGGAGGAAGTTTACCCAAATGTCACTGGGGGTGAGATGCTGGGATTGTTTTCCTCTGAGCAGCACAGGTTAAGGGGAAATCTAATCGAGGTATTCAAACTGAGGTTCTGAATTGAGTGAATAAGGAGAAACTATTTCCTTTGGGTTATTAATCAGGAATTATAGACTTAGAAATAGTTGGCAAAAGAACTGAAGAGGAAATGGAGAAATTATCATGGATGTGGAACTTCATTTATCAGAAAGAGGCTGGAAAAGTTTGTTCAGTTCCATTTGGAACAGAGAAGGCTAAGAGCTTGACATAATAGAGGTTTCTAAGGTGATGAGAGGTTTTGATAGAGAAGGCAAAATAACCAGATTTTGAATCAGTAACCAGAAGTCATTGATTCAAAATTACTGCCGAAAGACCTAGAAGAGAGCTGAATTTTCATTTAATGAATTGCCAGGATTTGGAACTCTCAAGCTGAGTAGATGGTGGAAGCTTCATCCGTAACCTTTCAAAGGGAATTGGGTAGGTTGGTTCTTAAGGTTGCAAAATTTACAAGGTTAGAAGTGTGGGATTAAGTTTTTCAAAGAATAGTATATGCATAGAGGGCCAAATGAGAACTTTCTTTATTGGAAGTTCTTTGGTTCTGTTAGTGAATAGGGAGAAATTATGACAGTGAATTGTTGTGATTTGGAATGCATTATCTGAAAGAATAGTGGAAGAAGGTTCAATACTAACTTTCAAAAGGGAATTGAAGAAATACTCAGAATTTCATAGCTGACTGCAAAGAAACTGGCCAGTTGATCTAAGTTTTGAGTTTATGCTTGAGCCTCCTCTCACTAGATTTTATCTAATTCTACCGATATATTTATTTAATCTTTTCATATTTTATCTAACGTTGCCTTAAATGCACCTTTATTAATCACTTCAACTATTCCTTATGTCGGGGCAGCACGGTGGCACAGTGGTTAGCATTGCTGCCTCAGAGCGTCAGAGACCCAGGTTGGATTCTTGGTTTGGGTCACTGTCTGTGCAAAATTTGCATGTTCTCCCTGTATCTGCGTGGGCTCCCTCTGGGTGCTGCAGTTTCCTTCCACAGTCCGAAAGACGAGCTGGTTAGATGCATTTCCCCTGCTAAATTCTCCCTCAGTGTACCTGAACAAGCGCCAGAGTGTGGTGCTAGGGGATTTTCACAGTAACTTCATTGGAGTATTAATGTAAGCCTACTTGTGACAGTGATAAATAAGTAATGAATGTGCCACATTCTCACCACTCTCTGGAGAAAGAAGTTTCTCCAGAATTCCTTGTTGGATTTATTGATGGCTATTTTATGTTTAAGAACCTAGTATTGGATTTCCCTACAATATCTTCCTCTAATTAGACTATCAGTGAAAGATTTTTATCATTTAAGGAATGAGCTTGCAATGCTATGGGGAAAAAAACAAAGAAGTGGGATTAATTCTTTCAAAAGGCCAGCACAGGCACGATGGGGTGAATGGCCTCCCCCTGTGCTGTATGATTCTATGATTAGGGATTTTCTTTTTAATGAAGGAGGTGGACCTTTCGAAGCAGCTTTTCTCTGGGGCGGCTCGCTCTGCTGACAGCATGTCCAACATGATGATTAAGCTCCCCCAAGGCAAGCAGCGACTGCCAACCGAGGAAGAGCAGAAAAACAAGAGTCTGATTGAATGGCTGAGGCAACATCCCACCTACACTATGGATGTGTCCAACCTGGCTCCCGTAAGTATACTGTCAATAGAGCACTTACACACCTGAAGGACTCAAAAGGGCTGTTGTGTTTGGTGGGTTGGTTTCTGGTGGTGATGCAGACTGCAACTGCTGGGTTATCATTTGTTGTCTTCCATCCTGGACAAAGCAGCCTGCTTAATCAGCACCTCAGCTGCCACCTTAAAACACTCCTCCCTCCATCATTAGTGCAGCTATGTATACAATCTATAAGATACACTGCAACAATTCACCAAGGTTTCTTTACAGCAACTTCCAAGCCTATGGCCTCGGAAGACAAAAGAAACAGACACTTGGAACCATTACCACTTCCAAGTCTCTTTCCAAATCACAATTCAACCCAATTTAGACATGAATCTTCATGCTTTCATCATCGCTAGATCAAAATCAGTTGAGGTGCAGTAGTTCTGATGAAGATGGGATTTTCCTGAATATCTTGAATACATGATACTTACACGTGATACATAGCTACTTGCTATGGGAGAGCAGCTTATGGAACTGACATCACCACAGGAGAAGAAGGGAATTGAGAAAGAAATAACAAATAATGATTTTCTGCAGGTCTTTTATCTAACAAAACATGTAGTGGGAGCAGTGAGCACCAACCAGGAAATGTGGTCACTGACCAAATGCAGTGACCAGAGGTAAGTTCTGAGAAGGTGAGAGATCAAATGTTTAGGAAGAGACTTGGTGAGTGTGGTGTATTCTGAATGAAAGCTTTGTTACTGAGGGTGAAGCAAACGAAGGAAATAGAACAGAGACAAGGAGTTCATTTCTGCTACTTGTGTGGCATTGTACAGAAATCAGTGAATGAGGTTCACTTAAACACAGACTGTTTGAAATATTTTATTAAAAGTTGCACAATATCTTCTGCATCTTTTCCACCATTTTTTACCATTCCTCACTGCCCAATGCAAGGCTGGATGATCTCATTCTTTTGTTTCTGTGGCAGAATTGTACAGCAATTTTACATGGCCTTTCAGAACGGCCCAAACAAAGGAGGCATCGATGCAAGGATCCCAGTAAATTGGACATCAATACACTGACTGGGGAGGAAAGGGTACCTGTTGTCCATAAAGGAAGTGGACGAAAGGTAAGATCTTGTGGAGAAGAAGACGGTCATTTGACAGGATTCACGCATTTCAATGGTTATAAAGGGATGAAGAATGCAAATTAATTCAATGTGATTAGTTTGTTCTGTGATTTAAATCTGTGATGTTTCTTGGGAAAGGTACTGGAACTTGAACACTTGATGCCTCAGTGTGGGTTGTTAATTGGATGCAAGCTAGCTAACAAAGCTGAAACCAAGACACAAAACTTTTCTTTGTTGACAGGCTTTATTGACTTCTCCAGTCTCTCAGCTCTCCTCCCATCCCACTCGGTGTACTAGCTATTGCCTGTTTATTTATTTAGCAAATACAAAGTCCCTAAGCCAAGTACTTCTTCCAGTCCTGTTGTGTTGAGCAGATATAGGCCTCCGTTGGGTCTGTGGATTGGACGCTTGATTTATAAGTGCTCAATGACAACTAATACTCATCACTTGTTTCTCTTTGTAACAATTTTACTTCCATGACATTAATTGGTGAGCTGTGGAGGCTCAATACTTGCATTGGATAGACAATATGACTCTCCCTGGGCACTGTCCATTGCCTGCTATGGATGCTGGAGCTCTGGCAGTAGTGCTGTATGACTCTCAGGAAGAGGAAGTTCATTCCAGACTCCAACCACCCTTTGGGTGGAAAACCTTTTCCTCCCATTACTTTTACCCCTTCTGCCAATTGTTTTGAATCGGTGCCCTATAGTTCTTGATGTGGAAACAGTTTCTCACTATTTAAAAGCAAATTATTGCGGATGCTGGCATTTGAAACCAAAAGATAAAATGCTGTAAAATCTCAGCAGGTCTGGCAGCATCTGTAAGGAGACAAAAGAGTTGATGTTTTGAGTCCAGATGACCCTTTGTCAAAGCTGACCAAATTCTCTAGCGCTATCTCTGTGGCTAAGCAAAACTTGGAGGTGCCATCTCTTTGATGAGATGTTAATCCAAAACGCTGTAAACCTGTTCAGATCAACGTAAAAGATTCTGTGGCATTATTCAAAGCAGAGCAGGGAACTTTCCTCTGTTCCAGATTAATATTCATCCTTCAAGTACCATTATGAAGAGATTAATTACTGACCATGTGTTTCTTTGGCTGTTTATGGGATTATGCTGTGTGTAATTTGACATTTATCTACCTCATGGTGGTGGTCATGCTTGAGAAATTATGTATTAGCTGTGAAACACTTTGGAACAAGATTTAGGTCAAAACAATTTGTTAAAATCTTTTTTGTTATATTCTAAATGTTCAGCTAGGAGGAGCTATGGCACCACTGATAAAGGAGTTGACTAGATGGCTTGATGCGAACCCAGAGTATGCAGTCGCACCAGAGTGGGCAGAAATAGTGAAGCATTCGGTAAGCACTTACATTGTGTAAAATAGCTCTTCTGACTAAATGATATATGGAAGGTCATCCATTTGCTTTTTTAATATGGCCACGTGTTAAAACCTTAGGCCATTTGCAAATTGTCATCCTGAACCATTCAGAGCAGTGAGGCTCCAGATTTTGCTCTGAAAAGTTGACCCTGTCCTTGTTGGAGTCACACTAAAGACTCTTAATTAAGACTGGCCCTAAGTCTGGAAGCAGGAAAAATCAGAAGTCAGGAGAGCTATGTCATAGGTATCAGCCCCTCTCCGCTTTCGGAGCTGTGTCGTCCATCCCCCCGCAGAGCTGCGTTGCGGGGTCCACTCCCCCCCACCCCCCTGCAGAGCTGCGTCGCGGGATCCACTCCCTCCCGCAGAGCTGCGTCGCGGGATCCACTCCCTCCCGCAGAGCTGCGTCGCGGGATCCACTCCCTCCCTCAGAGCTGCGTCGCGGGATCCACTCCCTCCCTCAGAGCTGCGTCGCGGGATCCACTCCCTCCCTCAGAGCTGCGTCGCGGGATCCACTCCCTCCCTCAGAGCTGCGTCGCGGGATCCACTCCCTCCCGCAGAGCTGCGTCGCGGGATCCACTCCCTCCCACACAGCTGCGTCGCGGGATCCACTCCCTCCCACACAGCTGCGTCGCGGGATCCACTCCCTCCCACACAGCTGCGTCGCGGGATCCACTCTCCCCCCGCAGAGCTGCGTCGCGGGATCCACTCCCCCCCCGCAGAGCTAAGATTGGGATTGTCGGTAAAATGCCTGCACGTTGTGCCCGAGTGTAAATGTAAAAACCGTTCACTGGTAAATACGTGGGGTTATGGGAATGGGATCTGGTTGAGATTGTTGTCTGTGCAGACTTGTTGGGCCTAATGGGATTCTTTGGTTCTATGACATTTGATTTTGCTGCTGAAGAAGGTAGGAACATAGAAATTAGGAGCAGGAGTGAAATATATTCAGCCCCTTCATTCAATAAGATCATTGCTGATCTGCTTGTAACTCCACATCCTGCCTACCCCGATAATCTTTCACTCCCTTGTTAATTAAAAATCCATCTAGCTCTGCCTTAAAAATATTCAAAGGCCCTGCTACTTCTGCCTTTCGAGGAGGGGAGTTCTAGAAACTCCCCACCCTCTGAGAGAAAGAATTTCTCTTCATGTCCATCTCAATGGACAACAGCTGGCCTCAGTTTCCTTCCTAAACTTGCATGATGTTGCTGCATTTTCTTAAGTCCCTTCCTTTTGTCTCTTCAGGGTTTTCTACCAGAGAATAAGTTCAGCCGCATCCTGACTGAACCCGTGGTTAAAGAGGCTGGTGGCAGAAAGAGGGGAAGGAGACCAAGGAGTGAAATGGCCAAAGCTGGTGGAGTTTTGACTGAGAGTGCTACGGCAATGGGACCAATGTTAATGAATGGGCTCATTGCAGGGATGGATCTGGTGAGCTTGCAGAATTTCAGAAATATTCATAATCTTCAGCTGGCTGGGCTGATGGGATTCCCAGCCGGCTTTGCTGCAATCCCTTCTGGCGAGGATGGCAAAAGCAGCCTGAATATGTTGCCAATGATGCTCCCTGGGGTAGCTGGGATGTCACATGTGTTTGGCGTTGGAGGGTTGTTGAACAACCCATCAGTGGTATCGAGTACCAGCACTTCGACTACATCTACCTTGACAATGAGCGCTTCTTCAAAAGTGGATAAAGGCAGCGAACAGAAAGGTAATGCTGCAGAGTCGATGAAACATGAGGAAGGTTCTTCATCAGGAGATAAGCCTGGTCCAAGTTCATCTTTCCATGACTCTGGTGAAGCCAGAGTCACCACCAGCAATCCGTTGTCCTTCAACCCATTCCTGCTGCACAGCATGCCTGCTGGCTTAATTTACCCATCTATGTTTCTTCCACATGGCATCGGTATGGCAATGCCTAGCTTTACACAAGCTGGACATTCTGAAGCAGAAAGCACCGAGAGCCCAAAGAAGAAGAGGAAGAAAGCCAAGGAGGAGACTACAAATGATGGGACTGAACCCAGCCCGCAGCAAACACTTGCTGAAGAGAGCACAGGAAAATCGACAGACTCCACACCTGTGCAGGACAGTTCTGGGCAGGACACTGAAATAAACTCTGTAGAGGGTACCCAGAATGCTGAGTAGAATTTGTATTTGCTTTTAGGTCAATTCTAGGTTTTCTTGATTTCAAAATTTAAACCATGTTTATGACCCTTTCTCTCCTGCCTGGTCTCTCTTGTCCCCACCCCGTGCTGTGTGCGGCTTAGGAACATAAAGCAGTCATATTAAATTCATCCATTGAGTTCATTTTTAATGTTATGTTTTTAATTGGGTAGCCACAATCTCCATGCAGGAACTATGCTTTGATTGTTGTATGGAGATTATGGTTGGCTGATCTTTGGGGAAGAGTGTGATAGGGAGGCAAAAATGTAGTGATTCTCCACACACTATTCAAATAATTCACATAAGAGAATTGTCAACATTTTATTCAATGCCTCTTGCTCTAGTTTTGTCAGTATTTCACCTCCCAGTTTTTTTTTTTGTAAAACTTAGTGGGGGGAATTCAGTTAGCTTTAAACCCCTTTGGCTGGGGAGGGTTCATGATGCTTGTTCTATGTTTTCACAGCACTGGCAGCCTTTTGGTGAGTATATTGTTAGGGGGTGCAGTGTGGCTGTGTGTCACGGTTTAATAAACCCTAATCAGAGTGTGTTCTTCACACTAAAACTGTTCCACTCTCTCTTACTATGTTATAACAATTGGAAACTTCTGATATTGGGGAAGGGTGAATAAAAATTACAATGATGCTTTTCAGGATTAATCCCCTTTGAATAGTTTATGAAATTGCCTTCTAGAAGATACATCAAGTGCAAAGGTTTTAGAACAATTCTATTCATTATTTGATGTATCTGTGAATTGCAAAACTGGTGGCTAAGCTTAACTTCTGAGACTGAACATTGTTGTTCTCAGTATCACTAGCATTCTCATCATGCCACATATACAGTCCAATATCTGATAAGGTAAAGTTAGTAACCCTGTGTGATACTCTGTTTGAGTCAAAGCAATATATAAATGCAGGTTCCCTGATTTTCTGAGATGAACCAATGCTGTGAAACTCCAGTTATAGATCAAGTTAGTTGGCTTTAAATAGTATCAGTTGAAGATCACCAGGCATGCAACTGACTTGAGATGGTTCATGGATGTGGCACGTTGCTTTGCTTTTGTTGACTGTCATCAGCCACAATTAATACCAGTTCTGTCCTGGTATCTGCTCATCACACCAATATGCCAGTCATCCTATGCTGGCTAACTACACCTGCTGCAGGGTTTCACCTCTCTTTTCTCCCCCACCCCTCCCCTCAGAAATAATCTACTAATTAATTTTAGTCCTTCTAAATCTGCAGGACAGCATTTTAGAGTTCAAAGCTTTAGCTTCCTAGAACGTGAAATCTAAAACAGAGTGAGGTATTGGGATATTAGTTTCCCTAAAATGAGAGAAGATTCTGAATCCCATGGTAGTCTTTTTGTGTAATTATACAGTACACAGTAGGTTGTGTGAGTGGAAGATGAGCTTTTTCCTGTTACAGTATAACACTTAACTTTTGAAGATTTTAATTTACTTTTTACGAGGGGTAAGGAGAGAATACAAAATTATAATTCCTTGAAATTTTTTTGCCATTCTTTTAGCCTTTAGTTTAGCTAAAACTTAGTAAACTGTATCAATTGATTTTTTTTTAAAAAAGCATTTTTAAAAAGAGGGTCACCAAGGACCAATGTGCTTGATCACTCATTCTGAATCCAGATTCTTGTCCAATTCTCTTACCAGTTGGTCCGTTGTTCCGAGGTGGGTGGCAATGCACATGTAGCCCATTGGCTTGGATGGAACACCCATACCAAGTAACGTTGACAGAGGCAGCATGCTTTGCATTTGTCTTTACTTGATAAATTGCCCCTATCTTCACCCCATCCCGGCCGTACATTTTGCTAAGATGCTGCCAGATTGCAGTGTAATTGTAGCAAATCAACAGCTGTAAAGAGGTGGTATCGCAGTAGCATGTATTGAATGAGTTTTTAACTCTCTCAGCTCCCTTCCCATTTTTTTTCCTTTTCCCTTAACATTTTTGACAATACCAGCAGACTGACGCAGCAGATGGACACTGTAGCTTCAGTTAAGCCATGTCTTTTGGAGCTGAGCATTGCACCAGGTCCTGACTGAACTTAGTCATGAAGCTTTTAGTTGATGGTTTATTTCCAAAGGGAATATCAAGTCTCGTAGTATTCATAAAGTTTACTGTCCACTGAAGTTTTTTTTTAAAACGAGTGTTGATTTTAATTTTCTTTACTGTTACAACCTTACATAAGTTATGGATTTGTACCAAGGTCCAAATGTTGAGTCATATATTTCGTTATTGCATTATTTATTCATCTGTTGTATGTCAATGTTTTTTATTATATATAATAATTATTCTGAATCACTAACTATAAAATTCTGACTCTTATTTTTACCTTGAAGATAAGCAAATGATTTTCGAATTCTGCATGGTAAATTCAGCAGTTTGAAGTCTGAAAAGTTTATTTTTTAATAATTTCCAAATCAATGAACCCCCCCCCCCCCCCCCCCCACACACACAAAAGCACTGTTTATTGAGACTGTGTCCCATCTGTTGGTCTGCACTGAATTCAGATAACCTGGAATCACTTTTTAAAAAATCATCTCTGCCAAGTCTTGTACTAATTGGTGTTTAACTTTGAATTCTCTAGTAAAGGTCATAGTTTCCAAGACATCAGAATCCAGGTGTCTGACATGCCCCACCCACCCGACACACATTTTCTCTTCCCAGTGCCCTTGTTGCATCCTGTTACTCGCTTGACCGTCTGTCCATCACAATCTTAGAGCTTTTTCTATATTGAATCATGTTATTGGAAATGACTTGCAGATAACTGGATATTTACACCAAATAAGAGGAATGTAATGTATCGTGATAGACACCACCAAGCCCTTAATACTAACTGGTTAGTCACCATGGAGGGAGACAAGTTACTCTTGTATTAGTTAAAATTTTCAGGATACTTTTAGTATAAATTGGACTCAGTTGAAGCTTATTTTGTCCATAAAGTAAAACAATTTCTGAAACAATGTTTTATAATTCTAATTAACGGATTGTGGAGCACAGAACAGTGCAATGATTGTAACCCTGTCGCAGGAAATGTTGCAGAAGCGTACATGGTTTAGCTGTTGTTCAGAATTATAAAAGGTTGGTGTTGTATTTGTAGTACGACCCTAACTGGTACATGTAAAGTGATGGTACAATGGCAGTATCAGCACAGGAATAATTTCCTCATAATATCGAGTTCCTGATTTGAGAGAGAAAAAGCAAAGCACTAATTCTGACATCTTTCTGTGGGAAAATTTCAGGCTGTACTTATTCGGTCACTATTTTGGTGCCTTGATAAAAGGACTTTGGTAGAGGTCTGGGTTCAGATAGCCTTCCCTTGTTGAATCTTTAAAAATTGGCAGGAAACCAACTTCTATCACTGAAGAAGCGAAATGATCTTTGAACTTGTAGCAATGGAAGGAAGTGCCAACATTAGTTTTGTATGACCAAATTATTTGACTGTTATTTTGTTTCTCTCCTGTCGACAGCTTGTATGAACAACTGCATGGGGACTGGGTGGCGGGAGGGAGTTTGTAACCAGATGTATAGAGCGCTGAGAAAACTATTAATCATATCTCACCAATCGTGGTGCATTTTCTTTATCTCTATTCTCTTCAGTTTTTTTCAGTGCAGTACCGAGGGAGTACTGCATTGTTGGAGATGCCTCTTTTTGGATTAGACTATAAACTGAGTTCCCATCTTCCTTTTCAGGTTGATGCAGTAGATACCATGACTCTCCTTGAAAAAAGTGACCAGAATGTTTTCCCAGTGTCCTGGCCAAGGAAACAATATTACTTTGTAAAGAAAGTTTATCTAGTTATTTGTGGGATCTTGTTGTGCTCACATTGACTGTCACATTTCCCTACAACATTCCCTATAGATCACCAAGCATTTTGGAAACTTCTGAGGCTGTGTAAAGCTAAATGGAAGTTTTTTTTCCTACCTTCAACCAATTAGTAGCCCACATGACAAGGTTTCTTCAATTCAATGTGCTTTTAGAATGACTGCTTAATCTCCTTTGTAAAACCTTACCAAATTCACTCTGAAAGTCTATATGGAGGACATCCATACCCACTTCCACATCCAGCATACTGATGACCTTGTCCAAGACTTCAACTAGAATGGCCTATTCTTCAAAAATCTGTTTATTCTCATTGGTCAGCTTCTCTTAGAGAGAAAGAAAAACTTGTATTTCCATGGCACTTTTTAAAACTTTAAGGTGCCCCAAAGTGCTTGACAGACAATGAAGTGTAGTCACTGCTGAAATATGGGAACCAATTTGCACACAGTAAAATTCCACAGACAGCAATATGATTAGGTAATCTATTTTACTGGTGTTGATTTAAAGCATAAATATTGGCTGGGACTCTGGGAAAACTCCCCTGTCCCTTCTATAGTGCCATGAGATCTTTTAAATCAGTCTGAGAGAGCAGACAATGCTTTTAACATCTCATTTGAAAAGACAGCACCATTCAAGAGTGCAACTCTCCCTCAGTACTGCACGGGAATGTCAGCCCAGATTTTTTTTAACACTCAAGTGCTTGGATTGAGATTTGAACTCAGCTTTTTAACTCTGATGAAAGTGCTACCACCTGAGCCATGGCTGGCATGATTTGTCCAATTATTCTGTCATTAACTTTCCCATAATTGATAAGCTGGCAGGTCTGTTACCTGATTTGTTCCTTTCTTAAATAGTTTGCATTTCAAGACCACAATTCCTAATGTAAGAGATTTGGAAATTTGTAACTGAGGCATCTACAATTTCTCTCATTTCTTTTAATATCCAGGAAGTAAAAGCCATGACACACAGAGAATTGTTCCTTTAAGTCCAGTTATTCACTATATTGTGAATTTTGTGTTTGCATTGGATCCACTAAATTTGTTCCCTTGACTTGTTTTCAGGTTCCTTTGTATTGCTGGTATTTTGCCCTGTTTCTTTCACTATGAAATGGGATAGAAAGCATTGATTTAACACATCTGCTATTTCTTTATTGTCCACTTTATTCTAGCTGGTTCTTTTGCTAGCTGAATGGTATAGTGCCAGGTCTGTTTTGTGTGTGTTAGGGCACTGTTTAATCGCTTGCTGACATCAGTCTGAAATCTGGAAAAGTAAAACTCATTTTTCTTCCCCACACAGAGGGTGGTGAGTGTCTGGAACAAGCTGCCAGAGGTAGTAGAAGAGATGGGTACGATTTTGTCTTTAAAAAGCATTTAGATAGTTACAGGGTATGATGGTATAGATGATATGGGCCAAAAGCAGGCAATTGGGATAAGCTTAGGGGTTTAAAAAAAGGAGTGGCATGGACAAGTTGGGCCAAATGTCCTGCTTCCATGCTGCAAACCTCTATGACTCTGTGACTTGTACTTCAAGCTTAAACACATGTTAATTTGATTTCCATTCCTGGTGAAAATTCCAAAGAGGAGACAAAATCCTGAGATATTTTGATGGACAATTACATAGAGTGACATACAGTCCAGTAGGAGGCCATTTGGCCGATTAGATCCTTTTACTGTGTTTACCCCAGTCCAATGCCGGCATCTCTACATCATGATCAGATCCATACCAGCTCCTCTCAAAGCAGTGCAATCAGTTCCACTCCATTGCTTTGTGCTGCAAGTTTAGTTTATTCAAGTGCCCATCTAATTTCCTTTTAAAGTCACGGTTTCCACCTCTGCCATCCCGGTGGGCAGTACGTTCCAGGTTTTACCCCTTACTGCATAAAAAAATTTCCTCACAGTTCCTCCTTGCCCAAAATCTTAAAATAGTATCTTTGTACAATCAGACGAGAAGAGTTTTTCCTTGACTACCTTATCTCAGCTTGCCATAATCTTGTACACCTCTGTCAAATCTCCTATCAATCTTCTTTACTCCAAGGAGAACACCCCCAGCCTTCCCAACCTAAGCCTTGTAAATAAAACTCCATCTCTGGAAATGTTCTGATAAATCTGTTCTGCAACCTCTCAAGGACTTTCACATCCTTCCTGAAGTGTGGTGACCAGAACTGGCTGGAATATCCTACGTAACGCCTTTCACGACCACCAAAGTGCATTACAACCAACAAAGTGTTGTGTACTTTCTAAAGTGTAGTCAGTGTTGTACAATTAGGTTCAGCATAATTTCCATGCTTTTGTTCTCAATGTTTCTATTTAAGAAGTCCAAAATATATATACTTTTCAAACCAGTCTCTTGTTTTGTCCTGGCTCCTTCAAAAATCAATGCACATGCACCTCTCGGTCATTGTATTGTATCATGAAGTCTATATTATCTTTCCCTATCCCATCTGCTAACATTCATCACCCCTCGCTTGCTGTGTTAAATTCCATTTGCCATTTGTCTATTTGTGGGCAATTTGTATCTTCACTGTTTGGCACTCCTGCAACTTCAGCATCGACACATTTTGATATTTTTTTCCATATTCTGAGATCCAAGTCATTTGTATGTAACCAAAAAAGCAGTGGTCCTAGCACTGACCCTTGGGGAAATTACTGTTGACCACCCTCCAGTCTTAAAAAACACCACCTAGCATGACTCACTGCCTTCTATCCTAAGCTAGATTTTTTTATCCAATTGCACACTGACTCTCCTTGAAGCCAGAGTGCAACCCTGGAGGTATAGGCCATTTGGAGTGGAGTTGTTTGAATTTAATGGTTTTTTTCTGTTGCTAAAATTTCATCAAAGTGGTTCATTTGTTGATGCTAGACTTTGGCAGTGTTCTTGGCTGTTTGGCATTGGGTGGAAGAAGAATGGTGGCAACCCCAACCTCAATCGCACAACTAAGGCAAATAATGCTCTTTGCTTTTGAGAGTAGCCTTTTTAGTTAGAACAGACCAATAGATGGGATTTAAATCTCTACAACATAATAGCTCTTACTGCGCAGTCCTTGCATTTCCTGCTACAAGAATGTTAACACTAAAAGCTTTGCAAAGAGGAAGAACAGTGAAAACTCACAAAGCATTCCTGCTTGTAGATGATTAGCCCTTTATTTTATGTGTGTAATGTTGAGTGCAGCTTGTTTTTTTTTTGATGAACAATGAATCTTGAGAATTTGATATGGATGTACACACTTCAGGAAGCTACACAGGAGTCAAACCTGAAGTCCCTTTACTTGAAACCAGCGAAAAAAATCTTACTTAAGATCCATTGTATGAGATCAGATCCATGTTTAAAGAGCCCTTTTTAAGTGTCATGTAATTACAATCTCTAATTAAATCAGTCCCCTAATATCATCATTCTTTGTCCTCTTTAGGGTAAATAGACTAAAAGCTGATTGAAAAAACTATTAGCTATAGAATAAAAGAATCGCGGGGGTAGAACAAATTAATAAGATCCAGACCAGGGTGAATAAATTGTAGTCTTTAAAGCTATATGTGTAACACCAGGTTACATTTATACCACAAGGCAAGCTGTATATTATGGGTAAACGAGCACAAATTGAGAGCAGTAAGAGATGGGCTACATATCACAAGGTCAAACCTTTTGTAAATATACAAATATACTTGACACTATTTAAAACGCAGAGGGACTCTAGAGAATTATAGCAATAAATTAGAGAACTGTTATGTGTTGTATAAAGAATTTGTGAAGTATATTTCTGTTCCTCTGTTCATTTCAGTCGGCTTTGTTTTATACTAAGGCCACCCTAGAATAATGAGTGAAAAAAATTTTAAAAACTTTAGAATTTCTTAGATACTGAACGCACTCTGTTACACAATGACAGTGGAAAGTGAAACTAGACTGTGTGTAGTTTCTTCTATTTATCCTTTTAATTTGTTGAGTTTTACTTTTTTAATTGGTATACCTTTTGTGTAATTTATATATAGGTGTACAGACTATACAGGTCATTGAGAGCAGTTTCCCTTTGAGAGACGTTTTTAGTTTGATGTACCAATTTTATTTGGATCAAATAGCATTGAAAGA
This sequence comes from Sphyrna mokarran, assembly GCA_024679065.1. Classification (NCBI taxonomy): domain Eukaryota; kingdom Metazoa; phylum Chordata; class Chondrichthyes; order Carcharhiniformes; family Carcharhinidae; genus Sphyrna; species Sphyrna mokarran. The sequence continues at coordinate 72,906,164 of JAGIQG010000016.1, forward strand.
CAAGACCCATGTAGACGGACCCATTTAATCAAAGATTTTAAATGTTCAGTGTTCATGAAAGGTTTGTGTGTTCTTGTTACCTTGTGCTAACAACCCAGAAATAGCTGGGAGAGTCAGAGTTAGTTTCTAACTGCACCCATGTAGGTGTGCTGCTTGTTTTGGAAGGGGTGGAGAAGTGTGTCAGATCTTTAATGCACAGTGTGAAGCTGGAATATGAACTTCCAGCTATTTTTAAAGCATTGCATATTGAACTGGAGTTGGATAAAAACTTATTAACGGGAGGAATTGCCCAAAAAAAGTGTTTTTAAATGTACCTGCTTCATCTCTTTGTCTGACGAAGTAGGTCTGCAGTGTTTACACTCCAATCTCAGTGATGCACACATGTTCTGTCTACCAAACGGTAACTGGCAATGGACTTTGTTATCCCAACACCCCCACGCACATTTTGATTTCTAAGTGATTTCTAGTTTCCTTTTCTCTTTCCCCACATTTCCAAAATAAAGTTTCCATCCCGCACTGTGAAATAAGCATTGCTTTATCCATGGATGCTAAGGGGGTCCTGCAGACCATACTGACAAGTAACAGTATCATGATGTAGGTTGTCTATGATGGAATATTCCTCTTAGTCCTGTTTTTTTTTCCCGTCAAGCATTTTCAGTAACCTGGCATTAGGTACAAACTGTTCAGTGATGATTCAAGCACTGTGTTTTATTAACTTTTGTTTCCACTGTTGTTTCCATTGTGTCGGAAACAGAATAAAATTTAACTATCAATAAAAAAAAGAAATGGAAGTTGATAACTTTTATATTTTAGATGTCTTAATTTCTGAGTAATAGATTAGTATATTCTGCCTGTGTTTGCAGTTCTCAAGACCACACTGTTCCGATCTTCAAGAGTGACTGCCTTAGTTATCCAATAGGCAAAAAGTTGTCTCCAAACGCACAGATACTCGCTTCAACTTCCAAAATGGTTATTGGCTGAACTTATTTGCTATATTTAAGGAAAGATTTGCCCATTCTGAGGCAAAGTCAATACCTCAAGTGTAACATCTTTGGCCGAGTGTGGGTAAGGGAAGAGATGATCTAGATTTGCTTATCTAGCTATTTTATGTTTGGTCATGAGCAAGCCTGCATTGTTGCTATGCTGTCAGCTAGCTATGTGACAAGAGTTCCCTAACTGAATTGAACAAGAATATTACTGTAACAATTGCCCAGTAACTTGACTCAAGATGCTTGCTTTTTACGTTCCTGTCACTGGATGATTTTCAAATCCATTAGTTGGAGCTGGCTTCCAAATGCAAGAGTATTGAGGCTTTGGATTTGAAGAGTAATGCAAGATTCCTGTGGCAAACAAGGCTTCTTCCATTGTGCTTTCCCTTATCTTCACTAATAGAAACTAATGGTATCCTGACATGGATTCCCTTTGCTCTCAATCATTTCATTACCTTTCCTATTCTTAAAACTAAGCCTTAGAAGACATGACATTTGTTTTCAGATTTAGTTGTGATACAATGCTGAGTACTGGATACCTCACATTAGTATCCCCTGGAGCCTATTGATATGATTGCTCTTGTATATAAATACTGTACCTGACTTGTTGAAAAACTCAATAAAATGTTAACAACCCAGAGTAGAGCGGTGTTGATGTCTGAGGTCATGCAAGAGTTTCCATCTTGTTTGCTGAGTGGAAGAATGGCTGACAATCGGCCATTGAGGTAGGTTCTTTTTTCAACGTCATTGTTTGAGACTGTAACTAATTTATTTCTGCCTTGCCTGTAATAGGAACTAGCAGCCGTTTGTGATCCATCTTTTCAGCTGTGGCCCTTGACCATCTTGCTGTTCCAAGTGCACCTGGCTACGTAACATTGCCGGAATTCGAATTCAGCATTCAGCTCTCCCTGTCACTATTCAGTATTGGAAAGTAAGATAACGAACCTGGGAGGCAGGTTTTTCTCTTAATTATGGAATCTGTAGTTTTAGCATAAATATTGATTTTTTTTCCCTCTGTGAGGAAGTACGTACTTAACCATTATTGCCTATGGTAAAGGATATAAGTTCAGAAACTTGTTACTTGGGATATTTCTGGAACACAAGCTCATTCCATTGCCCTCCAGTGCTTTGTCTTGGAATGTTACGAAGATGCACCTGGGCAAGGAACTTGGATTAAAGCATGTTACTACATGTTATTAAATACTAACATGCATGGGACACCATGGTCTCCAACATCTGGGTCAGTGGCTCAAGTTTAAATTGTGAATAAGTCTTTGTTAAAACTTTTATTAAATGTTTTAAGTACAGTACTTAAGGAATGCTGCTCTGTCACTTTAATTACATGGGAATAAGAGGAAGCTGTTTCATTACCACAGACCCTATTCTGACAAGCAGTTAGTTCTTGGCTTGACTGTATCTCAACCTACACACATTTGTTCCATACTTTTTTGTTATCCTTAACAAAAATCTATTGATCTCATCTAATTTCAATCGATATGCAATCTGCTGGCTTTCTTTGCCATCTGTTAATTGGCATTGCACTTATAATGGCTCAGTGGCACAGTGGTTAGCACAGCTGCCTCAAGTCCTGGGACCCAGGTTCAATTCCCTGCTTGGATCACTGTCTGTGTGGAGTTTACACATACTCCCCATGTCTGCGTAGGGTGCTCCAGTTTCCTTCCACACTCTAAAGATGTGCAAGTTAAATGAATTGGCTGTGCTAAATTCTCCCTCAGTGTAGCCAAAAAGGTGCCGGAGTGTGGCAACCAGAAGATTTTCACAGTAACTTCACTGCAATGAGAATGTAAGTCTACTTGTGACTAAAATAAACTTTAACCTTATCCACAACCTTTTTAATAAAAACATTCCAGATTTCAGCTCCTATGTAGAACAATGCTTCCTAATTTAACTTCTTAACTGGTCTAACTCTTAATTTTGAGATTATGTTGTCTTGTTTTGGATTTCCCACCAAGGAAAATAATTTCTCTGCTTTCTTTAATCTCTTCATTTTAAACTCTTCCTCCGCACTGCACCCTGCAGGCGACTGACTTTGAGGTCTTAAGTTTGACCATGAACATTAACTATAATTCCAAGTTTCTCTCTGGCCGTATGTGATGACAATAGAGGATAGTCTGTGTACGTGGGGATCGATAGGACTGGGGAGAGGTGAGGTGATGCAGGCAGTGAGGCATGAGAAAAAAAAAACAGAAAATGCTGGAAAATGCAGGTGGACACATCTGTGATAGAGAATAGAGTTAATGTATTGAGTCTGGATGACCCTTTACAGAGCTCTGACAAGGATCACCTTGACTCAAAACATTGGCTCTATTCTCTCTCCACAGGTCAGACATAGAACATTACAGCACAGAACAGGCCCTTTGGCCTTCGATGTTGTGCCCACCAAAATAAAAAGCAATGCCCCTCCAAACTAAACCATTCCCTTCTCTTCCATATACTTATCAATTAACCTCTTAAACGCCACCAAACTTGGCGCATCTACAACAGCTGCAGGCAGGGCATTCCACTCCCTAATCACTCTTTGAGTAAAGAACCTACCTCTGATATCCGTCCTATAACTCATACCCCTTAATTTAAAGCTGTGTCCCCTCGTGCTAGCTTTCTCCAACCTAGGAAAAAGGCTAGAACATAGAACATTACAGCGCAGAACAGGCCCTTCGGCCCTCGATGTTGTGCCGACCAATTAAGAAAAAGCAATGACCCTCTAACCTAAACCATTCCCTTTTCATCCATAAACTTATCTACTAACTTCTTAAACGCCCCCAAACTTGGCGCATCTACAACTGCAGCAGGCAGGGCATTCCATACCCTCACTGCCCTCTGGGTAAAGAACCTACCTCTGACATCCGTCCTATAACTACCACCCCTTAATTTAAAGCTATGTCTCCTCGTGCTAGCTTTCTCCATCCTAGGAAAAAGGCTATCACTGTCCACTCTATCTAAACCTCTAATCATATATGTTTCAATAAGGTCTCCTGCTGAGATTTTCCAGCATTTTCTGTTTTCATTTCAGACTCCAGTACCTGTAGTATTTTGTTTTTATCTCAATGAGAAAGAGAAGATTGGTGATGGTCTGCACCTTCAGTATCAACATTTTTTTAATCCACAGGCTGCTGGTTGGCTGGATGGAGCCTGATCCCCCTTGCCAAACATTTCATGCCGTATCTCCCCCACTGCAAAATGTTATCAAAGTTTCAATTCAGTATTCTGATCTCTTCATTTTTCAGTAATGGAAAATAAGGTAGTAATCTTGGTGGAAGGTTATCTCTTTATAGGACTATAACCAACTAAAATTATTCCAATCACTCAGTAAGTTTCAGTAAGCATCATTGACACACGATACCTGTGTCTGCACTCACTCAGAAAATCAGCTGCATCCTTTGTTGACTCCATCTATAAAGCACATGAAAAAATAGACTTTTCACTAAACACAGATTAAGATTCTAACTAAGAAGAATTAAGATCCTCTTTTAAATTTCTCCTACTGATTGAAATAAAAGGCAAGATCCTGGAAATTGTGGAACATTTTTGTATTTTTGAACCTGCTATCAACAGAGAAAGTGAAATTCACTGGCCAGATAAAGAGCATTGAAAGATCAGAATGTCCCTGTCTGTGTGGAGTTTACAAATTCTTCTTGTGTCTGTGTGGGTTTCCTCCAGGAACTCGAGTTTCCTCCCACAGTCCAAAGATGTCCAGTTAGATGGAGTGGCCATGCTAAATTGCCCTTTAGTGTTAGGAACTAGCAAGGATAAATGCATGGGGTTATGGGCATAGGACCTGGGTGGTATTGTGATCCGTGCAGACTTGATGAGCCGGAAGAATCCTACAGTGCAGAAGGAATCAATGTCAAACTCGGGATTAAGGACATGATTCACTGGGCAACTGTGCCTGCTATAGCAGACACTTCACAGTACTGAAGAAGTATGATCAGCAGTGTCTTGACAAGTTCCTCCAAATCAAATGGCAGAGAAAGATGGTCCAACAGAAGCATCTTCATCCAAGACATGTCAGCATTGAGATCTTAATCACTCAAAACCCAGTCTCCTGAGCAGGATGTGACATGGTATACCATGGACTCCAGAAACAACTGCTCTACTTGGAACTCGATCATAGCAGGATACTCCCAGAAAACAACGGAAATACTTTATGGATGTTCTTGAAGCATCCCAGAAGATTCAAACATTCCTCCCAACCAATGGAGTCTCTGACTTATGACCCACCAAAATGAGGATCATTTCAGAAGGCATTGAATACATTGGGAGTCTTGGTCAGAAACACAAGGCAAGGCATCAGACCACACAAATCCCCAACCTCATCTGTCTTGACCCACCATGCACCACTACTCTACACGTGGAAGAGTTTGCACATCACACATTGAACTTTATCAGCTACCTCGGAACGGGGATGCATGATGTTACAAAGCTGCCTCACAGTGCCAAGAACCTAGATGCAACTCTGGCCTCAGGTGACTGTGTAGAGGTTACACGTTCTTCCCCTGTCTGCATGGGTTTCCTCCGGGTGCTCTGGTTTCCTCCCACAGTCCAAAAATGTGCAGGTTAGGTGGATGCCATGCTAAATTTCCCCTTAGTATCTGAAAATCTGCAGGTTACAGAATTTTATTGCACAGAGGGTGGCCATTTGGCCCATTGTGTCTGCACCAGCTCCCCAAAGAGCCACCAGCTAATTTCATTCTCCAGCCCTGCCAACTTAGTCCTATAAATTCATCACTTTCAATATGTATCCAGCTCTTTTGAAACTCCTATGGAATTTGCCTCCACCACTCTCCCAGGCAGCGCATTCCAAATCCTAACAACTGAGTAAAGTTTCTGCTCATCTCACTCCTAGCTTTCTTGCTGATCATCTTGAAATTGTGACCCCAAGTCACTGACATTACCAACTAGTGGAAACAGCATATTCTCCTTTACTCTGTCAAAATTGTTCAACATTTTAAACATCTCAATCTTCTTTGTTCAAAGGAGAATAAGCTCAATCTTTCTAATCAACCCTTGTACCTAAGATTCTTCATTCCTGGGATCATTCTAGTAAATCTCCTTTGCACTTCCTTGAGGGCTTTAACATCCTTCCTTATACAAGGTGCTCAGAACTAAACACGATACTCTAAATGTGATCTGGCCAATGATGTGCAGCAATGTGGCATCACTTTTATACTCCGTGCCTCTTTTTATAAACCCGAGGATCCTAAAAGCGTTCTTGACAACATTTTCAACTTGCCTGGTCACCTTCAGAGAATGATACACTTTAACCCTGAAGACACTTTGCTCCTGCACTCCCCTCAAAATTGTTCCATTGAGCCTGTCTCTCTCTGTTTCTTCTACCAAAATACATAGCGTCACATTTTGCTGCATTGAAATTTATCGGCCAGGTATCTGTCCATTTGACCAACTTGTCAATGTCCCTCTGAGGTCACTCAGCAACATCATTATAATTCATTATTCTCCCTAACTTAGTTTCAACTACAAATTTTGTGATTTTGACCTCAACATCCTTCTCTATATTGTTTGTATAAATCAGAAAAAGCAAGGATCCCAACACCAATCCCTGAGGAACAGCACTTTCAATTCATCTCCAATCTGAGAAATATCAACCTGTATCAACCCTCTGTTTCCTATGTCTTAGCCAACTTCTAATCCATGCTACCAAGGACCTATCAATCCCAAACATTTTTAATTTATTAACCAATCTGCCATGTAGCACTGGATCCAATGTTCCTGAAAATTTAAATATACAACATCCAGGGCACTAACCTCATTTAATGCCTATGTGATCTTGTCAAAAAACTTAAGAGGTTAGATGAATTGACCACGGTAAATGTGTGCAATAATGGAGATAGAGTGGGGTGCAGGCCTGGTGGAAGATACTCTGTGGAAGAATCAGTGTAGATTTGCTGGGTCAATTGGCCTCTTTCCACATTATAGGGATTTTGTGATTCTATTTTGAAACACTCACATAAATGTCTTTTCCGAGTCTTTATGTTGCTGGGTGACATTTTGATACAGCCAAAGTTAGGCTATATTAATCTGAATTGATGTAGAGATGCCAGCATTGGACTGGGGTAAACACAGTAAGAAGACTCTCAACACCAGGTTAAAGTCCAACAGATTTATTTGGTAGCAAAAGCCACGAGCTTGCAGAGTGCTTGCTGCTGCTTCGTCAGGTGAGTGGGAGGACAGTTAGTGAAATTTTGCAAGCCCAGGCAAGTCATGGGGGTTACAGACAGTGTGACATGAACCCAAAATCCCGGTTGAGGCTGTCCTCATGTGTATGGAACTTGGAACGCTGCAGAGTCGCCAAGCAGAAACTGATAGCCAAGTTCTGCATGCACGAGGATGGCCTCAACTGGGATCTTGGGTTCATGTCACACTATCTGTAACTCCCATGACTTGCCTGGGCTTGCAAAATCTCACTAACAGCCCTGTCTGGAGATAATGCACAACTCTTTAACCTGTGCTTAATGCTGTCTCTACTCACATTGTCTGTACCTTTAAGACTTGATTACCTGTAAAGAATCACATTCAAAGTTTATTTTGTAAATTGAGTTTGTGTCTTTATATTCCCTGTTTGTGAATAGAATTCCCACTCACCAGCGAGCACTCGGAAAGCTAGTGGCTTTTGCTACCAAATAGACCTGTTGGACTTTAACCTGGTGTTGAGACACTTCTTACTCAATTTTAATTGAGGCAGAGATTTGACAGAGCAGTACCAGTACGATGTTTGCACTGATCGCGTTTTCGTACCAACACTTGTTACCACAGGCGGAGTCCATTTGAGGAAATGTGAGGCTGGGCATTACAGGTTAGGTGAAACAGCCAAAAAAACAAACGTTACAATTGTTACGCAATAAGGTGTTACAATAGAATCCACCACTAGAATTCAAGTCACTATCAGAAATTAAAGAAACAACATGCTTAATCATCTATAACCATTATCTTTTCTGTTTTTCTTGTTTTTTAACTACCACCATTTTATACTGTGATGGTGCCCAACCATTCTTGTCCTCTTATGATTCCATACCTCGGCACCAAGGGCTGGTTTGTCACCCCAGCCAATAGCTAGGCTTTGGCTGTTATATCAGATTCCTCACCTATAGCTGAAAATCTGCAACCATTGCAGTGTTAGTGATAGAGTGATCCTGGATATCTGATGGGTAAAATTTTGTACCTCTTGATATTGAGGAATTTTATGAGGCTGTTGTTGACCTTGAGCCATTTTCCTCTAGTGCCCAGCATGAAACCAAAATATTCGCGTTCAAGGCACAGTCAGTTCTGTGAGCTCTGGTCGAAGATGACTATATTTCCAACTTTTCTCTTCCCACACCATTTCAAATGCCCTGTAGTCATCTTTGTAACATTTTGTGACCACAGCTTATTGGTGTTTCTTTAATGATATTGGATTTCCATAGGGAGCCATCCTTGGTCACTAGGCTCCAGGTAGGATGACCAGCTGTACTTGCTGACAAAGATAGTTGGTGAAGTATCTTTATGGCATTTAATCCCCGTTTTTAATAAAGGAGCAGTGATGTGTGTGAAGGTCTCATTTGCTGCCTCGTGCCACTAATGTGAGTTATTGAGTTTGGTCTTTCCCTTGTTGGAGTTGACCTAGTCGGATACAAATTACATAGAACATAACAGCGCAGAACAGGCCCTTCGGCCTTTGATGTTGCGCCGACCAATTAGGAAAAAGCAATGACCGTCTAACCTAAACCATTCCCTTTTCGTCCATAAACTTATCTACTAACCTCTTAAACGCCACCAAACTTGGCGCATCTACAACTGCAGCAGGCAGGGCATTCCATACCCTTACCACCCTCTTTGGGGAAGTAAATTGTTAATGAACTGTGATGATTTATATTGGAAAAGTGGTTTGATCCAGGTTCTTGATGTTTTATCATTTTTATCATAGTGGATTCCAGCATTCAGTAGCCTTTGCCATTTTTCGAATTCCCATTCTCTCCAGGCTGTGTTCCTGTTTGCTGGCTTTTTATGGCCCGGCATTTTGATCACAGAGTGCTGGCATTATTGCCTGGATGAGATCAATGGGGTCCATTTCTGCTTCATTGCAATTTTGTGTTTCAGGTAGAAAGTCTTCAGTTTCCTTAAGGATTTTGAGCCCTTGCAGTACCTTAATGGTATCTTAGATGCATTCACCTCTATATTGGAATGGACTCCGTTTGATCGTGTCTTTAGACACTTCCAGTACTTTGTGTTTGCCAATAATCATGGATGGGATTTGTACTTTGAGCTTTGGAATACTGAGACAGCTGTTCCTTTTGTTAGGATACAGAAAACCATCAGGGATATAAGGTGGAAGATGTTTTGTGATGTTCCTTGTAACTTTTGGTCCAGTTTGGTTTCATGTTTTACGACACCTCAGAAAGGATCAGGTGAAAATATAATGTGAGATGAGATATATCTTTAAGATCTCCACTCGCTGTCTTGGTCGGAGAGCCACTACCTGTGAGCTAGATGCCCAAGTTTTGAGCTTCTCCTGCCGTTCCCCTTCTGACACACCTGACCGAGGATCAATTGAGGCACCAGATATTTTTCGGTCACATGCGGGAGGGGGTATATAAGATACATCATTCCAATGTTTCCAAATCTTGCCATGGTTACACAGAAAAGTCCTCCACTTGTATGTAAAATGAAAACCTTTTGTTTTGACATTATTGTGAAACCTGTGTGTTCACAAAATGACTGGAGGATCTTCAGATTTTATTCCATTCTGGTGTGCGTCGCTCAGAAGGATGATGTCATCTGCAAAGGCCAGAGCTGAACAGTTGAATTGCTCCTATCTGTCTCCCAGTAGCATGGAGCCTTCTGAGTTGGCCTTTTGCAGAGGGAATATCAACGAATCCAGAGCAATGTTGAATAGGATCAGTGGGAGTGGATTACCTTGCTTTATGCCCCTCTAAATATTTATTGCAGAGGTCTTAGTTTTGTTCCCTTCAACCACCATGGTGTTGCCTATGTGCCTATCCAGACATTGTTTATGAACAATGAAGGCTCTGGATAGGTTTGCCCTTTGTAATGATTATGGGAATTAACTCATCCTTGATCCCAAGGATCTGCTAAGTATTATATAGTTACAGCTATTTTTTCATCGCAGCACTCACTGTTTTCATCTATCTATGTCCCTGGGATGATGACCTTGGAGTTTTCCTGTCTGACCATCTACGTTCCGTGTTTTGACTGTATAGATGGGTTTTGTGAATTCCTCCGCAGAGTTACACTCTAAGGATGATGATAGTTCCCGCGGATGGATACACTCTAATCCGGGACTACTTTGGGTGGCGGCGCATGCGCGTGGTTTTGGCGCCACTGGGAGGGTGGCGCAATGCATTGTGGGCCGAGAGTCGGAACCGCTGCGGCTGAGAGACATTTAAACCGAACGGAGAGAGAGAGAGAGACCGGGGACCGGGGACAGGGGGACAGACGGGGGAGAGGGACCGGCCACAGTCCGCGGGACACCGACTGCCTTGGGAGAGCGGCCTGAGCCGGGACTCGCTGCCCTGTGCCACCGCACGCAATGCCAAGCGGAGATGCCGAGGGCGGGGAGAGGCGGCAGCTCCAGGAGAGCTTCGACAAACTGTGTCAGGATCTCAACATGGATCTGGAAAGCGGAGCAGAGGCTTGGAGCAACCTGCAGAAAATCCGCCTCAACTACACCCTGGAGGTGAGAGACAGGGGGAGGGGGTGACCGGCAGAGGGGGTGACTGGCCGGGGGAGGGGTGACTGGCCGGGGAGGGGGTGACGCGGGGGAGGGGGTGACTGGCGGGGAGGGGGGAGGGGGTGACTGGCGGGGAGCGGGGGGAGGGGGTGACCGGCAGGGGGAGGGGGAGGGGGTGACCGGAAGGGGGAGGGGGAGGGGTGACGGCAGGGGAGGAGGAGGGGTGACCGGCAGGGGGAGGAGGGGGTGACCGGCGGGGGAGGGGTGACCGGCAGGGGAGGAGGAGGGGGTGACCGGCGGGGGGAGGGGGTGACGGCAGGGGGAGGGGGAGGGGGTGACCGGCAGGGGGAGGGGGTGACCGGCAGGGGGAGGGGGAGGGGGGTGACCGGCAGGGGGAGGGGGAGGGGGGCCGGCAGGGGGGGAGGAGGAGGGGGGACGCAGGGGGAGGGGGTGACTGGCAGGGGAAGGAGGGGAAGGGGGTGACCGGCAGGGGGAGGAGGAGGGGGTGACCGGAGGGGGAGGAGGAGGAGGGGGTGACCGGCAGGGGGAGAGGAGGGGGTGACGGCAGGGGAGGGGGTGCGGCAGGGAAGGGGGTGACTGGCAGGGGGAGGAGGAGGGGGTGACGGCAAGGGGGAGGAGGAGGGGGTGACGGCAGGGGAGGGGTGACCGGCAGGGGAGGGGGGGACGGCAGGGGAAGGGGGTGACTGGCAGGGGGAGGAGGGGAAGGGGGGGGATGGCAGGGGGAGGAGGGGAAGGGGGTGACGGCAGGGGGAGGAGGAGGGGGTGACCGCAGGGGAGGAGGAGGGGGTGACCGGCAGGGGAGGGGTGACGGCAGGGGGAGGGGGTGACCGCAGGGGGAGGGGGAGGGGGTGACCGGCAGGGGGAGGGGAGGGGTGACCGGCAGGGGGAGGGGGAGGGAGAGTATGTGTGTGTGTGATTGGGATACAGGGGGGAGAGAGATTTGTGGGCAGTTGCAGGATAGTCCAGAGGCAATCAGCGACTGCTGCAATCCTGAAATATTCAATAACAGATATTTGAGAAGAGTACCCTGAAAAATTAGTGCTGATTGGTTGGCAGATTAACTCTGCCTGAGGTGTTGCCATGGAGAAAACTGAAGAATTGTAGACTTCCCAAGCCCCAAGTGGTTCAAAAAAATACTCTAGGATTGAATATATTTTCTTTATTTACAAAGAACATATTTTACAAAATGTGTTGCTCATATTATGGACCATAATTGGTCCATTGATAGAGATGCAATGGCTATAGTGGTTAGAGAAAAGTAGAACCAAGCAAGGCCATGCCCACAATGTAAAATGGAGCAGAGATGTTGGAAAATGGTGTGGTTCAATGTCAAAAAGTTGAGGATGGATAATGCACTGACTATCACAGAGGAAGTTGTTTATATCTTAATTCAGGGCAGCATCAATCTACTCAGTTGTTATGTTGAAGCTTGTTTGCAAAAACCACAGGATCTGCTAACCAAGGAGAGTTTTATTTTTGCTGTCAATTCTGTTGAAATGACAAATCTTAAGAAGAAAATTGGAATGGCCGTCCATGAAGTAGCATATGAAGCAACTAATACATTTTTTAAAAAGTAATTCTTATATGTGATATCACCGACAAGACCAGTATTTATTGTGCATCGTTAATTGCATTGAGTATATGCTGATAGGCCACCATTAATATTGTTGGATACAAGACTCCAGGTGTTTGAATTTGTAGCTGTTTAATGCAACTAACTGCCACAGAAACTCAGTGATGTTTGTGTGGGATTGACGTTTCGTAGAGACTGAGATCGGGTAAGGTTGTCTGGTCTGCCCAAAGGATATTAGTGAACTAGTTGAATTATAACAAACCATACAACTGCTCCGTGGTCACCATTTTGCTGTCACCAGTATTTTATTTTCAGACTTCCATTTTCCAGAATTTAAATTTTCAAACTGGGAGCTCATTCAAAGAACAAAGAAAATTACAGCACAGGAGCAGGCCCGTCAGCCCTCCATGCCTGTATCGACCATGCTGCCCAACTGAATTAAAACTCCCAACCGCTCTGGGGACTATATCCCTCTATTCCTATCCTGTTCATGTATTTGTCCAGCTGCCCCTTGAAACACACTCTTGTATCTGCAAATTCACTGGATTATTAGTCCAGGCCTCTTGATTACTCTGCAGTAACATAGCTGCTGCATAACTATAACCAGTAAATGAAACAGTGGAAAATAAACACTTGTGGTCAATTAGCTGCTAGTTATTGTGATACCTGATGTCCTTCTGATGAGAGAGGAAGTGACGTGAGTACTGGTTAGTTTTTAAATAGAGACAGCAGCTGCTCATGGCTATGATGTAGTGGATCTTGCTGGGGTTTGTTGTTTTCTCAAATTTGGTTATTCTGGATTTTTATTTGGTTCCTTTCTTCCAGGAATGAAAATGATTACTGTAAAAAAAAAAGTTTGTTTTACAGATGTAAGAAGTCAGGAATACCTGTTTTTTCATGGTTTCAGTAATGGTTCTGGTAGCCCTTAGATCCGAAGTTTAGGTGTGATCATGTTGAATGGCAGGATATATTTTAAACAAATGTGGCAACTCAAAACTGAGATGATCTTCATATAAAGGATGCTCTCATGTTGGTATGCCATTGTCACAATACCCAATGGAATTGATTTTCATCGGATCCAACATCGCTGAGGCACTGTGGGCCATCAACAGCAACAGAACTGTATGCAACTGTAATGTCTGGCATATCCCCATTCTTCTATTACCTTCAAGGTGGGGGATCAACTCTGGTTCAATAAAGTGGGCATGCCAGGACTAGCACTAAGCATACCTGGCAGTGTGCAAAGTTAGAAGGCTCACAACATCAGGTTAAAGTCCATCAGTTATTTGGTATCAGGTAGGAGCAGCGCTCTGAAAGCTTGTGATACCAAGTAAACCTGCTGGACTTTAATCTGGTATGAGACTTCTTATTGTGCCCATCCCAATTCAAAGCTGGCATCTCCACATTATGCCTAAGAATGAGGTGTGAAGCTACAACACAGGACTGCTGGCAAGCTAAACAGCAGAAACACTATGAGGCAAAGAACTAAGTGATCCCACAACCAACAGGTCTTATTTAAACTCTGCAGCCCTGCCATATCTAGTCATAAATGGTGGCTGATAACTAAACTCACTGAAGGAGAAGGCTCCACAAATATCCCCATCTTCAATGATGGGGGAAGCTCAGGATATCAAAACAACAGACATTTGCTGTTATAGAACATAGAACATTACAGCACAGAACAGGCCCTTCGGCCTTTGATGTTGCGCCGACCAATATAAAAAGCAATGCCCCTCCAAACTAAACCATTCCCTTCTCTTCCATATACTTCTCAACTAACCTCTTAAACGCCACCAAACTTGGCGCATCTACAACCGCTGCAGGCAGGGCATTCCACTCCCGAACCACCCTTTGGGTAAAGAACCTGCCTCTGATATCCGTCCTATAACTATCTCGGCCTTCAAAGCCAGAGGATTTGAGTATAGGAATAGGGATATTTCAATGCAATTGTATAGGCATTGGTGAGACCACACCTGAAATATTCTGTGCTGTTTGGTGTCCTTATCTGATGGAGGATGTCCTTGCTATTGAGGGAATGCAGCAAAGGCTTACCAGACTGATTCCTTGGATGGAGGGTCTGCCATATGAGGAGAGATTAAGTCGGTTAGGAGTATATTCACTGGAATTTAGAAGAGTGAGAGGGGATCTCATTGAAACTTATAAAATTCTGACAAGGTAAATTCAGAAAGAATTTTCCCTTTGGGAGAGTTCAGAACTAGGGGTCATGGTTTGAAGATAAAAGGTAAACTTTTTAGATCGAGGTGAGATGAAATTTATTCACTCCTATTTATTGACTACAGTTCAGCCTTCAAAACTATTATTCCCATGAAACTCATCTACAAACTCCTTGGCCTGGGCCTCGACACCTCTCTGCGACTAGATCCTGAACTTCTAAACACTCAGGCCACAATCGGTAAGGATAAGCAATGACACCTCCCCCATGATCATCCTCAATACAGGTGCTCCACGAGGCTGTGTTCTCAGCCCCCTAGTATATTTGTTTTACACCTATGACTGCGGCCAAATTCCCCACCAATTCAATTTCAAGTTTGCTGACAACGACACCATGTTAGGCCAGATCTCAAACAATGATGAGGCAGGAATGTGATAGAGAATCTGGTGAACTGGTGAGGCAACAGTATTCTCTCCTTCTATGTCAACAGAACGAAGGAGATTATCATCAGCTTCAGGAAGCGTAAAGGCAAATATATCCCTGTCTATATCAATGGGGACGAAATAGAAAGAGTTGAGAGCTTCAAGTTTTTAGGTGTCCAGATCACCAACAATCTGTCCTGGTCCATCATGCTGATACTATAGTTAAGAAAGTTCACCAGTGCCTCTACTTTCTCAGAAGACTAAGGAAATTTGGCATGTCAACTACACTCTCTCAAACTTTTACAGATGCATCATAGAAAGCATTCTTTCTGGTTGTATCACAGTTTGGTATGGTTCCTGTTCAGCCCAAGACTGCAAAGAACTACAAAAGATTGTGAATGTAGCCCAATCCACCACTCAAACCAGCCTCCCATATATTGATTCTAAATGCACTTCCTGCTACTGTGGCAAAGCAGCTAGTATAATTAAGGATCCCACACACCCAGGACATTCTGTCTTTCACCTTCTTCCTTCAGGATAAAGATCATGTACCAGCCAACTCAAGAACAACTACTTCCTGTTGCTGTCGATTTTTGAATGAACTTACCTTGCATTAAGTTGATCTATCTCTACACACAGGCTATGATTGTAACACTACATTCTGCACTCTCTCATTTCCTTCTCTATGAATAGTATGTTTTGTCTGTATAGCATGTAAGAAACAATATTTTCCACTGTATGTTAATACATGTGACAATAATAAAACAAAAACACACTTCTTCACCTAGACTGTGGTGAATGTGTGAAATTCACTACCACAAAGTAGTTGAGACAAAACATTATGTTTTTCAGAAGAAATTAAAAGGATCAAGGGATATAAGGGGGAAGGTGGGATCAGAGTATTGACTTTGATGATCAGCCATGGTCAGAATAAATGACGGAGCAGGCTTAAAGTGCTGAATGGCCTACTCCTGCTTCAATTTTCTATGTTTTTATCTTCAGCCAGAAGGGCCAAATGGCTGATCCATTTCGGGTCTTCCTCTTGAGGCCCACAACATCACAGTTGCCAGTCTTCAGCTAATTCAATTCACTCCGTGTGATAGAAATGCCTGAAGGCAGTAGATATTCCAAAGACTAGGTCCCTAATAGCATTCAAGCAGCAGTACTGAAGATTTTGTGGTCCAGAACTAGCCGCACCCTAATCAAGCTGTTCCAGCATAACTGCAGCACTGGTACGTACCAACAATGTGGAAAATAGCCCAGATATGCCCAGGCATTTACCATCCCATTAGTCAGTCTCCTCTTGGATTATCCGCAAAGTAATGGACAGGGTCATCAACGGTGGTATCAAGCAACACTTAGTCTGCAGTAACGCTGCAGACTCACAGTTTAGGTTCCATCAGGGCCTCTCTGCTGCTGATCTCATTATGGCCTTGTTTCAAACATGGACAAAAAAGCTGAACTCTAGAGGTGAAAGTGACTGGCCTTGACATCAAGGCAGCATTTGATAGATTATAGCATCAAGGAGCCCTTGCAAAACTATAGTCAATGCAGAGAGTCATGTAGCGAGTTGCTCACCGCCTGACTTCATACAGCCTATCTACTGTCTACAAAACACAAGTGAAGAATGTGATGGAACACCTTTCAGTTGCCTTGATTGCAATTTCAACAACATTTGAAGCTTAACACTTTCCAGGACAAAGGAGTCCACTTGATGGGTGTGCCATTGATCATGTTATATATTCGCTCTTTCCACAACCACTGCAAATTCACAGCAGTGTCTTCCTCCATGATGGACTGCAGCAACACACAAGTCTCCTTCGACAGCACGTCCCGAAGCCATGATCTCTACCGTCTAGAAAGACAAAGACAGCAGTTGCATGGGAGCACAATCATCTGGAAGTTCCCCTCCTAAGTCTCCCACCATCTTGAGAATGCATTGCTGTTCCTTCACTGTTGCTGGATCAAAATTCTGGAATTCCTCCCCTAACGTTACTGAGTATACATACACGTGGATTGCAACAGTTCAAGAAGGCAGCTCACCACCATCTTTGCAAGTGGTCATTAGGGATGGTCAGTAATTGCAGACCTGGCCAACGATCCATCCTGTGAATGAGTATTTTAATCGGTGGCTTGATGGGCTTATATGGTCATTTATTGCCCTTATTTCTTTTGGTCTTTACCATCTTTTTCATTTTTAGGGCGAAACACTGCACTGGCTCGCTTGTGCCTTGTATGTAGCCTGTCGGAAAGGCATCACACCAACAGTTGGCAAGGGGATGATGGAAGGAAATGGTGTTTCACTGACAAGAATCCTCCGCTCCTCAAAGTTAAGGTAACAGTCATCCTTTAATCTAAAGATGAGTGCATAGGACAATAGACCTTTCTAGTTGTGTACAAATTCCTTTTGTCTGGCATAGAATTGTGCTGATGTTCTTTGGAAATTCCTGCAGATGTAACTGGAGGATCTGACAATGAGTAAGATGTATTCTTCAAAAAGAAATACCATGTCTTCGGTTTTCATATTGCAGTGGGAATTCTGTCTGCATTCTAAATTTAGAAAGTTATGCTTTTCTAATCTTGGAGATTAGAAAATCTCCAAGAGGAGACAGGTGAGGTCCCAGAGGACTGGAGAATAGCTAATGTTGTACCGTTGTTTACCTGGAAATTATAGACCAGTGAGTTTGACGTCAGTGGTAGGGAAGCTGTTGGAGGGGATTCGTAGAGATAGGATGTATAGGCACTTAGAGCGTTACGATCTGATTAGGGATACGCAGCATGGATTTGTTAAGGGGAGGTCGTGCCTTACAAATCTGGTAGAATTTTTTGAGGAGGTGACGAAAACGGTGGATGAAGGGCGAGCCGTTGATGTCGTCTATATGGATTTTAGTAAGGCGTTTGACAAAGTCCCTCATGGGAGGTTAGTTGAGAAGGTCAAGGCTCATGGGATACAAGGACAGGTAGCTAGATGGATAAGTAACTGGCTTAGTAATAGGAGACAGAGAGTAATAGTGGAAGGGTGTTTTTCTAGCTGGAGGTTGGTCACTAGTGGTGTGCCACAGGGCTCGGTACTGGGACCTCTTCTATTTGTAATATATATAAATGACTTGGAAGAGGGAGTAAGCAGAGTGATCAGCAAGTTTGCAGACAATACAAAGATGGCTGGACTTGCGGATAGTGAGGAGCATTGTCAGGCGATGCAGCAGGACATAAATAGGCTGGTAGCTTGGGCAGGCAGATGGAATTTATTCCTGATAAATGTGAGGTGATGCATTTTGGGAGAAAGAATGTAAGGGGGAGGTATATGATGAAGGGTAGACCTATTAAGAGTATAGAAACGCAGAGGGACTTGGGGGTGCAGGTGCACAAGTCTCTGAAGGTGGCAGAGCAAGTGGAGAAGGTTGTGAAGAAAGCATATAGTATGCTAGCCTTTATAGGAAGGGGTATAGCGTACAAGAGCTGGCCTTTAATGTTGCAGTTGTATAAAACGCTGGTTAGACCTCATTTGGAATACTGCATCCAGTTCTGGTCGCCTTACTACCGGAAGGACGTGGAGACTCTGGAGAGAGTGCAGAGGAGGGTTACCAGGATGCTGCCTGGTATGGAAGATCTGAGTTACGAGGAGAGATTAGTCAAATTGGGACTGTTTTCCTTAGAAAGACGTAGACTTAGAGGAGACCTGATAGAGGTGTACAAGATTTTGAAGGGGATTGATAGAGTAAACAGGGTTAAGCTTTTTCCTAGGATGGACTCAAATAGCACGAGGGGTCACGGGCTTAGGGTGAGGGGGGTAAGGTATAATTTGGATGTTAGAGGGAGTTTTTTCACACAGAGGGTGGTGGGGGTATGGAATGCGCTGCCAAGTAAAGTGGTGGAGGCAGGCACTCTGGAGTTATTTAAGAAATACTTAGATGGCACATGAACAGAATGGGAATGGAGGGGTATAGAAAACTGATTTAAAATAGGGATCATGAGCCTTGGGAGGCCCTGGGAAGTGTGTAAATAGATGATATTGATGTACTTGTTTTTATCCTACAGGTGCTTTGGTCCACCTTGTTGTCTAACAAGGGGCATACACGCGATGGGTCGTGAGAGGGCTGCTCTTGGATCTTTTTCAAGAGTATCCTAGTGCTTCACGTCGTTAGTGTACGCTTGACCTGGACCATTTGATGGGCAACACGACAGCTCAGTGACTATCGCGGTGCTGTGCAGATACATGGATTTGGGCCTGTGTCTGTGGGAGTTTGCGCATTCTCCCCATGCTCGCGTGGGTTTTCTCCGGGTGCTCCGGTTTCCTCCCACGTCCCAAAGATGTGCTCTTAGGCTAATTGGTAAAACAAATTCTACCTAAATTGTCTCAAATTTGGTTTTTAATCCATAGATCTATAAACATGGACAGGGATCACGGGTAGAAGTGGGAACATCGGGGTGGCAGCGCGGGCTCGTTGGGCCGAAGGGCCTGTTTCTCGTGCTGTTTTGTTCTTTAATGTGTGACATCCCAGTAGCATACGTGCCTCACTGAAATTAATGTCTTCAGAGTGAATACTATGATAGTTGGGAATAGAATAATCGCCATGTTTTTGTAAAATGAATACATTTTACTCTTTACAGCCTAATTCAGTTCTTCAGCAAGATGAAGAAATGGGCAGAAATGGCCAACTTGTCCCAAGAATTCAGGGAACGAATGGAGCAGCTGGAAAGAAATTTTGAAGTCTCAACTGTAATTTTCAAAAAATTTGAACCTATATTTTTGGACATGTTTCAAAACCGTCATGAGGATCAACCTCGGCTTCAGAGAAGCAGAAAACAGAGGTACTTTTCTCATTGTTTCATCACTGTAGTTTTAATCTCACGCAATTTTAACACTTTGGCTGTGAGATTAGGTTATTGACGTACGGCTGTAAATCCCCTAATAAAGGTTGTAGAGCAATTAGTTGCTCCCTATTGAGAGATCAGCTGATGTGAAGAGCTACTTCTGGGTGAATAATATGTGCTCAGTAAGAATTTAGCAACACCAATTGGTTAGAGAATTGTGTATTTTCTCCAGAGTTGCTGAGCAGAGACTGATAGCCAAGTTCTGCACATGAGGACGGCCTTAATAGGGATCTTGGCTTCATGACACACTATCCGTAACCCCCATAACTTGCCTGGGTTAGCAAAAAACCTCACTTACTGTGCTGTCTGGAGAAAATACACAATTCTTTAACCAATGCTCAGGATTCCCTTCACACATATTGTTAGCCACTTTAACACTTGAATAGCAGGTTAGATGTAAGGATTCACATTCTAATCAGCAATCTGTGACTGTCTGTGCTGATGTGTGCTATTGCAGACCAGTACACTGCATTTGCCTGAGGAAGACACAGTGTCAAAAGCTCGCAATTTTACTATCAAATAAATAGGTTGGATTTAAAATTGGTGTTGCTGAATTCTTACTGAGTTCTTACTATCCTAGTCCAACGCTGGCATCTCTACATCATGAATAATATGTGAACAGTATATGCTCCAAAGCAATAAATTGTATGAAGGCTTTTATTCAATGGCAGTGACAAATGTAAATAAAAGCAAAATACTGTGTTTGCTGGAAATTGCAAATGAAAATAGTATTGGAAAAACCGTGCAGAAGAACATATTGGACTCAAAATGTTAATTCTATTTCTGTCGCCATGGATGCTGCCAGACCTGCTGAGTTTTTCCAGCACTTAACATTTTGTTATAAAAACTGAAGCGGAAAGCCAGCCAGCTGGCAACCCATTCAATTATTCCACAATTTCATCTTGAAGGCAGCAGTTTATTCTGTTTATTCTGGGATGATTCAATGATGGTAACATTAGCTTTCAAAGGAGTAATATTTACTAGAGTCAAGCATTTGGAGGTTACAGGTGCTTTAAAAAAATCATTCTTTCCTGTGATGTGGGCATCATTGGCAAGGTCAGCAAATGTTTCCCATCCCTCATTGCCTTTGAACTGACTAATTTGCCAGGCCATTTCAGAGGGCAGTTAAACTCAACCACATAGCTGTGGACCTGGATTCTCATGGAGGCCAGACCAGGTAAGGATGCCAGAGTTCCCTCCCCTAAATGGCACGAGTGAACCAGATGGGTTTCTACGACAATTGATGATTCCGTGGTCACCATTACTGAGACTAGTTTGGCATTCCAGATTTGGTGAATTGAACTTGAATTCCACTAGCTGTGGTGGTGAATTTGAACCATGTACCCAGAGCATTAGCCTGAGTTTTGAATGTTTGTGCAAAGCCTTACTGCAACAGTGGTGCTCCCAGTAATGGGGTGACAAAGTACTTTCTTGATGACCTCGTGGCATTACGTATGAATAATTTGATCATATAGATCAGCATGCCCCAGCTTTGACCACCTGATCTGTGCAATGTGAACCTGTGTGAGTCACATGAGAGCCATACTGCCGCAGCTGATCTGTAGTGCATGTGGAAGTTGGCAAAGAGCATTACTAGATTTGTGCATAATGCCATTCTGGTTAAGTATGGAGGCCATTCTGGTTAGAAAGGAGGTGGCTAAGAGGGGACCTAATCAAAACATATAAGATGATTAGAGGTATAGATAGGGTGGATAGTGATAGCCTTTTTCATAGGATGGAAAAAGCTAGCACGAGGGGACACAGCTTTAAATTAAGGGGTGATAGTTATAGGACGGATATCAGAGGTAGGTTCTTTACCCAAAAGGTGGTTCGGGAGTGGAATGCCCTGCCTGCAGCAGTTGTAGATGCGCCAAGTTTGGTGGGGTTTAAGAGGTTAGTTGATAAGTATATGGAAGAGAAGGGAATGGTTTAGTTTGGAGGGGCATTGCTTTTTATATTGGTCGGCGCAACATCGAAGGCCGAAGGGCCTGTTCTGTGCTGTAATGTTCTATGTTCTAAGTAGTAGCTACTATCAAGTTTCACACACAAGTAATGGCTATAGGGCTGAGGTATTGAGCTCTGAAATATGTCAGTGAAACCCTACCCTAGAAATAAATTAACACTTTTAGGGAAGACTTGAGAAAAATTGCTATGGCAAAATTCAAATAAATAAAAGGTATTCTGTTTGTAATATAGATTTGTTTCTTGTCTTACAGGCGCCTTCCATGCAGTGCGACAGATGCTTTTAATTTTTGCTGGACTTTGTTTGTATATACGAAAGGTAAGTGATATTTCTCTTTTGGAATCCATTCCACCGGTTATGATGGTGGCATGCAATATACACATTTATACTGTATAGAGCAGTACCTCATCCGTGGCTCTCATTTTCATATTATCACTTCACAGTCGGCTTTGTTTCAGGTGCTAGTAGTGGTTTCTAAATCGAAAGGTGTAGGATTAAATCCCATTCTAGAGACTTGAGCGCATGGAAAGTATTGCGTTGTCAAAGGTTCCCTCTTTCAGGGAGATGTTACACCATGGCCCTCTGCTTTTCTGTTGCATAAGCCATAAAAGCTTACAGCACAGGAGGAGGCCATTTGGCCCATTGTACCTGCTGCTTCTTCATTAAAACAATGAGCTAATAATTTCATCCTCTGCCCTCTTTTTACTCAATGCTTATCATCTTCTATTTCAAATATTTATCCAATTTTCTATTAACACTTCTCAGTCCTTGTTTCACTATTTCCTGTGCAGAGGTTTTTTCTAATCTACCTTCTTGGTGTGTGCTTATCACTGAATGAAAAATAGTTGTTCTCTGTTACTTCCTTAAAAATTTCCTTTCAATTGCGCTGTTTCAGTGGAGGTCATTCCAGTATCTCGAGTCTCCCTTCATAACTCTAGCCTCTCAATCTGGCATCATTCATGTGAAGTATACACTACAGTATTTAATGTTTTAAAGCTTTAATGGTTTTCTGTAATGACTGTGACCTAGTCAGTGCTCTTTATAAATCCATCGTTATTTCTTCTCTTCTGCTCTATGAGCCATACCTGAATGATATAATTTGTTTGACTTTTCATATAGTTTTATCTGCTTGTAATTGCACATTCTGAGAATTATGTATCTAACCTAAATTTCTGTTATTCACACAATTGTATCTTCAAATTTCATTCTGTGTTTCTTATGTTAAGTCCAAATTATCTTCACAGGTGATAATTGGAAATAGTTAAAAGTATTATAAAATGTGTTACTTTTTTAAATTCAGTCATGGAACATGGGCATTACTGGCTGGACCAGCATTTATTGCCCATCCCTAGTTGCCCTTGAGAAGGTAGTGGTGAGCTGCCTTGTGCAGAATACTCATTATAATGTCACCAGCTGAACGTTTTGAAAAGAACACTTTTGCTATGCAAAGGATACTGGCCCACAGCAACTTCTATATTACGTTTGCAAAGGACATACGTTATTTTATAGAAACAGTCTACTGAGCTCTCGTAGACAGTGACTAAGACAAACTCCGAACCAGGAAGAGAGCATATGACCTAGCTCTTGAGTGCAAAATATACTGGGTTTGAACTAACAGTCAGAGATCGTCAGTCTCAAAGATAGAAAGGGCAAGAGTCTTACCCATCCTTTCTTCCAAAACTGTTCTCATTAAAGCCAGGCTAATAAGAATATCATATTGCTGTAAACCAAGAGTTCTTAAAGGAAGATTCAATCCTTCTCCAAAAGAAAGGAGAATCCACAAGCCACAACTGGTCGGTGAAGTTTCTATTAATTCTGCTGCATTTCCTCTTATACCATGTGTCTGAATTTGTCTAATAAACTGCACATTTTATCCAGTATCTTCTGAACATATATATCTTATACATTTACTGAATTCTCCTCATGCCTTCAATCAGTCGAGTCTTTAAAACTTATTCAACTCAGAATGACTAAATGATTTCATTTTGCGGGGAATACTACTTCTGTTTTCTGCTGAAAGAATGAGTTCAAATTTTTAAATTCTTCATAGAAATGAAAAATGCTGGAAATGCGCAACAGGCTAGGCAGCATCTGTAGAGGAAGAAACATTGTGCTTTCATTCCAGGTCGATTACTTTTCATTGTTTTGCTTTGCAGGCAACTTCCGTATGATTGGAGATGACCTAGTGAACTCTTATCACCTCTTGCTCTGTTGCCTGGATCTTGTGTTTGGAAATGCTTTACTGTGTCCAAGTAGAAAAGACCTGCTTAACTCAAGTTTCGAAGGTAAAATCTGATACTTTTGATCAGTGTAAAATAATATGTGGCAATATATCTAATTCAGAGCCTGCAAAAATGCAGTGTTTTTAGGGATTCAAGTCTTAGGATTTCTGGAAAATTTTTAATGTTTCATTGTGAAGCCTGTGATGAGTAGTGTGCTGCAGGGCTCGGTGTTGGGTCCATTGTTGTTTGTCATTTATATCAATAATCTGGATGATAACTTGGTAAATTGGATCAGCAAATTTGCTGATAGTACAACGATTGGAGGTGTAGTGGACAGTGGGGAAAGTTTGCAAAGGGATTTCGACCAACTGGAAAAATGGCAAATGGAATTTAACGCAGACAAGTGTGAGGTATTGCATTTTAGAAGGACAAACCAAAGTAGAACGTACAGGGTAAATAGTAGGACTCTGAAGAGTGCAGTTGAACAGAAGGATCTGGAAATATAGGTACAGAGTTCCCTAAAAGTGACATCACAGGTGGATAGAGTCATAAAGAGTGCTTTTGTTACATTGGCCTTTATAAATCAGAGTATTGAGTATAAAAGTTGGAGTGTTAAGGTAAGGTTGTATAAGGCATTGGTGAGGATGAATTTAGAGTATTGTGTACAGTTTTGGTCACCTAGATACAGGAAAGATGTAAACAAGGTTGAAAGAGTGCAGAGAAGGTTCACGAGGATGTTGCCGGTTCTTGAGAAGCTGACTTACAGACAAAGATTGAATAGTTTAGGACTTTATTCCTTGGAGCGTAGAAGAATGAGGGGAGATTGATAGAAGTGCACAAGATTTTGATGGGTATAGATAAAGTGAATGCAAGCAGGCTTTTTCCACTGAGGCTAGAGAAGGAAAAAAACCAGAGGGCATGGGTTAAGGATGAAAGGAGAAAAGTTTAAAGAGAATGTTAGGGGGGAATTCTTCACGCAGAGAGTGTGGAATGAGCTGCCTGATAAAGTGGTAAATGCGGGGTCACTTTTAACATTTAACAAAAACTTGGATGGGCTCGTGGATGAGAGGGGTGTGGAAGGATATGGTCCAAGTACAGTCAGTGAGATTAGACAAAAATGGTTCAGCACAAACAAGAAGGGCCAAAAGGCCTGTTTCTGAGCTGTAATTTTCTATGGTTCTATTCCTTCTGGGCAAGGTTTTCTACTATTAATTCAGTGTCAGAAAATTCCCTGTTAAATGGGACTTTGTACATCAGTTTCCCATTTTAAATCTTTTAAAACTCATCAGCCAAATGTCTAGTATTGGCAACTGTATCTTATCTTGCGATAGAAAGGATAAAGTTTCACTGTTACCAGCATATATTGTATTTTTAGAATTCATTTAAGGGATATGGGTGTCACTGTCTGGGCCAGAATTTACCCCAACTACCCTCCATTTCAAACAGCCAACCACATTGCTGTGGACTTTTAGACCAGAGATTCTTGTCCCAAAATGACATTAGTGAACCACATGGGTTTTTGTGACAAGTGATGGTTTCATGGTCATCAATAGACTTTTAATTCCAGATATTCTGGCCTTGGGTAACTGTCTGAGTGGAATTTGTGTGTTTTCCCAGTTTCTGTGTGGATTTCCTCTGGGTGCTCCAGTTTTCTTCTACAGTCCAAAGATGTGTAAGTTGACAATGCTAACTTGCCCTTTAGTATCCCGATATCTGTAGGTTAGGGAGATTAGAGAGCTAAACGCTTGTCGTTACAGAGATAGGGACTGGATGGGATGCTGTATTAGACTACTTCACCTCCCTTTTCTCTCTCCATCTTTTCTCTCTAAATAACCTTTTTGCTTGGACAAGGGTCCTATCCCAGTTCAGGTGGAGTCCATTCCCATTGCTATACAGCTCCTTCCTGTCCCAGAACTGATCCTAGTGCTCTGTGAAAAGGCTCTTTCCCATGCTAGCTGTTGAGCTGTGGCTAAATTTCCTGATTTGTCTGCTTCTATGCCAGTTCATATGTGGCTCAGGCAGTAATCCATTGCAGCCCCATTGAAGTGATATATTTCGAAAGGGTTACAGTAGAGCTTTGCCAGAATGATGCACTGACTTAAGAGTTTTTTGAATCCCTACTGTGCAGAAGGAGGCCATTCAGCCCATTGAGCCCACACTGTCAATAATCCCACCCCCCAGGCCCCATGCCCACGATCTTGCACATTTACCCCGCCAATCCCGCAACCCAAGGTCAATTTGGTAGGGCCAATACACCTAACCCGCACATCTTTGGATTGTGGGGGGAAACCCAAGCATCCGGAGGAAACCCACGCAGACACGGGGGAGAACATGTAAATTCCACACAGACAGTGACCCAAGCCGGCAATCGAACCTGGGTTCCTGTCACTGAGACTGCAGTGCTAACCTCTGTTAAATTATATTAATTAATTTAAAATATTAAATGAATTAGTTAAATTATGAATGCTGGCCGTGTAAAACTTGTTTGTGTTCTTCTGCTTGAGGCATGATCTAATTGAGGTGTGTAATACTACAAAGGGAATCAATAGGATCGATTATGTAGAGACTTTTCAGTTAAAGTTAGAGCAAGTATTTTAAGAGCAAATTCAGAAACATTGTTTCGTGTGCACACCATCACTTCAAGGGTAGGTAAGGATGGCTAACCTTGCCAGCAATGTTCACATCCCATGAAAGACTAAGAAAATACAACTTTCTGAAAGCTAGAACTCTTCTGTAAATTTTTCAAGAGGTATGGGGAAATGGCAGCTGAATGGAGTTGTGACATAGATGCACCACAAATTGGTAGAATGATGGAACATGTTCGAGGATTTAACTGGCATACACCAGTTCCTATATTCCTTTCTTCATCATTTGTCATCTGTTTTATTTGTTCTGATAAATTTTGAAGTAGGTTTAATTTTGAAACAGAGTGACTTTCTGGATAAGTTACTGTTTCTAAAATGTGTTATATTTGTGGCTTTGCAGGCTTGCCGCCAGAGTTTAGCAGTCAGGATTATAAGCCTCCAGTGCAACCTCCATGTATCATTGACAAACTATGTGAATTGTATGATGGGCTCACAGTTGAAGCAAAAGGCATCAAGGAGCACTACTGGAAACCTTACATTAAGAGGCTGTTTGAGAGAAAGGTATGCCAAGCTGTCAGTGAAACAAGTACTATTGCTACATATTTACTTCAGTGCTAACCTTTAGATTCGGGAATGTTTAAAGAACAAAACACCACGGGAAACAGGCCTTTCAGCCCAACTAGCCCGTACCGTCACCTCGACGTTCCCACTTCCACCCATGATCCCTGTCCATGTTTATAGAAATTTGCATTGGTATAGAAATCTGCATTGGAACTAAATTAGCGAGATAATTTGGGGAGAATTTGTTTTGCCAATCAGCCTAAGAGCACATCTTTGGAGTGTGGGAGGAAACCCACGCAAGCACGGGGGAAATGCACAAACTCCCACAGATACAGGCCCAAATCCACGTGTCTGCACAGCACAGTGATAGTCACTGAGCTGTCGTGTTATCCATCAACTGGTCCAGTTCAAGTGTATGCTAACGATGTGAAGCACTAGGATACTCGCGAAAAATCCAAGAGCAGCTCTCTCGTGACCCATCGTGTGTATGCCCCTTGTTGGACAACAAGCTGGACCAAAGCACCTGGAGGATAAAACAGAAATAGATCAATATCATGCACAACTTACGCAATTCCCAGGGAACTTGCAAGGCTCATGATCCCTATTTTAAATCGGTCTTCTATGTCCCTCCATCCCCATTCTGTTCACATGCCCATCTAAGTATCTCTTAAATAACTCCAGCGTTCCTGTCTCCACCACTTTACTTGGCAGTGCGTTCCATACCCCCACAGCCGTCTGCGTGAAAAAACTCCCTCTAGCATCCAAATTATACTTTACCCCACCGACCCTAAGCCCGTGACCCTTCATGATATTCGATTTTAACCTTGGAAAAAGCTTACCACTGTTTACTGTATCTATACCCCTCATAATTTTGTACACCTCTATTAGATCTCCTCTCAGTCTACATCTTTCTAAGGAAAACAGTCTCAATTTGCCTAACCTCTCCTCATAACTCATAACAAAAATGGAATTGTTACTATATAGTTATGATGGCGGCGCGGGCTCGTTGGGCCGAAGGGCCTGTTTCCTGTGCTGTGTTGCTCTAAAAAAAACTCAGACCTTCCATACGAGGCAGCATCCTGGTAAACCTCCTCTGCACTCTCTCCAGAGTCTCCATGTCCTTCCGATAGTAAAGCGACCAGAACTGGACACAGTATTCCAAATGAGGTCTAACGAACGTTCTATACAATTGCAACATTAAAGGCCAGCTCTTGTACTCTATACCCCTTCTTATAATGGCTAGCATACCATATGCTTTCTTCACAACTTTCTCCATCTGTTCTGCCACCTTCAAAGACTTGTGCATCTGCACCCCCAGGTCCCTCTGCATTTCTATACTCTTAATAGGTCTACCTTTTATCATATACCCACATTCTTTCTCTCGAAATGCATCACCTCGCATTTATCAGGATTGAACTCCATCTGCCATGTAAAACCAAAAAACAGCCTTGTCTGAAAATCTGAAATAAACCATACTGTACTTCAAATTTTATGCCCATAACTGGTTCTGTCATCCAAAATAAAAGCTGGATGCTCCATCTTGCATTTTCTGATACTATTGGCCTTCATGATCATCGCGCTACTGCTACTTGTAATTAAATGAACTATGTATTATTCAATGTTCTGAGTGTTAGTTTTTAATTCTTTCATAGATAGTGGATGTTATGAGTGTAAATGTCCTTGAACTGAATGGCCGTTTCAGAGTGATTAGGCATCAACGTTTTGTATCTGGAATCACGTATGGGCTAGGCCAGGCAGATTTCTTTTCGGAAAAGATGAACAAGTCACTATTACTGAGATTAGCTTCAATTCCAGATTTTATTAATTCAATTTAAATGTCGCCAGCTGTAGTGCTACGATTTGAGCTCACAGCCCTACAATGTTAGCTTGGGCCTTTGAATTACAAGTCCTGTGACATTACACGGTGTCACTAGCTCATCTTTGTCAGACAATTTATAATGAATTATTTTATCTATACCTCAAATATTTCAAGAGGATGCCTGTGCCATTTCTTTTCTCCATTTCAAATATTTCCTACAGCTGAAGTGTCTGTCCCTTTTGTATTTATTTACCTGACCCTCTGTATCATTTCCAAAATGCCCATAACGTTGTAATTTTATTTGAATATGGGAAGCCATTTGCTGTCATACTGATCTTTGTGCAGGTGATAAATGGCTGTGGCATTTTGGATAACAGTTTATTTGTTTTCATAGGTTTCCTATTTATTCAGCCCCTCCCCATTTCCCTTTTTAACCTGGAACGCTGGGGCCATTTTCAATAGCATACCTAATTATTGAGATCAGCTACTAGGAAGAAAACTGGGAGTTAATTTCAGTTTCACTAGCACAGTCATCAGGAGTGTGCACCCTTACAATAAACTTTGAATCAGTTTTATGACCTCTGACATTGAGGTTTTAATTTCAGATTCTAAAAGGAAACAGTGAGCTCCTCATAGGACTTCTGGATATCAACAATTTTACAGACAACAAGTGAGTTTAAAGTTTGTTGATTATAAATATTTAGCAGACTGAGATGTAAAGAGGGATATCCTGAGGGATCTGTGTTTGAACTATTTCTCTTCTCGATACATAATCTGGATTTGGGAGTAGTTGGCAGAATTTGCAGCTGACACAATAAAGATCTAAACAAAATAGAGTATGGAATAATTTGATTAGGGATAGTCAGCACGGTTTTGTGAAGGGTAGGTCATACCTCACAAACTTTGAGTTCTTTGAGAAGGTACTCAAAGAGATGGATGAGGGTAAAGCAGTTGATATGGTGTACATGGATTTAAGTAAAGCTTTTGATAAGGTTCCCTACAGTAAGCTATCTCTGAAAATATGGAGACATGGGATTGGGGGCGATTTAGCAATTTGGATCAGAAATTGGCTAGCTGTAAGAAGACAGAGGGTGGTGGTTGATGGGAAATGTCCATCCTGGAGTTCAGTTACTAGTGGTGTACTGCAAGGATTTGTTTTGGGGCCATTACTGTTTGTCATTTTTATAAATGACCTAGACGAGGGTGTAGAGGGATGGGTTAGTAAATTTGAGGATGACACTAAAGTTGGTGGAATTGTGGACAGTGCGAGATGTTGCAGGTTACAGGGGGACATAGATAAGCTGCAGAGCTGGACTGAGAGGAGGCAAATGGAGTTTAATGCAGAAAAGTGTGAAGTAGTTCACTTTGGAAGGAGTAACAGGAATATAGAGTACTGGACTAATGGTAAGTAACTTGGTAATGTGGATGAGCAGAGAGATCTTGGTGAACATATTTATAAATCCCTGAAAGTTGGCACCCAGGTTGATAGGGTTGTTAAGAAGGCATATGATGTGTTAGCTTTTATTTGTAGAGGGATTGAGTTGAGGATCCATGAAGAAATGTTGCAGCTGTTTAAAACTCTGGTACGGTTGTACTTGGGAGTATTGTGTACAGTTCTGGTTGCCGCATTATGGGAAGGATGTGGAAGCATTGGAAAGGATGCAGAGGAGATTTACCACGATGTTGCCTGGTATGAGGAAAGGCTGAGGGACTTGAGACTGTTTTTGTTAGAGAGAAGAAGGTTAAGAGGTGATTTAATAGAGGAATATAAAATGATCAGATGATTAGATAGAGTGGACAGTGGGAGCCTTTTTCCTCGAAGGGAGATGGCTAGCATGAGAGAACATAGCTTTAAATTGAGGGGTGATAGATATAGGACAGATGTCAGAGAATAGTAAGAGTGTATACTGCCCTGTCTGCAACAATAGTGGATTGGCCAACATTAAGGACATGTAAATGGTCATTGGATAAACATATGGGTGATATTGGAATAGTGTAGTTTAGAAGGGCTTTAGATTGGTTTCACAGGTCGGCGCAATATTGAGGGCCAAAGGGTCTGTATTGCACTGTAATGTTCTATGTTCTAAAAACAAATATTGTGGATGCTGGAATCTAAAACAAAAATAAAAAATGCTCTAAAATCTCAAGCCCAACTGCATCTGTGGAGAGTGAATATAACCAATGTTTCAAGTCTGGATGACCCTTCTAAGGGCAAAGAGAATCACAATATTTATACTCTGAGGGTAGGGGCTGGAAGAGGACAAAGGGGAATATAAATGAGGATAAACAGCTGAGAGAGCTGCTTAAAGTGTCCATTGAGAGATCAGAATGTGTGACTGGAAGGTATGAATGGAAAAATGGAGAGAGAGATACCCCCCCACCCCGCAACTTCTTTATCGATACATTGACGATTATTTCAGTGCTGCTTCATGCTCTCATCTGGACCTTGAAAAATTTGCTTTCAATTTCCATCCCTCTATCACCTTCACATGGCTTATTTCTGACACTTCTGTTCCCTTCCTTGACCTCTTTGTCTCCATTTCTGATAATAAATTATCCACGAGTATCCATTACAAACCCACAACGCCCATGACCACAGCTCTTCACGCCCCACATTCTGTAAGGGCAGTATCCCATTCTATCAGTTCCTTTGCCTCCACTATATCTATTCTGATGATGCTATGTTCCAAAATAGCGCCGCAGATATGTCTTCCTTCTTCCTCGGTCCTAGTTTTCCACACACTAGTTGTAAGGCTCTTGACCATCTCCCAGGCTACTGCTCTCGACCTTTCTGCCCCCTCCCAAACCAAAACAGCGTCCCCCTTGTACTCAATTTTCACCCTAGCAGCCTCTGCATTTAAAGAATCACTATCCACCAACTTTACTGTCACAAGTAGGCTTGTGTTAACATTACAATGAAGTTACTGTGAAAATCTCCTACTCACCACACTCCAGTGCCTGTTTGTGTACACTGACAGAGAATTTGGCATGGCGGTGCATCTCTTTTGGACTGTGGGAGGAAATTGGAGCATCTGGAGGCAATCCATGTAGGGACATGTAGAATGTGTAGACTTCACACAGACAGTGACTCAAGTTAGGAATCAGACCCAGGTCCCTGACACTGTGGCTCTGTGCTGCCCCACACTTTGTCCTTAGTTCAGAAGAAGGGTCATCCAGAGTCGAAACATTGGGTCCGTTCTCTCCACATATATAAGGAGTAATATTAACTGAAGAGGAATTCAGATTAAACTTAAGCAAAGCTTGGTTTTCTATGGCAAATTTAGTTGGTATTTATCTTGCAAATACAATTTCATGCTAAAGATTTCATCTGATGGGTTTGCCCATTTTACAGTAACTTGACTTCGGAGCATTGTGTTGCAGTGTCTAAATTTCTCACCAATACAGCTATAGATCTGCCTGCCTTCAGTGTGTGATCTGATAACAATAAGTGGGTTCATCATTATTGTTTCAGTCTATCTCCTGTTCAATATCACATTTTGCCCCAAGGGAGCTATAGCTTGCCTATAGAAGTGGACTTTTGGTTGGGCCAAGAGCGTATTAACATGTTGAATGAAAATCTGAACACTGTTTGCACAGTGTGTCGAGCATCTGTAATATTCTAACTTTGTTACTAAACCCATAATGGAGTTTCAGGTTTAAAAATCACGCAGGCTCTGTTTTCCCTCTCCCACCTCAGCTTAAGTGGTTGGTTCATTTTTTATGCACTTAGTCTGACTTTGGTTGAATCAAGCTGTATTTCCATGTTCGATCATTTTAAAAATCTTGGGCAAATGCCGTGCTGTTCAATCTGCAATCACTCACTTCATATCAGCGAGGGAAGTATTTTATGATCTTCCAAACTGCTCGGTTGTAAAATTGTGGAATGTGGTCTAAAGCTCTTCTGATGGTGAACTGCTGCCTCACCTGGGGATTTAGGAGCACTACCAATTGTGAATAAATGATCAGAGAAGGGAGGGAGGAAGTAAGAAATAAAGATAATGTGTTAAACATATCAATGTGTGACCTTTGGTGTACTTCCCAGGATTTGACCCAAGGGTAAACGATTCACTGTGGTGACAATGATGTGTGCCATGCAGTGACAATGGAGTGAACAGACCGAAATTTTTTTACCTTTACGTAGGCATGTTAATGAGAACTTAATCTCCGGCTGCGATGCTTTATGTGTAGATAGATAACACGTGAATAAAATATTGCACGATAACAGAATTGAAGTTTCTGGACAGGAAATGTGCAGCAAGAGGATTTTTAACACAATGCATACATATAAACAATACAATGACAAATAGTGTGTTATCAATGTTTGTTTGAAATGCTTCATATTGAGGCGTGCATTTCTGGTAATGTGGGAAAAATGAGTGACATTCTGCACCATCAGTCCTCACAATCATGAGAGGAACGGCAAGTCGATCTATCTCAGTATAGCTGAAGAACCAGTATTAGTTAATGGTAATGCCACTGCCTGATTAAGATCAGTTAACACAGCAGAGATTGAACATTGTATCTGGGCCTTGGTTTGTATGACACAGCAATCACTGAATAAAGCTGCTGAACCATCACTAAAATTCTTAGCACATTTTAAGAGATACATTTTGTGCTGATGAAAGTTAGGGCTATCTGGAGTGCGAAAATGTTCTACTTCGGGCTTCCAATATCTTTAGGTGTAGCACTGTCAGGCACACAGGTTATCTCACGTTGTTGAGTACTTTCCCACTGTACAATGTGTTTTTTTGTTTCCTCGCACAAGCTGTCAGCTCTCAAGACAGATTGGTGCGTGTGCTTTCAGACTCGTAGGAAACCAGTTGATACTACCCCAAATGTATTTTATGTAACATCATTCCAGCTGTGAGAGATTTGTATTACGTCCTTTTAAGCTAGAATTCAAATTCAAGTCAAGGAATGTCTACTCCCCATTTTGCATTTCTTTCTCTCTTCTAAATAAAGTGCTACTTAGAAATGAGTCCAGTCTCTTTATGTGCTGATTATTTTTAATATTCTTATTTGGCGCAGCAAAGCAATAAACAAAGAATACGAAGAGTATGTTCTGACAGTGGGGGATTTTGATGAGCGGATATTTCTGGGAGAAGACGCTGATGAGGAAATTGGAACACCTCGAAAATCTACAACAGGCGTTCCAGTTGGCAAACTATCAGCAAGAATGCAAGTAGAGTGCAACCTGCAGCAGCACTTTGAAAAAGTAATTCACCGTTTTAATGCACAATAATTGTTTGCACCATTCTGGTTTATGGTTGCAGATATCCTCAACCTTTCTCTGCTCCTGGTTAGTCATTACTGGTCTGTCCTTTCTCTTCTTGATTTCGACTTTCTAATAATGCTCTGAGCTGGAACTTCATGTCCAACTCCAAAAATGTGATCTTATAACCTAGACTTGCGGATAGTGAGGAGCATTGTCAGGCAATGCAGCAGGACATAGATAGGCTGGTAGCTTGGGCAAATACTTGGCAGATGGAATTCAATCCTGATAAATGTGAAATGATGCATTTCGGGAGAAAGAATGTAGGGGGGAGGTATATGATAAAGGGTAGACCTATTAAGAGTATAGAAATGCAGAGGGACTTCGGGATGCAGGTGAACAAGTCTCTGAAGGTGGCAGAGCAAGTGGAGAAGGTTGTGAAGAAAGCATATAGTATGCCAGCCTTTATAGGAAGGGGTATAGAGTACAAGAGCTGGTCTTTAATGTTGCAGTTGTATAAAACGCTGGTTAGACCTCATTTGGAATACTGCGTCCAATTCTGGTCGCCTTACTACCAGAAGGACATGGAGACTCTGGAGAGAGTGCAGAGGAGGTTTACCAGGATGCTGCCTGGTATGGAAGGTCTGAGTTACGAGGAGAGATTAGGCAAATTGGGACTGTTTTCCTTAGAAAGACGTAGACTTAGAGGAGATCTGATAGAGGTGTACAAGATTATGAAGGGGATAGATAGAGTAAACAGGGTTAAGCTTTTTCCTAGGATGGACTCAAATAGCACGAGGGGTCACGGGCTTAGGGTGAGGGGGGTAAGGTATAATTTGGATGCTAGAGGGAGTTTTTTCACACAGAGGGTGGTGGGGGTATGGAATGCGCTGCCAAGTAAAGTGGTGGGGGCAGGTACTCTGGAGGTATTTAAGAAATACTTAGATGGGCACATGAACAGAATGGGAATGGAGGGGTATAGAAAACTGATTTAAAATGGGAATCATGAGCCTTGGGAATCCCTGGGAAGTGTGTAAATAGATGATGATATTGATGTACTTGTTTTCATCCTACAGGTGCTTTGGTCCACCTTGTTGTCTAACAAGGGGCATACATGCGATGGGTCGTGAGAGGACTGCTCTTGGATCTTTTTCGAGAGTATCCTAGTGCTTCTCGTCGTTAGTGTACGCTTGACCTGGACCATTTGATGGGCAACACGACAGCTCAGTGACTATCGCTGTGCTGAGCAGATACATGGATTTGGGCCTCTGTCTGTTGGAGTTTGCGCATTCTCCCCATGCTTGCGTGGGTTTTCTCCAGGCATTCCAGTTTCCTCCCACATCCCAAAGATGTGCTCTTAGGCTAATTGGCAAAACAAATTCTCCCTAAATTGTCTCAAATTTGGTTTTTAATCCATAGATCTATAAACATGGACAGGGATCGCGGGTAGAAGTGGGAACATCAGGGTGGCGGCGTGGGTTCGTTGGGCCAAAGGGCCTGTTTCCCGTGCTGTTTTGTTCTTTGTTCTAGACAATCATTTCAGTGTATTACTGGAAGAGTCCAGCATTGATGGATAAGATGAATGGGATGTTAAATTGAGCCCCGTATTTGCTTGTAAGCATCCGAGGTTCAAGTCACAAAGCCTCAATTCCAGCTATAACCTTTGGGCTATGGTTTGAGATATTGTTTTCAGAATTGGCATATATCCAAATTTATTAGATGAGGTAGATTAAATATTTAAAACTTCCGTTATGATGTTTTCACAGACTAAGTCTTTAGCACCTTCAACACCATTGACAGGAAGGCGGTATCTGAAAGAGAAGGAATCCGTTGTGACACCAGTATCCTCAGCCACACAGAGTGTGAGTCGTTTACAATCCATGGTAATGGGATTAAAGAACACTCCCAGTGAACATCTACTGCAGATTTTCAAGTGAGCAAAGCATCTTTCACAGTATTAGTGGCTTTGTGAGTTTGTCACCTAATTACGTACAAGGTGCATTCTGTTTTCCTCCATTTTTGATTTTAATTATCTCAGCTATTAGAAGTTGCCACGTAAAGTGTAGTACTTTCCCGAGTTAGAGGAAAGAACACTCAGGAAAGTCAGCATCAAACTACTGTAATAGTCAGTTTCCAAATAATATTCCAAGCTTGGAACCCTGTTAGATAAGCCTGCAGTGACTCTGAACCTTCCTTGACATCCTTCGATGGCCTCACCGAGGCGCTAGTGCTGGCTGATTAAAGAGTACTAACCTAAAATCCCACTTTCTTGTTGACGTTCCTTTAATTGTGCCCATTGGGGGTTAACTTGCAAATCATCTTCCTGTCCCAAATACTGATAATGACTGTTCTAATAGATCACTTCTTAGCTCCTCTCCACGTATCTCCCTCCACAGTATTCATTCATTGGCAAGGCCCTGCTGTCCATGGATGATTAATTGAAATTTGGCTGATGGATAATATCTTCCTCTCCTGGCATCATCTTCCACCGCTCACTCCCCAAGACCCATCACATCTTGTCATACTTTGGAGCGTTTGATCTTACTCTACTTCTGCACCTTTCTTACAAAATGTTCACTTTATAAGCCCTCCAAGGTCTGAAATGTTTGCACCAAGATCCCTTCAATGCTTTCCTCTCAGCCTGTGCACTTCCTATCCTCAGTGATTTCAAATTACATCTCATCATACCATTTCTCAGCTTGAGTTTGTCCTCACAAAATGTTTTCCCCATATAAACACTCCTGATGTGTATTCACACTCACCCCCTTAACCTTGCCATCCCACATTGCTTCATCATTGCCATAGTTTCAATCTGTAATCAGTTTCTTGTATTGCTCACCACGCATCTCTATCCATATCTGGGAAAAGCTATCCCCAAAATCATTTAGAGCTGCACTTTCAAATCCTAACTGTGTAGTTTCTGGTCATTCCCTGGTGTGGCTGTTATCTTAGCTGACGTAAATCCAATATACGTAGACTTGAAATGGTCAAGGATGTCTCGGAGCAACAGCAGGATATCCTGAAAGGGGATGGCAAACAGTCAGCGATTGTAGTACACCTTCGTACAACTGACAGGTTAAAAAAATGCTTGAGGTTCTAAAAGCAAAATTTGGGGATCTAGGAAGCAAGCTGAAAAGTAGAACATCAAAGGTAGTGAACTCAGGATTACTACCTGTGCCATGTGCTAGTCAGAGTAGAAGCAGCAGGATACATAGGATGAATATGTGGCTGAAAAGATGCTGTGACGGGGAGGGCTCAGACTCCAAGGACATTGGGACCAGTTCTGGGTGAGGTGTGATGTTTACAAACTGGACGGGTTAATTACACCTGGACAGGAGTGGGACTGATGTTTTGGGGGGATAGTTGGGGGAAGAATGTTTGCAAGAGTGGTTGAGGAACATTTAAACTAATGTGGCAGGGGGATGGGAACCTTTACAAGGATTTACAGCAGGGAGAGTAAATAGAGAATCTTTTCTTTCCAAGTTCTTCAGTTAACAGTTAAAGACTTTGTTTGTTGGTTTCAGCTCCTGTTCGCGGAACCCAATTGAAGCAATTATGGCAAGGATGAAAGAGATGGGCGAGACTTTCTGCCAGTGCTATACCCAGCCTATGGAAAACCAAGCAGGTTCTCATATAGGTGAGAATCTCAGCAAAGCCGATAGCTTTGATATTCTGCCTTCAGAGAGAAATAAATTTATACCCCTTTTCCTCAATTGAGTACAGTTGTACCACACACCATCCACAATGTGCAAGCCGTGAAACCACTGTCAGTGCTGCCTGTAAACTAGTTACAAAATGGTTCTTGTACTATATGATAAGCAAAGATATAATTGCTAATATCACTCCAATTCTGCCTACTTGGAAGGCAGATTTCCTCACTACAGCTTGAACGTAAGCCGATTTAAAACTCCAAAACCTTTGGTCTGTCAAGGATACAAAATACAAATTTCACTGGATACCAGTGAAATTCCATATGACCATCCCACCTCTGTCTTAAATAGGAGACCCCATATTCTTAAATAGGAGACCCCATATTTTTAAAGTGTACACCTTAGTTCTAGATTATCCCACAGAAGGAGGCTCATGTGGATTGTAAACACTGGACCTGTTGGACATTTTTATTCGTTCGTGAGACATGGGCATTGCTGGCTGACCAGCATTTATTGCCCGAGGCAGTTGAGAGTCAACCCGTGTTGCTGTGGATCTGACGTCACATGTAAGCCAGACCCGGTAAGAATGCCAAATTTCCTTCTCTAAAGAACATCAGTGAACAGGATGAGTTTTTCCGACAATTGACAATGCTTTCATGGTCATCAGTAGATTGTTAATTACGGTTTTTTTTTATTAAATTCAAATTTCACCATCTGTCATGGTGTGATTCAAACCTGGATCCCCAGAATGTTGGCTGAGTTTCTGGTTAATTGTCTATCAATAATACCACTAGGCCATAGCCTGAATGGTCTGCTCCTGTACTACAAACCCTAATTGCATTTAAGTAATCATGACAATTTGTGTTCCCTCTTTTTCCGTTTTTATTTCAAATTTCCAACATGTTCAATATTTTGTTTCTGGTGCTGTCCCTGATCTGAATCAGTTTTTATACAGATACTAGGTACCTGAAATGTAAAGTGTTCTAATCCCTAGAACTAACATAACAACCCTCAATAATTAATAAAAAAATTGAATTTATAAAAGAATCCCATGGTCAGTTTCAGAGTAGGCAGTTCTCTTGGTGATAGCACAGCTTTGTACCCAAAAGCACCGTATGACAGGAAACGTCTAGTATCTTACCAACAGAAACCAGTCCAGGAAATGACAGGACATATACTGTTCAGTGCCTACTCCCTGTATGATGCTTACACCAGCCAGAAGAAGGTACATAGTATGTCAGCAATCGCCATATCAGAAGAAAGGAATTATCTGAAATGTTTTGAGATGTTTGACTATACGATATATAATCCTAAATAACTTTCTTCCTACTTCTATTAAATAATTGTCCAAATATTATTCGTTGCTGCTTAGCTATTAATTTAAATGTTTCGCATCCCATAATATTCTGATAGTACACAATGAAAGTACTGTGACCATGTTCTCCCAATAAAACTAGAGGAATTTATGGAAATCTTCTGTTTGGATCATTTGAAACAGATTTTGCCATGAAAAGATTGCGGCTTGCTGAAATTTTGTATTGGAAAATCCTGGAGACAGTGATGATGCAGGAAAGCCGTCGAAACCGTGGAAAAGACATGACTGTGAGTAGTTGGAACAACTTTGCATGTTGGAGATCAACTACTATTCTATACTTCAATAATTTGTGAAAACTGTTGTAATTTAAATTATTTTTAATTCGCTAGGTGCTACTGGAGCAAGATATTTTCCATCGATCTCTGATGGCTTGCTGCCTGGAGATAGTTCTGTCCTCCTATAGTTCCCAACGGACCTTCCCATGGATTATTGACATCCTGAATCTTAGCCCCTTTTACTTCTACAAGGTAGATCAAATATTTATGATCCTAAGATAGATGTAGTTAAGGTATTTATTCTACCAATTTCAGTTCTTCAGAGTTGTTGCTTCCACTTCTTTACCATGATCCATCTGATATGTCGATCAGATGTTTAATTTATCCTACTCCTGTGTCATTATAACTCGATCATATTTTGGCTTTGTTTAATTTTTAACTCCATTCTTTCCGCAACCTTGGTATTTATTACTTCCGTCATGGATCACCAATGAACCAAGCGATGGCATTGAATTTAAGTTCTTTCTGCAAAATTCCGTGTAACCTAATTTGCCATCATACACTTAAATGAAGGTGAAGGAGTTATGCAACAACTAACAAGAATTTTTTTATGTAAAATAAAATATTCTGCATGTCTGGCAACATCTGGAGAGAGAACCAGAGTTAATGTTTCAGGGCACAGAGTCATAGTGATTTACAGCCTGGAAACACGCCCTTCAGCCCAACTTGTTCATATCATCCAGTTTTTAACCATTAAGCTAGTCCCAAATGCCTGCATTTGGCCCATATCACTCTATACCCATCTTACCCATGTAACTATCTAAATGTTTACTAAAAGACCAAATTGTACCTGCCTCTACTACTACCTCTGGCAGCTCATTCCAGACACTGGAATGTCTGTGTGTGAAAAAATTGCCCCTTTCGTCT
Source organism: Sphyrna mokarran (assembly GCA_024679065.1). NCBI lineage: Eukaryota > Metazoa > Chordata > Chondrichthyes > Carcharhiniformes > Carcharhinidae > Sphyrna > Sphyrna mokarran. Next base: position 72,946,449 of record JAGIQG010000016.1, read on the forward strand.
CTTTGCATCTCTCCCTCACCTTAACCTTATGCCTCTAATTTTAGACTCCCCTATCTTTGGGAAAAGATGTTGACTATCTGGCTGATCTATTTTATAGACCTCTATAAGATCACTACTAAGCCTCCTGCGCTTCAGGAGAAAAAAAGTCCCAATCTACCAAGCCTCTTTTTATAACTCAAATTATCAAATCCTGGTAGTATCCTAATAAATCTTCTCTGCACACTTTCTAATTTAATATTCTTTCTATATAGAGTGACCAGAACTGTACACAATATTTCAAGGGCAGCCATACCAATGTCTCATATAACTTCAACAAGATGTCACAACTCCTGTATTCAGTGTCTCAGGGAGACCATAGGATTGGTTGGCAGCAGAAAGTTAAATATCACTGATTCAGTAGGATCTTGCTCTACTAAAGTCATATATTGATGAGAGGAGAAGGGCGATTTTAATCCTTCCCAGATAGAAAAGCATTTAAAATACTGAGTTACATAGCTGCCCTGGAGGTTGTAGAAACCCTCAGTCTTATTTTTAACCTGCTTACCTGAGCAGGTGATAAGGAAAAGCAGCCAAAGGCAGTGAGGTCCCTTGTTATCTAAGCATGTCAGGTCCTGATTTACATAATCATGATCCTTGGTTAAATGTGGCATGAGCATGAGAGGACAAAGAAAAAGCCACCAGGTAACCTCACTACCGAGCACAGCTGGAGTTAAAATCAGGCCTGTACTATATACTAGGCCCATACTCAATATTGGGACTCAAATGTGTCAATTTGAATAGGGTCTTAAAATCGAATGTTATACCCTAGAGGATATGCTGCATAGCATACGTATTCCTATCATACATAACACATTCCTGTACAGTATATTCCTTAGCATCATTCGGATCATGCTGAAAAGATCTTGCAGACCAAGTATACCCAGTAATATAGTGTTTGCTCGTCTACATTAGTCATGTGTCAGTTGCAGAAGTAGTATTGGGAATAGGATATATCTCTTTACTTTTGAAGATCACTTTAAAGTATTTGATACCCTCAGCAGGGCAGGGCTGTAGAAAGTTTAGAAGAAAATTGGCTTTCTGCTAAAGCTCTTCAAATTCTGTCAGCTCATTTCATAATAACAAGCAGTGTACTTGCACTTTGATTCCAATTCCAACAGTTTCAAAGTGGAGAATGGAGTGAAACAGGACTATGTCCACATCTAGTTTGATATCTTCTTGCTCTTGACCTGGAAGGAGTTTACCTGCATCGTAAGTCAGATGGCAAGCTCTTGTGGCTGCTGTTCCTGGAAAAGACAACACTTTACAAATAAAATAGTTGAGCAGTTGCAAAAAAGCTGGAAACATTTAATCCTGGTGGACTGTTTATTATTGATTCAAATGGTAATTCATGGTTTTAGAAAGAATACCATGGAAACTGGGTTTTATAAAAGCTGGTGAAGTGACATTAATTATGGTGATAACTGTTCCATTAGGTGATCGAGGTGTTGATTCGGGCAGAGGAAGGTCTTTCCCGTGATATGGTGAAACACCTCAATAACATTGAAGAGCAGATTTTGGAAAGTCGAGCTTGGAGCTATGACTCAGCTCTTTGGAAAGCTTTAGTTGGAGCAGACAGTAAGGTTCCAACGTGTGAAGAGGTGAGTGCTAATATATGACACTGTTTTAAGTGGTGTATATTCATTGATTTATAATTATCATTGTGACATAGGACAAAGTTCTGTAACTTTCTGGAGCGCAGGCTGTGTGCCAAATGATTAGCCAGTTTTACTTTTCTACACTTATTGACATTGACACTCCAATAAGAATGAAAAGTGATTAAGCTTATTAAGACGTGGAAGCATATGGAATTAAGGATAAAGTGGCAGCATGAATACAAATTCACTCAACAGTTGGAAGCAAAATATAGTGGTTTTGAGGGTGTGGTTTATAACGTGTTTCCCAAAGAACAGTTTTGGATCAACCTAAACTCGGATGTAAGCATGGTCAGCAAGGACCAGTTGGGCCGAAGGACCTGTTTCCATGCTGTATTGCTCTGTTATTCTACGTAACAGAGTTTACGTAGAAATATTATTATTTTGTAAATTATATAAAACTTGACAAAATTTTCATTAGCGATGAGGTTAGTAATAAGTTCCAGATGGCAGATGGAGCTCAATGCAGAGAAACAAAGAGGACGTACAAGATGAAGGGGATGATCCAGTCTATTCAATCTCTCCTCATAAGCTAACCCCCTCATCTCAGGTATCAGCCTAGTGAAACTTCCCTTTACTTCCTCCAAGGCCAATATATCCTTTCGCAAATATGGGGACCAAAACTGCACACAGTAGTCCAGTTGCGGCCTCACCAGTGCTCTGTACAGTTGCAGCAAGACCTCCATGCCTTTATATTCTATCCCCCTTGCTATAAAGGCCAACGTTCCATTTGCCGCCTTGATCACCTGATGCACCTGCAGATGGGTTTTTGTGATTCGTGCACAAGGACCCCCAGGTCTCTCTGCAGTGTAGCATGCTGCAACTTTTCACCCTACAGTACCAGGGATCCTGGTTCGATTCTTGATTTACGTCACAAAGAACATAGAAAAACCAAAGCACAAACAGGCCTTTCGGCCCACAAGTTGCGCGAATCATATCCTTATCTACTAGGTGTACCTATAACCCTCAATCCCATTAAATCCCTTGTACTCATCCAGAAGTCTCTTAAAAGACCCCAACGAGTTTGCCTCCACCGCCACTGATGGCAGCCGATTCCACTCACCCACCACCCTCTGAGTGAAATTCCACTGTATGGAGTTTGTATGTTCTCCGAGTGTTTGCATGGGTTTCCTCTGGGTGTTCCAGTTTCCTTCCATAGTCCAAAAGACATACTGGTTAGGTGCAATGGCCATACTAAATTCTCCCTCACTAGTGCTGGAGTGTGGTGACTAAGGGATTTTCATGGTAACTTCATTGCAATATTAAAGTAAGCTTACTTGTGACATAAATAAAATTAATAATTATGTTTGCAGGTGACCTTCCCTTCCAATTTTGAAACTGGTAATGGAGGTCCCACCTACCTGCCAATGATGCCAATGTCTCCTATAATACACCCTCGGGTAAAGGAGGTCCGGACAGATATTGCTGGGACGTTCAATAACAAACGTGGTAAGTTTGCACCTCAGGCACTATCTTTCAAAACTGCTGTCATTAGTCCCAGCTCAAGTAAAAACATCTCAGCCCATCTGACATGTAAACCAAAATGTACTGTCAGTCTCTCTTTCCTATCTCAAGTCATTGAAGTTGATCGTTCTTTCCAGATTTGTACCCTTTTCAACCACTGTTTGTGACTGACCCTGCAGTTTTTGACATGGTTGATCACACCATCCTCTATTAGTGCATCTCCTTTATTTTTCAGCTCAGTGGCTTTGCTCGTGTCTGCTTTAAGAAGCCATAGCATCTTAACCAGGGGGTTTTAGTTCAGTCAGACATCATGATTGGTGCAGGCTTGGAGGCCTGTTCCTGTGTTGTAATTTTCTTTGTTCAGTGGCTTCTTTCCTACCTTTGCCTCATCATTTCAGGAGACCGGGGGAATCTATCCTTGTTTGGTTCTTCTTCCTCAGCTAAATTAATGACAGCATCCATAAGGGGTCAGATTCCATATCTAAGCTAATGACATCTGGCCGTATCTCTTCACCACCACACAGGATTATCCATCCATCCTGCTGTCAGACTACTTGTCTGAGATCTAGTTTTGGCAGCTCCCATGTGTATTCTCTCTCTCTTTATTTCACTATTTGTGTGTGTGTGTGTGTGTGTGTGTGTGTGTGTGGGGAGAGGGGGTGGTTTTAGGTGCCTTGGCCCCATTATTCTTCAATTCACTTTATATATTTCTCTGCCTCTTGGTTTAATTCTTCTCCATTAAGGCTTTTCTTAAACCCCATCTTTTTGAACCAGCTTTTGTTCATTCCAACTGGCATTTTTTTTATGCTACCATCATTTTTCTTTGCACCTTTGAAGTATATTAGGATGTTTTTGACAGTTAATTGTGGAGAACAAATGTAAATTGTTGGTGTTGTAGTTTCAGATACTTAATCAACATATTTTGTTAATGAGTTTAATGGAGTATAACTAGATTCCATCTGATATGTGGTTGCAAGTGGTAGGCAGGTAGCAGCTACGTTTACTGCCTTTTGACCTATAATGATTAGCCTTGTAGTTGTTTCTAAATTATTGCTATAACTTTAAATGTCATGATTAAAAAATACATGATTAAAAAATAGAGGTACAAGCATTGGACAATTATTGTTGACTACTAAAGGTTTTAACTTCTCAAGGTAAAAGAAAAAATTACACAAGCCACAAATATTTAACCAAACCTCATCAGTTTGAAATCGTTTCTTGGTGAAGAATATTTACCTCATGCTTTGACAATATGGTGCAGGTTATTCTTGGCTTTGTTAAGGAGTTTTGCATTTCAGGACCAGTTTCAGGAGGACTGTCCTGTTCCTGCCTCTTAGCAGCACTCCATCTCATATACATATCGATTGGAACCTGGCAAATCTAGCTACATTTAGAACTGAGGTGAGGAAAAGTTACTTCACCTATAAGGCTATGAATCTTGGGAATCCTCTACCACAGTGTTGTGGATGCTTCATCGTTGAATACGTTTAAGAATGGGGTAGACAGATTTTTGGTTTTTCAGGGAATTAAGAGATATGAGGATCAGACAACAAAGTTGAGTTGAAGCCCAAGATCAGCCATGATTGTATTGAATGGCAGAGCAAGTTCAACAGGCCGAATATAGAACACTACAGCACAAACAGGCCCTTCGGCCCACGAGTTGCGCCGATCGCATCTATACCTACCAAAGGTCGAATGGTCTATTTCTGTTCCTATAATGTTTTATGTTTCAATGAAATCCCCTCTCATTCTTCTAAACTCCAAAGATTATAAACTCAGTTTACTGTGTCTCTCATCATTGGATCGCCCTCTTATCCATGGATCAATCAGTGAGCTTTTGCTATACTGTCCCCAATACAATTAATGTAATTCACCAAATCGAGCAACCAGAACTGCATATAATACTACAGGTGTGGCCTTGCCACGAACCTCTGCAATTTTAGCAAAAATTCCTTATTCTTCTATTCCAAAGTCTTTTAGTAAAGGCCACCATACTCTTTGTCTTCCTAATTGCTTCCTGTGCTTATGAATTTTATGTTCCTTGCCTGAGTACACCTAAGTCTCCTCAGTGCAGTATTAAAAACATCTCTCTTTTTATTTAAAAACGAGTCAAATAACTGCAAGCATCTATAGGCAGAACTGATGTCTGACATGTGACCTTGGTAGGGGTTGGGGAGACATTAATGGTTTGATGATTATCGTTGCTTATTATTTGCCAATTCAAATTCTTACAGATATTCCTCTTCCGGCATCACCGCTATCTGTCCACGATCGGTTCACCTCTCCCTCTGCGGGAAGTGCTAAAAGAAGACTTTTTGGCGATGACAATTCAATGGATACTCATGTGAATATTGCACAGAATAAGATCAATGTCACTCAGTCAGCTGGGCTGAGGATTATTCAAAGTATAGCCAATGAAAACATTACACTCTCTCCTGGGCAGACTGTAGTAACCATACCAACAGCAACCAATGGTCAAATGCTAACTATACCTGTGCAAGGTTAGTTTGTGTTTCTGCGTTTTTTCTTGTTGAAGGATAATTTTGAGCACATCATCAGGCACTTGAGTGCACCATTTCAAATTATTCTGTTTGTAATGGAAGCTTCCTCAGTGAGCCTACTATTAAAATGAAATTTTGTTTGATGTTTATTTTTCAGGAATTGCAAAGGAGACTGTGGGGATCACCTTTGTCCCAGTCCAGATGAATGTATCTCAGCAAGCACAAGTTGCAGAAGAAACTGTTCAAGTACCCCTCTCTGCCCAGACTTTACTCAGCACGTCTCCCAAACGAATGGAAATTGGAGCAATGCAGGAATCTCCAGTCAGTAAACCAAAGAAGACTGGCTCACTGGCATTATTCTTCAGAAAGGTGAGTTTCCAAGCACTCAAATCCAATGCTATGTTATTGTACTCATGAGGTTCTAGATAAATGGGCTTCCAGATCACCAGCATTGGATTGGAGCATGAATCTGCCTAGATGTTCCTGAATTTCCAGTTTTAAATTGTTATTTGTGCCTGGATGCTCCTGTACCACAGGTTTTCACCCAGGATAACGCTGAGATGGCAGATGCGAGTGGAAGAAAGTGCAGCTAAGGTCCAGAGAACCATCGGGTGTGTATTGAAGAACTGTTTATATACCTTTACTGTCTTCAGCTTACTGATTTCACCATTTCCATCCACTCCCTACCCCACAGCAAATCTGTCTCAAAATGCAAGGTTACACTGTACAAATTATTGTTGTGTCCAAATACTTCTGTATATTGCATTGGAGCGTTTTATGCATTAATGGTACTGTATAAATGCAAGTTGTTGTTGGCCACCCAGGGGTTTCTGGAATTCGCTTCCCATGGGTCTCTTGGAGAGTTTAGTGTCAGGGTACTTTATTGCCAGAAGGATGCACGAGACTAGGAGCAGTCATTATCATGTCAATATAACCTTTTCATAAATTGACTAATTTGTTAGAGTTCTTTGAAGATGTAGAGGCAAAGTGGATAATGGGAGTCCTGTAGATGTAATGTATCAGGACATAGAACATAACAGCGCAGTACAGGCCCTTCGGCCCTCGATGTTGCGCCGATCAGTAGAACCAATTTTATGGCCCTCTAACCTAAACTATTCCAATGCTATCCATATGCCTATCCGCTGACCATTTGAACGCCCTTAAACTTGGCGAGTCCACGACTGCTGCAGGCAGGGCATTCCACGCCCTTACTACCCTCTGAGTAAAGAACCTCTTACTACCCTCTGAGTAAAGAACCCACCTCTAACATCTGTCCTATAACTACCACCCCTTAATTTAAAGCTATGTCCCCTCATGTTAGATATCTCCATCTGAGGGAAAAGGCTCTCACTATCCACCCTATCTAACCCTCTGATCATCTTATATGTCTCAATTAGGTCACTTCTTAGCCGCCTTCTCTCTAATGAAAATAACTTCAAGTCCCTTAGCCTTTCCTCATAAGACCTCCCCACCATACCAGGCAACATCCTGGTAGACCTCCTTTGCACCCTTTCCAATGCCTCCACGTCTTTCTTATAATGTGGCGACCAAAACTGTGCACAGTACTCCAAGTGCGGCCACACCAGAGTTTTATAGAACATAGAACATAGAACAATACAGCACAGAACAGGCCCTTCGGCCTTCGATGTTGTGCCGACCAAAATAAAAAGCAATGCCCCCCCCTAACTAAATCATTCCCTTCTCTTCCATATACTTATCAACTAATCTCTTAAACGCCACCAAACTTGGCGCATCTACAACAGCTGGAGGCAGGGCATTCCACTCCCTAATCACTCTTTGAGTAAAGAACCTACCTCTGATATCCGTCCTATAACTCATACCCCTTAATTTATAGCTGTGTCCCCTCGTGCTAGCTTTCTCCATCCTAGGAAAAAGGCTATCACTTTCCACCCTATCTAAACCTCTAATCATCTTATATGCTTCAATAAGATCCCCTCTTAGCCGCCTCCTTTCTAACGAAAACAACCTCAAATCCTTCAACCTCTCTTCATAAGACCTGCCCTCCATACCAGGCAACATCCCGGTAAACCTCCTCTGTACCCTCTCCAATGCCTCCACATCTTTCTTATAATGTGGCGACCAGAACTGCACACAATACTCCAAGTGCGGCCGCACTAGAGTTTTGTACAGTTGCAACATGATGCTGCGGCTCCTAAATTCCATCCCCCTACCAATAAAAGCTAAGGCTCCATATGCCTTCTTAACAACTTTATCCACTTGACTGCCTACTTTCAGGGATCTATTGACACATACACCAAGATCCTTCTGTTCCTCAACACTATTAAGAGCCCTACCATTAGCCCTATACTCTACACTTTTATTGTTCCTGCCAAAGTGCATTACCTCACACTTTTCCACATTAAACTCCATTTTCCACCTCTCGGCCCAGCTCTGCAACTTGTCCAAGTCACTCTGTAAACTATAACACCCCTCTTCACTATCTACCACTCCACCAACTTTAGTGTCATCTGCAAATTTACTGATCCATCCCTCAATACCCTCATCCAGATCATTTATAAAAATTACAAACAGCAGGGGCCCCAAAACAGACCCCTGATGCACACCACTCGTCACCGAACTCCACGATGAATATCTCCCATCAACCACCACCCTCTGTCTTCTATCTGCCCGCCAATTCCTAATCCAATTAGCTAAATCACCCTCTATTCCACACATCTGCATTTTCTGTAGAAGTCTTCCATGGGCCACCTTATCAAAAGCCTTACTAACGTCCATATATACTACATCAACCGCCTTACCCCCATCCACCTCTCTGGTCACTTTCTCAAAAAACTCAATGAGGTTAGTAAGTCATGACCTACCCTTCACAAAACCATGCTGACTATCCCCAATCAATTCATTTCTCTCTAAATAACTATAAATCCTATCCCTATAATTCTCTCCAATACCTTGCCCACCACAGAAGTAAGACTCACTGGCCTATAATTCCCAGGAAGGTCTCTCTTCCCCTTCTTAAACAATGGGACCACATTCGCCATCCTCCAGTCCTCCTGAACCACACCCGTAACCAACGAGGACCTGAAGATCAGAGCCAGAGGCTCTGCCATCTCCTCTCTTGCCTCCCATAGAATCCTAGGGTAAATCCCGTCCGGCCCAGGGGACTTATCCAACTTCAAACCCTCGAGAATTTCTAACACATCCTCCCTATCCACTACAATACTCCCCAATTGGCAACCCTGTACCTCAGTGCTCTCCACAGCTACATTTCCAGCACTCTGCGTGAATACCGAAGAGAAATATTTATTCAGTGCCTCACCAATCTCTTCAGGCTTCACGCACAACTTCCCACTGCTGTCTATGACTGGCCCTAATCTTGCCCTAACCAATCTTTTATTCTTAACATATCGAAAGAAAGCTTTAGGATTCTCCTTAATCCTATCAGCCAACATCTTCTCGTGTCCCCTCTTATCTCTCCTCAATTCACTTTTTACCTCCTTCCTGGCTAATCTATAGCTATCCATTGCACTATCTGAGCCTTCAAGCCTCATCCTGACATAAGCCTCCTTTTTCTTCTTAACCAGCAAATCAACTTTTTCCGTACACCAAGGCTCTCTTACTCGACCATTTCCTCCCTGCCTGACAGGGACATACTTATCAAGGACTCGCAGCAGCTGCTCCTTGAATAAGCACCACATTCCAGATGTTCCCAGTCCCTGTAGTTTCCTATTCCAATCTATGCACCCTAATTCTCTCCTGATGGCCTCATAATTACCCTTCCCCCAGCTATAACTACTGCCCCCAGCTTCATGCCTATCCCTATCCATCACTAAGGTGAACGTAACCGAATTGTGGTCACTATCACCAAAATGTTCACCAACTTCCAAGTCTAACACCTGGTCGGGCTCATTGCCCAGCACCAAATCCAATGTAGCCTCACCTCTAGTTGGCCTATCTACATACTGAGTCAAAAAACCTTCCTGCACACTCTGTACAAAAACTGACCCCTCTAACGAGCTAGAGCTATAGCTATTCCAATCAATATTAGCAAAGTTGAAGTCCCCCATCACAATTACCCTACTACTTTCACTCCTAATCAGAATTGACTTCGCAATCCTTTCCTCAACCTCTCTAGAACTATTAGGAGGTCTGTAAAAAACTCCCAACAGGGTGACCTCTCCTCTCCTGTTTCTAATCTCAGCCCATACTACCTCAACAGACAAGTCCTCATCAAACTCCTTTTCTATCACCGTGATACAGTCTTTGACCAATAACGCCACTCCTCCCCCCCTTCTACCTCCTTCTCTACTCCGACTAAAGCATTTGTACCCCGGAACCTACAACATCCATTCCTGTCCCTGCTCTACCCAAGTCTCTGAAATGGCCACAACATCGAAGTTCCAGGTACTGGTCCAAGCTGCAAGTTCCTCCCCTTATTGCGAATACTCCTTGCATTAAAGTATACGCATTTCAAACCATGCCCCACCCCACCCGTATGCCGCTGTGTTTTACAACTCTCCTCTATAACCCCCTTACTCTCATCCCTCTCGGCACCCCAACTACTTAGGATCCCACCCCCCCCCCGAATCAGTTTAAAGCCCCCATCATGCCTTAGCAAATTTTCCCCCCAAGATATTAGTCCCCCTCTGGTTCAGGTGTAGACCATCTCTCTTGAAGAGGTCCCACCTATCCCAGAATGGGTCCCAATTGTTAAGGAACCTGAACCCCTCCCTCCTGCACCATCCACGCAGCCATGAGTTCAAACTATCCCTTTCTCTGTTCATCTCTAAACTATCTCTTGGCACAGCAAGAGTCCAGAGATAACCACTCTGCCTGTTATGGACCTAAGCTTCCACCCTAACTCCATAAATTTCTGTTTAATATCCCCTTCCCTTGTCCTACCTACATCATGTGTCCCCACATGAACTATGACTTGGGTCTGACTCCCCTCACCCTTAAGAATCTTAAAAACCCGATCTGCAACATCCTGGACCCCAGCCCCTGGGAGGCAACACACCAGCCCTGAGTCCCGTTTATTACTATTTACCCTCCTATCTGTCCCTCTAACTATGGAGTCTCCTATAACTAGGCCTAATCTCTTATTCCCCCCACCCACCTGAGCATTCTCAGCAGTCTCACCCCCAGAGACCTGCTCCCTTTGGTCAGCTCCAGTTGATTCTTCCTCAACTGTAGCCTCCAAGACAGAAAATTTATTTTGGAGGGTAACAGCCCCAGGGGATTGTCTCCCCGATTGCTTCTTACCCCTCCTCCTAATAGTTACCCAATTATCACTTATAGGAGTTACAATCTCTTTGTTACTCCTGCCTATATCCTCCTCAACCTCTCGAATTACCCTGAGTTCCTCTAATTCCAGCTCCTTAACACGATCCTCAAGGAGCTGCAAATGTGCACACTTCCTGCAGGTATAATCAGCAGGAACACTACTGGTGTCCCTCACCTCATACATACCGCAGGAGGTGCAATGTACTACCTGCACTGCCATCACTGTTACTTTAATTTGCAGGAGAGAAAAAAAAACTACACACACACTTTTATTATTAGGTTAGAGGAGGGGGGAGGGTGGGATACTCTACCTGTGTAGAGTATCGGGTTTCCTCTCTGGACCAATTTATAGAGTCAGAGAGAAAAACTACAACTACCGGCAGCCTCCTAGTGACGACTTCCGGTTACAAGTTAGTTTAAATAAAAAACGGCAAAAAACTACTCCCGCTCGCTGTTTTAAACAAAGAGAAAAGTTAAAAAGCTACTTAACAATTGAACTTCTCGCTCTCCCAAATCGCTGCCTCTCCGTGTTGCTCCAATGGAACAATGAGGCCGATCCCCAGAGGTTAGTACTTATATAGCTTAAAAACTACAACTACCGGCAGCCTCCTAGTGACGACTTTTGTATGGTTGCAACGTGATGTCTCGGCTCTGAAATTCAATCCCTCTACCAATAAACGCTAACACACTGTACGCCTTCTTAACAACCTTATCAACTTGAGTACCAACTTTCAGAGATCTATGCACCTGTACACCGAGATTTCTCTGCTCGTCAACACTACTAAGAGTCATACCATTAGCCCTATATTACTCTTATCAAAGTGAATCACCTCACACTTTTCCGCATTAAACTCCGTTTGCCACCTGTCAGCCCAGCTCTGCAACTTATCTATGTCCCTCTTCAAACTGTAACATCCATGCTCGCTATCTACAACTCCTCCGACTTTGGTGTCATCAGCAAATTTACTAACCCATCCCTCTACACCCTCATCCAGGTCATTTATAAAAATAAAAACAGCAGTGGCCCCAAAACAGATCCTGAGGTATAGCACTGAACTCCAGGTTGAATATATCTTTTATATCGAATTTATCTTATTGAAGCATATAAGATGATTAGAGGTTTAGATAGGGTGGACAGTGATAGCCTTTTTCCTAGGATGGAGAAAGCTAGCACGAGGGGACACAGCTTTAAATTAAGGGGTATGAGTTATAGGACGGATATCAGAGGTAGGTTCTTTACTCAAAGAGTGATTAGGGAGTGGAATGCCCTGCCTGCAGCTGTTGTAGATGCGCCAAGTTTGGTGGCGTTTAAGAGGTTAATTGATAAGTATATGGAAGAGAAGGGAATGGTTTAGTTTGGAGGGGCATTGCTTTTTATTTTGGTCGGCACAACATCGAAGGCCGAAGGGCCTGTTCTGTGCTGTATTTTTCTATGTTCTATGTTCTATATCCTGTCAACCATCACTCCCTGGTTTCTTTCTGCTAGCCAATTCCTAATCCAAATTGCTAAATCATCCTCAATCCCATGCATCTGCATTTTCTGCAGTAGCCTTCCATGGGGAATCTTACCAAACGCCTCGCTAAAATCCATATACACCACGTCAACTGCCTTACCCTTATCCACCTCTTTGGTCACCTTTTCAAAAAACTTGATAAGATTTGTGAGGCATGACCTTCCCTTCACAAATCCATGTTGACTATCCCTAATCAATTTATTTCTCCCTAGATGACTATAAATCCTATCCCTTATAATTCTTTCCAAAACTTTCCCCTCAACAGATGTAAGGCTCACCAGTCTATAATTCACAGGATGGTCTCTACTCTTCTTAAACAAGGGGACAACATTTGCCATCCTCCAGTCTTCCGGCACTACACCTGTAGCCAACAACGACATGAAGATCAAAGCTAAAGGCTCTGCAGTCTCCTCTCTAGCCTCCCAGAGTAACGTGGGATAAATCCTATCCGACCCAGGGGACTTATCTATTTTCATACTCTCAAGAATAGCTAACATCTCCTCCTTATGTACCTTTATCCCGTCTAGTCTACAACCCTGTATCCCAGTATTCTCTCCAACTCCATTGACATTTTCCCGCGTGAAGACTGATGAAAAATACTCATCCAGTGCCTCTCCAATCTCTACAGGCTCCACGCACAACTTCCCACTACTGTCTCTGACTGGCCCTAATCTTGCCCTAATCAGTCTTTTATTCTTAACATATCTATAAAAAGCTTTAGTGTTCTCCTTGATCCTATCCGCCAACGTCTTCTCATGTCTTCTTCTAGCTCTTCTTAACTCACTCTTTAGCTCCCTCCTGGCTAATTTGTAACTCTCCAGTGCCCTAACTGAGCCTTCACGTCTCATCTTTATATAAGCCTCCTTTTTTTTTTCTCTTCACCGGTGAACCAACTTCCTTAGTAAACCACAGTTCCCTCGCTCTACCGCTTCCTCCCTGCCTAACAGGTACATATTTATCAACGACTTGCAGTAGCTGTCCCTTGAATAGGTTCCACATTTCAGATGTTCCCAGCCCCTGCAGTTTCCTACTCCAACCTAAATCTTGCCTAATAGCCTCATAATTATCTTTCCCTCAGCTGTAACTTCTTCCCTTTGGTATATGTCTATCCCTTTCCATCACTAAGGTAAAAGTAACCAAATTGTGGTCGCTATCACCAAAGTGCTCACCTACCTCCAAGTCTAACACCTGGTCTGGTTCAATACCCAGAAGCAAATCCAATATAGCCTCACCTCTTGTTGGCGTATCTACATACTGAGTCATAAAACCCTCCTGCACACATTATACAAAAACTGACCCCTCTAACGTGCTTGAGCTATACCTTTTCCAATCAATATTTGCAAAGTTAAAGTCCCCCAAAACAACTACCCTGTTACTTTCATTTCTGTCCAGAATCATCCTTGCAATCTTTTCCTCTACATCTCTGGAACTTTTTGGAAACCTATAAAAAACTCCCAACAGGGTGACCTCTCCTTTCCTGTGTCTAATCTCAGCCCAAACTACCTCAATAGACAGGTCCACATCAAATGTCCTTTCTGCCACCGTAATACACTCTTTGACTAACATTGCTACTCCTCTCCCTCTTCTACCACTTACTGTGCTCTGACTGAAACATCTGAACCCCAGAACTTGCAACAACCATTTCTGTCCCTGCTCTATCCGTGCCTCTGAAACGGCCACAACATCAAAGTCCCAGGTACCAATCCAGGCTGCAAGAAGGGTAAATACGTGGAGTTATAGGGTAGGGTCTGGTTGGAATTGTTGTTGGTGCAGGCTCAATGCGCCGAATGGCCGTCTCCTGCACTGTAGAGATTCTATGATTTGATAAAATGCCGCACAAAAGGTTAATACACAAGGGTAAGATCCCATGGTGTTGAGAGTAATAGAACATAGAACAATACAGCACAGAACAGGCCCTTCGGCCTTCGATGTTGTGCCGACCAAAATAAAAAGCAATGCCCCTCCAAACTAAACCATTCCCTTCTCTTCCATATACTTATCAACTAACCTCTTAAACGCCACCAAACTTGGCGCATCTACAACAGCTGCAGGCAGGGCATTCCACTCCCTAATCACTCTTTGAGTAAAGAACCTACCTCTGATATCCGTCCTATAACTCATACTCCTTTACATAAGCTAATATATTAGCTTATGTAAAGGATGGGCTAACTGACAGAAAGCAAAGAGTGGTGATAAATGGATCTTTTCCTGGTTGGCAAGCTATAATTAATGGGGTGCTACCTGGTTCAGTCCTTGGGCCCCAACTGTTTACAATCTGTGTTAATGACTGGGATACAGGGATAGAATGTACTACAGCCATATTTGTAGATGACACTGAAATAGGTGGAAAACAAGTTGAAATGAGCAATTGACAAGAAGATATGGATAGATTAGGCAAATTTAATATGGGTAAGTGTGAAGTTATCCATATTGGTTAGAGAAATAAAAAGGCTTCTTCAAAACACTTTGATGCAAAAACATCTGGGTGTTTTTGCACAAATTGTAGAATGTTAGTATACAGATGCAGCAGGTAATAGGGAAGACGAATCAAATTTTAATTTACTGCTGATGGAATAGAATACAGAAGTAGGGAAGTGCTGTTGTAACTGTATAGGGCATCAGTGTCAGCGCATCTGAAGTGCTGCACACAATTTGGTTGCCCTCATTTGTGGAAGGATGTAAATGCATTAGAAAAGATTCACTGGATTCATCCCAGGGCTAAAGGACTTATTTTATGGAGGGAAGTTGAGCAGTTTGGGACTATACTCAGAGGGAGGAGAGGAAATCTGATTGAGGTTTGACAGGCTAGACGTAGAGTGGATGTTTCTCATTGGAATTTGAACCTTATGATTCCTGAGCTATAATGCTCCCACTGAACCAGGCTGACACACACAAAGTTAATTTCTTGACTTCTTGCTCGAAACAGGAAGCCTGGAGAGAGAGTAGTCATGATGTGGAGATGCCGGTGTTGGACTAGGGTAAACACAGTAAGAAGTTTGACAACACCAGGTTCAAGTCCAACCAATTTATTTGATAGTAAACTCGTAAGCTTTAGGGGTTTGCCCCTTCGCCTGATGAAAAATAAATAATTTTATTTAATTTTGTTTCATTTAATAAATAAATAATCAAATAAATTGGTTGGACTTAAACCTGGTATTGTCAGACTTCTTACTGGAGAGAAAGTAGGTCAGAATATTATGGCTTCAGTGTCACAGCCCCATCTCTTAGCCACTCTGCTTTTGAGTCAGCAACCCCACCAGGATTGCAGGATCACACAATTGGAACCCAAGTGTGCAGTATTGTCCTACTTTAGTCTGTTCTATTTTCAGATGCTTATAGTTCAGCTGTGTTCTGTCAACATTTTGCCATTTCATGAGATACAAACATACCTGGCCACCCATTGGAGAATGGAATTGATTCTGTTAACCAGGCTAATACTGCTGCATGCAGAATTGGCAATCACTTACTGAGATGTTGTTCAGAATGTTCGGTATCTTGATGAATTTAAACTATATTTGCAACATAATTTGATTGTATATGTATATTTGAATCTGAGGAAGTAATTGCTCAACACCTCAAATCAAATTAATAATGTAACAGTACATATCCCAAAAAGATATCTGGCACATGTTTTGGAGTAAATATTTGTTATTTTTGGAATTATTTCTTAATGGACAAAACAAATTAAAACAACGTGCATTTTGGTTTGAATCTTACTGAACTAAATTGTTGGACCTTCTACAACAAGAGATCATAGTTTTAGGGTAATGGGTGATAGATTTAAAACAGAAATGAGGAGGAAATATTTTGGTCAAAAGGTCAGGAATCCATGAGAATTCTCTACCGCAGAGTGCAATGAATGATGGAATACTAAAAATTGCTTTCTAAAGTGTTTTAAAGTCTTCCTGACTGACATCCTTCATATCAGTATTGTTTTTGCAGGGACGGATTTTTCTGTTTCTCCTTTCATTTCTCGTTTTTCTAATGTATAGAAGTATAAGCATGTTTTCCTTTTAGGTATACCATCTGGCCAGTGTCCGTCTGCGTGACTTGTGCCTAAAACTGGATGTGTCTGCAGAACTTCGTAGGAAGATCTGGACTTGCTTTGAGTATTCTTTGGTGCGTTGCATGGATCTGATGGCAGACAGACACCTTGATCAACTCCTCCTCTGTGCTGTCTACATAATGGCAAAGGTACAGTCTTTGCCTTTCCAACTTGTATAGTTGTCCTCTTGCTGAAATGCTGAACTAATCAATAGTTGAATCAATATTGCTGGAATTTATCTGAGACTTTGGAAAATATTTGACTTGGCTATTGGCACTCAACAGATTTGTTCCATGCAGATACCACAGACCAGTTGGTCAGCCATCCATTCTGTTTTTGATTTGATTTATTATTGTCACATGTATTAGTGTACAGTGTAAAATATTGTTTCTTTCACTATCCAGACAAAGCTTATATTTGCCATTGGCTGCACTATTTAATTCTCCAACCTATTCCATTTTTTAAAAAGGGTGTCAATTTAAAAATGAAATGAAGTGCACCAAAACATTGTTTTCTTTGAATCTTGTTGTTTAATACTTGGGTTTCTTTCAAAACTTCATGATGACATGGTAGAATGGCTTTTGATTTGTTATCTTAGAAAGATTTTCAACATGAAGCAGTACCAGTGAGTCAGAGACAAAGGGGCTGAATTTTTCCAATCCCTTGGATGTTGGATTGGTGAGGGGGAATCTGAGAAAATAGTGAGAGAAATTGTCAGGTCAGTTGCCAGTAGACTGCTAGGCACTGGTCAAATTTCCCAAGACTGTTTGGGGAGCAGAAATGATAATCTGCTGGCTGGCAGTTGAAGTTGTTAAGGGAGCCATTAATGGTGATGCTAGTACAGCAGTTCGCCAGAGATGATTATTGCCTTTAATTGATAACCAGTAAAACTGTAGAGAAATTAAAACTCGTGGCTTCCATTTAAAGAAGAACTGCTGAGAAAGCCAGTGACTAGAAGCTATCTTCTGAAAGGAAGAACCCTTCCAGTGAGGGAAGGCATGGAAAAGGGGTTGACAGAGGGAACTTGGTGACTTGCACTCAAGATTGCCTCCTCCAGTCAAGAGATTGAGTGAGGAACTTCAGCAGCCATGTGGCAACGAGCTGAAATGGGCAGAGGTGTGTAGCAGAATGCTGTTGTGCTGCAATGTGCACGTGAAGGGTGCATTAAGAGCATAGAAAATTACAACGCAGTACAGGCCCTTCGGCCCTCGATGTTGCACCGACCAATGGAACCAATTTTATGACCCTCTAACCTAAACTATTCCAATGCTATTCATATGCCTATCCACTGACCATTTGAACGCCCTTAAACTTGACGAGTCCACAACTGCTGCAGGCAGGGCATTCTACGCCCTTACTACCCTCTGAGTAAAGAACCCCCCTCTAGCATCTGTCTTATAATTACTACCCCTTAATTTAAAGCTATGTCCCCTCGTGTTATCCATCTCCATCCAAGGAAAATGGCTCTCACTATCCACCTTATCTAACCCTCTGATCATCTTATATGTCTCAATTAAGTCACCTCTTAGACTTCTTCTCTCTAATGAAAATAACTTCAAGTCCCTTAGCCTTTCCTCATAAGACCTACCCATCATACCAGGCAACATCCTGGTGAACCTCCTCTACACCCTTTCCAATGCCTCCACATCTTTCTTATAATGTGGCAACCAAAACTTTACACAATACTCCAAGTGCGGCCGCACCAGAGTTTTGTACGGTTGCAACATGACATCTCAGCTCTGAAATTCAATCCCTCTACCAATAAATGCTAACAGACGATATGCCTTCTTAACAACCTTATCAACTTGAGTACCAACTTTCAGAGATCTATGCACCTGTACACCAAGATCTCTCTGCATTATCATTAAGGCAGATAAATGCTCCAAGATGATAACATTGAGGGCTGAAGGGCCTGTCCTGTGCTGTAATATTCCAACATGATAATATTAGATAGGAATAATATTAATATTAGATTAATATTAAATACCAATAAACAAGATATACAACAACGGTGCAGTTTACAGCTTTTGGAGCATCAGTATCTCTGAAGACATCATCTGTCAAGATAGATGGTTGCTAACTCTTGTGACATGCTAAAGAAGGAGTTGAGGTCATTGGGATGTAGTGGGCACCCATTGCCTCTGGTGATGAAGTTAACCATTTTCACTACAGAGTCGTTCTAAGGATCAGTTGTGATCATTTGTGGGATCTCACAATCTGCTGGAGTCTGCCATACAAGGTTCGAGGCCTATAATACAATTCAGGCCAAGAGGCCATTGTCTTTATGGGGAGGGGTCATGTGCTGCACGCATGTCCAGCAAGGCACCTTTACAGCAGAGAGATCACTTCATCAACAAGAAAGTATTCCATTCCCTCAATGTGTAGATCATAGCGATCGCTGCAAAAAGAATCCAGCGAAGTTCTTTAAAACATCTGGGACTAAGAATAAAAAGAGTCACACTAACTACATGGGTAGTTTCATTCTTAATTGTTCAGTGCATCAGAAAGCCTTTGTGGAAGGATCCTGGGTCATAAGTATCCACTGAGAACTTGGCTGCTCATTTCAATGCTGAGGCAGGTGATTCATAGTACAGAGCTGACAGTTGGATTACTGAAAATGAGCTTTAGCTGTTTAGACTGCTCTCAGGGAAGCCTTCCAAATCCATCCTCATGGGCCTCATTTCTGTTTAACATGGCGCAGCAAAGACAAGTTGAACTGTTGAAGCTCCCATTCTGCCACTGGACTAGAACAGTCTCCTCCTTATGCTTGCCCTAGTGATGCACAATGACATGCCATCATATTGTTACCAGCTTTGTGAAGAGCCCAGTCCATGTTCATCATCTATCCTTGCACTTCAGTCACTGGTATTCCTTTCATGGGCTCCATTTCCATGTCCTCAAATGTAGTCATGATTTCGAGATTGTAAGCAATACTGCTCAAGATTTACAGAATACTTTGGAGTGCAATGTGTACCTCCTGCGTGTACTCAGTGACCACTGCATGTGGCTCTCCATGAAGTTTGCTGTTCTCAGTGTAGGAAGCCATTGCTTATAAAACAGATGGAATTGTTCATAAGAACATAAAAAATAGGAGCAGGATTAGGCCATCTAGCCCTTTGAGTCTACCCCACCATTCAAGACGCAAATGAGGAAAATTTATTGATATATACCTACCTATAGAAAATGACTGCCCACTGTGTTTTCTTCTGACAATTGACAGTGGTTTCATGGTATTTAATAGCTTTTGGGAAAGTATGCAACACTTCTGGGTTACTAAAGGTGTTAGAACATAGAACATTACAGCGCAGAACAGGCCCTTCGGCCTTCGATGTTGCACCGACCAATTAGGAAAAAGCAATGACCCTCTAACCTAAACCATTCCCTTTTCGTCCATAATCTTATCTACTAACCTCTTAAACACCACCAAACTTGGCGCATCTACAACTGACACAGGCAGGCATTCCATACCCTTACCACCTTCAACTCACTCAACCTACCTCTGACATCCGCCCTATAACCACCACCCCTTAATTTAAAGCTATGTCCCCTCGTGCTAGCTTTCTCCATCCTAGGAAAAAGGCTATCACTGTCCACCCTATCTAAACCTCTAATCATCTTATATGTTTCAATAGGTCTCCTCTTAGCCACCTTCTTTCTAACGAAAACAACCTCAAATCCCTCAGCCTCTCCTCATAAGACCTGCCCTCCATACCAGGCAACATCCTGGTAAACCTCCTCTGTACCCTCTCCAATGCCTCCACATCTTTCTTATAATGCGGGGACCAGAACTGCACACAATACTCCAAGTGCGGCCGCACTAGAGTTTTGTACAGTTGCAACGTGACGTTGCGGCTCCGAAATTCAATCCCCCTACCAATAAAAGCTAAGACTCCATATGCCTTCTTGACAACCTTATCGACTTGACTGCCTACTTTCAGGGATCTATGCACATATACACCAAGATCCCTCTGTTCATCAACACTATTAAGAATCCTACCATTAGCCCTATACTCTACACATTTGTTATTCCTGCCAAAGTGCATTACCTCACACTTTTCCACATTAAACTCCATTTGCCACCTCTCGGTCCAGCTCTGCAACTTGTCCAAGTCTCTCTGCAAACTATAACACCCCTCTTCACTATCTACCACTCCTCCGACTTTGGTGTCATCCGCAAATTTACTAATCCATCCTTCAATACCCTCATCCAGATCATTTATAAAATTACAAACAGCAGGGGCCCCAAAACAGATCCCTGAGGTACTCCACTAGTAACCGAACTCCACGATGAATATCTTCCATCAACCACCACCCTCTGTCTTCTATCTGCTAGCCAATTCCTAATCCAATTAGCTAAATCACCCTCAATCCCATACATCTTCATTTTCTGCAGAAGCCTTCCATGGGCCACCTTATCAAACACCTTACTAAAGTCCATATACACCACATCAACCGCCTTACCCCCATCCACTTCATTGGTCACTTTTTCAAAAAACTCAGTAAGGTTAGTTAGGCACAACCTACCCTTCACAAAACCATGCTGACTATCCCCAATCAATTCATTTCTCTCTAAATAACTATAAATCCTATCCCTAATAACTCTCTCCAATACTTTGCCCACAACAGAAGTAAGACTCACTGGCCTATAATTCCCTGGAAAGTCTCTCTTCCCCTTCTTGAACAATGGGACCACATTCGCTATCCTCCAGTCTTCCGGAACTATACCCGTAACCAACGACGACCTGAAGATCAGAGCCAGAGGCTCTGCAATCTCCTCTCTTGCCTCCCAGAGAATCCTAGGGTAAATCCCGTCCGGCCCAGGGGACTTATCTAACTTCAAACCCTCAAGAATATCTAGCACATCCTCCTTATCTACTTCAATACTTTCCAGTTTGCAACCCTGTATCCCAGTGTTCTCCACAACTACATTTACATCTCCCTGCGTGAATACCGAAGAGAAATATTTGTTCAGTGCCTCTCCAATCTCTTCAGGCTCCACGCACAACTTCCCACTGCTGTCTATGACTGGCCCTAATCTTGCCCTAACCAATCTTCTATTCTTAATATATCTAAAGAAAGCTTTAGGATTCTCCTTGATCCTATCAGCCAAATTCTTCTCGTGTCCCCTTTTAGCTCTCCTCAACTCACTCTTTAGCTTCCTCCTGGCTAATCTGTAGCTATCCATTGCACTAACTGAGCCTTCAAGCCTCATGTTGTTAATCAAGGCTCAAGCCCTCGATCACAGTAAAATTGATTCCTACAAAATTGTCAATGTATGGGCAGTAGTTACACACAAATAAGTTTTTCTTTGTTTTCTTTATTCTGATGATCTGTCCTCACCATCGAACTTTAGATATCAATAGTGGTACTAGTGGGGCCTCAAGAAACTGTATTCTAGTGAGGGAGAAAATGAAGCAAAAGAAGCATTTAGATGTGAATAATTTCATTGAAATTTGGAACAATCTGAAAATATTGAAATACAAAGTTTAAAGGAAAATAACGTGTTATGATCATAGGCCATATGCTTATGATTTTGGTAAGATTTGGTAGGAGGTGATACCATTTTGTTTTGTGAAGACAGTTTGAGATACAAAGACACTTGCTCAGTGAATAAAACTACAAGAATCCACAGGTTGTTCTCAGAAAAATAAAATTTACTATACAACATCAGAAAGATTTACAATATCTTTCTTACATCTTAACATTCAGCATTAATGTTTGTAATTTTTATAAATGATCTGGATGAGGGTATTGAGGGATGGATCAGTAAATTTGCAGATGATACTAAAGTTGGTGGTGTGGTAGATAGTGAAGAGGGGTGTTTTAGTTTACAGAGTGACTTGGACAAGTTGCAGAGCTGGGCCGAGAGGTGGCAAATGGAGTTTAATGTGGAAAAGTGTGAGGTAATGCACTTTGGCAGGAACAATAAATGTGTAGAGTATAGGGCTAATGGTAGGGCTCTTAATAGTGTTGAGGAACAGAAGGATCTTGGTGTATGTGTCAATAGATCCCTGAAAGTAGGCAGTCAAGTGGATAAAGTTGTTAAGAAGGCTTATGGAGTCTTAGCTTTTATTGGTAGGGGGATTGAATTTAGGAGCCGCAGCATCATGTTGCAACTGTACAAAACTCTAGTGCGGCCGCACTTGGAGTATTGTGTGCAGTTCTGGTCGCCACATTATAAGAAAGATGTGGAGGCATTGGAGAGGGTACAGAGGAGGTTTACTAGGATGTTGCCTGGTATGGAGGGCAGGTCCTATGAAGAGAGGTTGAAGGATTTGAGGTTGTTTTCGTTAGAAAGGAGGCGGCTAAGAGGGGATCTTATTGAAGCATATAAGATGATTAGAGGTTTAGATAGGGTGGACAGTGATAGCCTTTTTCCTAGGATGGAGAAAGCTAGCACGAGGGGACACAGCTTTAAATTAAGGGGTATGAGTTATAGGACGGATATCAGAGGTAGGTTCTTTACTCAAAGAGTGATTAGGGAGTGGAATGCCCTGCCTGCAGCTGTTGTAGATGCGCCAAGTTTGGTGGCGTTTAAGAGGTTAGTTGATAAGTATATGGATGAGAAGGGAATGGTTTAGTTAGGAGGGGCATTGCTTTTTATTTTGGTCGGCACAACATCGAAGGCCGAAGGGCCTGTTCTGTGCTGTATTGTTCTATGTTCTATGTTCTTAATATATGCTACGTATAATTTAATGGAAAAATTGGTCAAGCACACCATCGTGTTCTGTAAATGCCAAAAGCGACCAAAATAGATTTCATTTTTCAACAACTCACCCTGATGTCTGTATTGGCCAAGTCACTGAAACTCGTCTTTTTCAATTGGAATGCTCACCAAAAGTCACTCCGACTCAAACAGCATCAACAACAGCTCGTCTTGCAGGATTTCAGTCTCGTTTCCTGAGATTCCCTTCTCTGGACTCCCAAACACTCGAGTACAAACTCACAAGCACAACTTCAGATCGTGAGCTGGGCTGAGAAGAGCACTACTGATCCATAGGGATATCTTAGCCCTCAATCATCACAACCCCCCACCCCACTGCCAAAGGCCCACAGCACTGAGTCACCAACCTTAAATCTTCAGCACTTCACCTAAATTTATATAAACTTTTGTCTTTTATCCATCCTTTTCCTGTTTCACTGCTCCTTTTAATTGAACTGGGACTGTTTCCTTTTCCTGTACCCCCTCTAACGCTTGTCTTTTGGGACCTCAGAAGTAGCCACATGGTGCCAACTGGATTCACATATGACTCAGACCTGAAAAGAACAAAACGTTTCTATTCTTGAAGGGCGTTAGTGAACTATCGGTTATTATAGCAATCTATCAACTTCATAGTTATTTACGGATGCCAGCTTTTGATTTCCAGCTTTTTCAAAACTAAATACAATTCGGATTATTAGTCCACAGTATATTATTGGTCCAACAGCATCATAACCAGTATACCGCATCACTGTTAAGTTGTGCTGGCGGCCATTGCTGACACTGAACATGTGAAAGAAAAGGTGATTAACAGAAAAATATCGAAACCTGACAAAATATGACAGGCAAAGAAAGTGGCCTTGTGACACTGGAATACAAAATGAAAGCAGAGAATGGGAAAAAAGAATTGCAGAGTTGGGTGAGGGAATTCCAGAGTGCACATTGCAGTTTTTCTAAACATCCTCTGTTTGCAATGCTCCAGGAAATTGATTGGCTGTTTTCATGTTATCATTAATACTTTTTTTTACAGGTTACTAAGGAGGACAGGTCTTTCACTGATATAATGAAATGTTACAGAAGCCAACCCCAAGCCAACAGCCATGTGAGTTTCCATTCAAATCGATGTTATTCATGCTTGGTTGATCTGTTCTTTTGAAGGAATATATGAAGAAGTGTCTCTAGCTCATTTCCTGCAAGCAGCTTAGAACCATAGAATTCATAAGTGCAAAGGAGGCCATTCGGCCTGTGGCATCTGCACTGACTCCTTGAAAGACAGCTTCCGTCCCCAGTCACTGCAGTCCCATGCATTTACCATGGCTAATCCCCGTAACCTACACACCTCTGGACACTACAGGCAATTTAGTATGGGCAATCTACCTAACCTGCATGTCTTTGGACTGTGGGAGGAAACTGGAGCACGTGGAGGAAAGCCATTCAGTCATGGGAAGAACACACAAACGTTTACTTTGTGTAATTATTTTGAATTATTTTATTCAGGTGTACAGAAGTGTTCTTCTTAAAGGAGGGCGAAAGTTGAGGGTGACTGGTATTGATGAGCGCATGGGAGAAGATGTAAACATGGAAGAAGCGGGTGAGTCATATTGCACTACTGAGAATTCTAGTATGCTTAGCAACTGATTCAGATTAACATGGGTCATATGTTGCAAAAGAGAAGGAAGTTCTGTTTCAACAAGACTGATTTCTTTTCATCATGTTTGAATTCTCTCCCTAAATTTCCCCACTTCTCTCTCAAAATCTTCCTTAAACTCTGATCAGCACAAACAAATAGGGCAAAAGAAGACCATCTGTGATTCTACAACTTTGTGAAAACCCGTTTTCTTTTTATTTTAAACATAGAAGATCCTGAAGAGACTAGATAGGGTAGATGTGGAGTGAATATTTCCACTGAGGGTGAATCTAGAATAAGGGATCGCTGTTTTAAAAATAATAGGTCACCTATAAAATGAAGATTTGACAAAAAATGTTCTCAAGGAATCAGGAGTCTTTGGAATTCTCTTCTTGAAAAGGCAGTGGAAGCAGTGTCTCAGAATATTCTTAAAGCAGAGGTGGATAGGCTGTTGTTAAACAAGGGGATGGTAGGTTATCGGGAGTGGGTGGGGTGCAGATTTGAGGTTGCTATTAGATTAGCCATTATCTTATTAAATGGTGGAGCAGGCTCAAAGGGCTGAATGGCCTACCGCTGCTTCTAATTCATATGTTTATGTTAATGGGGGTTTATTAATGCATGTTGTTATTGTGCTGGATTAGAAACAAGCTCCACATGTACCATTCCTTCTCACCTTTAAGTGACACGATTTAATTATAAATAGACATCTGCACACAATCTGAATGTTGGTTCTCTTCCTCTTTCAATGTCCTCGTACTACATATTATCCTACAAGGAGAATAGATGGATGTTGTGAGAAGTTGAACCCTTAAAGGAGTGCTGTTCTATGATTGAAGTGTATTGCTGTGGCAGAATCAAGAGTGCTTTATTCTTTCTGACCTGAGAGCTCTGAAAATGGCAGTGTTACATTTTCCAGCACTAATTTCCTGTTTCTTGAATAACTAAAATTAATTATAATTATACTTCTGACACATTCCTATTTTGATTTTTACTGATAATGTAATTAGAAAAGATATTTTCTGTATGGCATGATCAATTATTTTAGGAGGTCCATCTTAAAACTTAAGAATAACCATTAAATATTTTTTGTCCCACTTCTAGTGTCCAGTGATGATGATTCTAATTCGAAAAGTAACAATACACTTGGTCCTGGTGAGGCAAGGAACTCTTCAGTGTCTCCCAATAGATTGTCCAACATTGTAGTTATGGAGGAAGAGCGGGGTGACCTAATTAAGTTTTATAATAGTATCTATGTGAACAGGATTAAAGAGTTTGCACTGAAGTACTCCAATGTAAAACTGGAGTGTGGGGTAAGTAAGCATTAGCGTTTGAACTACTAACCAACATTTCTATGGTATAGAAGTGCTCCATGTGCACAATGATTTCGTATGTCCAGTTCCATTCTTATTTAATGGATTTCCTGCATTGTATTATAAAGCAATGCAGAAAATCATTGTATTTGACAAAAACAATGGGTGCGATCTTACCGCTGTTCACGCCATGTTCACGCCATGCTCCCGCTACAGCGAAATTGGAAAATTTGATACCCTGCCAAATCTCTATTCATTCTCCAAGCCTCACTGCATTAAGAGGGGAAAATCCTGGCAGCATGAATAGCCATCATATTCTGTCCCAAGAGTCTGCAATTTCCTCATTATCTGAGCCATTGTTTTCTGTGGCTGAGTAAGTTAAATTCCATCTTATTGCATCCTATTTAGGATTTTTACAACTGTTTTATATCTTCCATCCTGCAAATCCATCCTATTGGCTTTGGTTGTGGAGCAGAGTTCAGATCTCTCCCTTTAGTGTAGTATACTTCGCTTTTACATCCTCAACACTTACGTTGGAGATTGTGGCTTTGAGGACACAACTCACCAAGGATCCTTCAGTACCACTTTCCCAAGGGCAGTTAGAGATGGGCAATAAATGCAGGCTTAACCAAGCATGCCCAATTCCATGAAGGAATTTTTAAATATTAATTTAAGTAGACAACAAATTGGGCAGAGTCTAAAACCAGAACTGTATCCAATCCAACTGTATCCAACTACAGGCAACATCCTTCTAAATCTCTTCTGCACCCTTTCAATAGCTTCCACATCCTTCCTATAGTGAGGCGACCAGAACTGCACACAGTATTCCAAATGGGGTCTGACAAGGTTCTTATAAAGTTGCAGCATTACCTCCCGACTCCTAAACTCAATCCCTCGATTAATGAAGGCCAGTACACCATATGCCTTCTTGACCACATACTCCACCTGCGAGGCTGATATGAGTCCTATGAACCCGGACCCCCAAGATCCTTCTGCTCTTCAACACTGCTAAGACTCCTACCCTTGATATTGTACTCCTTGAAATGAATTGTAGGAAATTGAAATTTAAATGTAGGAAATATAGCAGCCAATTTGTACATGGCAAGGTTTTTTTTAAAAGATGTATTTAAAAATACATTTACAAGATGTAAGCATTGCTGATTAGGCCAGCATTTATTGTCCATCCCTAGTTGCCCTTGAGAAGGTGGTGGTGAGCTGTAGTCCCTGAGGTGTAGGTACACCCTTGTGCTGTTAGGGAACAAGTTTCAGGATTTTGACCTAGTAAAGGAACTGCAATATATTTGTGAATCAGGATGATAAGTGACTTGGAGCGGGACCTCCAGTTTGTGCTTTCCCAAGTATTGGCTGCCCTTGCTGTTTTAGATGGGTAGTGGTCATTTGGAAGGTGCTGCCTAAGGAAACTTGATGAGTGCAGTGTAGCTTGCAGATGGTTCTCACTGCTGCCATTGCATTGGTGGTGGGGGGAGTGAATGTTTGTGGAAGGAATAGTAATTAAGCAAGGCTGCTTTGTCCTGGATGGTGTCGAGTTCCTTGAGTGTTGTTGGAGCTGCAGTCATCCAGACAAATGGAGAATATTCAATCACTGGCTTCTCTTGTGCTTTGTAGATGATGACAGGCTTTGGGGAGGTAGGCTGAATTACTTGCTGCAAGATTCCTAATCTCTGATTTGCTCGGGTAGTCACAGTATTTATATGGCTGGTCCAGCTTCTGGTCAATTGTAACCCTTAGGATGTCGTAGTGGGGGATTCAGTGATGGTCATGCCATTGAATATCAAGGAGAATTGATTGGAGTCAAAGAATCCCTATAGTGCAGAAGGTCGTTAGGTAAATATAGTGATATCACGTTGCAGTACACTGACATACCAGCAGTATGATGGCCCAGAGTTGTCTTTTCACACTGAACAAAGAACAAAACAGCATGGGAAACAGGCCCTTCAGCCCAACGAGTCCACGCAGCCACCCCGATGTTCCCACCTCTACCTGTGATCCCTGTCAATGTTTATAGATCTATGGAGTCACTGCTGGATATCCATTGCAGTTTTGCTACCATGATCATGTTTGCCCTTTAAGGCTAACGTGGCCATGTTCATCATGAGACGTTTGGTAAGGTCCTGATGAGAATGTAGATTATTGCCAAGGTTATTAAAGTCAGCAAAACCCAGTCATCTGCAGTATCCTGTTGTCATCGTAACAATACAATGAAGAAGTGCAATAGGATTACTAGTGGTTGTGGAAAAGTTGTTGGAAAATACTCTCTGCTCTGCTGTATTCAATTATACCACCCTGTATCCAGTGAGGTGATGCTTGGGAAAGGCTAGTTTGGCTACTAGTGGTACTGAGAGATCTCATGTAAAGGGAAGCCGTTATATACCATGGTGTGTGGAATAGACGGAGGCATGATTTTGTAATCAGTTTTGGGATTGAACAATAACTTTTTCAATACAGGTTATGTAGTATTTAATTCTGGTGTATCAGCATCAAACTACTTTTTGTAGTTTTACTTAACTTTTGACTTTTACTTAACAGGTGGAAGCTCCACCACTGTCTCCTTTTCCAAATGTTAAATCCCACCCTGTATCTCCACGGCGGATATCACAGCGACATGCAGTCTATATCTCCCCTCACAAGAATGGTACCTCCCTCACAGCACGCACAGCCATGATGTACAGATTCAACCGGAGTCCATCAAAGGTGAGTTCTTGCTTATATTTTCATATTTGTGATTTCTGTTCCAGGTTTGTTTAGCAGATTTAACACCAGGTTTCTAACGAAATTAAATCTATGGCTCCTTAACTATGTAATATTTTAGGTTACTCTTTGCAGTAATGCTCTATCCTTTAAAACAAGTAACATTTTCAAAAACCTTTCTAATGTAAGGAGATCATATAGCTGGCAAATGTGTCTGTGACATCTTCCTAATTCGTAATGTATGCAGAGATATAGCTAGAAAAGAAACAAAAACAGAAACTGCTGAAAGATCTCAGCAGGCCTGACTGCATCTGTGGAGAGACAATAGAACTAACGGTTCTAGTCTGAATGATCCTATGTCAGAGCTGTTTCAGATTCCAGCAACCACAATATTTTGCTTTTATCAATAGATAGAAAAAACTTGTTTATATGTGATTTCTGTGTTTGCACCTATTTCATGGCAAAGAAAGAGGCCTCAACATTATAAGAATGTTTGAGATTCCTCGATGTTCTTGGGAGATCACTAGGGATTCCACAGCTAGAAATGTTTGGGAAACCTTGCCTTATTGGAAACATGAATAGCTAGTTACCAGTAAAAACCTGGATTGACTCGTACTGAACCAAGTAGAAAGTAGGAAAATAAAGGCAAAATATTGCAAATGCTGGAAAATCCTCCCCCCTCCTTTCCTATCTCTGTAACCTCCTCCAGCACCTCAACCCTTCAGAATAATGGGGCTTCTCTGATTATGACCTTTTGTGCCCAACTTCAATTGCAGGGGAATGAAAGGCCATGCCTTCAGCTCTGGGCCTTCTCCAAATCTCTACAGGCACATTCCTTAAAATCTAGCTCTTTGACTAAACTATTGGTCACTTGACGTAATATCACCTTTATAAGAACATAAGAAATAGGAGCAGGAGTAGGCCATACAGCCCCTTGAGCCTTCCCCGCCATTCAATAAGATCATGGCTGATCTGTAGTGGTTCAGTACCACTTTCCAGCTTTCTCCCAGTAACCCTTAATTCCCTTGTCAATTAAAAACCTATCCACTCTTGATTTGAACATATTCAGTGAGGAAGCCTCCATCACCTCATCAGGCAAAGAATTCCAAAGATTCACCACCCTTTGCATGAAGAAACCCCTCCGCAACTCCGATCTGAACCCCCCAATCTTGAGGCTGTGCTCTCTACTCCTGCTACCTTTGCTAAACGGGAAGAGTCTTCAACCTCTATCCTATCCATCCCCTTTATCATCTTATACGTCTCTATAAGATCCCCTCTCAGCCTTCTAAACTCCAAAGAGTACAAACCTAGCCTATTCAGTCTCTCCTTATAATCCAACACCCTCATCTCCGGTATCAGCCTAGTGAACCTTCTCTGCACCCCCTCCAAAGCCAATATATTCTTTCTCGAATGCGGCGACCAAAACTGCACACAGTACTCCAGCTGCAGCCTCACCAGCACCCTATACAGCTGCAACTGAACCTCCCTACTTTTATATTCTATCCTCCTAGCTATAAAGGCCAACATTGCATTCGCCTTCTTAATCACCTGCTACATCTGCAGACTGTGTATTTGCGATTCATGTACAAGGACCCCCAGGTCCCTCTGCACCGTCGCATGCTGCAGCTTTTCTCCATTTAAATAGTAATCCTTCCTACCATTTATGTGGCTTAGAGTCAGATTTTATTTAAAATGCTTCTGTGAAGTGCTTCGAAATGTATTATGACATTAAAATTGCTGTGTAAATACAGGTTGTGTTGAATCATTTAAGAGACAATTAAATGCTGCAATCAGGGAACTGCGGGAATTTTTTAGATGAATGAAGATGAGCCAGTGGCTTTCATTGTCTATAATTATTTTGTGATCCAAGGCCTCTGCTGAATCATTTCATCTCTGGTAAGGAGGCTGTGGCGACACTATAGTTGGCTTCAGAATGTTTTAGGCAGAGAAAGGAAAATTCAAATGCAGTTCCCATTCTGATTGCTATTTTATGTATGGGTCTCCCTATGTGTCTCTGAGTGGATATCTTAGGATGCAGGTATTGGCTGAAGTTAAAGTCAGCTGTGATGGTTTACCCACCTCTGGATCACACATGGAGAATGACTATTCAGGTCATTTATTAGAGCACTCAGTTCCCCTGTGGATCTGTAGTTCAGTACTTAGGAGGAGGAATAAGGCAACAAAATTCAAGAGAGCAGGGGAGTGTGGGGTATAAAATATGCACCTGTTAGAAATCTGTATTATAAACATGCTAGTTATAATTTAATTCCTGGTTAGTTGTGCACTTTTCATGTTCTGAAATTTTCACAGAATCTCAGGGATATCAACTGCATGATCAAACAGGGGGAGCGGCTGAGCAGGAAGAGGGCGTTCACCATGGAAAATGACAGCGAGTCTCCAGCAAAACGTCTCTGCCAAGATAACGACGACATTTTGTTGAAGCGGCTGCAGGATGTCGTCACCGAGCGAGCAAACCGCTGAAAGCAATGCCATGCATCATAATACTTGTTCTGTTTTAGGGTTTATTATGTAGAGTTCCTAGAATCAGACTTGTATCAGAGTATAGAATATTATGTGTGAAATGCTAAAATTCTCCCACATTCAGCCAGATTGTTGTGGTATTGCCACTAGACCCTTAAGCCTGCCTTTTCCTTTGAACTAATTATCTATTCATTTGAATACAAGGGTCATAAGCTACTAAAATGTCTCCTGAACCATCTCCTAATCAGAAATCTCTCTGGGCATGCTGTGCATGCAACTGTTAATGAAGAGCAAGGAATCAGCATTTCATACCAGTGCCAGTTTCACAGTTGCCTGAGGTATGCTTTGACCTTGTATGCAGTTAAATAATAGATTCAGACATCAGAGACAGCCTTTGGGACATCTGCAGCTTAGCTTGGCGAGTGTGCTTTTAGGTTGCCAGCAGTTGTTATAGGTGCAAAGAACTTTCAGAAAGCTAAAAATTTTATGTTTTTTTGTGTGAGGATGGGGGGAGGGCAGATCAAGTAAATAAAAACTCAACCAAACTGAGACAGCTTCTCAGCAAACCGCTATAATTTGCCAGCATCTGATGCCATGGAATTCTTATAGCATGGAACGCACTTTTCAATCCCTGTCCCCTCGAATAGCTGCGGTATTCCAATTCACTTATTATGGAATTGAATCACTCTCCATTCTGACATCTATTCAGCTACAATGAACGTGGTTGCACTAATCTCCCATGTGTAGCCCATAAGGTGCCTGAGAACAGTGGATTAATGGAATCTTTTGTGTGAGCTTATGCTTGTTTAATGGAGGCACCTTATTAATGGAGAAACAGAGCATTTCCATTTTGAACACTTGTTCCAGCATTAACGATCTTCAGAATCAGGCAAAGCAGCATTACAGAGTTGCTGTCTCTTCTGTTTGTCCATCTACTACAACACCAATCTTAAGATCACTTTACTGCATCAGTGTAGGTTTCTCATTTCACAAAATCTCTGTGGTCCCTGCGAAGTATTGGTGCCAGTCAGTGATATCAATTATCAACTACCTTATCATCATCTCTGAACTCCCTGATTCCTTCAAGTTTTAGCTGAGATGGATGGGCATGAGCGAAGCACTCATTTCAGTTCACCTTGATGTGAGACCATTGACAGTTCATAGAGAAGTTGAGAGGTGGTATTAGAATTTTCAGGGATTTTGCCTGAAGAGGGATAATGAGGAACAGTTTTCCCATACATCATGCTTTGCTGGGTTTTCACGTCAAGCTGTTGCACTTTTTCTTCTGTCTTGGTGAGAACAGTGCATTTTCCTATTGCTTTTACAATTTTAAATGCACAGCTCTGTCAATATGATCTTTGGCATTTGCACTCAGTAATTTAAAATTTTGTCACCATATATGCTAAAACCATCACATGCCTTGTGAGTACTAGGTGTATTTTGCAGAAAGCATTAATGTTTGTTATTTCGTAGGTGTGGCCTCATTTCTCCCGATGATGATTTTGTGCTAATTGAGCATCAGGTGATATCTCGGGAAATCTAAGTGATGCAGTGAGGTTAAACATTGTTTTGACACCTAGTATTTGCATTTGAATGTAAGTCAGATAGATGAAAGGAAATTCTGTTTTCTACCTTACATAAGTTTGGGAAATTTCAATTCCTTGAGACTGCAGCTCCAAATTGATAGTTTTGATCAGATGATAAAGTTCACAGGTAACTTTCTCTTTGCCCAGCCAGGTGCCCATCGTATGGATTGCAGTGATTCAAGAAAGTGGCTCCCTGCTTTCTTCTCAAGGGCAATAGGGAATGGGCAATAAAAGCTGGTCAAGCCAATCTCCCCATAAAATAATTAATTCTTTTTAAACATGGAAGCCCATAAGTAACATGGATGTTTGTCCGATACAGAATGCAAATTCTCCCTGTAGAGAGAGACCTCACTTACCCAGGTTCAAAATATGTGATAGTCATTAACTATTGATGATAGGGTAGTGGAAAAATTGTAGTTTTAAAGGGAAATTGGTTAAATACTTGAAGGATCAAAAAAGAAACTGGAGGGTTATAAAGACAAGGCCAAGAAATGGGACTAACTGGGTTGCTCTTCAAAAGAGCGAGTGCAGGCTCGATGGGCTGAACAGCCTCCAGTATCCACCGTCGCCCTGTTAAAGCATTTACTCGAGTCTCATCCTTGACATTCAATTAGTGAGCCATGCTGGCATTTAATGTTGTGCATGATAGAATAGAATTTCTATGGGTTTTCTGATGTACTGAAGTACCCTATTACTAAAAAAAAGTTTATTTATTTAGTCACTTTCCTTAGGATGACTTTGAGGGTGACAGACCAGTGTTTCAGTTGGTGCTCCTTATCCCCAAACAGCCATCCTGAGAGATATTCAGGCCCTTTGGAAATCTCAGATACCTGGGAGTAACTCCAGTTTAAATTTATTTATTAGTGTTACAAATAGGCTTACATTAATACTGCAATGAAGTTACTGTAAAAATCCTCTAGTCGCCACACACTGGCGCCTGTTGGGGTACACTGAGGGAGAATTTAGCATGGCCAGTACACCTACCCAGCATGTCTTCTGGACTGTGGGGAGAATGCAGACAGTGACTCAGGCTGAGAATCAAATCCAGGTTTATGGTCCTTTGAGGCAGCAGTGCTAACCACTGTGCCACCATGTAGCACATCCATCACAGCATCTGGGTCAGATTCTTTAAGATTGCTATTTCACCCATGCCTCAAAATTTAGGAAATAGTAGATGTCACACTGTTGTTATACAGAGGTATAATATTGGACAGAATAGAGAGACCTTTATTGTGTATCAAACCAAAGTTTTATCAGACCTGGAACACCTGCCTGGTCTTGATGTTAATCGACAAACTCATAAATGTTAAAATCTATGTGAAACAATAAGGATCCTTGCTGGTGTTATTTTCAAACAGTGGGTAACCTTTTGGACCTCAGCAGATTATTAGCAGAGTTTAAGAAATCCACTCATAATTTAAAGACCAAAGTACTAAGAATACACAGCAGGCCAGTCAGTTTCTGAAAGTGAAAGATTAACATGTCAAATGTAGATCTTCATACATCAGTGGTGCTTTGTTTGTTCCCGTGTTACTAATCTCTGCCCCCCCCCCCACCCCGGCAAGACACCAATGTTATCTCATTACTCCACAGATACTTGATTTTATTTTTATTTGTAGGTGTTAGAGCTTTCCGTTGGCTTTCTGACCAGCGGTAATGAGTGCTCCAACTCAGCAGATTCCCCTAGTATTTTTCAGTACTTCCTGCAAGGTCTGTCCGTTTGTCACTATTGCGATAAGCTGCAGTGTTTTAATATATATTGTGTAGCATCTACACGCGTGTTTCTCTCCTTTCTACATATATTTTCTGTTGTGAGAAAGAGGGTGGGAGTTATTAATTATCATGTATATTTGTATAGGACCTAAGTTTTAGATTATCCTATGCATTAATATTTGTACTTTTAATGCTTTGTGTATGGAACTGAGACAATTTAAGCTTTTGTGAAAAAAAAGTTAAGAATATTATTAAGTCTAATTTCTTTTTTATTGCCCAGTATTTTAGGTTTTTTTAAATCCTCACTGAACATTAGCAGATAGCTTACCACTCCCAGCTATGTCCCTAGGTCAGAGGGGAATGTGGAAGAGAGCACAAACAGGTAAAGAACTCCTGTTCTTTCTCCCTTCTATTGAGAGGATAATCTCCACTGCTCACAATTCCACTTCAAATACTCAGTTCTCATGAGGCAGCCCATTGTTTGGCAGTGAAGTTCCTTATATCAGTTTTATTTCTGGATTCGAGAGATTGGCAATGGAGAAATATTTTTGAGGGTAATCATATGTTTCGAAGGTCCTAAATATCTAGGGATAGAATTTCTACCGGTTTTCTCAATTGTTATGAATGGGACAGAAATCTCTGAAGAACAGCGTGAATTGCCATTTGCACTGTTTCAGCAAAATTTCTGTGAACATTTGCAGGCAATTGAGAGAAATTCCCATTGAAATTCTACCTT
Source organism: Sphyrna mokarran (assembly GCA_024679065.1). Lineage (NCBI taxonomy): Eukaryota > Metazoa > Chordata > Chondrichthyes > Carcharhiniformes > Carcharhinidae > Sphyrna > Sphyrna mokarran. Next base: position 72,981,788 of record JAGIQG010000016.1, read on the forward strand.
CTGATCTCCAGAGAGCTATATGGTAACAGTCATTGATCCAGTTACTGGACAAATTCTCACTAATATGCTTATGCTGTTGCCAGTATATAGTTGCCAGAGGAACTGTTCTCTTCCTGTAACCAACGATGAGCTTGGGAATTTGCCCAGTTCCTCCTCCTCTGCCCATCAGCAATTGACAGCTTGTAGTGGTGTACTAGGCTTCTGATGAGAAAAATGGTCAGACAATGAGCAGAAGTGGGCAGTCAGTTTCTTGTTGAGTCCTAAAGCTTTCCAAAATTTCCATTTATGTAAAGTTACACTTTTTACCCATGTGTGACAGAAGTGACTCTGCCAGTTTAAATATATCTTCTATTTTTGGGACTTGGTTTTAATAAAAGAGAAAATATTTACCACCAATCAAATGAAATTCTGACAGTTTCTTTAAAGATAGACTGCTCAGGATCTTTATTGCAGACACATTTGTTATGTTATATTAGATTTCTGTTGAACCATTTCACTGATGTTTTACATAGTTAACGTTTTATAAAATAGTTGTGTGAAATGTTTACTATTCCACTGATGATTTCAGTAGTGGTTTGGTGGGTAACGTTCTTGCCAATGTCAGAATGTCGTAACAGTTTTGAGGAATGCTGTACTCTCAGAACTGGCATTTTTTGGAAGAGGTATTACATTTCCTGTGATCCCTTTATAGACGGATAACTTTTTTTAAAAAAATGAATTTCTCAGACCAACAGTCTGATGAACACTTCCACGTTTTAAGACTTCTTACAAACACAAAACCAACTTGGATCAAATATTACTTACCAAGCAATTAATATGTTGAACTTCTGGACTGACTAACTGATGTATTGAAATATGGTTTTTCCTTTCTCTATGCACAACAGCTTTGGCAGGTATGCAGTTCCAGGTGTACCTCCCAGCTCTCCAGTATCTTCGCTTCTCCTTGCCATATCAGTTTGAAACTTCGTGTCCTTTAAAAATCATTCCATTCAGACCACACACTCTGGACCCAATTTTCACCAACAAAATCACCTTGGCAACTCCCTAGTCCCTAAACCTCTCCAAACTCTGTCAGTTGCCTTCCTTTGAACAGAAAACAAACTTGTAAAGGACTGGTATGGTGGGAAGGTTTTATGAGGAAAGGCTGAGGGACCTGAGGTTATTTTCATTAGAGAGAAGAAGGTTACGCGGTGACCTAATTGAGGCGTATAAGATGATCAAGGGATTGGATAGGGTGGATAGTGAGAACCTTTTTCCTTGGATGGTGATGACCAACACGAGGGGACATAACTTTAAATTAAGAGGTGGTAGTTATAGGACAGATGTCAGAGGCAGGTTCTTTACACAGAGGGTGGTGAGGGCATGGAATGCCCTGCCTGCAGCAGTTGTGACTCGCCTACTTTGGGGGCATTCAAATGGTCGGTGGATAGGCATATGGATGATATTGGAATAGTTTAGGTTAGAGGGTCTGCTGGCCGGCGCAACATCGAGAGCCGAAGGGCCTGTACTGCGCTGTAATGTTCTATGTTCTAGGAGAGGTTGAGGGAGCTGGGACTGTTCTCACTGGAGAGATGTTGGCTGAGAGGCGACCTGATAGAGGTTTATAAAATGTTGAGAGGGATAGATAGGGTGGACCCTGAGACTATTTCCCTGAGCTGAAATGGTCACTACGAGAGGACACAGATTTAAGGTGCAGGGAAGCAAATACAGAGGGGATGTTAGGGGAAAGTTTTTCACTCAGAGGGTGGTGAGTGAATGGAATCGGCTGCCGTCGGAGGTTGTTGAGGCAAACTCGCTGGGTTCTTTTAAAAGACTTCTGGATGAGTATATGGAAACGAATAGGATAGGGGGTTGTAGATAAGCCTGTGGATTGGTAGATGTGATCGGTGCAACTTGTGGGCCAAAGGGCCTGTTTGTGCTGTATTGTTCTATGTTCTAAAGGCACCTTAGGGGGATTGTGGTTGCTGCAGACTCAGTGGGCCGAAGGGCCTCTTTCTGCACTGTAGGGTTCTGTGATTCTATGAAAAGTGGTAGATGTTTTGCACGCTATAAGGTCCCAAAAACAATAAGTAGTATTGGAATCCATGATACTATTCAAAGAAGAGCAGGTTACTCAAACCCTCAACCCACAGCACCAATAAGTATTAACAGAAAATGCTCTGAGTGGTGTGCACACCTTGGATCTCACTTGTTGAAAAGTTTTAAGATGAGCACAAATAGTATACTTCCAGTAGCACAGTGCACCTGTCTCTTTGAGATGCTGCTGGAACACTGCACTGCAGGGGATGTTGCAGGGGAACCATTGTGCAGCAGTTCTCAGGCAGTGTTCCACTTCCTGACAGTAACCAATACTGTGACTGGGGCAGGGGCTTATGGTCGGTCCACTATTTGTGGATGACGCTTGTTCAGAAGGACACCATTGTGCAGTGTTATTCGACTGGAATATCTAAAGCATTTTTCTGCAGATGTTTTCCCTTTGTGTAACTAATAAAAGATAAAGAATCAACTTAGATTTCACTTGAACAAAATTCTGTTTAATGTTTCAGGTCCCAATATTTAACTTAAATATATATTTGCAATATATATTATTAGTTTAACTTAATGGATTTAATTCGTTTAATTTCAACTCTGACTCTAGTTTAATTTTAAGTTTGACTGAAAACAAATACTACCCAGTTGAGTGAACTGTTCTGGTCTGCCCACGGTATGGGCTCTTCCTTGTGGTCCTTTGTTCTTCTCTGAAGTTGATCTTCAGGGCACACATTATAAATGTGATTCTCGAGTTTCCACAAATAAAATGATTCATTTCTTTTTTTTATCTTCAACTTTGCACATCCTTCCAGAAAGTTCTCTGATACTCAACCAATGATACCACCAGCAACCCCAATTTCAATATTCAATTATAGCCCATGGAGTTGCTCCTAAACAACTCATGTTTATACCAAGTTGCGTGTAAATCACATAGCCTCAACATATATGGAATAAGGGTTTATTTTGTAAGCCCCATTGGTCTGGGGCTTACAATCGGGAGTCAGAGTGGAGTCAGTCATGAGATCTTGTGAACCTAACTTGAACCGTTCCTCGTTGTCTTCAATGTTGCATTTCCAAGAAATGTATTAAGATCTGACAAGAGGCAACAATCACGTGAGCCAAATCCCAAAAAGGGAAGCTTAACAAATGATCACAGCTATTCTCTATTTTAATTTTACCACCGAAGGAATGTGTACTGAAGTCAAGAACCACAATTTCCAGTAACACTTTCAGAAATTTTAAATAATAAACTAAAACATTTATAAAGAAATGAAAATGTAAACACAAGATTCTATTTACACAGTTACAACTAGTCTTGCAGAACACTTCTCCCAAAAGATTCTTTCTTGCTTAAGCTCACAAACACCTTTTTAGGTAGCAGTCCTGAAAGTTACCTAATCTATAAAATTCCAGTAATGTTACCACAACACATAGCCTATTGTTGTAGAGATGCTATTTCACAGGGCTACTCAGCAGTTGAATTTCAAAGCTTTAAACCAAAACTCTGCTTTCTGGAATAAGTTGACACTACTTTATGGTGGCTAAAAACTACTCATTTCACCTTTTCACAGTTCTGTCCATGCACTCTTGGCTGGAGATCTTACATTGCTACATAACCTTGCTGTCAGACACACAACTCCCAATCTCTCTTTAAATATGTATTTTTTTCTTTCAACTTCTCCCATGCCTTGATCCTCCTTCAAAATGGATCTTTCCCAAAGTATAAACATCTTTTATGATCTGCTTATGGCCATTACTTTCAGGTAAAATAAAATGTGATAACTTTGTCTTATTTATTTTTTCTAAGTTGTAAACTCCTTACCTCCCTATGACATTCAACAGCTAAAAATCCAAATATTTACTTACCTCCAGCCCCTTCCTTTAATGCCATTATTCCTACGAAATTCATTTCCAAGCACCGTGGCCTGGGGCTCGGCTCCTCCCTTTGCGATTGGATCCTGAACTCCCAAACTTTAGACCAAATCAGTGAAGACAGGGAACAACACTTACTCTGCAATCATCCTCAACACCAATGCCCCCGCAAAGCTGTGTTCTTAGCCCCCTACAATACTGCGTATACAGTTATGATTGTGTGGCCAAATTCCACTCCAACTCGATTTTCAATTTTTGTTGATGACATCACCATTGTGGTGTTTCAAACACTGATGAGACAAAGTATAGAAACGTGATAGAGAATCTGATGAACTGGTGCAGTGACAATAATCTCTCCCTCAATGTCAACAAAACAAAGGAGATTGTCATCAACTTCAGAAAGTGTAGAGGAGAACATGCCCCTGTCTACATCAAAAGGGATGAAGCAGGAAGGTTCGAGACCTTCAAGTTTTTAAACGTCCAGATCACCAACAACCTGTCCTGGTCCCTCCATGCCAACACTCTAGTTAAGAAAGCCCACCAACGCCTCTACTTTCTCAGAGGACTAAGGAAATTTGGAATGTCAGCTAGGACTCTAACTTAGAGATGCACTATAGGAAGCGTTCTTTCTGGTTGTATCACAGCTTGGTATGGCACCTGCTCTGCTCAAGACCGCAAGAAATTACAAGAGGTCATGAATGTCGCCCAATCCATCACGCAAACCAGTCTCCCATCCATTGACTGTCTACACTTCCCCGCTTTGCCTTGGCAAAGCAGCCATCATAATTAAGGACCCTATTCTCTCTTCCATCTTCTTCCGACAGGAAAAATTGTGATACAGGAGAAATAGCAATTGCACGAGTGGCAATTTACCAAAATTCGCTGGACTCTGGGATGGTTTCCACAGATTGGAAAACACAGATGTGACGCCACTGTTTAAAAAAGGTGGACAAAAGGTGGGTAACTATAGACTGGTTAGCTTAACTTCTGAAGTAGGAAAAATGCTTAAATCTATCATCAAGGAAGAAATAGCGAGACATCTGGATATAAATTGTCCCATTGATAAGTCGCAGCATGTGTTCATGAAGAAACAATCATGTTTGACAAATTCTTTAGAACGTTACATGTGCAGTGGACAATGGAGAACCTGTGGATGTGGTGTATCTGGATTTCCAGAAGGCATTTGACAAGATGCAGCACCAAATGCTGCTACGTAAAATAAAGGTGCATGGAGTGGGGGGTAAATGGGTGTTTTTTCTGGTTGGTGATCAGTGACTAGTGATGTGCCTCAGGGATCAGTGTTGGGACTGCAATTGCTTATGATTTACATAGATGATTTGGAGTTGGGAACCAAGTGTAATGTATCAAAATTCGCAATGGCACCAAGATGAGTGGCAGAATAAAGTGTGCAGAGGATGCTGAAAGACTGCAAAGGAATAAACTTAGATTGTCTAAGTGAATGGGTGAGGGTCTGCAGATGGAGTACAATATTGGTAAATTTGAGATCATAGAACTTGATAGGAAAATGGACTATTATTTAAATGGGTAAAAAACTGCAGCATTGCTGCAGTGCAGTGGGACTTGGGTGTCCTTGTGCAAAAATCTCGGAGTTGGTTTGCAGGTGTAGCAGGTAATTAAGAAGGCAAATAGAATTTTGTCCTTCGTTGTTAGAGGGATGGAGTTTAAAAACAGCAAGGTTATATTACAGCTGTGTAAGGTGCTGGTGAAGCCACACCTGGAGTACTGTGTACGGTTTTGGTCTCATTTGAGAAAGGATATACTGGCACTGGAGGGACTGCAGAGGAGATTCAATAGATTGATTCCAGAGTTGAGAGGGTTGGCTTATGAAGAGAGACTGAGTAGATTGGGGCTACGCTCACTAGAATTCAGAAGAGTAAAGGGACATCTTATAAAAATCTTTTCATAAATCTTTAAATCTTTCATAAGATTATGAAGAGGATAAGATAGAAGCAAGGAAATTGTTTCCACTGGCAGGTGAAACTAGAACAAGGGGGCATAGCTACAAAATAAGGGAACGTAGATTTAGATTGAGTTGAGGAAGGACTTCTTCATACGAAGGGTTGTGAATCTGTGGAATTCTCTGCCCAGTGAAGCAGTTGAAGCTATCTCATTGAATGTTTTTAAGGCAAGGATACATAAATTTTTGAACCATAACAGAATTAAGGACTACGGTGAGCAGATTGGTAAGTGGAGCTGAGTCCACAAAAAGATCAGCCATGATCTTATTGAATAGCAGAGCAGGCTTAAGAGGCCAAATGGCCAACTCCTGCTCCTAATTCTTATGTTCTTATGAAAAAGATACAAAAATCTGAAGTCACGTACCAACTGACATGAGAACAGCTTCTTCCTGCTGCTGTCAGACTTTTGAATGGATCTACTCTTGCATTATGTTGATTTTCCTCTACATCCTAGCCATAACTTCAACACTACATTCTGCACTCTCTCATTTCCTTCTCTATGAATGGTATACTTTGTATAGCATTGCAAGAAACAGTACTTTTCACTGTATACTCATACATGTGACAATAAGTCAAAGCAAATTTCTACCCATGTTGTGTTTACTTGTAGAAACTATATTTATTTTATGGGATTTGGGCATCACTGGCTGGCCAGTGTTTATTGCCCATCCCTAGTTACCCAAGGGCAGTTGAGAGCCAACCATATTGCTGTGGCTCTGAACTCACATGTAGACCAGACCAGATAAGGATGGCCGATTTCCTTCCCTAAAGGACATTAGTGAATCAGGTACGTTTTTGCAACAATTAACAATGGTTTCATAATCATCAGTGGATTCTTAATTCCAGATATTATTGAATTCAAATTGTACTATCTGCTGTGGCGGGATTCAAACCAAGGTCCCCAGGACATTAGTTGAGTTTCTAGATGAATATCTAGTGATAATACCACGAGGTCATTGCTCCCCATCTAATGTGGCTCTATTTGCTTCAATGTCTGTCACTTTGATGTCTTCAACTTTTTAGACACAATCTCCTAACTCAAATTAATCATGCATATACACACAAGTCTCCACAATCCTGTTTTCTAAAAGACAGAAATTTTTTATCTAAAAAAATATTTTCTTCACAGGAGATAAGAGCAGAAATGGATCCAGCGCTAATTGTGGCCTTTTTGAGAAGATGAAGGCCGGAGAGGCAAAGTAGAGCATGGCTGTACCAGGAGGCCCAATCTAATGTATTGGGGAACCAGAACAAGTGGGAAGAGAGACCCAGAAAATGCAGGCAAATTGCCAGAGCAAGGCTTAAGACTCCCCTGTTTACAAATGACATAGAGGCAATGCCAGGCAGGTCTGCAACTCCCGAGGTCTGGAATATTGAGTCTGCCACAATCTTTGAAGACCTGATGCTCCATGGAGTTGGACACCTAAACTGTGCAAGGACCAGTGATCTTGCAAACCATGTAACTAGGCATGTAGGAGGATTTCAAACTGAATAATGGGGACAAGGGAACAAATAGGCAAATTTGTGGTGTATCCAAGGGTGGAAATGAGGGGAGAAAAATAGCCATATGCGAAATGAAGGTCAGAGAATGGCAGAAAGGGACAGAAAAAAAAACCTAAGAATGTGCAAAGAATCAAGACTAGACATTACAAAGGTAGAAAAGGACAAAATGCTCTATTTAAATGTGTGTAGCATTCATTGCAAAGTAAACAAATTGATAGTATGCATTGAAGTAGATAAGTATGATCTAATAGCCATTACAGAGATCTGGCTGCAGGAGGAAGGTAATGTGTTCTGAATATCAAGGGGTATTTGAAAGTCAAAAACAGGAAGCCAGGCAAAGCTGGAGGAGTAGCAAAGCTAATCAAGGATAGCATTGGTGCAACAGCTAGAGATAATCTTGGTTCAGGAGAATGGGTTTGGATAGAGATGAATAATAGTCGAGGAAAGAGGTCACTAGTGGGAGTGATCTACAATTCCCTGACAGTATTGGGTGCTAGTGATAAAGGAATAGCAATAATCATGGATGTTTTGAGTCTGCATATAAATTGGAAAATCAGATTGGCAGTCGTAGCCTGGGTAAGGAGTTTATTGTTTTTGAGAGTTTCTTAGAGCAGGACATTCTGAAGCCAGAACAGGTTGTATTAGATTTGGTATTGTGTAATGTGGCAGGATTAATTAATAATCTCAGTAAAGGCACCGTTGGTAGCAGTGACTACAATATAGTCAGAGGGTGGTTGTAGAGAATTGTTTTTCAAACTGGGAGGCCTGTGATCATGATGTGCCTCAGGGATCAGTGCTGGGTCCACTGTTATTTGTCATTTATATTAATAATTTGGATGAGAATATAGGAGGCAAGGTTAGTAAGGTTGCAGATGACACAAGTTTGATGGCATAGTGGACAGTGAAAAAAGTTATCTCCAATTGCAGTGGGATCTTGATAGTTAAGCCAGTGGGCTGACAAATGGCAGATGGAGTTTAATTTAGACAAATGCAAGGTGATGCATTTTGGTAGACTGAATCAGGGTAGGACTTACTCAGTTAATGATAGGGCGCTGGGGAGAGTTACAGAACAAAGAGATCTAGGGGTACATGTTCATAGTTCCTTGAAAGTGCTGTCACAGGTAGACAGAGTGGTGAAGAAGGCATTCAGCATACTTGGTTTCATTGGTCAGAACATTGAATACAGGAGTTGGAAATCTTGTTGAAATTGTACAAGACATTGGTAAGATCACACTTGAGATACTGTGTACACCCTATTATAAAAAGGATATTATTAAACCAGAAAGAGTGCAGAGAAGATTTACTAGGATGCTACCAAGACTTGGTTTGAGTTATAAGGAGAGGCTCAATAGACTTCGATTTTTTTTCTTCTGGAGCGTAGGAGGTTGAGGGATGATTTTATAGAGGTCTATAAAAAAATAAGGGGCATAGATCATAAATAGGGGGCAATATCTTTTCCCAAAGAAAAGGGGAGTCTAAAGCTAGAGAGCATAGGTTTAAGGTGAAAGGAGAGAGATACAAAAGGGTTCAGAGAACAATTTTTTCACACAAAGGCTGATGAGTCTGGAACAAGTTTCCAGAGGTGGTAGTAGAAATGGGTACAATTTTGTCTTTTAAAAAGCATTTAGACATGGATAAGATGGATGTAGAGGGATATGGGCCAAATGTGGGCAATTGGGATTAGCATACGGGTTTTAAAAAAAAAAAGGGGCTGCAAACCTCTGTGACTCCTTATACTCGTGACTGTGGCCAATTCTGCTCCAATTCAATTTTCAAGTTTTCTGATAACACCAATGTAATAGTCAGGTCTCAAACGATGATAAGATGGAGTAGAGGAAATAGAGAATTTGGTGAATTGATGTGACAACAATTTCTCCCTCAATATCAATGTCAGTAAAATGAAGGAGATAGTTATGACTTCAGAAAGCATGGTGGAGGACGTATCCCTGCTTACATCAATGGGGATAAAGAGGAAATGCTCAGGAGCTTCAGGTTTCTAGGTGTCCAGATCACCAACAACCTGCCCTGGTCCCTTCACACTGTTGCTATAATTAAGAAAGGACAGAAATGCTTCTACTTTCTCAGGAAGCTAAGGAAATTTGGCATTTCCACTATGACTCTCAGCAACTTTTACAGGTGTACCATAGAAAGCATCCTTTCTGGATGTATCTCAGTTTGGCACGGTTTCTGCTCTGATCAAGATCGCGAGAAACTAGAAAGGGTTGTGAACATAGCCCAGTCCATCAAGCGAACCAGCCCACCATCCATTGACCCTGTCTACACCACCTGCTGCCTCTGAAAAGCAGCCAGCATAATGAAGAACCCAACGTACCCTGGACACTCTCTCTCTTCCTCCTCCTATCAGGAAAAAGATACAAAGGTCTGAAATCACATACCAAAATGCAGCTTCTTCTCTATTGCCATCAGACTTTTGAATGGCTTTTGAATGATCTTTCTCCATGTCCTAGTTATGATTGTAACACTCTCTCCTTTCCTACTCCTCTATGTACTCTATGAACAGTGTGCTTATTTTGTAAAGCATGCAAGAAACAATACTTTCCACTGTATAAAAAATAACAGTAAATCAAATCAAATTCCATTTTCCTTGCTTTAAATTCCAGCAATATAATTCAGTGTTTCTTTCCTGCTTCCAGAGCTTGCCATTAAGGGGAGCCAGTTGGCTGTGTATTCTGTATAATCTTGTTCTGGGCCCTACTGACTGTAGAGGCACAGGCCATGGGAAGGAAAGGAAGAGCATGGAATCTGCTTGGCCCCAGTGCTACAATCCTGGAAATGGGGCAGAAATAACATGGGTTGGTCACAAATTGCAAACCACCCCCCCCCCACCCACACACAAACAAACCAGAACTTTTTTAACCAGAATTTTTAACCCACCATGCCTGTGATAGTTCTTTCTTAATTCAATCCAGAATTCCACATTGTCTTGTTGTCGCCAAATAGTTCTGCATCCTCTTCTGATTCAAATATTTGGCCAATTTGAAGATGCAGAAAGTCAATGTCAGTACTGTGAAACTTCACCATACCTCATGTTTCCACTGAAGTTCAAACCCTATTGAAGACATGTTTCCTTTGTCTCCCTGTCGCATTTATTTTGTTTGGATTTAAGTATCTTGGGTGGCACTGTGGTTAGCACTGCTGCCTCACAGCGCCATTGATCTAGATTTGATTCTGCTCTGTAGGTTTACAAGATGTTGAGAGGAATAGATAGGGTGGACTCTCAGAGACTATTTCCCAGGGCTGAAATGGTCGCGACGAGAGGGCACAGAGTTAAGGTGCAGGGAAGCAAGTACAGAGGGGATGCTAGGGGAAAGTTTTTTCACTCAGAGGGTGGTGAGTGAATGGAATCGGCTGCCGTCGGTGGTGGTCGAGGCGAACTCGCTGGGGTCTTTTAAAAGACTTCTGGATGAGTATCTGGGATCCAATGGGATTGGGGGTTATAGATAGGTCTATGGCTGGGTAGGTTTTTGATGTGTTCGGCACAACTTGTGGGCCGAAGGGCCTGTTTGTGCTGTAGTGTTCTATGTTCTATGTTCTTGGATCACTGTGGAGGAGTCTGCATGTTTTCCCCACACTTGTGTGGGTTTTTTCCGGAATCTCTGGTTTCCTTTTACCATAAGAAGTCTGACGACACCAGTTTTAAATCCAACCTATTTATTTGATAGTAAACTCGCAAGCTTTCGGCTCTATGGCCTTCATCAGGCGAATGAGGTGTTCTGGTTTCCAAAAGCACACATATCAGCACAGACAGTTTACAGATTACTGATTAGAATGTAAATCTTTACACCTAACCTGCTATTCAAGTCTTAAAGTGGCTAACAATGTGAGTGGAAGGAGCTATTGGAGACCAGAACACCTCATTCACCTGACGAAGGCCGTAGAGCTGAAAGCTTGCGAGTTTACCATCAAATAAATCGGTTGGATTTAAAACTGGTGTTGTCAGACCTCTTACTATGTTTACCTCAGTCCAACGTCAGCATCTCTACATCATTCCTTTTACCGTCCAAGGATTAGCCATGAACAGGGTTACGGGAATGGAACCAAAGGGGAAGATGTTCTTTCCAAAAGTTGGTACAAATTCAATAGGCCTAATTAACTCTTTCTGAACTATAAGAATTCTAATGTTTACCGCAGAGAATCATGGCTGCTGATTCTCGATCTTATTCTATATTGCTGGCACAGACAAACTTCACCTCCCATCTCACCAACCTCCATGTTAGAAATAATAGTAGGAGGGATTATTATTTAAAGGGCGAAAAGCTGCAGAATGCTACAGTGCAGAGGAACCTGGAGGTTCTTGTGCACGAATCGCAAAAACTCAGCCTGCAGATGCAGCAGGTGATCAAGAAAGCAAATGGGATGTTGGCTTTTTTAGCGAGAGGATAGAATATAAAAGCAGGGAGGTCTTGCTGCAACCGTACAGGGCACTAATGAGGCCACAACTGGAGTACTGTGTGCAGTTTTGGTCCCTGCATTTGTGGAAGGATATATTGGCCTTGGAGGGAATGCAGAGAAGGTTCACTAAGCTGATACCGGAAATGAGGGGGTTAGCCTATGAGAAGAGATTGAGTAGACTGGGTCTATAGTTATTGGAGTTTAGAAGGCTGAGGGGGGATCTTATAGAGACATATAAGATAATGAGGAGGCTAGATCGAGTAGAGGTAGAGAGATTCTTTGCACTTAGAAAGGATAACAGAACTAGAGGGTACAGCTTCAAAATAAGGGGGAGCAGTTTAGACCGAAGTTGAGGAGGAACTTCTTCACTCAAAGGTTGATGAGTCTCTGGAATTCTCTGCCCATTGAAGTAGTGGAGGCTACCTCACTGAATATGTTTAAGTCACGGGTAGATAGGTTTCTGATAGGAATTAAGGGTTATGGGGAGAAAACGGGAACATAGAACATTACAGCGCAGAACAGGCCCTTCGGCCTTCCATGTTGCACCGACCAATTAGGAAAAAGCAATGACCCTCTAACCTAAACCATTCCCTTTTCATCCATAAACTTATCTACTAACCTCTTAAACGCCACCAAACTTGGCGCATCTACAACTGACACAGGCAGGGCATTCCATACCCATACCACCCTCTGGGTAAAGAACCTACCTCTGACATCCGTCCTATAACCACCACCCCTTAATTTAAAGCTATGTCCCCTCGTGCTAGCTTTCTCCATCCTAGGAAAAAGGCTATCACTGTCCACCCTATCTAAACCTCTAATCATCTTATATGTTTCAATAAGGTCTCCTCTTAGCCGCCTTCTTTCTAACGAAAACAACCTCAAATCCCTCAGCCTCTCTTCATAAGACCTGCCCTCCATACCAGGCAACATCCTGGTAAACCTCCTCTGTACCCTCTCCAATGCCTCCACATCTTTCTTATAATGCGGGGACCAGAACTATACACAATACTCCAAGTGCAGCCGCACTAGAGTTTTGTACAGTTGCAACATGATGTTGCGGCTCCGAAATTCAATCCCCCTACCAATAAAAGCTAAGACTCCATATGCCTTCTTAATAACCTTATCGACTTGATTGCCAGCTTTCAGGGATCTATGTACATATACACCAAGATCCCTCTGTTTTTCAACACTATTAAGAGTCCTACCATTAGCCCTATACTCTACACATTTTTTATTCCTGCCAAAGTGAATTACCTCACACTTTTCCGCATTAAACTCCATTTGCCACCTCTCGGTCCAGCTCTGCAACTTGTCCAAGTCTCTCTGCAAACTATAACACTCCTCTTCACTATGTAACACTCCTCCGACTGGTGTCATCCGCAAATTTACTAATCCATCCTTCAATACTCTCATCCAGATCATTTATAAAAATTACAAACAGCAGGGGCCCCAAAACAGATCCCTGAGGTACACCACTTGTAACTGAAAGTGGAACTGATCCACTTCAGATCAGCTACAATCTTGTTGAATGGCGGGGCAGGCTCGAAGGGCTAGATGGCCTACTTCTGCCCCTTTTCTTCTGTTCTCCGTAAGGAAATGTTTCATTGAGCCAACTACTAATTGCACCCATCACAGCCACCCCAACACAGTTAGTGCTAAACCTCTCCCAAAATCATCTCATTCTCTAGGAGAGACAGACATCAATGACCTGCCTCTCCAAACCAACTTGGATTTGTTCAGTAGACCACATGACCTAGTATTTCACCATTTTATCAGATGTGATTTTTGCCACTTCCAGAATTTGGTTGTTTCTCTCTGGAGAGAGTCCACACTTCCCTCGGGAGCTGCAAATTTTCTCCCAATAACGTCAGTCATACTGAATTACACGCTTGGCTTACCGACACAATTAAACTGGCACCTAGTATTTCTCGATAGAAAGTGAAAACTAATGTATTGATGTCAGGTCGAAGGGACTAATATTTTTGTGTAAAGGTGAGAACACTTTAGAGATCAGGAAATGTTTGAAGAATTTTTCTTGGTAAAAGTGCTCCTGGTTAATTAAAGGTTTGAAAGTCCAAAATGTTAGAAGCATTGAATTGACAGGTTGGGTTGTATGCAGTATTCTGAACTGCCACAGGGTGGTGATGGAGATATGTTTACCACCAGAAATTACTCTTGGAGACTGTCTATAAAATGTATCTGCCCAATTAATGCATTGCTCAACCATCATCAGCCAGGAGAATTGTAAAACAGTTTCAGTAGTTCGTGTCACCTGTTCAAGGGCAACTGGGGAGGTAACTAACTCTGGCTTTGCCTGCAATTCTCTCATCCTATGAATGGATAAAAAAGAGTTTCACGGATTCACAGGGGAGTTAAATAAACATCAGTGTAATTCAAGAGAGGCGCTTGGGAAGGTGACTGAAAACACGGTCATAGTTTCACTGGCAGTTTCAGATTCTTGGGGACTTGAGATGGCGAGAGATTAAAGGAGGGATTCTAGTATGAGGCAAAGAACAGACTGAAATGTAATCGATGGGTCCAGTTGGTTTGAGCATTGAATAATAGATTGCCACAAGAGAATAGCATTTACATTGATGATCTGGAGGAAGGGGTTGAGTGCAGGGTGATGAAATTTGCTGATGACAGGAAGATGAGTGGAAAAGCAAATTGCATGGAGGGTGTGGAAAGCCTGCAGAGGGATTTAGGGGTTGAGTGAGTGGGCGAGGATCTGGAAGATGAAGTATAATGTTAGCAAGTGTGAGGTTATCCACTTTGGTAGGAATAACGGTAGGGAGGATTATTATTTAAATGGAGAAAAACTGCAGATTGCGATGGTGCAGAGGGATCTGGGGGTCCTTCTACACGAATCGCAAAAACACAGTTCTGCAGGTGCAGCAGGTGATTAAGACGGCAAATGCAATGTTGGCCTTTATAGCAAGGGGGATAGAATATAAAAGTAAGGAGGTTCTTTTGCAGCTGTACAGAGTACTGGTGAGGCTGCAGCCGGAGTACTGTGTGCAGTTTTGGTCACCACATTCGAGGAAGGATATGTTGGCTTTGGAGGGAGTGCAGAGAAGGTTCACTAGGCTGATACTGGAGATGAGGGCATTGGATTATGAGGAGATACTGAATAGGCTAGGTTTGTACTCTTTGGAGTTTAGAAGGCTGAGAGGAGATCTTATAGAGACATAAAAGATAATGAAGGGGATGGATAGGGTAGAGGTTGAGAGACTCTTCCTGCTCAACCTGCAAAGATAGCAGGACTAGAGGGCACAGCCTCAAAATAAGGGGGGCGGGGGGGGGGGGGGGGGGTTCAGATCAGAGTTGAGGAGGAATTTCTACATTCAAAGAGTCGTGAATCTTTGGAATTCTCTGCTTGTTGAAGTGGTGGAGGCTTCCTTGCTGAATATATTTTAAGTCAAGGGTAGATAGGTTTTTGATTGATAAGGGAATTAAGGGCTATGGAGAGAAAGCGTGAAAGTGGAACTGAACCACTACAGATCAGCCATGATCTTATTGAATGGGGGGGCAGGCTCAAGGGGCTAGATGGCCTACTCCTGCCCCTATTTCTTATGTTCTAATAGAACTAGAGGGCATGCCTCAAAATAAGGGGAGAATAGTTTAGATCGGAGTTGAGGAGGAACTTCTTCTCTCAGAGGGTGGTGAGTCTCTGGAATTCTCTGCCCATTGAAGTGGTGGAGGCTACCTCGTTGAATATGTTTAAGTCACGGGTAGATAGATTTCTGACAGACAAGAGAATTAAGAATTCTGAGGAGCCGATGGGAAAGTGGAACTGATCCACTTCAAATCAGCCATGATCTTATTGAATAGTGGGGCAGGCTCGAAGGGCTAGATGGCCTACTCCTGCTCCTATTTCTTATGTTCTTATATAATATAGGATAATATTATGATCAGTGGTGCTCAGTGAATTATGAAAAATAAAAGAACAAGCTGACTGTGAAGCCCTTCAGCCCATCATGTCTGCACTGGCCATCAGTCACGTATCTTTCAATGCTATTTTCCAGCACTTTGGCCATAGCCTTGTGAGGGTTCTTGCTTCTACCACCCTTTCAGGTGGAGAGTTCCAGATTCCCACCACTCTGGCTGGTTTCCACAAATCCTCTCCAAATCTCCTGCTCCTAACCTTAAATTTATTCAGCACCAATCCCCCCACCCAGTTATTGACCTTTCTCCAAGATGCACTGCAGCAAATCATGAAGAGGATACTATCAAAGAAGGCTTAACCTGCGACCTATTGAAGGAGAAGGGAACTGATACAGTGGAATACCACCACCTGCAAGTTCCTCTCCAAGCCACTTACTATACTGACTTGGAAATATATTGGCCATTCCTTCACTGCCATGGGGTCAAAATCCTGGAATTCCTTCCCTAATAGCATTCTGGATGTATCTATTCCACGTGAACAGTGACAGTTCAAAGAAGACAGCTCACTACCACAGGAGTTCTGCCAAATCATCTTCAGCTGCTTCATCGATGACCTTCCTTCTATTATAAGGTAAGTGGGAATGTTCATTGATGATGGCACAATGTTCAGTGCCACTCTCAATTCCTCAGATACTGAAGCAGTCCATATCCAAAAGCAGCAAGACCCGGATAATACCCAGGCTTGGGCTGATAAGCGGCAAGTAACATTGGTGTCATACAAGTGCCAGGCAATGACCATCTCCAACAAGAGAGAATCTAATCATCAAAAACATTACCATTGCTGAATCCCCAACCATCAACATCCTAGGGATTACCATTGACCAGAAACTCAGCTGGACTAGCCATATAAATACAGTGGCTATAGTCCAGGTCATAGTAGCAAATAACTCATCTCCTGACTGCTGTAGATCATCTGCCAGATGCAAGTGCAATGAAATATTCTCCATTTGTCTGGATGAGTGCAACTCCAATAACACTCAGGAAGCCTGACAAAGCAGCCCACTTGATTGGCACCCCATTCACAAACATTTAATCCTTCCATCACTAGTAAACAGTGGCAGCCATGTATACTATCTACAAGTGATGTGGAGATGCTGGCCTTGGACTGAGGTAAACACAGTAAGAAGTCTCACAACACCAGGTTAAAGTGACCAGGTAAAGAACTCTTCACTCACCTGACAAAGGAACAGCATTTTGAAAGCTTGTGGTGTTTACTATCAAATAAACCTGTTGGACTTTAACCTGGTGTTGTGAGACTTCTTACTGTACTATCTACAACAATATAGATACTGTACTATCTAAAAGTGTGAGGTAATGCACTTTGGCAGGAACAATAAATGTGTAGAGTATAGGGCTAATGGTAGGGCTCTTAATAGTGTTGAGGAACAGAAGGATCTTGGTGTATGTGTCAATAGATCCCTGAAAGTAGGCAGTCAAGTGGATAAAGTTGTTAAGAAGGCTTATGGAGTCTTAGCTTTTATTGGTAGGGGGATTGAATTTAGGAGCCGCAGCATCATGTTGCAGCTGTACAAAACTCTAGTGCGGCCGCACTTGGAGTATTGTGTGCAGTTCTGGTCGCCACATTATAAGAAAGATGTGGAGGCATTGGAGAGGGTACAGAGGAGGTTTACCAGGATGTTGCCTGGTATGGAGGGCAGGTCCTATGAAGAGAGGTTGAAGGATTTGAGGTTGTTTTCGTTAGAAAGGAGGCGGCTAAGAGGGGATCTTATTGAAACATATAAGATGATTAGAGGTTTAGATAGGGTGGACAGTGATAGCCTTTTTCCTAGGATGGAGAAAGCTAGCACGAGGGGACACAGCTTTAAATTAAGGGGTATGAGTTATAGGACGGATATCAGAGGTAGGTTCTTTACTCAAAGAGTGATTAGGGAGTGGAATGCCCTGCCTGCAGCTGTTGTAGATGCGCCAAGTTTGGTGGCGTTTAAGAGGTTAGTTGATAAGTATATGGATGAGAAGGGAATGGTTTAGTTAGGAGGGGCATTGCTTTTTATTTTGGTCAGCACAACATCGAAGGCCGAAGGGCCTGTTCTGTGCTGTATTGTTCTATGTTCTATGTTCTAACACAGCCTGCAGGATTCACCGAACATTTTTTGACAGCACTTTCCAAGTCTTGGTCTCTTCCACCTAGAAGACAAGAAACACCTAGGAACACCACCACTTGGAAGTTCCCCTCCAAACCACTCATCATTCAGAATTGGAATTATATTGTTGTTCCTTCATTATCATTGAGTCAAAATCCTGGAACTCACTTTCTAACAGCAGTATGGGTGTACCTACACCTCAGGGACTGCAGTGATTCAAGAAGTCAGCTCAGCATCATCTTCTCAAGAGACAATTAGGGATGGACAATAAATGCTGGATTAGACAGCAACTGCCACATCTGTGAAGGAATAAGTGTTTTAAAAATCCTCATCGGTTGGATTTTTTGTAAATTGTCCTTATAAGTCTAAGACAAAGATCTTCAACAATGTAACTCATTTCAGCAATACTCACATTCAGTATGACCAAGTGATTTGGATAAGGGGATAGTGCAGTAAGATGGAACTGAGGTCAATGATAACTGCATCTCCTCGACGAACATTCCACAGAGCCCTTTTCCTGGACCTGAAAGTCCCACCCCACTGCACTGAACTCTCTCTCTGGACCCCATCCTCACCAGCTGAATTTCTTTAACACCAAACTCCTTCCCCAGAATGCTGTCTCAATGTATTCTATCACCATTCCTCCTTCCAAAATGACCATTTCTCCCTCTCCTCAGCAACAGTCCATGCTGTTGGTGAACTCCCATGAGGATTTTGACCCAGTGACGTGATGGAAAGACGGTATATTTCCAAGTCAGGTTAATATGTGGCTTGGAGGGGCTTTTGCAGCTGGGAGTCCTCGCTCACCATGCATCACTCTCCCTGTTTGACACTGTCAGTTAGATGGCTGTAACAACAGCAACATTAATGTTGGTTCCTGTTAAGTTACAGCTTTCTGGGAACATGAAAATTCAAACTTTTCAAGGGCTACAGTTCTGATTTCACTGACCCAGTTTTACTCAACTTTTTGGCTGGGGCTCTGAGGGGAGCCTCACCTTTTTTTCTTACTAGTTCTTAGAATAGTGTTATCTGTGGCCAAGAGTAACTGAAACCACAGGGTTATAGATGATGTGTTTCAGCAACAGTTTTAGCATTCTCCACTGAGAGAAATACACTGAGGTCACACACACTGTCTCAGAGCTCTCTCAGCAACATGAGGCTGTACTGTCAGAGTGTGTGGTGCTTCCGTTTCTCTTGTGTTTATCACTAAAGCAGACAGCAGGTTATTACCCCCTTTCACATTGTTTGTAAAGCCTTGCCCTCACCTGATTTTATGTCTGTATCTGCTTGTTTAAATCTAGCTGAATAAACAGCACAGACCATTCGACTGACCTGGTCCAATGCTGGTCTTTGTGTTTCTGACTACCCTCTTGTCTCTCTCTCTCTCAGCATACCCCTCTTATCCTCCATTAACACTCCACAAGTCTATTAACTATATTCAGGAAGGGGGAATCACTGCCGTCTTCACAGCAAACAGATAGAAAGTATTGTCCACACCAATATCAAGCGATGCTTACCCAGTAATAACCTGAACAAAGAAAATTACAGCATAGGAACTTTGTGCCTCCAAGCCTGCACTGACCATACTGCCCAACTTAACTAAAACCCGTACCCTTCCAGGGACCATATCCCTCTATTCCCTTCCTATTCATGTATTTGTCAAGATGATCCTTAAAAGTCTCTATCAAATCCGCTTCCACTATTTCCCCCGGCTGCGGGTTCCAGGCACCCATCACTCTTTATGTAAAAAATCTGCCTCGTACATCTCCTTTAAACCTTGCCCCTCGCACCTTAAACCTGTGCCCCCTAGTAATTGACTCTTGCACCCTGGGAAAAAGCTTCTGACTATCCACTCTATCCGTGTCTCTCATAATCTTGCAGACTTCTATCAGGTCTCCCCTCAACCTCTGTCAGTCCAGTGAGAACAGACCAAGTTTCTCCAACCTTTCCTCATAGCTAATGCCCTCCATACCAGGGCAACATCCTGGTAAATCTTTCCTGTACCCTCTGCAAAGCTACCACATCCTTCTGGTAGCGTGACGACCAGAATTGAAAACTATATTCCAAGTGCAGCCTCACTAAGGTACTATAAAGCTGCAAAATGACTTGCCAATTTTCAACTCAATACCTTAGCCAATGAAGGCAAACATGCTGTTGGCTTTCTTGACTACATTCTCCACGTACTTTGCCACTTTCAGTGACCTGCGTGCCTGTAGACCCAGATCCCTTTGCCTATCAATCCTTTGCCATTTAATGTATATTTCCTATCTGTATTAGACTTTCCAAAATGCATTACCTCACATTTGTCTGGATTAAACTCCATCTGCATCTCTCTGCCCAACTCTCCAACTGATCTACATCTTGCAGTATCCTTGGATGGTCCTCATCGCTATCTGCAAATCTACCAGCCTGCTTGCTGAAATGTTGGGTTTGGGTGCTGCTATGGCTACTCATTTGATCTCATTACAGCTTTCATCTAAAAGAGTTGAATTCTAGAAGTGAGCTGAGACTGAATGCCCTTGACATCAAGATAGCATGTGACTGAATGACATCAAGGAGACTTAGCAAAGTCAATGGGAATTGGGGGAAACCTGCCACCGGTTAGAGTCCAATCTAGCATAAAGTAAGGTGACTGGAAATCAATCATCTCAGCTCCAGGACATCACTGCAGGAGTTCCTCGGGGTCGTGTCCTAGGTTCAACCATCTTCAGCTGCTTCATCAATGACTTTCAGCCAGACATGGGGTATTCATAAGTGAAAATGTCCAGTCCATTTGCGATTCCTCAGATAATGAAGCAGTCTGTATCTAAATGCTGGAAGATATGGACAATATACAGTCTTGGACTGATAAATGGTAAGTAACATTTATGCCACACAAGTGCCAGGCGATGATTATCCCCAACAAGAGAGGATTTAAATATTGTCCCTTGATGTTCAATAGCATTACTATCTCTGAATCCCCAGTCATCAACATCTTGGGGTGGTTACCATTGACCAGAAACTAAACTGGACCCAGCATAAAAATACTCTGGCTACAAGACCAGATTAAAGTGCCAAATAATTCATCTCCAACCTCACCAAAGCCTGTCCTCCATTTACAAGTGCAAGGGTAATGGAGTAATATCCAATTGTCTGGATGAGTGATTCCAAAAACACAAGAACTTGACACCATCCAGGACAAAGCAGCCCACAAGACTGGCACCCATTCACAAACATTCACTCCCTCCACTAGCAACACTAGTGGCAGCCATGTGTACCATCTACAAGGTGCCCTGCAAGAACTCACCAAAGCTGCTTCAATAGTACTTTACGAGCCTTAATTTTTACCATCTAGAAGACGGAAGACGTAAGGAAACACCACCACCTGAAATTGCCTTTCCAAGACACAAATCATCCTGACTTGGACATATATTGCCATTCCTTTGCTGTCACTGGGTCAAAATCTTAGATAGCCCTTCCTTACAGCACTGTGGGTGTACCTATGCCACATGGACTGCAGTGGTTCAAGAAGGCAGCTCACACCACCTTTTCATGGTACAATTAGGTATGAGAATTAAAGGTTGGCTTTACCAGCTACACATACATTCCATAAAATAATAAAATTATCTTTCTCACAGGCAATTAAAGACAGACAATAATGGGTTCACTGGTGACACCCATATCCCGTTAATACAAAGAATCGATACTATTTCAATTCACAAAGTAGCTCATTTTCACCATTACGTGAGCAAAGAAGTTATCTCCTGAATTTGTGATTATATTTATTAGTGATGGTCTTGTATTCATTATCCTGAGTTTAGGTCTTTCCCACCAGTTTAAACATCTTCCTTGCGTCTACCCTCTGAAATTTACTAAGTTTTACGGCTTATGTCAAGTAGCTCTTTCCTCTTCCCTGATCAACATTTCCTGGTACTTAAACTTTCTCGGTTTTGAGATAATTCCTGGAAAAAGTGTTTTGTACGTTCTCTAGCACCCCCACCCCACCACACCACACCCCATATCTTTCTGTTATGGTGACCAGAGGGTCTGTAAGACTCCTGAGTGGTCTAACCAATATTCCATATTAACTTAATATTGCATATCTGCTTTTCAATTTCATTGAAGACTGTATTCTACTGAAATTTTAAAAGTTCTTTCTAGTCATTGAATCTGCTGCAGTCTGTGTTACTAGGTCTGCTGCATTCATAGAAACATCAACCAACCACAAGAGGTTTTGAGTATTTTGGGAAATGATTTGTGACTCTTGAAAAGAGAAGTTCTTGTACCAAGTCCAAGCAACATACTTTAATTTTATCACATCAGGTTATTTTTAAATTTACAAGTAATTTGCAGTGGTTAAGAAGGGCAGCGGGGGGAAACGTATGTGAGGTCTTATCCTGTCTACAGTATCCCGCCAAAATGAGATTCTGAAGGAGGGACTTGCATCATGTGATAATGCAGGGGAGGAGCTTCAAACAGAATTTTACTCTTTTATTTTGTCCCCTCTTGTAGGTTTGAATTGCTGCATTATATTACAACATAGCTGAAACCTCCCAACCTGCATGGTGAGTTTTAAGAAGATTAACCCACTCAGGTCAAAGCTGAGGTGAAAGGATCCTTTGATTTAGAGTGTTACAGTGACCCCAGAGAGTGACACACAGTTTAAACGCTCATGAGGGTTGTGAGGGTGCAGGGGGCATTTATTCTCTAACCTATGGGATGACAAAGAGTTATTACAAGCCTACAAGGAAATTAAACATCTGTCCACATCTGGCGTGCCATGGCCCACAGCTGACAGTTTCTGGTCAATGTGAAACTTTTTTGCCCAGATGATTGTTAGAATGCTAAACTCACTACCACAGGGAGTGGTTGGGGTGAATAACAGATATGTTTAAGGGGAGGTTAGATAAACACACAGGAAGGGAAGGAATAGAAAGATATGTTGTTGGGATGAATTGGGATGTGAGGTGACTCAGGGAGTAAACACCAGGATAGATCTGTTAGATTAAATCACCTGTTTGTGCTTGAAATATATAATTGTATAAAGTGTAATATCCAAATATGGTAAACTTGCTCCTCTCAGGCAGAATATTAGCTCAGTATTTTCCTCAGCCAATCACCCCTCGTCTTTGTCTTTTTTTTCTCTCCAGTGACTCAATATCCATTTCAGAACATAAGATGTGCATTTTTGTTTTTAAATGATTAGGGTGTGAAATTGTTTGTATTATAAGTGCTTAGATAGTTTTAAATAGATTTTTGACAGAGAGAGGAGTTTAAAGTTTCAAAGTTTATTTATTAGTCACAAGTAGGCTTATATTAACACTGCAATGAAGTTACTGTGCAAATCCCTTAGTCGCCACACTCCAGTGCCTGTTCAGGTACACTGAGGGAGAATTTTGCCAGCACCTGGATGTAACCCACGAAAACATGGGGAGAACTTACAGACTCCACACAGACAGTGATCCAAGGCCAGAATTGAACATGAGTCCTTAGCGCTGTGAGACAGCAGTGCTAACCACCTGTGCCACCATTGAGGGTTATGGGAAAAGAACAGGAAAAACAGATCGGATATAATCTGATTGAATGGCAGAACAAGCTTGAAGGATCGATTGGCCTATTCATGTTTCGTGGTAGGACTAAAGCAACTCAAGGTTGAAACTGAACCAAGCCCCAAAATGAGACCCTCATGGACCCAAATATAAGCACAAGCCATGAACTTCCGAGGGGAGGAGCTGCCACAGCAGAGGAATGTATCTGCGTCTTGTGTGTGACACTGCACTCTCTTCCGTACTGAACCTGTCAGCTGCACAGCAGTAAAAATACACGCTGGCCAGGAACTCCACACCATGGAGATTTGCCAAGAGGTTTTTTGTGATGCTGTTAAGCTTTGATACGTTTTCTATCTGTCATCACAAATTAAAACTTACTGGGAGAGAGAAACTACAGACAGCTCTTATATTTACACCTTTGAATAGAATGAGATGGAATGAACAGCATGGAAACAGACACCTAGCCGGTGTTTATGCTCCACACAGTTTCCTTCCATTCTGTTTAACCATTAAAGGCAATTTAGCAAATCCTATTGCAATCAAATGGAAACAAGATTGGTTATGTAGAAGAGTTATCCAGACTTGAAACATTAACTGTTTTTCTCTCTCCACTGTGCCAGGCCTGATGTGTTTTTCCAGCATTTTGTTTCAAATTTCCAGTATTCACAGTATTTTGCTTTTATCTTATTTGTTTATGAAAGCGATTTTGTTTGACAAATTAATTGGATTTCTTTGAGGATATAATAAGTAGGATGAATAACGGGGGACCAGTAGATGTAATGTACTTTGATTTCCAAAAGGCATTAAAGGTGACCACAAAATTTAGGAGCTCATGAGGTAATGGCATGGATAGATGACCACTTAACTTGCAGGAAATGGAGAGTCAAGATAAAAGTATGATTTCAGATTGGCAAACTGTAACTGGCTCCACCATTTAGTTACCTGAGCCCCAAATATTGGAAAAATCTCAATTTTCCTTTCCCTTTTTAAAGATGCTTCTTGAAATTTAACTCTGACTAAGATTTTAGTATCTGTCCTAATATTTCCTGATATCTCAGTGTCGAAGTTTATTTGATAAGGATGCAGTGAAACACTTTGGGATGTTTGTTGTGTTAAAGGTACTACATAAATGCGAATTGTTGTTGAGTAAACAGGATAAGATATGGGACAGCAGAGCTTTGAACAAACAGGTGTTTTTTGCAGGTTACGAGAGGAATTGAATAAGTTGGTGACCTGATGGATTCAGTGCCCGTGACCAGGAAGGAACAGAAGGACAGTAACATCACAGAACTGGAGGTGAGTAATTTGCTAATGTTGAGAAAGCGGGATTGAAGGCCTGACTGCCTTAACATGGGTCTGGTTCAGACTCAGCCTGTGGTTAAAAAGAGATGAAATGCAGTCTACTTGCTGACCAAGAACAATGATTCAATTTTCCTATTGATCAGCTATAAGATATTTGGACTTGCTCACAATCTATTAGAAGCAGAAATAAGTCCTTTTTAAATGACTAGGATACTATTTACTCCTAATCCTAATTGTCCTTGAGAGGGGCTTGAGCTGCCTTCTTGAACTGATGTAGTATATGCGGTGTAGGTACACCCACAGTGCCTTAGGGAGATAGTTCCAGGATTTTGACCCAGTGACATTGAAGGAACAGCTATATACTTCCAAGTCAGGATGCTGTGTGACTTGGGGAACCTCCAGGTGTTGATGTTCCCAGGTATCCGCTGCCCTTGTCCTTCTAGGTGGTGGAGATCAAGAGTTTTGGACAGTGCTGTCAGATGAGCTTTGGTGAATTCCTGCAGTGCAACTTGTAGATGCTACACACTGCTGCCATTATGTGTCGGTGGTGGAGCGAGTGAATATTTATGATGTGGTGCCATTCAAGCAGGGTTGCTAAGTCTTGAATGGTGTTGAGCTTCTTGAATGTTGTTGGAGCTGCATCCATCTAGGCATTCCATCGCACTCCTGATTTGTACCTTGTAAATGATGGACAGGCTTTGGGGAACCAGGATGTGAGTTGTTCATCTTAGGGTTCATAGCCTTTGATGTGCTCTTGCAGCCGTAGTATTTGTACGACTAGTCCAGTTTGTTTTCTGATCAATAGTAATCCCCAGGATAATAGGGGATTAAGTTGAGTAGAGGTCTTCCAGACAGCGTATCTGTCATAAAAGAGATCAACTCAGATACCCAATTCAAAAATCTTGATCTTAGGATTTCTTAGCACAATGTTTAATTATATTACAAGATAAATGTTTATGTGCTGAGTGAATGATGTTTATGGAAAAAGCAATTGATTCATTGGAGATAGCTGAGAGGAGAATTAGGAAATATTTCCCAGAACTTCAAGTACTGTGAACCTCATTGATCTAAACTTATTAAAAATATTAAGTTGTTTTCTCTGAATCAGTGTGTTTGCTCTGCTCAATCCTTTGAACCTACTTTTTAAAATTTTTTTGTGGGACATGGGCATCACTGGCTGGCCAGTATTTATTGCCAATTCCTAGTTGCCCTTGGAGGGCAATTGAGAGTCAACCATATCACTGTGGGTCCGAAGTACCTGTAGGCCAGACTAAGTAAGGACGGCAGATTTTCTTCCCTAAAGGACATTAGTGAACCAGATGGTTTCTCCAACAATGGACAATGGTTTCATGATCATCAGTAGATCCTCAATTCCAGATATTCAAGAAGTGCTGTACACATCTTTAGACTTTTCCTGAATTCCCAGAATTGAGACTGTATTTCCAGGTAATCACCAGGTCAGTAACATCAGCAAAAAGCTGACTGAAAAGCTCAAAGGATGAAAATACACCTGAAAAGTTGGAGGAAGACTGTGCACACAGAGGTCAGCTAGCAACCAGAAACTAACAGTAAGCACAGCATCACTGACCTCATCAGTCTTGTCAAAACCTGACCACAAAAGTCACAATCAGGGTTAATGTTGTGACAATGTTGTCCATTGGAGCAGGATGAGATAAAGACACTGGGGTAATGACTCCTGGCGGTGACAATGAATGGGGTCAATCTCCACACACAAACAGCAAGCTCCATTAACAGAAATGAAAGAATGATCATCTGACTTTATGTTGGGGGCAGGGGGGAGACAGTGGTTGGTAGGCGATGGGGCAGTACTACTTAGAATCATAGACTAGAATCTCAGAATCCTTACAGTACAGAAGGAAGCCATTCAGCCTATCAAGTCTGTACCAACCACAATCCTTTCCAGGCCCTATTCCCGTAACGCCGCATATTTACCTTGCTAATCCCCTGACACTAGGGTTAATTTAGCACAACCAATCAACCTAACCCTCACATCTTTGGACTCTGGAAGGAAGTCGCTAGCACGAGGGGACACAACTTTAAATTAAGGGGTATGAGTTATAGGACGGATATCAGAGGTAGGTTCTTTACTCAAAGAGTGATTAGGGAGTGGAATGCCCTGCCTGCAGCTGTTGTAGATGCGCCAAGTTTGGTGGCGTTTAAGAGGTTAGTTGATAAGTATATGGATGAGAAGGGAATGGTTTAGTTAGGAGGGGCATTGCTTTTTATTTTGGTCGGCACAACATCGAAGGCCGAAGGGCCTGTTCTGTGCTGTATTGTTCTATGTTCTATGTTCTATGAAACCAGAGCACTCAGAGGAAACCCACGCAGACACAAGGAGAACATGCAAACTCCACACAGACAGTGACCCGAGGTCAAAATTGAACCTGACCCTGGCATTGTGAGGTAACAGTGTTAACCAGTGTGCCACTGTACTTGGTCTCTGGAATAAATATTTGAAGGAGAATTGTTTGCAGGGCTTTGGGAAAGAACAGGGGAAAGTATAAGTACTGGAATCTCTCTCTCTAATAGGCAGTAGAGACACAAGTTTCATAAGGGTGCCCCGATCTCAGAATGTATTGGGAGACACCCCTCCGCCATCAGCATGTTCCCCCACCCCCTCCCTGATACAGGTCACCAAGATCAGGGCCCTCTCAATGGGTCTTCTTGCATGGCCCTATCTTAGCTCCTACTTAGGCCCCACTCCGTTAGCACAATCTCTGGCACATTGGTGATGCTCAAATAGGGTGTCCAGTGGGTATGATGTGCATAACCCAGTTATGCGCCTGATCACCCGGGGGTTTCAATGGCTTCTGAGCCCCCGGTGTGACCATCATGCCAGTTCTTTGCTAATGAAGGCCAGTAGTAATTCCCCCGCTTCTCACTCCATGCCCAAAGACCAGAAGATTCTTTGCTGGGGTTTGAATGGGTTATGCATATTTAAATGCTACTTTAAATGTGCTAATTGGTGGGTATGATCCTGTTTGCACCATTCGATAGGGGCTTGGAGAATCGCAAACTGTTTGGCGCTGGACGCAAAACTTTTAGGCCCATGCGCTGTTTTTCAGGATTGGCGCAATCTGCGTCAGGCGCAGCAAGGTTGGAGA
This sequence comes from Sphyrna mokarran, assembly GCA_024679065.1. NCBI lineage: Eukaryota > Metazoa > Chordata > Chondrichthyes > Carcharhiniformes > Carcharhinidae > Sphyrna > Sphyrna mokarran. The sequence continues at coordinate 73,009,591 of JAGIQG010000016.1, forward strand.
ATTGCCCTCAATGAGTCTTGATGCTGCTCAGATCCAGGGACACCGGGGTGAGGGTGGATATTGATGCTCTGCTTCACCAGCGACCGTGAGACTTTTAGCATCTGGTTGAGAGGGATTACCACCACTATGATAGGAACACTGACAGTGCAGCACTCCTTCAATAATCTGTAATCAGTAAGAACAGATCAACAATTGAGGAAGAATCAACTGGGAACAGGAGGAAAGAGGCTGAAGTCGCAGAGACTGTGGTTGTAGGGAAAGTAAGCTGTCAGCTGAAGTTGGGCATTAGGATTTTTCCCTGTGGGATTCTGATGAACCTGTTGTTGATTTGCTGTTTGTAACAAAATCTGTCACTTTTCCAAAACTAAAGTTTAACATTTCACAGTTCTCTATGTAGGCAAATTGCTAATTTCTGTCCAGTTACCATATCTGCAGCTTGCACTTATGGTATCCAAGGGCAGCACACATGAGTTTGTTCTGTTATAGTGAACATAGAGAGAGTTTGTAAAGCTGATGGACGTTTCCTGTGTGATTTCCTGTCTTCTCATTGATTCGCATGATAAAAGAAAGCGCGGGAAACTAGGCTGAATTGCGGGAAGTGTAACAGATATAGGAATGTCTGTGGTCTCCAAACTTAGCTCATTTATAAAGTATTGTAACTTTAGCAGTTAGTGGTGATGTGTAATCATTAACCTCCCAGAACACTGAAACTCAGTGTGAAACCATTTACAACAGCTGTCACACATTCATTTCGCAAGAACAACTCCTTTGATATCTTGCATCAGTTTATTTATTCATTTATTTAACTCTCAGTTTCCTTTTCTCTTTCTCTGCCAATTTTTATTTACTAAAGCCCATTTCTTGCCCTGTGATTGGTTGGAAGGTGATCTGTCACAGCCAGTGCAGAAGGTCACCTTTGAAAGATTTTTAATCTCTTGTCCCGGTTTTGGGGAGGTAGGGGAAGATGGGGTGGGGAGGGGATGGGGTGGGGGGGGCGGTGGTGTGTGTGACACCAATGGTACAGCGCAGGGTGGGGGTGCAGAGGACAGGGTGGAGGTTCAGGAAACAGGATAGAGTCCTTGTTAATACTCAATAGGCTGAATGGCCTCTTTTTGCACTTTAGGGATTATAGGCCACATTAATAACCCATAGAAACCTTTCTTTGTGCCAAATTTTCATTTTCTCTGTCTCTCTCTCTCTGTATTTTGAGATACTTTTCCCAGTGGATTTCCTGCCATTGGGATGTCACATTCCCACCTTCATCATGTTGTTTCAGTTGTCACCCACCCTTATATTCAGACACAAGGGGAATTCTCTGGCCGTTTGAATCGGTGGGATTTTCTGGTCCCGCTTGGCAATGCCCCCCCTCTTGCTGTGCAGTGCAGCAGCTGCTGCCCCCCCCCCCCCCCCCCCCACATTGGCAGTGCATCACCTCCAGCAGATTTCCTGGCAGCATGGGGTGACCTCACTGGGAAATCTCATTTACAGCAGTGGGAGCAGAGAATCCCACCTCTTCCCAGCACTGGGAAACAGGCGGCTGGGAAGCTGGAATATTCCCCCCAGTCAATGTTTCAGATCAGGGGGCATTTTTCCAGCCTTCCAGCGATGATGTCAGTGGGACCAGACAGCAGCTAATGTGAATGACCTGACAATTCCCCGTACTGTTTCTCTTTCCACAAATTGTTCCTGATCTGTTGCATATTTACCAGCATCTTCTGTTTTTATTTCAGATTTTGGGCATCAATTATAATTTTGCCTTTTGGCAATGAATCTTTGACTTATTTGTTCACAGGGTGATCTGTCTTTGGCTAGGCCAACATTTATTGCCTATTCCTCTTGCTAGTTCCCTTACCAGCTGCAGCAGTCCCAGCCTAGCAGCGATATCCTTTAGGACTGGCCAGCTTGGTCTGTGGTGATACCACTGAGACACTCTTGATGGACATTGTCCAGAGTACATTCTGTACCCATCACCCTCAGTGCTTCCTCCAAGTAGTGTCCAGCATGGTGGAGTTCAGATTGTCAGTTGCATGGGGGTGGTACCTGGTAATCAGCAGGAGGTTCCTTGTCCATGTTTGACCTGATACCATGAGACTTCATGGAGTTTGAGTCGATGTTGCGGACTCCCAGTGCAAACTCTTCTGATTGTATCCCACTTCGCCATCACCACCTCTGTAGGTCCTGTCCTGCTGGTGGGGCAGAACATACCCAGGGATGGTGATGGTGATGAACTACTGGAGATTGGGTTCCTAGTTGCTGATGTTACTGGTGCCTGAAGTTGGTAAAGATGGTGATAAACCCAGACAAAGTGAGATTCTACCATTTCCAAATACTCAGCTCTTGCCTTAATTAAGAAAGAGAGATCATCCACTTACAAAGTTCATTTCATGACATTCATGAGCACTCAACAGCCAATTAAACTAATTAAAAAAAAAACAAAAAATGTTGGAAAAACTCAACAGGTCTGGTAACATCTGTGGAGAGAGAAACAGGGTTAATATTTATGTCTCCTCTCTTCAGAGCTCATTAATTTTGTGGTGGTTATAATTGGAAACAATTGGCCAATGTGTACTGAACAAGCTCCCAGAAAGAGCAATGTGAACTTGGTTGAGGAATGAATGCTGGCAAAGACACTGAGAAACTTTCACCACAGTAACTCCATGGAATATATTAAAACACTGCTTTAACTCAAAATGGCAACTCTACCTCAGCACTGCACTCGATGTACACTCAAGTCTCAAGAATAGGACTTAAACCCACAAACATCTCATTCAAAGGTTACTGTTGCTGCCTTTTGAGCCATGACTAATTTAAAGCAGAAAATGATGGTCCTCTAGATTGAGTGAGATTAAATGAGTACATCATCATTGCATCCAGCTATCAGCATCCTACCATTGACCAGAAACTGAGCTGATCAGCTACGTAAATACTGTGGCTACCTGAGCAGGTCAGAAGCTGGGAATCCTGCAACAAGTAACTCACCTCCTGACTCTCTAAAGCTTGTCCACCGATACAAGGCACAAGTCAGGGGTGTAATGAAATACTTTTTGGACAGTGATAGCCTTTTTCCTAGGATGGAGAAAGCTAGCACAAGGGGACACAGCTTTAAATTAAGGGGTATGAGTTATAGGACGGATATCAGAGGTAGGTTCTTTACTCAAAGAGTGATTAGGGAGTGGAATGCCCTGCCTGCAGCTGTTGTAGATGCGCCAAGTTTGGTGGCGTTTAAGAGGTTAATTGATAAGTATATGGAAGAGAAGGGAATGGTTTAGTTTGGAGGGGCATTGCTTTTTATTTTGGTCGGCACAACATCGAAGGCCGAAGGGCCTGTTCTGTGCTGTAATGTTCTATGTTCTATGTTCTATTTTCTATGTACTCTCTGCCTGCCTGGATCGGTGCATCTCCAATAACACTTGAGAAGCTCAACACCATCCAGAACAAAGCAGCCCCACTTGATTGACACCCCATCCACAAACATTCACTCCCTCCGCCCCCATCGCACGGTGACAATGTGCGTACCATCTACAAGATGTGCTGTAGCAAGTCACCAAGGTTTTGTGACACCAGCTTCCAAACCAAGACTCTACCATCAGAAGGACAAGTGCATCAGACACATGGAAACACCGTCACTTTTCTTTGATGTCTCTAATGGCCTCCTGAAAAGAACCTGAGGATGTAATATCTCAGTGGGCTCTCACTTTTATTTAGCTGCAGGTTGTCTTGTAGAAGGTGGCATCATTGCCTGCCCTTTCCTGGTGAAGATTCTCCAAAGGCATTCTTCCTCAATCAATGCTAATGGCTGGAGGATCACCTTTACTGGCAGGGTAACAGTATTATAGGTTGGAGAACTGGGCCAGAGAAGAGTTTTGCTGCTGTCACGGTGAACAGGATTGCTCATTCCACAAAGGAGTTTTGTATTTGATCCTGGTGGAATTTCTGGTTAGCTTATGCAGACTGGGTGGCTTCCCATGTCAAGTATCAGCATAGTTGAGTGTGGCTAAGGGAAGCATGGTCAGTGTTTGACCCATCGCTGTAAACTGGAGATCCAGTAAATAATGGAAGAATTCAGTAAAAATGTCTTTTTTATCTCCTTTGTTTTTTTGAGTCAAAGAGAGGAGCAAAACCAGCAATGTAAAAGAAGCTGCAACAAAATACTGGAAGGGGCCATCTGATTAGTGGTGTTGCATAAACTGCATGGATTTAGACTCTTCGACATTCCCATATTCCTGCCAGGATGCCCTCCCACACCCCCCACACCACCACTGCCCAAGTGGGCACAGGATAACCTGAGGAGACATCTGGTGGTGGGAATTCTCATCTTTAGGTTATGAAGGAATTTCAATTTGAATGAGTTGTTCTTTAATGAGTTTGCATTGCCCAGTGCTGAGTCAGCCAGCTCAGTTTCCGACTGCAGTTCCTGTTTCCACGACCAACATGGAAATAGAACTGATCCCAAAACTGAACCAACCACATTTCAGCAAAGATGTGCCTCAAAAGGAACAGAATAGTTGAGGTTTTCATTATTGAACTTAGCCCAGAATTGGAAAGGAGAATTCAGCACAAACATTTTATTTGTTGGACTCTCTTTGTCTACTCAATGCAATTCACATACACCCTTCCTGCCCTGTGCCCCATTCTCAATCCCTCCGCAACATCTACTCAAGTCTAAACAAATGACATAACCAGAAAAGGATTTTACTGTGGATTCACATCACACAGCAGATGTAATGTCTGGGTTTATTCTGTAAGGATCTTAGCCCTTTGCCAAAAAAATCAAGCAGGATGTTAAACATCTGCAGCTGATAAACTAACAAGGGAATGAAGTCAACCCTTTCCTCCCCTGAGCTGACATTTACAAATTTCGTCCTGTTACAAACAGCAGTCTTGCTGCTGGAAACAATATCATCTGTTTTCCGGTCAATCAGTCAGTGAGTTGATTGTATCCCACAAACTGGGACATAGGGAAAGTGAACAGAGAACTGAATCACCTCTTGTCATTTGTGTTTAATGCCTTCTGAATGTGGATCTGAGTCACACAGGGACAGAACATCCCATCTTTCCAGGTTCCTGTTCTGTGCTGAGCACAATTAGATTCAGCAACCCAGGTGAGAGGCAGAGGAAACCTTACAAATCTCCATCCCTGATGATGCTGCAGTCACCCTACTGAATTCTGCATGTGTGTGGTGTGTGTCTGTTAACACACGTTTGTGTGAGCGTGTGTTTACATTAGTGTGTGTGTGTTTACACGAGTGCGTGTGTTTATATGGTAAGTGGGTATGTGAGTTTGTGTTTATATTAGAATGTGGTAGAACATAGAACATAGAACAATACAGCACAGAACAGGCCCTTCGGCCTTCGATGTTGTGCCGACCAAAATAAAAAGCAATGCCCCTCCAAACTAAACCATTCCCTTCTCTTCCATATACTTATCAATTAACCTCTTAAACGCCACCAAACTTGGCGCATCTACAACAGCTGCAGGCAGGGCATTCCACTCCCTAATCACTCTTTGAGTAAAGAACCTACCTCTGATATCCGTCCTATAACTCATACCCCTTAATTTAAAGCTGTGTCCCCTCGTGCTAGCTTTCTCCATCCTAGGAAAAAGGCTATCACTGTCCACCCTATCTAAACCTCTAATCATCTTATATGCTTCAATAAGATCCCCTCTTAGCCTCCTCCTTTCTAACGAAAACAAATGTGTGTGTGTATGTATGTGTTTACATTTATGTGCACAGATGTATACATGAATGTATGTTTACATGTGTGTATATGTGTGTTTACATGTGCATGCATATGTGTATGGGGTCAGTTTAGCTCAGTTGTCTGGATAACTGGTTAGTGATGCAGAGTGACAGTGTGGGTTCAATTTCCATACTGGCTGAGATTATTCAGTCTCGCTCCTTGTCTGAGTGTGGCAATCCTCAGGTTAAATTACCACCAGTTGATTCTCTTCCTCAAAAAGGAGAGCAGCCTGTGGTCTGTGTAACTTTTCACTGCTGTACTTGCAGAGGCATGTGTATGAGTATATGTTTACACTAGTGTGTTCAAATGCGTGACTGTGTATTTACATCTGTGTTTGTGTGTATTTATGTGAGTGTACTTGTATGTTTGTATTTGTGTGTTTACTTGCATGTGTTTACACTTGTGTTTACATGTGTCTGTGCATGTGTGTTTGTATGCATGTATGCTTACATGTGTGTAGTTACATGTGTGTTGTTACACATGTGTGATTACATGTCTATGTGCACTTATGTGTGTGGTTACATGTCTGTGTGTGCGTGCTTATACGTGTGTACTTACGTGTATGCTTGCATGTGGATACATGTCTATGAGTATATGTGCTTGTGTGTTTGTGTGTGTGTGCGTGTGTGTGTGCGTGTGCGTTGATCTCTGTGAGTCTCAGAATCTGGGAGCTGGCAGTGTGAGAACATAGAATATAGAACAACACAGCACAAACAGGCCCTTCGGCCCACGAGTTGCACCGATCACATCTATCAATCCACAGACCTATCTATAACCCCCTATCCCATTCTTTTCCATATACTCATCCAGAAGTCTCTTAAAAAACCCCAGTGAGTTTGCCTCAACAACCTCCGACGGCAGTTGGTTCCATTCACTCACCACCCTCTGAGTGAAAAACCTACCCCTAACATCTCCTTTGTATTTGCTTCCAGGCACCTTAAATCTGTGTCCTCTCGTAGTGACCATTTCAGCTCGGGGAAATAGTCTCTGAGAATCCACCCTATCTATTCCTCTCAACATTTTATAAACCTCTATCAGGTCGCCTCTCAACATACGTCTCTCCAGTGAGAAGAGTCCCAGCTCCCTCAACCTATCTTCATAAGGCCTGCCTCCCAATCCAGGCAGCATCCTTGTAAATCTCTTCTGAACTCTCTCAATAGCCTTTACATCCTTCCTATAGTGAGGCGACCAGAACTGCGCACAATACTCCAATTGGGGTCTGACAAGAGTCTTATAGAGCTGCATCATTACCTCCTGACTCCCAAACTCTATTCCTCGATTAATGAAGGCCAGTACACCGTACGCCTTCTTGACCACTTCCTCCACCTGTGAGGCCGATTTAAGAGTCCTATGGACCCCGACCCCGAGATCCTTCTGCTCTACAACACAGCTAAGACTCCTACCCCTTATATTGTACTCCTTCATCCCATTATTCCATAAGCAGTGAGGAATGCAGAGATATCGTCAGCCAAGGAAATCCTTCTTTACTCACACACCAGACGTTTAATTCACATTGCTTTTACTTCTCCATAAATCTGTAAGCAGACACTAGTTGATTTCCTCTGTGAGTAACTGGGACTGTCACTGGACAGGGAGTTTATACTATTCACTGATTCAGAGGATGAATGTGCTGATGATCGTACAGTCTGACTGTTTGCTATCAGTTTGGAAGCAGTTCTGTGTTTTTTGGCAGGGTGGAGTTGGTAGGAACTCAACACACTGCACTGCTTACTGCATTAGGAATGAATCTGCCCCATTTTATAACAGTGTCTCAGATTGAGCAATGTAAATGCAGTTCCCCTATTCACACAGCTTCACCCTGAACCATTCCTCATAACAAGGTCTCAATTTAATGTAAGAGCTAACTGATTTCAGTTTGGGATCTATGATTTTTCCAAAATCCCAGCAGCATCTCCTCTTCCTGATGATGACCTGGTGACTCTCATGGGGTATTGAAGGCAAGCAGTCTCAACAACAAGGCAGAGGGTGGTTGTGGATGGGTCTTTTTCTGCATGGAGATCGGTCACCAGTGGAGTGTCCCAGGGATCTGTTCTAGGACCCTTGTTGTTTGTCATTGTCATAAATGACCTGGATGAGGAAGTGGAGGGATGGGTTAGTAAGTTCGCTGATGATACAAAGGTTGTGGTGTTGTGGATAGTCTGGAGGGATGTCAGAAGTTGCAGTATGACATAGTTAGGATGCAAGAATGGGCAGAGAAGTGACAGATGGATTCAATGCAGATAAACGTGTAATGGTCCATTTTGGCAGGATCAACGGGATGAAGCAGTATAATATCAAGGGTAGGAGTCTTAGCAGAGTTGAGGAGCAGAAGGATCTTGGGTCCAGGTTCATAGGACCCTTAAATCGGCCTCGCAGATGGAGGATGTGGTTAAGAAGTTGTATGGTGTACTGGCCTTCATTAATCGAGGGATTGAATTTAGGAGTCGTGAGGTAATGCTGCAACTTTATAAGACCCTTGTCAGACCCCACTTGGAGTACTGTGCGCAGTTCTGGTCGCTTCACTACGGGAAGGATGTGGAAGCTATTGAGAGGATGCAGAGGAGATTTACAAGGATGTTGTCTGGATTGGGAGGCATGCCCTATGAAGAGAGTTGAGGGAGCTAGGTCTCTTCTCCCTGGAGAGACGAAGGTTGAGAAGTGACCTGATAGAGGTTTATAAAATGTTGAGAGGAATAGATAGGGTGGATTCTCGGAGTCTATTTCCCAGGGCTGAAATGGTCGCTACGAGAGGACACAGGTTTAAGGTGCTGTGCAGTAAGTACAGAGGAGATTGTAGGGGTAAGTTTTTCAGTGAGAGGGTGGTGAGTGAATGGAATCAGCTGCCGTTGGTGATGGTGGAGGCGAACTCGCTGGGGTCTTTTAAAAGACTTCTGGATGAGTACATAAGATTAAATGGAATTGAGAGTTACAAATAATTCTATGGCCTAGTAGGTATGAGTATGGTCCGCGCAACTTGTGGGCTAAAGGGCCTGTTTGTGCTGTAGTGTTCTATGTTCTATGTTCTATGTAACAACAACATGTATTTACCTAGTGCCTTTAACGTAAGAAAATATCCCAAAGCACAGTAGCACAGTGGTTAGCAGTGCTGCTTCACAGCTCCAGGGACCTGGGTTTGATTTCTGGCTAGGATCACTGTCTGTGTGGAGTTTGCACATTCTCCTTGTGTCTGCGTGGGTTTCCTCCAGGTGCTCCGGTTTCCTCCCACAGTCCAAAGATGTGGGGGTTAGGTTGATTGGCCATGCTAAAATTGTCCCTTAGTGTCCTGAGACATGTAGGTTAGAGGGATTAGTGGATAAATATGTAGGGGTATGGGGGTAGGGCCTGGGTGGGATTGTGGTCAGTGCAGACTCAATGGGCTGAATGGCCTCTTTCTGTACTGTAGGGTTTCTATTTCTATGATAGTCAAAACCAAGAAAAGGAAGATGACCATGGCAGGGATTTAAAGCACACAGAATAGAGAGTCCTGAGATTTAGAGACTGATTTCCAGAGCTAAGGGCCTAGAAAGCACAGCCACCAATGGTGGAGCAAAAGGAATGGGAACGTGTCATCATCACCTTAGTGACAGGCCGAGTGTCAGAGACATTCTTCCAAACTCTCTGATTATCAGAATGGCAGAACAAGAGCTGGTTACTGGAGTTCTGTTTAAGGCAATCTGTAATGTTGTCTAGGGGCTTCCTGATTGTCAGTATCCTCCTAAGAACATAGAACACTACAGCACAAACAGGACCTTCGGCCCACAAGTTGCGCCGATCATATCCCTACCTACCAGGCCTATCTATAACCCCTCAATCCCATTAAATCCCATGTACTTATCCAGAAGTCTCTTAAAAGACCACAACGAGTTTGTCTCCACCACCATCGATGGCAGCCGATTCCACTCATCCACCATCCTCTGAGTGAAAAACTTACCCCTGACATCTCCTCTGTACCTGCTCCTCAGCACCTTAAACCTGTGTCCTCTCGTAGCGACTATTTCAGCCCTGGGAAATAGCATCCGAGAATCCACCCTATCGATACCTCTCAACATTTTATAAACCTCTATCAGGTCACCTCTCAACCTTCATCTCTCCAGAGAGAAAAGACTTAGCTCCCTCAATCTATCCTCATAAGGCACACCTCCCAATCCAGGCAACATCCTTGTAAATCTCCTTTGCACTCTTTCAATAGCTTCCATATCCTTCTATTGGTCTTTTTTGCTAGTAATTAAATAACTCAACCGAGGAGGGCAATAAATGCTTGTATTCACTGAAATTTAGGAGAATGAGAGGAGATCTCATAGAAACATATAAAACTCTGATGGGACTGGACAGCTAGATGCAGGAAGAATTTTTCTAATGTTGGGGAAGTCCAGAATTCAAGTTACAGTCTAACGATAAGGAGTAAGCCATTCAGGGGTGGGGAAGAACTTTTCACTCAGACAGTTGTGAATCTGTTGGGGCCAGTTTGTTAGATATGTTCAAGAGGGAGCTGGATGTAGCTAAAGGGATCAAGGGGTATGGAGAGAGAGCAGGAATGGAATACTGAAAGTGCATGATCAACCATGATCACATTGAATGCTGATGCAGGCTTAGAGGGCTGAACAGCCTACTCCTGTACATATTTTCTATGTCTCTGCACAGATTACGTGTCTGAAGAAGTCTATTTGTTTTTTTTTGGGATTATTTATAAGTTCTCATTTTTCCAGCCTCATTCAGTTCTTTTTCATTCATTCTTTTCTCCACTACGGCTCACCAGATTCTTACTGGATTCTGAATAAGCTCCACATTTCAAAGCTGTTGTTCTTTTTACCAATGCTCCAATCTTCATATACATAAATTTACTCAGATTCTCTTGTCAAAACTCAGCTGACCTTAGAATACAGCTTCATTCTGTAAAAATATTTTTGGTGCATCCAATCATTTTTCAGATTTCAGAACTGCTTCTTATTGTTGTTGCAGGATAGTTGAATTGGTTATGGTTAAACCTTTACTGCCACATGATATGCCAGAATATCTCTAATATTGTTTCATTGCAGTTAAGTGAAAACCTATTTCTACCACTTTATGACCATTTTGACTAATTCTTTTCAACTCTTCTTGTACAATGTCATCAGCCTAGCGTTGATGACTCTCCATTTTCATATGCTCCATCTCTCTGCTTTCTCTGAGAATGCATCCATTGTATAACAAGAGGGACACTCTGATGAAAGAACGCAGCCTCGTTCAATCATTCTTTTGATCGCTTTCCAACAAACAAGTTTATTTTCCTATTTGATGGTCGCTACCTGATCCCAGTAAATACCCCTGATGAATCAAAGATCATTCTGGATGATGTTGATGTTTTTCAATGTGTTCATGAGATGATTATGTTGAGACTTTTATCAAGTGCTTTCGGAGAATCAATAAAATAAAGGTAGAGGTTGCTTCACATTTTGATGGTTCTCTAAAGATGTTAGAGACCAGATTTGGAAGGATGCTGGGTTTTCGAAGGATCTTAAGACTGTACCTTAGGATCCTAAGATCTTAGGATCTTAGGTCTTTACCCAAAGGGTGGTTCGGGAGTGGAATGCCCTGCCTGCAGCAGTTGTGGATGCGCCAAGTTTGGTGGCGTTTAAGAGGTTAGTTGATAAGTATATGGAAGAGAAGGGAATGGTTTAGTTTGGAGGGGCATTGCTTTTTATATTGGTCGGCACAACATCGAAGGGCCGAAGGGCCTGTTCTGTGCTGTAATGTTCTATGTTCTATGTTCTATGTATAAAGGTTAGAGAGATAGGAAGGGTTGAAGCAAGGGGAAGATTTGAAAATAAGCAACCAACAATAATGTACCACATTTACAAAGATCCCCCACCACACACACTCTTAAACAATGAGTGGCAGAGGGTAAAAGTTTCATTCCATATGAAACAGTGTCCAGAGATTTTTTAAAATTCAGTTGTGGGATGCAAGCACCACTGATTGGGCTAGCATTTATTGCCCATTTGTAACTGCCCTCCATTTCAGAGGGCATTTAAGAGTCAACCACAATGCTGTGAATCTGGAGTCACAAATAGACCAGACCAGGATGATAGATGAGTTGTTCTGACAGTTAACAATGGTTTCATGGTCATCATTAGACTTCCAGAATTTTTATTGGATTTAAATATCGCCATCTGGGAGTTGAACCCAGATCTTGCCCAGGGTCTCTGGATTACTAGTTCAGTGACAACACCATTATGCTACTGCCTCTCCCCATTGAACTAGCTGAGTTGAAAATGGAGACATTACAGTGAGACGGAGTGTAAATTAGACAATATTTAATTAACATTGACTGAACTCTCTCCCTGGACAATAGATGGGGAGTGGTGAAGTAAGGATCACATTAAGCTGTGCTATTCTTTGTGATGAATTATTAGTTGTATTTACTTTCCAGGCCCAGAAAGCAGGAAATAAAGATTAATTAGTCAAACATCTGTAATTGGGAAAAACTAGAATCCTTTATTTAGAGATAATTAATTGCACAAAAACATAGAAAATAGAAATAGGAGTAGGCCATTTGGCCCTTCGAGCCTACTCCGCCATTCATTTTGATCATGGGTGATCATCAATACCCTGATTCTACCTCTCCCCCGCCATAATGTGTTGTCACTTTGGTGCCTGGATGCTGACTTCAGGAGGGAGTTAGACTGGCTCAGATTGGTATAGAAGTTGCAAGAAATAGAAATTATATGGATTAATAATTTTTTAATTCCTTCACAGGATTTGTGCATCACTGGCTGCACCAGTATTTATTGTCCATCCTGAATTACCCTTGGAAAGGTGCTGGTGAGCTGCCTTCCTGAATATAACTCAGTGGCTTGCTAGCAAGTCCAGAGTAACTCACCTCCTGACTCCCAAAAGCCTGTCCACCATCTACAAGGCACAAGTCAGGAGTGTGATGGAAAACTCTCCACTTGTCTACATGGGTGCAGCTCCAACAACACTCAAGAAGTCAACACCATCCAGGACAAAGCAGCCCCACTTGATAGCTGCTTCTTCCATAAACTTTCACTCCTTCCACCACCAATGAACAGTAGCAGCAGTGTGCACCATCTACAAGATGCACTGTAGGAATTCACCAAGTTTCCTTAGACAACACCTTCCAAACCCAGAACCATTACCATCTAGAAGGACAAATGCAGCACTACATGGGAACACCTCTACCTGGAGGTAGAGTCACTCCCCGTCCTGACTGAGTAATATATTGCCATTCCTTCACTGTTGCTGGGACAAAATCCTGGAAGTCCCTCCCGAACAGCACGTTTGATATACCTACACCTCAGGAACTGCAGTGGATACAAGAAGGCAACTCACCAGCACCTTCTCAGGGGGCAAGAGATGGGCAAAAAATGCTCTTCTAGCCAGTGATGCCCACATCCTGAGAATGAATGTAAGAAAGAATTCAGGACTTCCATGTTTGGTTCAGATGACATCAGTTTAGTGCAGCATTAACACTGTTACCCTGCACAGACGCTGCCAGACCTGCTTTCCAGCATTCTCTGTTTTTAATTCAGATGTGACTGATTTCTGTGCTTGTATCAAATCTAGGGAGCAATGAATAAACCTGTTTTGTAAATGTGTCATTTTTTTCACTCAGATTCTGTCTGTAATGTTTCTTACCCACGTTTTGTAAACTGGCTGTACTTTGTACTTCAGTCAGAAATAGCTGGACGTTTTCCCAGTTTTGTCTTTGCGTGGTTTCATTCACTTGTACAGGTGAATCATTCTGTGAGATGTTGACAGGTGAGCAATGTTGAGGTTTTCAGGTATAACCAAGACATGTTGTTCCCTCAGTTACTCACGCGGCTCTGATTGAAGTTCAAATTAAAAGCTGTTAAACATTTACTTTTTATGATATTTCTTGACACTGTGCAAATAAGTGATGCTGTCTGCAATCAATGCTCAAAACGGAGATAACCAAGGATTCTGACTATTCAAAGTCACCGATATGTTTGTTCTCTTGCGAAAGGCAGGCAATGGTTTTGTTAACACTGGATCTATATGAATGGTAAGACCCACCCCTATTAATGCTACATTCCCAGAAACAGCCTGGCTGGAGAGACATGCTCACTTTCTCAGTCTACTCAAAACCAAGTAGGATCTTCTCTCTGTCTCTTTATCTCTCTCACTCTGATTTCTTTCTATGATTGTTCTGTTTTATTCATTTAACTGTGTCTTTGATCAGCCTTGTCCCATCCTGAGCTCCAACAGCTGACCGTCCATCTTTGATGGCCTACTTTGCAATAACCAGAGTACCTCAAAGGGGAGGAAAGGAGCTAGAAGGGAGATAGTGATGGGAGGGTTCAAGGAATAGATAGGCGCTTCTGTGGTCCAAGGCAGGACTCCAGGATGGTAGTTTGCCTCCCTGGAGCAGGGGTGCAAGATGTGTCTGACAGGGTAGAGGGCATTTTGAAAGCTGAGGGGACCCAGGCAGATGTGATTATTCACGTAGGAGGGAAGTGCAGGAAGAATATACGAAGGCAGTTCAGGGAGTTGGAGGGTAGACTGAAGAGCAGGGCCTCCAGGGTGGCGATCTCAGGGCTGCTCCCAGGGCCGGGTAATAGCGGAGCCAGGAGAAATGAGATCCTACAGCTGAATGCGTGGCTGAAGGACTGGTGTAGGGCAGAGGGTTTCATATTTGTGGATAACTGGGAAGTCTTTGTGAAAGAAGGGCACCTGTATAGAAGGGACGGGGAATACTTAAATGAGAAGGGCGTGAATATCTTAGCTGGGAGGTTAGCTGGAGTGTTTCAGCAGGATTTAAACAAATATGGAGGGGGGTAGGGGCTGAGACCGATAGCTCGGTAGAGAACAAGATGGAAGACAGAGTAAGCTTGGATGAGAAGAAATACACCAGGGAGAAGGAGGTTCCGAGTGGGCTTGGAGGTCTGGAGTGTGTCTGTTTCAATGCGAGGAGCGTAACAGGAAAAATGGATGCGAGGAACTTGGACGTGGCTGCAGTCTTGGAGACGTGGTTAAAGGAAGGGGAGCAGTGGCAACTGAACATTCCTGGGTATAAGTGTTTCAGGCATGACAGAGGAGGGTCCAGAAGAGGTGGGGGAGTGGCGTTGTTAGTTAGGGAGAGCATCACGGCGGTGCAGAGGGAGGACAATACAGAGGAGTTAGGAGCAGAGTCGCTGTGGGTGGAGTTGAGGAATAGAAAGGGGGAGATTACTATGCTAGGGGTGTATTATAGGCCACCCAACAGCCCACGGGTACTTGAAGAAGGCATATGTAAAGACATTTTGGATAGTTGCAGAAAGAACAGAGTCGTTATAGTGGGAGATTTTAATCTCCCTGGGGTGGATTGGAAAGTACCTAGAGCTGGGGGTTTGGACGGGCAGGAACATGTACTGGAAGGATCATTGGAACAGTATGTGGCTAGCCCGACTAGAGAAGGGGCTATATTGGATTTAGTTCTGAGTAATGAGCCAGGGCAAGTGGTTGATGTTGTAGTAGGGGAACACATGGCTAACAGTGACCACAATTCTGTCTACTTTAGGATACAGATGGAAAAGGATGCTTGCTGCCCTAGGGGCAGGGTGCTGAATTGGGGGAAGGCTAACTACGGTCGAATTAGGCAGGAACTTATGGAAACTGATTGGGAACGGTTGTTCGAGGGTAAGTCCACGCTAGGCATGTGGGACTCTTTCAAAGGAATACTGAAAATGTTGAAAAATAAATATGTGCCAGCCAAGAGGAAAGATGGGAAAGGTAGGATTAGAGAGCCGTGGATTACTAGAGATATTGAGGACTTGGTTAGGAAGAAAAGAGAAACGTATGATAGGTCAAAGCAGCTGGGAACCGAGACAGCGTTGGAGGAATATAAGAGAGTAGGAGGGAGCTCAAACAGGGAGTTAGAAAGGCAAAAAGGGGGCATGAAATGATTTTAGCGGATAGGATTAAGGAAAACCCAAAGGCTTTTTACTCCTATGTTAGGAATAAAAGGATGGTTAGAGGAAAAATCGGACCTCTTAGGGACAGAGAAAGGGAACTGTGCTTAGAGCCCGAGGGAATGGCGGAGATCCTGAATGAATACTTTGCGTCAGTATTCACGAAGGAGAGGGGCTTGTTGACAGCTCCTGTCTCCGAGGGAGCTGTGGACCAGTTGAGGGAAATATCCATACCGAGGGAAGAAGTGTTAGAGCTTCTAGGTAGCATTAAAAGTGATAAATCTCCGGGGCCTGATGGCATTTATCCCAGACTGCTTAGGGGGGTGCGAGGTGAAATTGCTGGGCCTCTGACGCAAATCTTTGTCACTTCTTTGGACACAGGTGAGGTCCCAGAGGACTGGAGAATAGCTAATGTTGTACCGTTGTTTAAAAAGAGTAGTAGGGATAACCCTGGGAATTATAGGCCGGTGAGTTTGACCATCAGGGGTAGGGAAACTGTTGGAGGGGATTCTTAGAGATAGGATGTATAGGCACTTAGAGCGTTGCGATCTGATTAGGGATACGCAGCATGGATTTGTTAAGGGGAGGTTGTGCCTTACAAATCCGGTAGAATTTTTTGAGGAGGTGACAAAAATGGTGGACGAAAGCGAGCCGTTGATGTCGTCTATATGGATTTTAGTAAGGCGTTTGACAAAGTCCCTCATGGGAGGTTAGTTGAGAAGGTCAAGACTAATGGGATACAAGGACAGGTATCTAGATGGATAAGTAACTGGCTTAGTAATAGGAGATAGAGAGTAATAGTGGAAGGGTGTTTTTCTAGCTGGAGGTCGGTCACTAGTGGTGTGCCGCAGGGCTCGGTACTGGGACCTCTTCTATTTGTAATATATATAAATGACTTGGAACAGGGAGTAAGTGGAGTGATCAGCAAATTTGCAGACGATACAAAGATGGCTGGACTTGCGGATAATGAGGAGCATTGTCAGGGGATGCAGCAGGACATAGATACGCTGGTAGCTTGGGCAGATAGATGGAGGTGATGCATTTCGGGAGAAAGAATGTGGGGGGGAGGTATATGATAAAGGGTAGACCTATTAAGAGTATAGAAACGCAGAGGGACCTCGGGGTGCAGGTGAACAAATCTCTGAAAGTGGCAGAGCAAGTGGAGAAGGTTGTGAAGAAAGCATATAGTATGCTAGCCTTTATAGGAAGGGGTATAGAGTACAAGAGCTGGCCTTTAATGTTGCAGTTGTATAAACATTGGTTAGACCTCATTTGGAATACTGCGTCCAGTTCTGGTCGCTTTACTACCAGAAGGACGTGGAGACTCTGGAGAGAGTGCAGAGGAGGTTTACCAGGATGCTGCCTGGTATGGAAGGTCTGAGTTACGAGGATAGGTTAGGCAAATTGGGACTGTTTTCCTTAGAAAGACATAGACTTAGAGGAGATCTAATAGAGGTGTACAAGATTATGAGGGGTATAAATAGAGTAAACAGGGTTAAGCTTTTTCCTAGGATGGACTCAAATAGCACGAGGGGTCACGGGCTTAGGGTGAGGAGGGTAAGGTATAATGTGGATGCTAGAGGGAGTTTTTTCACACAGAGGGTGGTGGGGGTATGGAATGCGCTACCAAGTAAATTGGTGGAGGCAGGTACTCTGGAGATATTTAAGAAATACTTAGATGGGCACATGAACAGAATGGGAATGGAGGGGTATAGAAAACTGATTTAAAATAGGGATCATGAGCCTTGTGAGTCCCTGGGAAGTGTGTAAATAGATGATGATATTGATGTACTTGTTTTTTATCCTACAGGTGCTTTGGTCCACCTTGTTGTCTAACGAGGGGCATACACGCGATGGGTCGTGAGAGGACTGCTCTTGGATCTTTTTCAAGAGTATCCTAGTGCTTCACGTCGTTAGTGTACGCTTGACCTGGACCATTTGATGGCAACACGACAGCTCAGTGACTATCGCTGTGCTGTGCAGATACATGGATTTGGGCCTGTGTCTGTGGGAGTTTGCGCATTCTCCCCGTGCTTGCGTGGGTTTTCCCCGGGTGCTCCGGTTTCCTTCCATATCCCAAAGATGTGCTCTTAGGCTACTTGGCAAAACAAATTCTCCCTAAATTGTCTCAAATTTGGTTTTTAATCCATAGATCTATAAACATAGACAGGGATCACAGGCAGAGGTGGGAATATTTGGGTGGCGGCCCAGGCTCGTTGGGCCGAAGGGCCTGTTTCCCGTGCTGTTTTGTTCTTTGTTCTTTGTTAAAACCATTGCTGTCTCTCAGCCAGACCGTTCCACTGGCACAGCCTTTATTCCAATTCCCTTCCGTCCAGAAAATTTTCCATAATGGACCTGCTTTAACCTTCCATCACCAGACCTGGCGGGAAACTGTGCCAGGTTCAAACCTCCTTTCTGAAACTGCTCAATATATCAGATTAACTTGTAATACAAAGACAATCCTGGCTCTTTTCCTCAATTCCGAACAGTTCTCTCCAATTATAAGTATGAGGAGTTCATGGAATTTTTTTCACTAAAATTGAGACAATCCTGTCATTGCACCTGCCACCTCTTTCCCTGCACTATCCTGCCAGGCCATTCTCAATCACTGAAATACGTTGCTCCTTAGCTTGGCCACTCATTTGAATGACCTTTGTTACCTCTCGACTGCAAGATTCTGCCAGCAGTTCTGTACCTGATTAGTTCATCTTTTAATCTGCCATTTGCCAAGTCTCGGCAAATCAAAACAAATTGTTGATAAATGTGTTAAAACTTCCCTCTTGTCATTGGGTTTAAGTTTATTTCTTAGTGTCACAAGTAGGCTTACATTTAACACTGCCATGAACACTGTGAAAATTTCCTAGTTGCCACACTCCAGCGCTTGTTTGGGTATTTATTGTGGCCAATGTACCTAACCAGCACGTCTTCCGGAATGTGGGATGAAACCAAGCATACTGAATGCCTTCTTCACCAATCTGCCCACCTGTGACTCCACTTTCAAGGCAATACAAATCTGTACCACTAGGTCTCTTTGTTCTATTATTCTCCCAAGCACCCTACCATGATACAAAGTTGGGTGGGAGGATGAGCTGTGAGGATGCACAATGTGATTTGGGCAAGCTGAGCGTGTGGGCATCTGCAGTATAATGTGAGGTTATCCACTTTCGTAGCAATAAATAGGAAGACAGATTATTACTTGAATGGGTGTAAACTGAAAGAGGTGGATACTCAGTCAGATCTCAATGTCCTCATGCATAAGTCGCTGAAAGTAAGCATGCAGGTAACAGAAGGCAAATGGTATATTGGCCTTCATAGCGAGAGGATTTGAGTGTAGGAATTGGAATGTTTTGCTGCAATTGTATAGGGCATTGATAAGGCCTGGAGTACTGTGTGCAGTTTTGGTGTCTTCATCTGAAGAAGGATGTCCTTGCTATGAAGGGAGTACAGCAAAGGTTTACCAAACTGATTCCTGGGATTGCAGGTCTGTCATATAAGAGACTAAGTTGTTAGGATTATATTCACTGGAGTTTAGAAAAGTGAGAGGGATCTGATAGAAACTTATAAAATTCTAACAGGGTTAGATAGGGTAGATTCAGAAAAAATGTTTCCGATGGTGGGAGAATCCAGAATTAGGGTTAATAGTTTGAGGATGAAGGGTAAATCTTTTATAACTGAGGAGAAATTTCTTCACCCAGAAAGTGGTGAATTCACTATTGCAGAATTTAGTTGAGGCACATCATTGTCTGATTTCAAGAATAAGTTAGATATAGCTCTTGAGGCTAAAGGGATATTTGGGGGATGAGGATCACGGTATTGCATTTGATGATCAGTCATGATCAAAATGAATGGTGGAGCAGGTTCAAATGGCTGAATGGCCTCCTCCTGCTTCTAATTTCTATGTTGATACACCATTACTGACATATTATAAAGAATTAACCTCCTATACTATTACATTTCCCCCCAGGGTTTCTTATTCTACCCAGTTTACTACAGAAATTTGCATTTATGGGAGTCACAAGAAATGATTATAAGAGCTACCCATGGAAATGGGACACTCTGCAATGCCAAGGCTTCTCAATGCAGTTCAATGTTTGGTATGATGGCGAATGGAATGAATGCAAAGCTCAATGAACGTATTCCATCTCTAATTACTATCTCCACCATAAGTACCCATTTCACCAGGGTCAACCTTCTCCTGATCTAGCTTTTTCCATCACTCCAGGTAAGATAGTGTTCTATCTGAATGGATCTTTGGTGGACACTATGAGCTCATTTATCAAGACAGAGGAGTGTAGTCAGGTGCTACTTTTCTCTGTGGCTAAGACCACTTGTTCCTAATCATTAGACATGATGTAAAAATGCCGGCGTTGGATTGGGGTGGTAAGAACTCAGTAAGAATTTAGCAACACCAATTATTAATCCAACCGATTTATTTGATAGTAAATCCGCGAGCTTTCAACACTCTTGTGTCTTCCTCAGACACTGCACTTGCCTGAGGAAGACACAAGAGTGTTGAAAGCTCGCGGATTTACTATCAAATAAATCGGTTGGATTAATAATTGGTGTTGCTAAATTCTTACTGAGTTCCTAATCATTAGAAACATGTCCTTGGCAGAAATTAGGCTAGGAGCCATCCTGAAGAGTGCTACATACCCTGCTGGTGTTCCTGTTGCACATGGCAGTGATGTTCATCCAGATCTGCTGCTTCTGCGGTGTTGGTACAGTAATGATGACTGATTGTTGATTGTTGTAAAAATCCATCTGATTCACTACTGTCATCTAGGGAAGGAAATCTGTTGCCCTTACCTATTCTGGCCTTCATGTGTCTCCACAGCAATGTGGTTGACACTGATATATCAATTTAAGGACAATTAGGGATGGGCAACAATTACTGGCCTTGGAGAGAGTGCACCAAGATGTTGTCTGATCTCAAGGGTGTTGACTTTGAGGAGAGATTGAATAAACTAGGATTGTTTTTACCAGAAAGACAAAGCTGCGGGGCAACCTGATAGAGATCTACAAAATTATGAGAAGCATCGACAGGTGGATAGTTCAGAGGCATTTTCCAAGGATGGAAGTGTCAATTACAAGGGGGCACAAGTTCAAGGTGAGAGGGAAAAAGTCTATAAAGAGATGTTTGGGGAAGTTTTTCATACAGAGAATCGTGAGTGCCTCAAACACACTGCCAGAGGAAGTAGTGGAAGCAGACACATTAACAACATTTAAAAATCATCTGGATGGGTACATGAATTGGGAGCGAATACAGAGATATGGACCGAGTAAGGGCAGAAGGCTCTTTTCTTTAGTTAGAGCATCATGATTGGCATGGCCTTGGAGGGCTGAAGGGCATATTCTTGTGCTGTAATCTTCTTTGTTCTTTGAATAAAGAAACAAGTTTAAGGGATTGACCCCATGATATCCCGGGTGCATTTTGGTTCCCTTCCACCCCCTCCCTGACCTAGGTGAGGTAAAAACTCAGAAATATCTCAATTTCCATTTCTCATCCCAGTATGAAAATCCAGCAGTCTTAGAAACACTGCGATCCTCTAAGCATTATTAACAAAGCCAGTTAAGGTCCTGAACCAGAATCAGTAAATCAGTAATCTGGATCAGTAATCTGGATCAGTAAATTTGCAGATGACACTAAAGTCGGTGGAGTGGTAGATAGTGAAGAGGGGTGTTATAGTTTGCAGAGAGACTTGGACAAGTTGCAGAGCTTGGCCGAGAGGTGGCAAATGGAGTTTAATGTGGAAAAGTGTGAGGTAATGCACTTTGGCAGGAACAATAAATGTGTAGAGTATAGGGCTAATGGTAGGGCTCTTAATAGTGTTGCGGAACAGAAGGATCTTGGTGTATGTGTCAATAGATCCCTGAAAGTAGGCAGTCAAGTGGATAAAGTTGTTAAGAAGGCATATGGAGTCTTAGCTTTTATTGGCAGGGGGATTGAATTTAGAAGCCGCAGCATCATGTTGCAACTGTACAAAACTCTAGTGCGGCCGCACTTGGAGGATTGTGTGCAGTTCTGGGCCCCACATTATAAGAAAGATGTGGAGGCATTGGAGAGGGTACAGAGGAGGTTTACCAGGATGTTGCCTGGTATGGAGGGCAGGTCCTATGAAGAGAGGTTGAAGGATTTGAGGTTGTTTTCGTTAGAAAGGAGGCGGCTAAGAGGGGATCTTATTGAAGCATCTAAGATGATTAGAGGTTTAGATAGGGTGGACAGTGATAGCCTTTTTCCTAGGATGGATAAAGCTAGCACGAGGGGACACAGCTTTAAATTAAGGGGTATGAGTTATAGGACGGATATCAGAGGTAGGTTCTTTACTCAAAGAGTGGTTAGGGAGTGGAATGCCCTGCCTGCAGCTGTTGTAGATGCGCCAAGTTTGGTGGCGTTTAAGAGGTTAATTGATAAGTATATGGAAGAGAAGGGAATGGTTTAGTTTGGAGGGGCATTGCTTTTTATTTTGGTCGGCACAACATCGAAGGCCAAAGGGCCTGTTCTGTGCTGTAATGTTCTATGTTCTATGTTCTAATCCCAAGTTCCATTCAGAAGCCTGATAAGACTCCAATAATTTTTTTTATTTTAGCATGAATGTGAGGAAAGGATGCTTTATTCCAGGAGTAATTCTATTGACAAATTAGAAAACTTTTATAGTAAAACAAACTTTGTTTACTAACAGTTTAAATACAACTCTTACAATTGAAGCAGTGTTAGTAACAGTTGACCAATATGTAAAAATGAAAGGAAACAAAATTTATTTCTAACTTAACATTGTTTCAGTTCAAATAATAACATTCCTCTTACAGACACAAAAGCCACTTAAATACAGTAAGCAATCATAAATAAACTTGCCATAATTAATGTAGATAACCTTGAAGGTTTCAGAGAAAGAGAATGTGTTTCAGCAGCTTGTAGAAGACCTCTGTCTTCATGCAATTCCCATCTAGAACTAAAAAGTTGTTTCTCTGCTACAGATCTAATTACTCCCATTAACTATATCATCACCTGACCCTGATTACCTAAACCACATTCCATTTCTTTAATCAAAACCCCGGGGAAAATCTCCATCTATAAACAAAAGTGTATTAGCCTTATTCTAAGTAATCACTACATGGCTAAAATGAGTAATCATCCTGTTCTTCCAGTACCTGAGCTAAATGTTTTGCCAAACAAACCAACTGCCTGCAATATAGAGCTGAATCTGTAAACAGTCCCCATAAAAAAATACCGATAGCAATAGCACACTATCAGCACAATATCTATGATGATAAGTGTCCCTCAGTTGTGCAACCAAAGCTTGCAGCAAATTGTGTTATTCTGAAATACATTTCTATTTTAAATACTGGTTAATCTTGTGGGTGGTTTCTTCTTGGAAGCCTTGTGTTCTCTCAAGATGCATCAGATGCAAGAGTCAATGAAGAGAGAGAGGCTTTTTTAGATGCGGGATTCTGAAATTTCAGACTTCATTCGAAATTCTAATCTGATTCATCTATTCGTACCAGAATTGAGGAGTGGGAGAAAAGTCAGTGATATTCTTGATCCAGGTGTTGATAAAATGTTAATGCAGATGTATTTTATAAAAGGAGTTATTGACATCTGGTGACAGGACAGGGGGATTGTGCCAATGGATACATTTCTTTTTGAGGAGTTGTTTTATCCTTCCTATTTCATTCAACTAAAAAATTAACAATGGATCTGGAGGAGATCCTCAAGCCACACAAGCAATGGATTTGAGCCCAGATCCCAGAGATGTCTCACCTCACAGCTGCCTTTCCAGCCCAGGAAACTTTCATCCTTCCAAACTAGTCACTGAATGTAAACTATTCCCAGGATACCAATGTATTCCTTCCCATTCCATCCCTCGCTGGAATACTCACCAGAGTATTGATGAGGCCGCAGCTGGAGTACTGCGTGCAGTTTTGGTCGCCGCATTTGCGGAAGGATATATTGGCTTTGGAGGGAGTGCAGAGAAGGTTCACTAGGCTGATACCAGAGATGAGGGGGTTAGCTTATGAAAAGAGATTGAATAGACTAGGTCTGTACTCGTTGGAGTTTAGAAGGCTGAGGGCAGATCTTATAGAGATGTATAAGATAATGAAGGAGATAGATAGGGTAGAGATAGAGAGATTCTTCCTGCTTAGAAAGGATAGCAGGACTGGAGGGCACAGCCTCAAAATAAGGGGGGGTGGTTTAGATCAGAGTTGAGGAGGAACTTCTTCACTCAAAGGGTGGTGAATCTCTGGAATTCTCTGTCCATTGAAGTGGTGGAGGCTTCCTCATTGAATATTTTTAAGTCACGGGTAGATAGGTTTCTGATAGACAAGGGAATTGAGGGTTATGGGGAGAAAGTGGGAAAGTAGAACTGATCCACTTCAGATCAGCCATGATCTTGTTGAATGGCGGGGCAGGCTCGAGGGGCTGGATGGCCAACTCCTGCTCCTATTTCTTATGTTCTAATGGAACCTCGGAATAATGGATTGATGAGCCACCATGACACAGTCACTCATTCAGTCATTAGTGTGGTGATTCAAACCAGAATATGTGCCACAGAGAGCAATGTGATAGGAATCACAAACAGTTTCTGCACAAGAGCAGGTAAATAACCATCAAGTTCAGAAACCACTTCCTGTTTTCACTTCTAAAATTTATATCACCGAGAATTTGCTCAGTTACCAACTCCTCTCCATATCTCCCATCCTATCTTCCAATGTCTGGCAAACACTCACCCCCAACCTTTTGTCTCTTCTGAGGCCAGATTTCATTCCCTCATTTCTTCCTACAATTTTACTCACCTGACTTGCTTTAATTCACCATTTAATTCACTGGATCTCCCTCAATGAAGTGATGCTGAAGTCTCAACTGACACTCTGACCAGGGGTGGGGGGAGGGGGTGGAGAGGCCTCATTGCCTGGAATCAGTTCCACCCTTTCTCTGCACACCACCACCCGTCAGATGCCTTTATTTCTCTCTCACATGGAGTCTCTCCAACTCCCTCTATTTTCTCCCCTCTCTCTCCCCATTCTTCTCTCTCTCCGTATTCCTCTCCCTCTTCCCATTCCTCTCCCTCTTCCCATTCCTCTCCCTCTTCCCATTCCTCTCCCTCTTCCCATTCCTCTCTCTTTTCCCATTCCACAGTCTCTTCCCGCCATTCCCAAATCTCTCTCTACCTGCACCACCCCCCGTTTCACAGTCTCTCTTTCCTTCATCTCCGCTTCCCCCTCCGTATCCACAGTCTTTCCTGTCCATGCGCCTGCCCCCCATGTCTTAGTCTTACCACTGAAGAATGGGAGAGTTCTGGGTGTAGAGAAGAGCTTCTGAAATCAGTACTTATTACTGATGAACCTATCATGTGGTGTTCATAGAGAAAGAATTAAAAAACTGAGTAACAGGGATAGCAGGAGCAATAGCATGATGGTATTCTTTATTAAGGAGATTTTTAACTTGATGTTATCCACACTTTGTTCCCAAATCAAACCTGGGAGTTCAGTAACAATCACAGATTCTTCTGTGCCACTGAATAAAGAAAAAGGAGGAGGCTAATCAGCCCTTCAAACCTGTCCGAGCATCCTGTTTAATTTCTGTTGATTTGATTATCAACTCAATTTATCTGCTTTAATTCCATATTCCTTTTTTATTTATTCAAGGGAAGCGGTTGTTGTTGGCTGGGCCAGCAGTTATTGTCCAGCCCTAAATGCCATTGAACTGAATCGTTTTCAGAGGGTAGTTAAGAGTCAACCACATTGCTGTGGCTCTGAAGTCACAAGTACTCAGACCATGTAAGGACTGCAGATTTCCTTCTCTAAAGGGCATTAGTAAACAAGATGAGTTTTTCTGACAATCGACAATGGTTTCATAGTCATCAGTAGGTTCTCAATTCCAGATATTTTTTTTATTGAATTCAAATTCCACCAGCTGCCATGGTGGGATTCGAACCCGGGTCCCTCGGAACATTAGCTGAATTTCTCGATTAATAGTCCAGTGATAATACCATTAGGCCATCACCTCCGCTATATTCCTTGATATCCCTAACCAACAAAATTCTAGCCTCCTTGGTCCATAAGGATTCAGCTGACTGTGGGAACTGCATCATTTCTGAGGAAGAGAGTTCTAGATTCCCAGTCCCCTTTGTGTGAAAAGATCCTTTTCAATTTAGCTGCTGAATACTTGAGCTCAAATTTGAAGGTTATTGTTGTGTTCTTGTGTTGGATAGAAACTGTCTCCTTTCCAGATCTCAGCCTCACCCTACTCCCTGCACTGTGTCTCACACTTGAACAGAGAGACCTCCAGTTTAAAATCCTCATCCATGTTAGTTCAATTCCCTCCATGGCTTCATCTCTCGTTATCCTTACTGTACGTCACTCAAACTTCCTGCACATTCCCAATCCCTTTACCTCACAGTTTTGTGAGCAATGACACAGGGAAGAATTAAGCATTAAGTTCCTAATTCAGTAAAGAATGAAGCTAAATATAAAAATTACAAAGATCTGAAAAAGGAAATGAGGGGCAAAGAATTGAGAATAGATTAGAGGCAAGCGTTTTTTATAAACACACAGAGTAAAAATGAAGCTAAAAGAAGGGTGAGGCCAATTAGGAAACAAAAAAGAAATACTTTTGTGGAGACAGAGGACATATCTGAGCAACCAACAAATATTTCTGTCTTCATGAGAAATGTGCTGCCATTGTAGCAACAAACCAGAAAGCAGTATTGACATTGATAGGGTGATAATTACAATGTTGTCAAGTGCTCCAAATAGAAAGTTACCAAGGACAGGATTTTACTGGGGCTAGACCTCCCACTGCCTTCTCCCACGCCCGCAGTCAACCTATCTCCCATTTTGCATGGGGTCGGGAGCAGGGAAAATGTCAAGTGGCAGTTGAATGAGCTCCAGCCAATTAATGGCCAAATATAAGGTGCTCAATCAGTCTCCTGAGTTATCATACAGGCAGCAGAGGAGAGCTGAGGCAGCTTGTCTGCTTTTAGAACATAGAATATTACAGCGCAGAACAGGCCCTTCGGCCTTTGATGTTGCGCCGACCAATTAGGAAAAAGCAGTGACCCTCTAACCTAAACCATTCCCTTTTCGTCCATAAACTTATCGACTAACCTCTTAAACGTCACCAAACTTGGCGCATCTACAACTGATGCAGGCAGGGCATTCCATACCCATACCACCCTCTGGGTAAAGAACCTACCTCTGACATCCGTCCTATAACCACCACCCCTTAATTTAAAGCTATGTCCCCTCGTGCTAGCTTTCTCCATCCTAGGAAAAAGGCTATCACTGTCCACCCTATCTAAACCTCTAATCATCTTATATGTTTCAATAAGGTCTCCTCTTAGCCGCCTTCTTTCTAACAAAAACAATCTCAAATCCCTCAGCCTCTCCTTTTGGGCAGGAAGTGGGGCAACAAGCTTTGGGAAGGTCACCTGCACTCATTGGAGGCAATAGCCCCAAAATAATCTCCCCTTTTAATCTCCCCATCACAAATGCCTGTGATCTAGAAGTCGCTGCTTGGGAAAATGGTGAAAGCAGATTCATTAACAACCTAAAAAGGGAAATGGGAGAGGGACTGGGAAAGGTAAATCTATGGGGGAGGGAGTGGAACTAACTGATTAGCTTTTTCAAAGAGTTAGCATAGTCACAATGGGACAAATGGCCTCCCCTGCAATATCAATGTGTGACAACACAAAAAACAAAGAACTTGTAAATAGTATTTTTTAGATATTGCAATATCTAGGCCATCAAAGAAAAATGTTCTTTCTCAAAGTATGGTTTCCTGTTGCTCTGTTTCCTTTAAGTTTGATCAGGTGTCACGCACTGTTCGCTCAGCTGGGACAGCAACAGACCCTCTAGAGAGGTGACGGGGAGGGGTGTGTGGGGAAGGGGTGTGGGTATTTGTTAATGAACTTCATGTTGTCAGATGGAACTTTTTCCACAAAGATCTTTCCTTTCTCCTGATCTATAAAACATTTCACTCCATTTAGTTTATAAAAGAATCAATTTATGGGATGTGGGCATTGTTTGTTTATTTATGAGTGTCACAAGTAGGCTTACATTAACACTGCAATGATGTTGCTGTGAAAATCCCAATGCTACATTTATTGCTCCTCCCCAATCATTCTTAAATTGAGCTGTTTGCTAGGTTATTTCTGAGTCACCCCACATGTAGGCCAAACCAGATAAGGTTGGCAGATTTCCTTCCCTAAATGATATTCGTGAACCAAATGGGTTTTTACAACAATTGGCAATGGTTTCACAGTTATCATCAGACTTTAAATTCTAGAATTTACTGAATTCAAATTTCACTATCTGCCGTAGTGGGATTCGAATCTAGATCTTCAGTGCATTACTCGAGGTCACTGAATTACTAATCCAGTTATAATATATTACACTACTTCCTCCCCTGACAATTAAAAAGTGTGCAAGTTTCAGCCATCTTCAGGGACTCAGGAGAAGCTGATAGCAGAGCAGTCTCAAATGGACTCAGCAGGTGTTTGCCACTGTCAATGCTTCATCACAGTGTGGGGGTTACTGACATAGCCCACAGTTACAAATTGCAAATCGCAGTCACCGGGTAGGGCACTCCCTCAGCACTGACCCTCTGACAGTGCGGCGTTCCCTCAGCACTGACCCTCTGACAGGACGGCGTTGCCTCAGCACAGACCCTTTGACAGTGCGGCAGTCCCTCAGCACTGATCCTCTAACAGTGCAGCACTTCCTCAGTACTGACCCTCTAACAGTGCAACACTTCCTTAGCACTGACCCTCTGACAGTGCGGCATTCCCTCAGTACTGACCCTCTGACAGTGCGGTGCTCCCTCAGCACTGACCCTCTGACAGTGCGGCACTTCCTTAGCACTGACCCTCTGACAGTGCGGCACTTCCTCAGCACTGACCCTCTGACAGTGCGGCACTTCCTCAGCACTGACCCTCTGACAGTGCGGCACTCCCTCAGCACTGACCCTCTGACAGTGCAGCACTCCCTCAGCACTGACCCTCTGACAGTGCGGCACTCCCTCAGCACTGACCCTCTGACAGTGCGGCACTCCCTCAGCACTGACCCCTGACAGTGCGGCATCCCTCAGCCTGACCCTCTGACAGTGCAGCACTCCCTCAGCACTGACCCTCTGACAGTGCGGCACTCCCTCAGCACTGACCCTCTGACAGTGCGGCACTCCCTCAGCACTGACCCTCTGACAGTGCGGCACTCCCTCAGCACTGACCCTCTGACAGTGCAGCACTCCCTCAGCACTGACCCTCTGACAGTGCAGCACTCCCTCAGCACTGACCCTCTGACAGTGCGGCACTCCCTCAGCACTGACCCTCTGACAGTGCGGCACTCCCTCAGCACTGACCCTCTGACAGTGCGGCACTCCCTCAGCACTGACCCTCTGACAGTGCGGCACTCCCTCAGCCTGACCCTCTGACAGTACGGCGCTCCCTCAGCACTGGCCCTCTGACAGTGCGGCGCTCCCTCAGCACTGGCCCTCTGACAGTGCGGCGCTCCCTCAGCACTGGCCCTCTGACAGTGCGGCACTCCCTCAGCACTGACCCTCTGACAGTGCAGCACTCCCTCAGCACTGACCCTCTGACAGTGCGGCACTCCCTCAGCACTGACCCTCTGACAGTGCGGCACTCCCTCAGCACTGACCCTCTGACAGTGCGGCACTCCCTCAGCACTGACCCTCTGACAGTGCGGCACTCCCTCAGTACTGACCCTCTGACAGTGCGGCACTCCCTCAGCACTGACCCTCTGACAGTGCAGCACTCCCTCAGCACTGACCCTCTGACAGTGCGGCACTCCCTCAGCACTGACCCTCTGACAGTGCGGCACTCCCTCAGCACTGACCCTCTGACAGTGCAGCACTCCCTCAGCACTGACCCTCTGACAGTGCGGCACTCCCTCAGCACTGACCCTCTGACAGTGCGGCACTCCCTCAGCACTGACCCTCTGACAGTGCGGCACTCCTCAGCACTGACCCTCTGACAGTGCGGCACTCCCTCAGCACTGACCCTCTGACAGTGCGGCACTCCCTCAGCACTGACCCTCTGACAGTGCGGCACTCCTCAGCACTGACCCTCTGACAGTGCGGCACTCCTCAGCACTGACCCTCTGACAGTGCGGCACTCCCTCAGCACTGACCCTCTGACAGTGCGGCACTCCCTCAGCACTGCCTCTGACGTGGCGGCACTCCCTCAGCACTGACCCTCTGACAGTGCGGCACTCCCTCAGCACTGACCCTCTGACAGTGCGGCACTCCCTCAGCACTGACCCTCTGACAGTGCGGCACTCCCTCAGCACTGACCCTCTGACAGTGCGGCACTCCCTCAGCACTGACCCTCTGACAGTGCGGCACTCCCTCAGTACTGACCCTCTGACAGTGGAGCACTCCCTCCCTTCTGACATTTCTCTGTGGGGAAGCTGAGCATCTGAGCCCAATGTAGGACAAATTGAATTCCTTTTCACCGCACTTATTTCCAAGAAATATTCTGTGTGGGAAGAATAATCTCAGCTACCGTCCCAAATCAAAGCTCCTATTCTCTGAACAAATATCTGCTCCAATGACATCAGGGCTAAGTTATGCAGTGAATTTGCTTATTCACTTGAGCTGCTGCTCATGAGTGTGAGCTGTGTTGTTGGATTAAATCCCATGGATCACATGAGGCTGTGTGAATATCTATATGTGAAATGTGACTGTGATTAGGCAGCTCTGTACTGACTCTCAACCTGGGCCTCACTCAGAATGGGCTTCACACACTTGGGAACAAAGTTACCCCTGAGTCACTGATAACTCACAACCAGCCAGACTTTATTTCTGCTTGTGTATAATCTCATTTTCATGTTCATGCTTTAAACTGACCCACCAATAGTTTACAGTGAGTCTTTTTATTTTGAGATTTTTGTTGTTCTGGGGAGAGATTAGAACCTGGCAATGATTATACAGAGAAATGCATTCTGCTAATTGACCCAACTTTATCTCATCTTAGAAACTTCCCATAAAATATCTGTCAATTCAACTAAGCTGACAGAGGACCAAACTCCCCTCTCTCACCTCCTTCTCTCCAGTTCAGCTCCTCTCTGCCCCTCATCCTCTACCCTCCTTCTCACCCTCATGCCCTGCCTTGCCCCTCCCCCTCCCCTCATCCCCCTTCCTAATCCTCCCTGCCCCTATCATCTTGCTTACTCCCTGCTTTACCCCATCCCCATCTAGTCCTCCACCCTCCCTCTCACCCTTATCCCCCTACTCCTCACCCCTTGTCCCTCACCTCCGGCCCCTCACCTACTGCCCCTCATCCACTGCCCCTCACCCTCTGTCCTCCTCATTACTCCTCTCATACTCACCCTCATCTCTCTCCCACACTCTTGGACAGTACATTCCAGATCCTAAACACTCACTGTGTGAATCTGTCTCCTCCACACTCTTGGACAGTACATTCCAGATCCTAAACACTCGCTGTGTGAATCTGTTTGTCCTCACATTCTCCTGTTGCTACTTTTGCCAATGATCTTAAAGCAGCACCCTGTGGTTCTTGGCCTTTCCACCAATGGTAACAGTGTATTTCTCAAACTGAATGTGTCTATGCTGGAATTACCTGACACTTCAAACCTCCCCATAGATGACTCACTTCCTGTTTCATTTCAGTTGTGGATGTTGTGAATGAGTACAGACTGCTCCTTTTAGCAGCCATGGCAAAGATGTATTTAAGACCTCTCCCCTGTGCGCGAAAGCAGTATATGTGACTCACTGAATGGTGGCGGAGTGAAGCAGGGCATCTAGTTGATGAGGGGATTCCTGCAACACCCACACCTAACTCTAACGCTGTGACTCAAAGGTCAATAAAGAAGGCAAATCTCAGCTGACACAAGCTATGTTCAGAAGGTGCAGAAACCCCAATCAGACCCTAATTACCCCATGACTCATTGGAAGCTTTCTCCTAAATGTCAAACAGAACATTTTCCTGCTCAGAAAGATTGACGACCCTCAGTTCAGCTGCTGCCAAATCTAAAAGAATACTGGAATCAGATTTAACAATTACTTTTCAAAAGAGAATTAAATAAACATTTGGAAAGCAAAAATTTCCAGAGTTATGGGGAAAGTAGAGGGAAGAGGCCTAACTGGGGAATTCTTTCAAAGGAGTAGCACAGGTTCAATGGGTTGAGTGCCCGTGATGACATTGTTCAATTTAACAGAGAATTACATAAAGAACATAAATTGTGCAGAATAACCAGTCCTATTAACTCTTCACATCCTTATGGCAACTTCTGTTAAATCCTTTATTCAATTTCAACTCATTCCCTATTAGAAGTATAAAGTTTAAGTTTATCTATTAGTATCACAATTAGATTTACATTAATACAATAATGAAGTTACTGTGAAAATCCCTTATTCGCCATACTCTGGTGCCTGTTTGGTACACTGAGAGAGAATTTACCATGGTCAATGCACCTAATCAGCATATTTTTCCCGGAGGAAACGCGCGCAAACAAGGGAGAACATGGAGGCTCCACATAGACAGTGACCCACTGTCCCTGGTCCCTGGTACTGTGAGGCAGCAGTGCTAACCACTGCATCACAATGCCGCCTCAATCCCGATATCTCACTGGATAAATTTATAGATCATAGAACATAGAACATATAGAACATAGAACATTACAGCACAGAACAGGCCCTTCGGCCTTCGATGTTGTGCCAACCAAAATAAAAAGCAATGCCCCTCCAAACTAAACCATTCCCTTCTCTTCCATATACTTATCAATTAACCTCTTAAACGCCACCAAACTTGGCGCATCTACAACAGCTGCAGGCAGGGCATTCCACTCCCTAATCACTCTTTGAGTAAAGAACCTACCTCTGATATCCGTCCTATAACTCATACCCCTTAATTTAAAGCTGTGTCCCCTCGTGCTAGCTTTCTCCATCCTAGGAAAAAGGCTATCACTGTCCACCCTATCTAAACCTCTAATCATCTTATATGTTTCAATAAGGTCCCCTCTTAGCCGCCTCCTTTCTAACGAAAACAACCTCAAATCCCTCAGCCTCTCTTCATAAGACCTGCCCTCCATACCAGGCAACATCCTGGTAAACCTCCTCTGTACCCTCTCCAATGCCTCCACATCTTTCTTATAATGTGGGGACCAGAACTGCACACAATACTCCAAGTGCGGCCGCACTAGAGTTTTGTACAGTTGCAACATGACGTTGCGGCTCCGAAATTCAATCCCCCTACCAATAAAAGCTAAGACTCCATATGCCTTCTTAACAACTTTATCCACTTGACTGCCTACTTTCAGGGATCTATTGACACATACACCAAGATCCTTCTGTTCCTCAACACTATTAAGAGCCCTACCATTAGCCCTATACTCTACACATTTATTGTTCCTGCCAAAGTGCATTACCTCACACTTTTCCACATTAAACTCCATTTGCCACCTCTCGGCCCAGCTCTGCAACTTGTCCAAGTCCCTCTGTAAACTATAACACCCCTCTTCACTATCTACCACTCCACCGACTTTAGTGACAGAGGGACAAAGGCTAACAAGGCATTGAAAATCCAGGAGAAGGATTTTCAGTAAAGCATTGCCAGACTGGAATCCAGCAAAGGTCAACGATTCACCAAGTATCCTTTAAATAACAATGGGCGGAAATTAGACAGCATACAGGGTGACAACAGGATGATTCCTTTTCAAACTAGTTGGACATTTGGGCTTTCATTGTGTTTCCCATGCTGTTTTGTTCTTTTTTGTTCTGACATCATGCAGTTTAAATCTAATTCCGAGGTAGCCACAGTGAGGTTCCTGTTCTTGTTGGATAACTTGATTGCCTTGAATCCTGTATGAAATGAGGTTACATACTTATCGATAAGACCTGATCAGTCTATGTTTATCCTATACCAATACCTTAATCCCATCCACCCTCTTCTCTTTTCTCCTCACCCATGTCATTCACCTACTCAAGAAAATGCGCACACAAATAATCAAAACACCACAAGCAATTGTCAACACAGTACTGAGTGAGTGCAGCACTATCAGAGGGTCAGTGCTGAGGGAGTGCCGCACTGTCAGAGGGTCAGTGCTGAGGGAGTGCCGCACTGTCAGAGGGTCAGTGCTGAGGGAGTGCCGCACTGTCAGAGGGTCAGTGCTGAGGGAGTGCCGCACTGTCAGAGGGTCAGTGCTGAGGGAGTGCCGCACTGTCAGAGGGTCAGTGCTGAGGGAGTGCCGCACTGTCAGAGGGTCAGTGCTGAGGGAGTGCCGCACTGTCAGAGGGTCAGTGCTGAGGGAGTGCCGCACTGTCAGAGGGTCAGTGCTGAGGGAGTGCCGCACTGTCAGAGGGTCAGTGCTGAGGGAGTGCCGCACTGTCAGAGGGTCAGTACTGAGGGAGTGCCGCACTGTCAGAGGGTCAGTACTGAGGGAGTGCCGCACTGTCAGAGGGTCAGTGCTGAGGGAGTGCCGCACTGTCAGAGGGTCAGTGCTGAGGGAGCGCCACACTGTCAGGGTCAGTGCTGAGGGATGCCACACTGTCAGAGGGTCAGTGCTGAGGGAGTGCCGCACTGTCAGAGGGTCAGTGCTGAGGGGTGCCACACTACCAGAGGGTCAGTACTGAGGGAGTGCCGCACTGTCAGAGGGTCAGTGCTGAGGGAGTGCCACCTACCAGAGGGTCAGTACTGAGGGAGTGCCGCACTGTCAGAGGGTCAGTGCTGAGGGAGTGCCGCACTGTCAGAGGGTCAGTGCTGAGGGAGTGCCGCACTGTCAGAGGGTCAGTGCTGAGGGAGTGCCGCACTGTCAGAGGGTCAGTGCTGAGGGAGTGCCGCACTGTCAGAGGGTCAGTGCTGAGGGAGTGCCGCACTGTCAGAGGGTCAGTGCTGAGGGAGTGCCGCACTGTCAGAGGGTCAGTGCTGAGGGAGTGCCGCACTGTCAGAGGGTCAGTGCTGAGGGAGTGCCGCACTGTCAGAGGGTCAGTGCTGAGGGAGTGCCGCACTGTCAGAGGGTCAGTGCTGAGGGAGTGCCGCACTGTCAGAGGGTCAGTGCTGAGGGAGTGCCGCACTGTCAGAGGGTCAGTGCTGAGGGAGTGCCGCACTGTCAGAGGGTCAGTGCTGAGGGAGTGCCGCACTGTCAGAGGGTCAGTGCTGAGGGAGTGCCGCACTGTCAGAGGGTCAGTGCTGAGGGAGTGCCGCACTGTCAGAGGGTCAGTGCTGAGGGAGTGCCGCACTGTCAGAGGGTCAGTGCTGAGGGAGTGCCGCACTGTCAGAGGGTCAGTGCTGAGGGAGTGCCGCACTGTCAGAGGGTCAGTGCTGAGGGAGTGCCGCACTGTCAGAGGGTCAGTGCTGAGGGAGTGCCGCACTGTCAGAGGGTCAGTACTGAGGGAGTGCCGCACTGTCAGAGGGTCAGTACTAAGTTGAGTCATAGTCATACAGTGCAGAAAAGACCATTTAGCCCATCGAGTTTGCACTGACAATAGCTACCACTAAAGCTATAGGGATGGGCAATAAATGCTGACAAGCCAACAATGCCCATTTTCTCGCACTTTTTCCCATATCCTTGAATATTACAATGTTCCAACTTCTTATCCAGATACATTTTAAAAGTTAGAAGTTCGACTACCTTCCCAGGCAGTACATTCCAGATTCCTAATAGCCTTTCAGTGAATGTTTTTTCAAATCCTCTCTGAATCTGCTGCCCCTCATCCGAACACGATACCACCTTATGATTGACCCCTCAACCAAGGGGAACAGTTGCTTCCCAATCAGCTTGTCCATTTTCCTCATAATCTTATACACTTCAATCAAGTCCTCCCTCAGCTTTTGCATCTCTGGACAAAACAATCCAAGCCTATCCAGTCTCTCCTTATAGCTCAAATGTCCCATCCCAAGCAACATCCTCTGTATCCTTTTAGTGCTATCATTTCCTATAGTGAGATGACCAGAACTGCACACAGTCCTCCAGCTGTGGCCTAACCAACATTCTGTATAACTCCAAATAAGACCATTCATATGAGCAGAATTAGGCCACTCGGCCCATTGAGTCTGCTCTGCCATTTAATCATGGCTGATGGGATGATACGGTGGTGCTGCTCTATCACAACTCCAAGGACCCAGATTGATTCCAACCTTGGCTCACTGTCTATATGGGGTTTGCACTATCTCCCTGTGTCTGTGTGGGTTTCCTCCGGGTACTCCGATTTCCTCCCACGGTCCAAAGATGCCCAGGTTGAAGGCCAATTACTGTGAAAGCTGGAACTTGAAACAAATTGCCAACTCCTTTGGGTTACCATTGACCAGAAACTTAACTGGACTCACCATTTAAATATGATGTGTACAGAGATTGGGAATACTGCAGTGAGTAACTCACCTCCTGACTCTCCAAAGCCTGGCCACATCTACAGGCACAAGTCAGGAGTGTGCTGGAATATTACCCACTTGATTAGATGGGTGCACTCCAACCACACTCAAGAAATTTAACACCATCCAGAACAAAGCAAACTGCTTGATTAGCACACACTCACAAACATTCACTCCCTGCAGCAGTGTAAAAAATTCACCAAAGATTCTTAGACAGCATCTTCCAAACTCACTATGCTATCATCTAGAGGGCAAAGATGGCAAATACCTGAGAACACATCACCTGGAAGTTCGCCTGTAAGGGAATGGGCAATAAATGTTGGCCAGCCAATGACACCCGTATCCCACAAATGAATCTAAAAAAAAGACAATCCTGTCTTCTAAATATATCACCATTCCTTCTCTGTCCCTGTGTCAAAATCCTGGCCCAAAATTGTGGGTCAACCCACAGCACATGGACTGCAGTGTTTCAAGAAGATCAACTCACCACCACTTTTGTAAGGGCAATTAGGGATGGGCAATAAATGCTGGCCAGCCAGCGACACCCATGACCTGCGAATGAATTAAAAAAAAGCAAGTACTGGAAAATCTCAGCTGGTCTGACAGCAGCTGTAGAGAGAGAAAGAGCCAACATTTCGAGTGCAATGCCCTCAGCAAAATGTTGGCTTTACGTGGAAATAGATGGTGACATGAGGCATTGCCAGATAAATTACTAAACAACAGAATAAAAATAATAGTCAATTACAACACTCACAAACAGGGAGATATTGTCACTGGCCTAATAATCCAGAGACCCGTAGTAATGCACTGGGGACCTGGGTTCAAATCTTACCATGTCACATGGTGAATGACAAAAATCTGAAATTAAAATGATTGTTGTAAAAATCCATCTGGTTCACTAATATCCTTAAGGAAAGGAAATCTGCTGTCCTGGTCTGGCCTACATGTGACTCCAAACCCACAGCAACATCAAGGGGCAGTGTCAAGGGGGTTGTTAGCAGGGGAGTAACCCCTCTCCATTCGTGGGGTTGCCGTTATGTGTGGTGGAGTGGGGAAAGATGGGAGAACCCCCCAGTGCCTACTAGAGGGAGGGAAGTGTGCAATGGCAGTGAAGTGGAGACTGCCTGTGATATGCTGGCATGGTGGTGGGAGAATGGACCTAATACTTCTATGGTGGGGTTGGGTTGGGGGAGGGAGAGTCCTCTATGTCTGTGGGAATGGTTGGGATCCCCTTTGTCTGTGGGAGAGGTTGGAGGTCCCCTGTGTCCGTGGAGGAGGTTGGAGGTCCCTGTGTCCGTGGAGGAGGTTGGAGGTCCCCTGTGTCCGTGGAGGAGGTTGGAGGTCCTCTATGTCTGTAGGGGCAGTTGGAGGTCCCCTGTGTCTGTGAGGGTGGTTGAGGGGCAGTTGCAGATTGGGGCATCTTTTCAAGCTGGTGTCCTGATTTCTGTAGAACTGACCTTGTCATCTCCATCAGGCCCCACCCCTCATGGGTGATGGCTTTAACCCCACCCCCAGCTGGAGAGATACTCATCCATCTTTAGTCAGACTCTGACAGGTCAAAATTAACTCAGAGGTTAGACTTATGGTCACCAGCTTACAGAGTACGCTAGCTGGAGCAGTTGCCAGTAGCACTTTGTGTTATCCAAAAATAAAACCACACGCAAATGAAATCCTTCCGCTGCCTCCTACCTTCACACATTTAAAAACACCTCTGTGGGCTTTCAGGAAACTTACAGCCTGTTTGCAAGAAGCTCTGCTTTCCACAGTGAATGGAATGACGCTCAGAGTGATTATAGATGGTGTATTGTCAGCAGTCACTGCCCTGGTTCGTTTAATGTTCCAAATCACGTGTGTGAAAGAACTGAAAGTGAATCTATTGAGAAATGCTGGAAACATTGAAAGTGATACAGTGCAGCAAAATTTATTGAATGTTTCTATGTGTGATTTATCTGGGTATTTTTCAGTGTTAATGTTTCATTGGGAAAAGTAACCAGAGGCGACCCCTAGTCACTTCAATCGATAATCAGGATGAATGTTTTGTCAGCTCAAACTCCCTGGTTCCAAATGAATATAATCGAGAGAGGGTAGGCAGTTGAATCAATGGCTGCTTCTGTCTAATGCTCTGGGTTCAATCGGGGACTCAGTGTTTTTTAAATTTATTCCTGGGACTTGGATGTCGCTGGCTAGGCAACAGTTATTGCCCTTTGAGAAGATGGGGTGAGCTGCCGACTTGAACCACTGCAGTCTGAGTGGTATAGGTAAACCCACAGTGCAGTTGGTGAGGCAGCTCCTGGATTTTGACCCAGTGACAGTGAAGGAACGGTGATATATTTCCAAGTCAGGATGGTGAGTGACTCGGAGGAAAACTTGCAGGTGCTGATGTTCCCATGTATCTGCTGCCCTTGTCCTTCTAGATGGTAGATGTTGTGGGTTTGGAAGGTGTCTGGATGAATTTCTGCAATGCATTTTGTAGTTGGGACACATGGCTACCATCGATGGTGGAGGGAGTGAATGTTTGTGAATGTGGTGCCAACCAAATGGGCTACTTTGTCCTGGATGGTATTGAGTGTTGTTGGAGCTGCACTCATCCAGGCAAGTGGTGAGTATTCCATCACACTCCTGTTTATAATAGATACTTGGTAAGCTATGAGATGGTAGGTTATTGGGGGTGGGGGGGAGAGGGTGGGTAGATGGGATGCAGATTTGGGGTTACTTTCAGACCAGCCATGATTTTATTAAAAGATGGAGCAGGCACGATGGGCTAAATGGACTTCCTCAGCTTCTTGTTTGTATGTTCAACATATGCTTCATGGATTCTGATCAGACATTGGTGATTTACTCACTACAGAATTCCCAGCCTTGGAGCTGCTTCTGTGACCATAGTATTTCCCTGGCCAACCCAGTTTAGTTCCTGGTCAATAGTAACCTCCAGGATGTTGATAGGTCAGCCTAATAAGATTGGGTCATTCAGCAAGAATGAGCCCTAAGCAGGGCTACGTGCACATCCCCTTATCCTGATAGTCACCAATCACATTTTAAAGGTAGAGCTTAGAAAAGTGAATTTTCAGCCAGTTTGGAATATTCTGATCTCTGACTTCAGGAAAAAGGTAAAGGAAAAAGGTACAAGAGCATTCAACAGTGAAGAACTTTGTGTGCTAAAGAACAGAAAACAATCAACATAGTTTTATTGTAATGGATTAGTGGTGGATAACCTGCAGCGCAGGGGCCATATGTGGCCAATCAGGGTGCTGAGTGCAGACATTGTGTTGACCGTTGCCCGGGCGCTGGGTCACCCCATTCCACTCATTTCCATCTGTGGAGCTTTTTTCCTGCCGGTCTGACTGAAGTGAATTGTACATAAAGCAAAGGCGAGTGAAGTAAGGCATCTGCCAATTGCTCACAACACTGACTGTGAGAACTGTGCACTCCCTCTGTGTCCAAAGGATCAATATTTGTTCTGTTTTTACCATTTGAAGTTAATGACAGTTCTATTAATATATAAAAGATGAAGCATTTTCTATAACTCGCTATGAAATATTCAGCATGTATTAAATGAATTTAATCATATTTATTAGGGCACGGTTAGTGAACAAACCTGATATTAATCTTCTGACTCACTGGAATGAAGGAGGGTCACTCATGCAGCTACTCAGTGGCTTAGATCGCCCATTGCACAAATCCGAGTCCTGAAACCTGACCTAAATTGTAAGAGTAAATAAATTCCCCAATGACAAAGAATGAGATGCTGCACCCTAACTTTGTCTCTGCCTCTCTAATCCTCTTGATGACTCACTTTCTGTGTATTAATGCCTCTGTTGCACTCTCTGACTCTACCTCTGTCTTTTCATTTTATCCTTCATTTTCTTCCTCTTCTCCATCTTTGTCTCATTTTATTTCTCTGCTTGATCTCTCCCAACATTCTTTCTAGGATCCATCACTATGAGAAGCAGCAAAGAAAGGAGCCTCTACTTCCCATATCAATCCCTATGTTCCTCCTGATCCCAGCATGATACCCACCCCATTCATCCAGACCCTGATCTCAAGCTGCTACCCTCTGTGATATTGATAACTAGTCAGTGCCAGAGGGCACTGTTATGTAGCAGCATTGAGAAGCTGCCAGGAAATAGACTTATTTTTTGTGGAGCAGAAAAGTACTCAGAACAAAAGCAGTGACACATTTTGAAAATGTAGATATGGTCAATGGAGCATTGGTGTTTTCTGGAGCAAGTATCTTGTATTCATGTGCTCACTGTTCTCAAGGGGCTGAGGCAATGAGTGCTCATGAACACAATAGTATCAGAAAGCTGATAACATGTGAATAATTACCTTCACTCTGGGAATAAATCAATCCAAACTCTCAGAAGTAATCAGATTGAGTGCCTGGTCTGCAGCTGAGACGCTGGAACACAAATGCATGACACAGGAATAACAAAATTCAGAGTGAAATTCCACTGCCAAAGCCATACCAATCACAGGATTGAAATTTCCCTGTTACCCTGCTCAATTCAGCACTCTCTCCTCTCTGGGAAACTCCCACACACACATACTGCAGGTATTTAATTTTATACTTTCTATAAATGCTGCTGCTTTCACTCTCATCTGCCTACTCTTCAGGGGAAAACAGAATTCTTTCAGCCCAATGCTGTGATTCACATCTACCATCCTGACAAAATGGAAAAAATATCTTTCTTACTGAATTGAGTGTAAAACACTCCAACCTCCCAAAAAAAACCCCAACAGCTTTCAGACACTCAGAGTGAAAGAGCTGTTAACCAAGCAGCTTCTTTCTCTACCTCAACAATGTTCACACACATAACCTAACTGTGAGATCTGTAACACTTAACTCTTACTGCTAGTTTCAGGTCCTTTTAGAGAAAGCTGCAATCATTTCTGTCAATTCTGACTCTGTAACTCACTAATTTATTGGGAGGGCCCCTCACTCATTGTAGTTTTTATCTATAAATCTGGAAAGACTGCAATTTAATGTCCATTCCTCATTCGAGTTAATTGAATTGTTTGCTAGGGTCGTTTAACAAGTCATGGAAGAGTCAACCATGTTGGTATGGGACTGAATCACATACAGGCTCAGAGTGGGAATCATAGAACTATTACAGTGCAGAAGAAAACCATTTGATCCATTGTGTCTGGCCAATGACAGAATGGCTCTCCAAATGAGCATTATGAGTTAGTGCCACTCTCGTGCCTGTTCCCTGTACCCCTGTGCAGTGTCTCTATTCGATTAATCATCTTCTTGGATGCCTCGATTGAACCTGACTTCATCACACTTCCAGATAGCACATTCCAGACTCTAACCATCTGCTGTGTGAAAAAGACTTTTCTCACATCACATTTGTTTTTTTTTAACAACCACTTTGAATCTATGCCTTTTTCTTCTTGATACTTTTACAAGCAGGAACAGTTTCTCCCTGTCTACTCTTTCTAGCCCCCTCATGATTTTGAATATCTCTGTCAAATCTTCTTTTAGTCTTCTTTCTCCAAGGAGAACAGTCCCAACTTCTCCAATCTATTCTCACAACTGAAGTTTCTCATCCCTCAAACCATTCTTGTAAACCTCTTCTGCATCCTCTCCAATATGCATTTATATCCTTTCTACAGTGTGGTGCCCAGAACTGTACATAATACTACAGCTGAGGTCTAACTCATGTCTTGTACATGTCCAGTGTAACCTCCTTGAATGTCAAGGGAGCTGGGTGAACTCTGTGTTGTTGGAGAGAGTTGTTGCCTGGTACATGTGTGGCATGAATGTTACTTGTCTCTTACCTGCCCAAGCCCTGATATTGATCAAGTCTTGCTGCATTTGGACATGGATTGCTTCAGTTACCGCGCCAATACAATTATATTAGATTGTATTTATATCCATTATGTTAAATTTGTGTCAAACCTTGGGAAGACCACGATAAGAGTTCTCTTATGCACTTCTCTATGTTATCTAAAAGATATAGGGGGTACTGGAGAAGGTACAACTGTGATTGACAGAGATGCTGGAGCTGAACGATAAAAACCATCAGAAAAGGTTGAACAGGATGGAACTCTTTGGAAAAGATGAGGCTGAGAGGTGAGAATATATAGAAGTATTGTAAATTATAAAATGGGCTTGATAGGCTAATCATAAAGAAAATATTTCCAGAACCAGAGACCATAAACAGGGTAGTCACTAATAAATCCAATCGACAATGCAGTGCAACATTCTGGGAGAATGTGGGATTCACTCCCACAGGGAATGGAGAGAATGTGGAACTCACACCCATAGGGAATGGGGAGAATACGGGATTCACTCCCACAGGGAGTGTGGAGAAAGTGGAACTCACTCCCACAAGGAGTGGGGAGAAAGTGGAACTCACTCCCACAAGGAGCGGGGAGAAAGTGGAACTCACTCCCACAAGGAGTGGGGAGAAAGTGGAACTCACTCCCATAGGGAATGGGGAGAATATGGGATTCACTCCCACAAGGAGTGTGGAGAAAGTGGAACTCACTCCCACAAGGAGTGGGGAGAAAGTGAAACTCACTCCCACAAGGAGTGGGGAGAAAGTGGAACTCACTCCCACAAGGAGTGGGGAGAATGTGGGATTCACTCCCACAAGGAGTGGGGAGAATGTGGGATTCACTCCCATAGGAAGCGGGGATAATGTGGGAGCCGCTCCCACAGGGAATGGTTGGATTGAATAGTTTGGAGACAGTTAAGGGGAAGCTGGGTAAACACGAGAGGGAAAGGAATGGAAGGATTTGCTGATAGGGTGAGATAAAGAGAGGGTGGGAGGAGGTTCAGGTAGAACAGAACAGAAGGGCTGAATGGTCTGTGGCTGTAGCTGCTTCCTAACAGTACAGAAATTAGAAGAACAGACGCAGTAGATACAGGGGAACGTCAGTCACTATCTTCGATACATGTTGCATGTCAACATCACTGGTTCAAAATTCTGGAAATGTTGTGATAACAGCACCAACTGTAGAATAACTACAACAGTTTAATGAGAAAGCTTTGCCTCACCTCTCAGGGTAATTAGAAGTGGACAATAAATGATGTCAGTGATGTTAGGACACCAAGAACAAGTACAAAAACAGCTGAGTAACAGCTTACTATCAGCTTTTGGTGGACAGTAACTGTATCCAATCCTGTAGTTATGTGTTGGCCATATTTACACACTGTCTGACAATAAGCAATACAAAATGACATGTTGGCTCTATCGAGTAGATCAGGAAAATTTAGGTGAAAGAGAGGTGATGATCCCAGGCAGAAGAGGTACTCAAATCAAAGTTTTTCTGTATATGGATAATATTGCCATCTTCTGCTTGGATCCAGTCACTTCACGGATTGATTAGATGTTATTTTTATGCATTTATTTTTTCACAGGATATAGATGTCCCTAGTTAGCAAAGCATTTATTGCCCATCCCTAAATGCTCTTGAAAAGATGGAGGTGAGCTGTCTTCTTGAATCGTGGTAGTTCATATGGTGTTGTTATACCCACAGTGCTGTTAGATCTAATTTGATTTGATTTATTATTTATTGATTGATTTTATTTAACATACAGTGAAAAGTATTGTTTCTTGTGCGCTATATAGACAGAGCATACCATTCACAGAGAAGGAAAGGAGATAGTGCGGAATATAGCATTACAGTCATAACTAGGGTGTAGAGAAAGATCAACCTAGATAGTCTGACAGCAGCAGGGAAGAAGCTATTCTTGAATCACTTGGTACATGACCTCAGGCTTTTGTATCTTTTTCCCAACAGAAGAAGGTGGAAGAAACAATGGCCAGGGTGCATAGGGTTCTTAATTGTGCTGGCTGCTTTGCTGAGGCAATAGAAGGGAGGCTGAGGAGAGGATTCCAGGATTTTGACCCAGCAATATTGAAGGAATGGCAATAAATTTCCAACTCAGGATGGCGAGTGGATTGAATGAGAACTTGAAGGTGCCTGACTCACAGTCACATCATCCTACCCCTCATTTCTGTTCAAAACAGACAACCCAATTCTAATAGGTGTAACCATATGCGGGAACAAAGTGTCCAGATATTTCATTCCCTTTTATGTTGCACAGTGTCTGCAGTTTAGCTTCTCAATCAGTAATCCTGAGCTGGAATTCCTCCAGCTGCTGACACTTTCTGCAGATGTGTTTGTCCTGGATCGTTTTAATATCCAAGAACTCCCACATTCCACAGCTGCAACATATTACTGTACGGCCATTGTTATTTTGTTAATTTAATTATGCATTGATTAATTTAGAATAGTTCCTATGTGTACCATACTTCTTTCCCTATGAGTACAAACTGCTACATGTCCCTTACTGGAAAGGACCACAGCCATCTTCCTTTGTACCAGGTATGATTCTAACCAAGCAGTAAGTTTATCCTCTGATTCCCGTTGACTCCAGTTTCACTAGGGCTCCTTGATGCCACATTTGATCAAATGCAGCCTTGATGTCAAGGACTGTCACTCTCACCTCACCTCTGGCATTCAGCTCTTTTATCCATATTTGAATCAAGATCGTAATGAGATCAGGAGCTGAGAGACACTTGTGGAACCCACTCCGAAAGGAAGAATTGAAAAGTGGATTGTTATTGAAATGGAGAGATTGCAGAATGCTAGAG
Source organism: Sphyrna mokarran (assembly GCA_024679065.1). NCBI lineage: Eukaryota > Metazoa > Chordata > Chondrichthyes > Carcharhiniformes > Carcharhinidae > Sphyrna > Sphyrna mokarran. Next base: position 73,054,192 of record JAGIQG010000016.1, read on the forward strand.
TGTGGAGGACCTGAATGTTCTTGGAAATGAATCACAAAAATTAGTATGCAGGTACAGCAAGTGATTGGGAAGTAAATAGAATGCTCGCCTTTATTGCAAGGAGAATGGAATATAAAAGCAAGAATGTCTGCTATATCTGTAAAAGACATTGGTGAGACCACGTCTGGAGTTTCCGTATACGGTTTTGGTCTCCTCAACTAAGTAAGAATGTAAATGCTTTGAAAAAATTCAGACAAGGTTCACTCAGCTGATTCCTGGAATGAAGGGACTTATCTTCTGAGGAAAAGCTCATACCCACTGGAGTATAGAAGAATGAGAAGTGACACTGAAATGTATAAGACTCTGAGACTTGACAGGATATATATATTAGGAGAATATTTCCTCTTATGAGGGTTTCTAGAACCACGAGGCACAGTTGAAAAATAATGAGTGTCCCATCTAAGATGAGGATTTTCTTTTTCTTTCTGAGTGTTGTTAGTCTGTGGAATTCTCTTCCCAGAGATCCCTGGGGCTGATCATTGATGCATTCAAGATGGAGTTAGACAGTTTGATAGTAAGGGAGTTGAGGGGTATGAGGGACAGGCTAGAAAATGGATTTGAGGCCGCAACAGATCAATCATGATCTTATTGAATGGTCTGCGCCAGCTCCTATTTCCTAACTTATTAAGTTTTTAAATATTACTATGTGTTGAGATTTTATCTGTCCCTGGTGTAACGGAAGATCAGTCTGGCTTTCCTCATGGAATGTTCCATTTCATTTCATTTCTCTTTGTACCTTTATCATGGTAAACACCTCTGATCTCAGGGCTATCGGAGAGTGTTCCACATGTACTGTCCTCCAGAACTGCGGGAAAAGGTAATGCTGGATCCTGCCAGACGATTCCCGAAGCAGACTGTCAGTCATTACAGAATGTCTCATTGTCAGACCTGTCAAACAAGCACCCAGATGTAGCTTGGCTGTTGGCGTGAAGGTTCAGGCACTTCCTGCATGCACAGATTTCACTGTGCCTATAGGAAATCCCTGAAGTAGATGTAATGGGAAGGAGATTCTCACCTCCTTCAGACATGTACCTTTGCAAAGCAGATTTGCAGAAAGGTGCAGAGATTTTTTAACTTGAGGTTTATCTTGAGCTGTTCCCTGATGCAGCACTCTGTGCGTTAAAGTCTGTTCTGATGGGCACACACTGATATAAACAGGAACTGCTGCAGTTTCCAGTGCAAATTCCAATCTCTCTCCCTGGCAACAATCTGACATTGAGCCTATCAGTTTGCCACCTTGATGGCAGCTTTATTCCTGAGTTGAGTTTCTAATTTCATATTTGCACCATTACCAGAACTGTCAATCTCTGTAACATCAGCTGATCCAGGACCACTCAGCCCAACCGCTGCTGGAACCCTCCGCATTGATCAAAACTCAGCTGCCTGCATCTCATACCAAGCCCCAGTCCCTGTCACCCCTGTGTTCACTGAGCCACATTGTCTCCCAGTCAAGCAATGTCTGAACTTTAAAATTCTCATCCTGGGTGTCAGGTGATGTAAGTGAAGGGTAGGTCGTGCCTTACTAACCTCATTGAGTTTTTTGAAAAAGTGACTAAAGAGGTGGATGGGGGTAAGGCGGTTGATGTGGTATATATGGACTTTAGTAAGGCGTTTGATAAGGTGGCCCATGGAAGACTTCTGCAGAAAATGAAGATGTATGGGATAGAGGGTGATTTAGCTAATTGGGTTAGGAATTGGCTAGCAGATAGAAGAAAGAGGGTGGTGGTTGATGGGAGATATTCATCTTGGAGTTCGGTGACAAGTGGTGTTCCTCAGGGGTCTGTTTTGGGGCCCCTGCTGTTTGTAATTTTTATAAATGATCTGGATGAGTGTATTGAAGGATGGATTAGTAAATTTGCAGATGACACTAAAGTCGGTGGAGTGGTAGATAGTGAAGAGGGTGTTATAGTTTGCAGAGGGACTTGGACAAGTTGCAGAGCTGGGCCGAGAGGTGGCAAATGGAGTTTAATGTGGAAAAGTGTGGGGTAATGCACTATGGCAGAAATAATAAATGTGTGGAGTATAGGGCTAATGGTAGGATTCTTAGTAGTCTTGATGAACAGAGGGATCTTGGTGTGTATGTGCATAGATCCCTGAAAGTAGGCAGTCAAGTCGAGAAGGTTGTTAAGAAGGCATATGGAGTCTTAGCTTTTATTGGTAGGGAGATTGACTTTCGGAGCCGCAACGTCATGTTGCAACTGTACAAAACTCTAGTGCGGCCGCACTTGGAGTGTTGTGTGTAGTTCTGGTCCCTGCATTATAAGAAAGATGTGGAGGCATTGGAGAGGGTACAGAGGAGGTTTACCAGGATGTTGCCTGGTATGGAGGGCAGGTCCTATGAAGAGAGTTGAAGGATTTGAGGTTGTTTTCGTTAGAAAGGAGGCGGCTAAGAGGGGATCTTATTGAAGCATATAAGATGATTAGAGGTTTAGATAGGGTGGACATTGATAGCCTTTTTCCTAGGATGGAGAAAGCTAGCACGAGGGGACACAGCTGTAAATTAAGGGGTATGAGTTATAGGACGGATATCAGAGGTAGGTTCTTTACTCAAAGAGTGATTAGGGAGTGGAATGCCCTGCCTGCAGCTGTTGTAGATGCGCCAAGTTTGGTGGCGTTTAAGAGGGTAGTTGAGAAGTATATGGAAGAGAAGGGAATGGTTTAGTTTGGAGGGGCATTGCTTTTTATATTGGTCGGCGCAACATCGAAGGCCGAAGGGCCTGTTCTGTGCTGTAATGTTCTATGTTCTATGTTCTATGTTCTATAATCGTGTTTCTGTGAGATCTGGCACTACTCATTTTTTAATCCTGATGCTCAGCTCCTAGTCACCTTCTCCTGGAATGTGCGCTCCATGCCATGTCCTAGGAACATTTCTGGGGAAGTGTTGATGATGGAACGCTGAGAAGAGCCAGGAAAATCCTTGACTAGAAGGAACAGTCGGAGGCGCCTATGGTGAGTTGGGCCCTCACCATGGCGGCAAAGCTCTGGGCCTGGTGCTGTCGAAGACGTTGCTGGAAATCACTGCTGACATTATCAAAGTTCCAAACAACAACCCAGAGTTTTAAAACAGAACATTAATACTCAGCGAGTGAACTGTAGAATACCGACAGGAGGCTCAGTGAGGTGCACAATAGAATCCTCAATGTCAAACATGCCGGGATTGGAAGGTGGTGTCGAGTAAGTTGCTAAGTTGAATTTTTGTAATGCATCTTGTGGATGATACGTATGGTATGTTAGCCTTCATAGGAAGAGGTATAGAATACAAGAGTAGAAGTCTAATGTTGCAAGTGTATAGAATGTTGGTTAGGCCTCACTTGAAGTACTGCATCCAGTTCTGGTCGCCGTACTACCGGAAAGATGTGGAGGCCCTGGAGAGAGTGCAGAGGAGATTTACCAGGATGCTGTCTGGTATGGAAAGGCTGTCTTACGAGGAAAGATTGAATGCACTGGGGTTGTTTTCCCTTGAAAGACGTCAGCTGAGAGGGGATCTATTAGAGGTATATAAGATTATGAGGGGTATAGATAGAGTAAATGGTGGTAAGCTTTTTCCACCATTAGATTCGGATAGAACGAGGGGTCACAGCCTTAGGGTGAGGGGGGCTATGTATAAGACTAATATTAGAGGGCATTTTTTCACCCAAAGGGTAGTGGGGGTGTGGAATGCACTACCGAGTAAGGTGGTGGGAGCAGGCACGCTAGGGTTGTTTAGGGGTCTCTTGGACAGCCACATGAGCGGTCTGCAGATAGAGGGATATAGTAGGACTGTTTAAATATCCTATTTGTTTCCACAGGATGTTCGGTCCACCTTGTTGACCAACAAGGGCATGCATGCGGCAGGTTGTGCGAGAGCTGCTCTTGGATGTTGCTTCAGGAGTGGCCTAGTGCTTCACGTCATTAGTGTATGCTTAAACTGGACCATCTGATGGTCACCATGACAGCTCAGGGACTATCGCTGTTGCTGTGCGGACACATGGATTTGGGCCTGTGTCTGTGGGAGTTTTCACGTTCTCCCCATGGTTGCGTGGGTTTTCTCCGGGTGCTCCGGTTTCCTCCCACATCCCAAAAATGTGCTCTTAGGCTGATTGGGTAACAAATTGGTCCCTATATGTCATTAAGACGTTAGGACGGCGGCGCAGGCTCGTTGGGCCGAAGGGCCTGTTTCCGTTGCTGTGTTGTTCTTTGTTCTTTGTTTTTTGATACAGGCTGCTGCCATTGTGCATTGGCAGTGGAAGGAGGGAATGTTACTTGCTTTTTATCAGCCCAAGTCTGGATATTGTCCAGATCTTGCTACATTTGCACACAGACCGCCTTGATATCTGAGGAATCACGAATGGTACTGGACATTGTTCAGTCATTAGTGAATGTTCCCATTTCCGACCTTATGATGGATGGAGAGTTATTGATGAAGCAGCTGAATATGGTTGAGTCTAGGACATTGCCCTGAAGAATTTCTGCAGTGAGGTACTGGAGCAAAGATAATTGATTTCTAATCACCACAACCATCTTCTATTGTATCAGGTGTGACTCTAGTTCATTGAGAGCTTACCCCCAGTTCCAATAAACTTCAGATTTTTTAAGGCTCATTGATTTTGCTCAGTTGATTGCTACTTTTGGGAGACTGACTGAGTGTAGTGGGAAGTAAAAAGCTGCTTCTAGAGATTACTGGACATTAATCTGCAAACTGGGAACTCCAATGATTGAAGGGAACTGTGTCAGCCTTTATCAGAGATTATCTCGAGAGTTGTGGCTACCACAAGAAAGGGTGTGTGTGTGTAGAAAACCTTTGTGATATCAAAACTTAAATAGCCTCATCCAAGGAAGTCTGGAGATGGGCTTTGAGGTGAGGCTTGTTTACGGGATGGTTAATTTACTATGAGCAATATTACTCATCAGTACCAGTCAGCATCCACTGATAGTAAGCCTCCCATCCAGGAACTATCACTCTACACTTGATACCAAACATATTGAACAACTCATGTGGGTATTTGTTTTTTAATTGATTCTTAAAATGTGTAAAAATCAGTGAGGACCACATAATGATTCCCAAATCTCTTCTGCTTTATTTCCTTTCCATGTCTGGGATGGTGTTATCCTCCCATTTCCTCAACTCATTGGAAAGGATACATCACTGACAGAATCACACATCCAAGTACAATCTCTCATCACATTTCACCAAGGCAACAATCAGGTAAAGCCTCAAAAACCGCAGCAAGATGTATTTGGTTATCTAAGGTTCAGGGCATTTGGAATGGAATATAAGCAACTGCCCACTATCCACTCACCAAGATGTGAGTCAGAATAAATTCTCTTTGTCATTGTTCCTTCCAATAATCTTTCCATTGAAAGCAATGAATTCATTAGCATTCTGACTACAAACCGGGATGAGCTATCTGAGCTTCTTCAGCAAATCACATTTAATGGCATCTTCTACAATGTCAAGAGACAGAAGGTGTGGTCAGTAGTTAAATGAGGGCGAGGAGGGACTCTGAGATGAGTCATTGTAGTGCATATAGGTACTGCAGCCATAGGCAGGAAGAGGGAGGCAGTCATCAAAAGGGATTATAGGGAACTGGGTAGGAAGCTGAGGAGGAGAAAAGGGAAGGCAGTAATTTCAGGATTGCTGCCTGCACCTCAGGAGAATGAGAGCAGGAATCAAATGAGGTGGAGGATGAATGCATGGCTGAGGGACTGGAGCAGGGGGCAGGGAGTCAGGTTCATAGATCATTGGGACCTCTTTAGGGGCAGGTGTGACCTGTACAGTAAGGATGGGTGGCACTTGAACCCTCGGGGGACTAATATCTTGGCAGGTAGGCTAGCTAGGGCTACTGGGGAGTCTTTAAACTAAAAAAGCTGGGGGGTGGGAATATCGATGGGACGGTGAATAAGGAGGTTAGTTCCCAGGTAGGGAAGGACTGTAGGCACTCTGAGAGGGGGGGTTAGGCAGGTGGTGGAAAAGGGAAATATCCTGACTGAGGGGCTGAGGTGTGTCTATTTTAATGCCAGGAGTGTAGTAAATAAGGTAGATGAGCTTAGGGCATGGATTGCTGCTTGGGAGTGTGATGTGGTGGCCATTACAGAGACTTGGTTGTCCCAGGGACAGGACTGGGTACTTCAGGTGCCAGGATTCAGGTGCTTCAGGAGGGACAGGGTTGGGGGCAAAAGAGGAGGTGGTGTGGCACTGTTGATCAGGGACAGTGTCATGGCTGTAGAGAAGGTGGAAGACAGGGAGGGATTGTCTACGGAGTCTCTGTGGGTGGAAGTTAGGAACAGCAAAGGCTGGATGTATTCTATAGGCCGCCCAACAGCGGCAGGGAACTTGAGGTGCACATAGGGAAACATATCCTAGACAGATGTAGAAATAACAGAGTTGTCGTGATGGGAGATTTCAATTTCCCAAACATCGACTGGAATATCCCAAGGGTAAGGGGTTTGGATGGTGTGGAGTTTGTTAGGTGTGTTCAGGAAGGTTTCCTGACACAGTACGTGGAAAAGCCTACGAGAGAAGAGGCTGTACTTGACCTGGTGCTCGCTAATGAGCCAGAGCAGGTGTCGGATCTCACGGTAGGTGAGCATCTTGGGAATGGGGATCATAATTCTATCTCTTTCACAATAGCGATGGAAAGAGATTGGATCAGGCAGGCTAGGAAGGTGTATGTTTGGAGTAAGGGGAAATATGAAAACATTAGGCAGGTAATTGGACGCATAAACTAGAAGGAGGTGTTCTTGGGGAAGAGTACAGAAGGGAAGTGGCGGTTTTTCAAGGAATGTTTGTCTAGGGCACTGCAAGACAACGTCCCGAGGAGTCAAGGAGGTTCAGGTAGGACGCGGGAACCGTGGTGCATGAACATAGAACATTACAGCGCAGTACAGGCCCTTCAGCCCTCGATGTTGCACCGGCCAGTGGACCCTCTAACCTAAACTATTCCAATATCATCCATGTGCCTATCCACCGACCATTTGAATGCCCCCAAAGTAGGCGAGTCCACAACTGCTGCAGGAAGGTAGTGGTGAACCTAGTTAGGAAGAAAAAAATGGCATATAAAAGGTTCAGAGAGCTAGGGGATGTTAGGGATCTAGGGCAGTATAAGGTGTGTAGAAGGGAACTTAAAAAGGAAATTAGGAGAGCCAGAAGGGGTCATGAGAAGGCCTTGGCAGGTAAGATAAGGAGAATCCCAAGGCCTTCTACAAATATGTGAAAAGTAAAAGGATGAGAAGAGAAGGGATAGGGCCTATAAAAGGTGAAGGGGGAAAAGTCTGTGTGAATCCGGAAGAAATGGCAGAGATGCTTAACAAGTACCTTGCCTCGGTATTCACGGTGGAAAGTGAACTGGGAGATTGCACTGCAGGTTTGAGGCATACGGAAAAGATTGAGTATGTGGATGTTAGGAAAGAGGATGTGTTAGACCTGTTAAATTCTATCAAGATAGACAAGTCGCTGGGACCAGATGGGATGTACCCCAGGTTATTGTGGAGGTGAGGGAAGTGGTTGCAGAGCCTCTGGCGATGATATTTGCATCGTCCATGGAAACGGGAGAGGTTCCGGAGGATTGCGGATGTGGTTCCTATCTTTAAGAAAGGGAACAGGGATAGTCCAGGAAATTACCGACCGGTGAGTCTGACTTCAGTGGTTGGTAAGCTGATGGAGAGGCTTCGGAGGGATAAGATATATGAACATTTGGAGAAGTTTGGACTGATTAGAAATAGTCAGCATGGTTTTGTCAAGGGCAGGTCATGCCTTACGAGCCTAGTTAAGTTCTTCGAAAATGTGACTGAACACATTGATGAAGGAAGGGCGGTGGATGTAGTGTACATGGACTTTAGTAAGGCGTTTGATAAGGTCCCACATGCAAGGCTTCTGGAGAAGGTGAGAGGGAATGGGATCCAAGGGGCTTTGGCTTCGTGGATCCAGAACTGGCTTGCTGGCAGAAGGCAGAGAGTGGTTGTGGATGGGTCTTGTTCTGCATGGAGGTCGGTAACCAGTGGAGTGCCACAGGGATCTGTTCTGGGACCCCTGCTGTTTGTCATTTTCATAAATGACCTGGATGAGGAAGTGGAGGGATGGGTTAGCAAGTTCGCCGACGATACAAAGATCGTTGGTGTTGTGGATGGTCTGGAGGGATGCCAAAAGTTGCAGCGGGACATAGACAGGATGCAAGACTGGACGGAGAAGTGGCAGATGGACTTCAACGCAGATAAATGTGTAGTGGTCCATTTTGGCAGGAATAATGGGATGAAGGAGTAAAATATAAGGGGTAGGAGTCTTAGCTGTGTTGTAGAGCAGAAGGATCTCGGGGTCCGGGTCCATAGGACTCTTAAATCGGCCTCGCAGTGGAGGAAGTGGTCAAGAAGGCATATGGTGTACTGGCCTTCATTAATCGAGGAATAGAGTTTAGGAGTCAGGAGGTAATGATGCAGCTCTATAAGACTTTTGTCAGACCCCAGTTGAAGTATTGTGCACAGTTCTGGTCACTTCATTATAGGAAGGATGTAGAGGCTATTGAGAGGGTTCAGAGGAGATTTACAAGGATGCTGCCTGGATTGGGAGGCAGGCCTTATGAAGATAGGTTGAGGGAGATGGGACTCTTCTCACTGGAGAGACGTAGGTTGAGAGGCGACCTGATAGAGGTTTATAAAATGTTGAGAGGAATACATAGGGTGGACTCTCAGAGACTATTTCCCCGAGCTGAAATGGTCACTACGAGAGGACACAGATTTAAGGTGCAGGGACGCAAATACAAAGGAGATGTCAGGGGTAGGTTTTTCACTCAGAGGGCGGTGAGTGAATGGAACCGACTGCCGTTGGAGGTTGTTGAGGCAAACTCACTGGGGTCTTTTAAGAGACTTCTGGATGAGTATATGGAAAAGAATAGGATGGGGGGTTATAGATAGGTCTGTGGATCGGTAGATGTGATCGGCGCAACTCGTGGGCTGAAGGGCCTGTTTGTGCTGTGTTGTTCTATGTTCCATGTTCTATGTTCTATGTTCTATTATATGGTTGACATCAGAGGAGACAGGATATGAGATGAGAAAGAGAAACGTGAGGGAATTTGTTGGTTCAGGATCGGGAGAAAATAGATCAAAGAACAGTACAGTACAAGAACAGACCCTTCAGCCTTCCAAGCCTGTGCTGATCACATTGTCCTATCTAGACCAATTGCTTAATCCCTCTATTCCCCATATGCTTATCAAGATAAGTCTTAAATGGAACTGCCTCAACCACCTCACTTGGCAGTGCATTCCAGGCCCCCATCATCTACTGTGTAAAAAAACGTGCCCCACACATTGCCACTGAACCTTTTCCCCCTTTATCTTGAACTTGTGCCCCCTTGTAATTGTCATTTCTGGGAAAAAGCTTCCAACTGTTCACCCTATTCCGCCCCTCCCCACCCCATAGATCAAGAGCCTGATCAAATGAAAAGATAGGAATTGAAGCAGCTGATTGGATGGGTCTTGATCACAGTGACAAAGAAATTCATGAGCCTCTCACACCTGCTGTGGGTCAGAGGTGAGGGTGGAGGGTCCGAGATGAGTGTGAGGGTCAAGGATGAAGGTGGAGGGGTCAGAGAAAAAGGAGCATAGATTATTATGGAGAGAATAAACATTTCAGAATTTGTACTGAAGTGATATTTAAATCTAATAATTAACTTTGTAAGGCACAATGTTGGGGAGAGGGACAGCAGGGTTTACTAAAATGTGGAGTTGGCACAATTCTTTTAGACATGTGATCATTTCTGATCTTCCAAATCGGTCTGTTTCGTTATGCAGCAGAGAGTAGTATTGAACGTCATTGGGAGCTTATCATAGGGTATAACTCCCCAAGGGACTTGCAGTACCCACTGCTTAAACCGTTGAAAGGGGAAGCTAGTAGTTTCACACTAAATATGCAAATGATAACAGAGTGGAAATTGCAGTTATCTTGGGTGATGTTTATATTTGAATCAAGGGGATTCCTGCAGTGGTTTGAAATGTTTCTACAGCTTTTCTTGTTGAATACATCAGTAAAGGCAAAACAACATCAAGTCAGCAGATGTCCAGGACACCATTCTTCCTTCAACCAACACTACGTAAAACAATTTAAAAGCTTGTTCATTTCATTGCTGTCTTTGGGTTCTTGCTAGTTTATGGCACCGTGATGGAGTGAGTGACTACCGTGATAAAAGGTTGTTATCAGTTACCTTAACCACAGAGCTTTGTCACTGAAACCCCATCCTAATCTAACTGAAAGAGATTGCTATTAATTCATCAACAGTTCCATTATCATTGTATCATGTGACTACCATGATGGTAAGAAATGAGCTTGATGGACTTTGGTCCTCTTGAATCCAGTGATTTCCATGTTCTTGATGTGATGCTTCAGATGTCCAGTGGGAGGGACAGTGTCAGCAGTTGCAAAAGGTGAGGGAGGGGAATCAGTAAAGCTGAGAAATTCCAGCAGTGATATCCTGGAGCTGAGATGATTGATCTCCAATCGCCATCTCCATCATCCCAACCAGCGGAGAGTTTTCCTCCAATTCCCATTGACTCCAATTTTACTCAGGCTCCGTGATGCCACATTCGATCAGATGCTGCCTAAATGTCAGGAGTTGTCACTCTCGTCTCACCTCTAACATTCTGATGCATTCTCAGAGTTGGAATGTAGGAACTAATATAATTACTAATGTGGTCCTACACTTACACACACTTGCACAGTGCAAGGTTCTATCCTCAATGTGTACTGGACTTTTATTCATTCGTGGGAGATGGATGGCTGGTCAGTATTTATTGTCCATCTCTAGTTGCCCTTGGAGGGCAGTTGAAAATCGACCATATTGCTGTGGCTCTGGAATCCTACGGAGGCCAGACCAGGTAAGGGCAGCAGATTTCCTTCCCTAAAGGGACATGAGTGAACCAGATGCATTTTTCTGACAACCAACAATGGTTTCATGGTCATCAGTAGATTCTTAATTCCAGGTATTTTTTATTGAGTTCAAATTCCACCATCTGCTGTGATAGGATACAAACCTGTGTTCCCAGATCATTAGCTAGATTTCTGTGTTAATAGTCTAGTGATAATAACACTAGGCTATTGCCACACTCTAGCACCTGTTCGGGTACACTGAAGGAGAATTTAGCATGGCCAAAACACCTAACCAGCACATCTTTCAGAGTGTGAGAGGAAACCAGAGCATCTGGAGGAAAACCATGTAGACACAGGGAGGACCTTGATGGACCTTTGGTCCACCTTGTTGTCTAACGAGGGACATACACGCGATGGGTCGTGAGAGGGCTGCTCTTGGACCTTTTTCGAGAGTATCCTACTGCTTCACGTCGTTAGTGTATGCTTGACCTGGACCATCTGATGGGCAACACGACAGCTCAGTGACTATCGCTGTGCTGTGCAGATACATGGATTTGGGCCTGTGTCTGTGGGAGTTTGCGCATTCTCCCCGTTCTTGCGTGGGTTTTCTCCGGGTGCTCCGGTTTCCTCCCACATCCCAAAGATGTGCTCTTAGGCTAATTTGGCAAAACAAATTCTCCCTAAATTGTCTCAAATTTGGTTTTTAATCCATAGATCTATAAACATGGACAGGGATCACGGGTAGAGATGGGAACATCGGGGTGGCGGCGTGGGCTCGTTGGGCCGAAGGGCCTGTTTCCCGAGCTGTTTTTGTTCTTTGTTCTTTGACATACAGATTCTGCACAGACAGTGACCCAAACTGGGAATTGAACCCAAGTCCCTGGTGCGTTGAGGCAGCAGCACTAACCACTGTGCCATTGTAATGATAAACACTGAAACATAGAAATTAGAAGCCTGAATAGGCTGAAACCTTTCTACCTGCTCCATTATTCAGTTTGATTATGGCTGATTTTCTATCTTGACACCCTACTTCCGCACTTTCCCCATACCCTTTGATATCTTAAGAATCTAGAAATCTATTTCTTTCCAAAATATATTCAGTGATTTGACATCCACAGCTTTCGGTGGTAGAGAATTCCACAGGATCACCATCTTTTGAGTGAAGAATTTTCTTCTCATCTCAATCTTAAATGGCCACCCTCCTGTCCTGTTAACCATAAAGTTTGTTCGAGATTCTCCAGTCAGAGGAAACAACATTCCAGCATCCAGTCTGTCTCACACTGTTGGAATTTTATACATTTCCATTAAATCCCCTCTCATTCTTCTAAACTCCAGTGAATACAGGCCCAACCTCTCCTCACATGACAATTCTGTCATTCCAGGAATCAGGCTGGTGAACTTTCGTCCATGGCAAGTATATCGTTTATTTGATAAGGAGACCAAAACTGCAGACACTAGTCCATGTGTGGTCTCACAGCTGCAGTAAAACATCCGTGCTCCTGTCCTTTTACAATGAAGGCCAACATAACATTTCTAGTTGCTTGCTGTACCTGCACGCTTGCTTTCAGTGACTGGTGTACAAGGACATGCAGATCCCTTTGCAAATCAACATTTCCCAATCTATCATCATCTGAATATTACTCTGCCATTCTGTTTGTCTGTTCAAAATGGATAATTCACTTTTATCCATATTATACTGAATCTGCTGTGTATTTGCCCATTCACTCAACCTGTCAAAATCACCTTGAAGCCTCTTAACACCCTCCTCACTCGCATTCCAAGTTTTGCGTTGTCATCAAAATTGAAAATATTACTTTCAGTTCCGTTACCCAGATCATTGATATGTATTATGAAAAGCTGGGGCCCAAGCACTGACCCATGCGGCACCCCACCAGTTACTGTCTGCCTCTGACTATTGCTGTGCTGTGCAGATACATGGATTTGGGCCTGTGTCTGTGGGAGTTTGCATTCTCCCCGTGCTTGCGTGGGTTTTCTCCGGGTGCTCCGGTTTCCTCCCACATCCCAAAGATGTGCTCTTAGGCTAATTGGCAAAACAAATTCTCCCTAACTTGTCTCAAATTTGGTTTTTAATCCATAGATCTATAAACAGAGACAGGGATCACAGGTAAAGGTGGGAACGTAGAGGTGGGAGCATCGAGGTGGTGGCACGGGCTCGTTGGGCCGAAGGGCCTATTTCCTGTGCTGTTTTGTTCTTTGTTCTTTGTTCTCCAAAAAAAAAAGATCCATTTATTCCTAGTCTCTGTTTTCTGGTAATGAACTAATTCTCAATATGTGCCAATGCATTACCCCCGATCCCATGTGCTTAATTTTGGCACATTAACTTTAATGTGAGACCTTTTCAAAACCTTTCTGAAAATCCAAGTTCACCACATCACTGGTTCCATTATCTATTCTGCTAGTTCTATCAGAACTCAGAAAACTCCAGTGGGTTACTCAAATATCATTTCCTTCCATAAATTCATGCTGATTTTGACTAATCCAATTGATATTTAAGTATCCTGTAATCACATCCTTTATAATAGATTTTGACATTTTCTCTTTTACTGATGTTAGATTCACCAGTCTGTAACTCTCTGTTTCCTCCCTCCTTTTTCAAACAATGAGGTTACATTTTTCCAATCTGCCAGGGGACTGTTCCAGATTCTACAGAATATTGGAAGATGACAAGCACTATTTCCACAGTCACCTCCTTTACTGCCCTGGGATGTACTATCGACCCTCTGACAGTGTGGCGCTCCCTCAGCACTGACCCTCTGACAGTGCGGCACTCCCTCAGCACTGACCCTCTGACAGTGCGGCACTCCCTCAGCACTGACCCTCTGACAGTGCGGCACTCCCTCAGTACTGACCCTCTGGCAGTGCGGCACTCCCTCAGCACTGGCCCTCTGACGCTGCGGCACTTCCTCAGCACTGACCCTCTGACAGTGCGGCACTCCCTCAGCACTGACCCTCTGACGTGCGCACTCCCTCAGCACTGACCTGACAGTGCGGCACTCCCTCAGCACTGACCCTCTGACAGTGTGGCCTTCCCTCAGCACTGACCCTCTGACAGTGCGGCGCTCCCTCAGCACTGACCCGCTGACAGTGCGGCACTCTTTCAGCACTGACCCTCGACAGTGCGGCACTTCCCTCAGCCTGATCCTCTGACAGTGCGGCCTCCCTCAACACTGACCCTCTGACAGTGTGGCATTCCCCCAGCACTGACCCTCTGACAGTGCAGCACTCTTTCAGCACTGACCCTCTGACAGTGCAGCACTTCCTCAGCACTGACCCTCTGACAGTGCGGCACTTCCTCAGCGCTGACCCTCTGACAGTGCGGCACTTCCTCAGCACTGACCCTCTGACAGTGCGGCACTCCCTCAGCACTGACCCTCTGACAGTGCGGCACTTCCTCAGCACTGACCCTCTGACAGTGCGGCACTCCCTCAGCACTGACCCTCTGACAGTGCGGCACTCCCTCAGCACTGACCCTCTGACAGTGCGGCACTCCCTCAGCACTGACCCTCTGACAGTGCAGCACTTCCTCAGCACTGATCCTCTGACAATGCGGCACTCTTTCAGCACTGACCCTCTTACAGTGCAGCACTCCCTCAGCACTGACCCTCTGACAGTGCAGCACTCCCTCAGCACTGACCCTCTGACAGTGCAGCACTCCCTCAGCACTGACCCTCTGACAGTGCGGCACTCCCTCAGCACTGACCCTCTGACAGTGCGGCACTCCCTCAGCACTGACCCTCTGACAGTGCGGCACTCCCTCAGCACTGACCCTCTGACAGTGCGGCACTCCCTCAGCACTGACCCTCTGACAGTGCGGCACTCCCTCAGCACTGACCCTCTGACAGTGCGGCACTCCCTCAGCACTGACCCTCTGACAGTGCGGCACTCCCTCAGCACTGACCCTCTGACAGTGCGGCACTTCCTCAGCACTGACCCTCTGACAGTGCGGCACTCCCTCAGCACTGACCCTCTGACAGTGCGGCACTCCCTCAGCACTGACCCTCTGACAGTGCGGCACTCCCTCAGTGCTGACCCTCTGACAGTGCGGCACTTCCTCAGCACTGACCCTCTGACAGTGCGGCACTCCCTCAGCACTGACCCTCTGACAGTGCAGCACTCCTTCAGCGCAGACCCTCTGACAGTGCAAAATTTCCTTACTGTTGTTTATCACTTATATTAATGATTTGGATGAGAATGTAGGAGTTATGGTTAATAAGTTTGTGAACGACATCAGAATTGGTGGTGTAGTGGGACAGTGAAGAAGGTTATCTAAGACTACAACGGAATCTTGATCAATTGGGCCAGTGAACTAAAGAATGGCAAATGGAGTTTAATTCGGATAAATGTGAGTCTTGCATTTTGCTAAGACAAACCAAGGCAGGGTTAGTGGTGAGGCATTAGAACATAGAACATTACAGCGTAATACAGGCCCTTCGGCCCTCGATGTTGTGCCAACCAATGTAATCAATTTTATGACCCTCTATCCTAAACTATTCCAATGTTATCCATCCGCCTATCCACTGCCCATTTGAATGCCCTTAAACTTGGCGAGTCCACAACTGCAGCAGGCAGGGCATTCCACACCCTTACTACCCTCTGAGTAATGAACCCACTTCTAGCATCTGTCCTATAACTACCACCCCTTAATTTAAAGCTATGTCCCCTCATGTTATCCATCTCCATCCGAGGGAAAAAGCTCTCACTATCCACCCTATCTAACCCTCTGATCATCTTATATGTCTCAATTAAGTCACCTCTTAGCCTTCTTCTCTCTAATGAAAATAACCTCAAGTCCCTCAGTCTTTCCTCCTAAGACCTACCCACCATACCAGGCAACATCCTGGTAAACCTCCTCTGCACCCTTTCCAATGCCTCCACATCTTTCTTATAATGTGGCGACCAAAACTATACACAATACTCCAAGTGCGGCCGCACCAGAGTTTAGTACAGTTGCAACATGACATTTCGGCTCCGAAATTCAATCCCTCTACCAATAAATGCTTTCTTAACAACCTTATCAACTTGAGTACCAACTTTCAGAGATCTATGCACCTGTACACCGAGGTCTCTCTGCTCATCTACACGACTAAGAGTCCGACCATTAGCCCTATATTCTGCACACATATTATTCTTACCAAAGTGAATCACCTCATACTTTTCCACATTAAACTCCATTTGCCACCTCTTGTCCCAGCTCTGCAGTTTATCTATGTCCTTCTGCAAACTGTAACATCCATCCTCACTGTCTACAACTCCTCCGACTTTGATGTCATCAGCAAATTTACTAACCCATCCCTCTACACCCTCATCCAGGTCATTTATAAAATAACAAACAACAGTGGCCCCCAGAACAGATCCATGAGGTATACCACTAGTAACTAAACTCCAGGTTGAATATATCCCATCAACCACCACCCTCTGTCTTCTATCAACCAGCCAATTCCTAATCCAAATTACTAAATCTCCCTCAATCCCAAGCATCTGCATTTTCTGCAGTAGTCTTCCATGGGGAACCTTATCAAACACCTTACTAAAATCCATATATACCACATCAACTGCTTTACCCTTTGGGGAGAGACCTAGGGACGAAGGTACATAGTCCCTTGAAAGTGGTATCGCAGGTAGATAGGATGGTGAAGAGGGCATTTGACATATTTGCCTTCATCAGTCAGAGCACTGAGTACAAGTTGGGATGTTTTGTTACAACTGTGCAGACATTGGCAACATATGGCACACTGCATACAATTCTGCCAGAGGAAGGGTAAAAGAACAAAGAACAAAACAGCACGGGAAACAGGCCCTTCGGCCCAACCAGCCCGTGCCGCCACCTTGACGTTCCCACTTCCACCCATGATCCCTGTCTATGTTCATAGAAATCTATATTGGAACCAAATTTGTGAGACAATTTAGGGAAAATTTGTTTTGCCAATTAGCCTAAGAGCACATCTTTGGGATGTGGGAGGAAACCGGAGCACCCGGAGAAAACCTACGCAAGCACGGGGAGAATGCGCAAACTCCCACAGACACAGGCCCAAATCCATGTATCTGCACAGCACAGCAGTAGTCACTGAACTGTCGTGTTGCCCATCAAATGGTCCAGGTCAAGCGTACACTAATGACGTAAAGCACTAGGATACTCTCAAAAAAAATCCAAGAGCAGCCCTCTCACGACCCATCGCGTGTATGCCCCTCGTTGGACAACAAGCTGGACCAAAGTACCTGTAGGATAAAACAGAAATATATCAATATCATGCACAACTTATGCAATTCCCAAGGAAATCCCAAGGCTCATGATCCCTATTTTAAATCAGTTTTCTACACCCCTCCATTCCCATTCTGTTCATGTGCCCATCTAAGTATCTCTTAAATAACCCCAGCGTGTGTGCCTCCACCACTTTACTTGGCAGCGCATTCCATACCCCCACCACCCTCTGTGTGAAAAACCTCCCTCTAGCATCCAAATTATACCTTACCCCCTCACCCTAAGACCGTGACCCCTCGTTATATTTGATTCCAACCTAAGAAAAAGCTTAACCCTGTTTACTCTATCTATACCCTTCATAATCTTGTACACCTCTATTAGATCTCCGCTCAGTCTATGTCTTTCTAAAGAAAACAGCCCCAATTTGCCTAACCTCTCCTCGTAACTAAGACCTTCCATACCAGGCAACATCCTGGTAAACCTCCTCTGCACTCTCTCCAGAGTCTCCACGTCTTTCCGGTATTAAGGCGACCAGAACTGGACGCAGTATTCCAAATGAGGTCTAACCAACATTCTATACAACTGCAACATTAAAGGCCAGCTCTTGTACTCTATACCCCTTCCTACATAGGCTATAATATGCTTTCTTCACAACCTTCTCCACTTGCTCTGCCACCTTCAGAGACTTGTTCACCTGCACCCCCAGGTCCCTCTGCGTTTCTATACTCTTAATAGGTCTACCCTTTATCATATACCTTCCCCCTACATTCTTTCTCCCGAAATGCATCACCTCACATTTATCAGGATTGAATTCTATCTGCCATCTATCTGCCCAAGCTACCAGCCTATCTATGTCCTGCTTATCGCCTGATAATGCTTCTCACTATCCGCAAGTCCAGCCATCTTTGTATCGTCTGCAAACTTGTTGATCACTCCACTTACTCCCTCTTCCAAGTCATTTATATATATTACAAATAGAAGAGGTCCCAATACCGAGCCCTGCGGCACACCACTAGTGACCGACTTCTAGCTAGAAAAACACCCTTCCACTATTACTCTCTGTCTCGTATTACCAAGCCAGTTACTTATCCATCTAGCTACCTGTCCTTGTATCCCATTAACCTTGAACTTTTCGACTAATCTCTCATGAGGGATTTTGTCAAACGCCTTACTGAAATCCATATAGACGACATCAACGACTTGTCCTTCATCGAACGTTTTTGTCACCTCCTCAAAAAATTCTACCAGATTTGTAAGGCACGACCTCCCCTTAACAAATCCATGCTGCATATCTCTAATCAGATCGCAACGCTCTAAGTGCCTATACATCCTATCTCTAAGAATCCCCTCCAACAGCTTCCCTACCACTGACATCAAACTCACCAGCCTTTCCAGGGTTATCCCTACTACCCTTTTTAAACAACGGTACAACATTAGCTATTCTCTAGTCCTCTGGGACCTCACCTGTGTCCAAAGAAGCGACAAAGATTTGCATCAGAGGCCCAGCAATTTCACCTCGTGCCTCCCTAAGCAGCCTGGGATAAATGCCATCAGGCCCCGGAGATTTATCACTTTTAATGCTACCTAGAAGCTCTAACACTTCCTCCTCGGTATGGATATTTCTCTCAACTGGTCTACAGCTCCCTCAGAGACAGGAGTGGTCAACAAGCCCCTCTCCTTTGTGAATACTGACGCAAAGTATTCATTCAGGATCTCCGCCATTCCCTCGGGCTCTAAACACAGTTCCCCTCCTTTGTCTCTAAGAGGTCCGATTTTTCCTCTAACCACCCTTTTATTCTTAACATAGGAGTAAAAAGCCTTTGGATTTTCCTTAATCCTATCCGCCAAAACCATTTCATGCCCCCTTTTTGCCCTTCTAACTCCCTGTTTGAGCTTCCTCCTACGCTCTCTATATTCCTCCAACACTGTCTCCATTCCCAGTTGCTTAGACCTGTTATTAAATTGGAAAGGGTGCAAAAAGGATTAACCTGGATGTTACCAGGACTGGAAAGTTTGAATTACAAGAGGCTGGATAGAACATAAGAACAGTGCAGCACAGGAACGATGCTGTGCTGAACATGATGTCAAATTAAACTTTCTGTCTGCCTTTGGTCCATATCCCTCTATTCCTTGTATATTCATGTGGTTATCTAAAAGCCCCTTAAATCTCCCTATTGTATCTGTCTGCACCACAAACTTGGCAGCATTCCAGGTATCTATCTCCTTTGAACTTTCTCCCTTTCACCTTAAGTGGGTGTCCCCTTGTACTAAACATTTCAACTCTGGGAAAAAATTCTGACTGTCAACCCTACATATGCTTTGCATAATTTTATTTGTAGACTTCTATCAGGTTTTCCTTATAGGCTGGGACTTTTTTTTCCCTGGAGCAGAGGAAAATGAGGGGTGATCTTGGAGATTTGTAAAATCAAGTAAGGTGAATAGCCAAGGTCTCTTCCCCAGGGTAGAGGAGTCCAAAAGTAAGGTGAGAGGGGAAAGGGACCCAAGGGGCAGCTTTTTCATACAGAGGATGGTGCGTGTATGGAATGAACTGCCAATGAGGTGGTAGAGGCGGGTAAAATGACAACATTTAAAAGCCATTTGGACAGGTACATGAATGGGAATATGGATCAAATGCAGGCAAATGGGACTAGCTCAGTTTAGGAAAGTTGATTGGCATGGATGAGTTGGGTCGAAGGGCTTGTTTCCATGTTGTATATCTCTATGATAATTGGGAGAATTAGCCTGGATTTTGTGTTCAAATATTTGGCATGGACTGAAGCCCATGATTCTGAGTGAGAGGTAATTGTGTTTGTCAGGCTGTTAGTTCACTGGTTGTTTTGATTGACTTCACTGACATTAGATAATCTCATTCACACACAAACTCTCCACAATGGAAATTGCAGTGTGAGCGAGTCCCAAGACATCTTCGTCAATTCACATAAAATTCATATTCTTCCTCAGAAACCTCCCTCTTACCTTTATTCATTTCATTGCTTATTCAGATTTCTTGTCATAATTCTAAGCTGGTTGGACAGAACCAGTTAATTTGTTGAAACTGTCTTTTTCTGTAACAATGTATGCACTAGATTAATTATAGGGACTAATTTACATTCTACAGTAGACGACTGAACTCTTTCATTGTAATACTGCGGCACTCAGATTTCCCATTCGTACCTTTGTTTTACTCAAGAGTTTGAATTCTGCATGTGTTCACATCATTCTGACTTGCTGAGGTCAGTCTGGGACTTATGCCCAGCACCGTTAGTGGTCTCTTGACTTTGATGACAGAATTGCTAATCTATGCAAACCTACATAACTTTGTACTTTTGCCAGAGGAGCTGTTAAACGTGGTTCAGGCTAGAACTCTTGCCCAAGCTTCCCACTCCAGTTCACGGCTTTGTGTTGTACTCCGAACAGGAGTAAGCTATTCAACCCCTTGAGCCTGATCTGCATCACGGCTGATCTTCTGCTTCAACTCAAACTTCTGGTATACTTCTCATCTCCTGACAGATCTAAGAGGAATTTCAATCTTAAACAGATTCAGTGATGGAGCCTTCACAACCTTCCATGGTAGAAAATTCTAGATTCTCCCCTTCACAGTCCTGAACAGCTGATCCTGAGACTGTATCCCCATGTTCTAGATTCCACAGTAATAAGTCTCACAACACCAGGTTAAAGTCCAACAGTTTATTTGGCAGCAAAAGCCACTAGCTTTCAGAGTGCTGCCTCTTCATAAGATGAGTGGAAGTTCTGTTCACAAACAGACCATATAAAGACACAAACTCAATTTACAAAATAATGGCTGGTATGCGAATCTTCACAGATAATCAAGTCTTAAGGCATGATTGGTGTACTTAACCCTCTCCCCACTCATGTTCTCTTCACCTTTGAGACTTGATTACTTGTAAAGACTCACATTCCAACCATCTTGAAATTGAGTTTGTCTTTATATGCCTTGTTTGTGAACAGAACTCCCACTCACCTGATGAAGGGGCAGTGCTCTGAAGGCTAGTGGCTTTTGCTACCAAATAAACCTGTTGGACTTTAACCTGGTCTTGTGAGACTTGTTTATCCCAGTCCAACTCCAGCATCTCCACATCTAGATTCCCCAGCCAGGGGAAACAGTGTCTCAGTATATACCCTATCAAGCCCTCTCAGCAGGTTGTATGTTTCAGACAGTGCAGCACTGTGTGAGGTGATATTATATGGAGAGCCTATCTGGTCTTTCAAGTAGTTATTGAGGCTCGTTGGGCACTATGTCAAAGTGCAAGAATTCTACCCAATGATTTGAGCAATATTTATCCCTGAAACAACAGTAAAAACATTATCTAGTCATTATCATATTGCAATTTGTGGGTAAATTGACTGTCACAATTCCTAAAAGATGACACTTGAAAGTCCTTCACTGGCACACATTTCAGTTGGAATTACTAAACACCAACTAGTTCAGAGGCTGAGAACCTTCTGGCAAGTAACTCACTTTGTCTCTCCAAAACCTGTTCATTATCTACAAGGCACAAATCATGCATGTGATAGAATACTCATTTGCCTGGATGAGTTCAGCTCCAACAACACTCAAAAGACATCATCCAGAACAAAGCAACCCACTTGACTGGCCTTAAACAATCACTCTCTATCACTGACAGCAAAGTAGCAGTTATGTGTACCATCTACAAGACTCACTTGTGCAACAAGCAACCTTCAACAGCATGTTCCAAACGCAACCTCCACCATCAAGAAGGACATATAAACACACTGCCTGGAGATACTCCTACAAATCACTGACTATCCTGACAATATATTTCCTAGTCATTCCTTCACTGTCTCTGGGTCAAAATCCTGAAACTACCTCCCCAGCAGCACTGTGGGTGTACCTACACCACATGGACTGCAGCAGTTCAGGCATCTCATTATCACCTTCCGAAAGGTACTAAATGCTAGTCCACACCCCATTTGTTATTAAAAATAACTGAAGTGGAATGGAGGATTTGGACAAGTACAGTTTTGCAGGGGGTAGCATTTCTTTATTCACTGGCCCAGCTGAGATCATTTAACACAGACAGGAACTTCCTGGTCAGGATCACAATTAGCAGACTATTTACTCATTTCCACTGGCAGAGCTGCTAGTTTGTTGGCTGGGAACCAAAATGTTTAAGGTCAGGCCAGTTATTGAAAAGAGTAATGTTCGGAGATACAAACTAGTAGATTGAATTGTAAGTCACTGAACTGCAAACAGTTTCCGAAGTTGATGATCCAATAGATAAAGCATATTACATCTCACTGCGCGTGCGCGTGCGGTGGTTCAGGCCCATTTCACAATCTACAGATCCATCAACAGTCCATGCCCCAGGTGAAACCAAAGCCCCTGTTTGTACTCACGTTTTGGATGCAAAAGTTCCAAAGGGAACTCAGATTCAAATCCCACCACAGCAGATGGTAAAATTTGAATTCGATAAAAAAAAAACCTGGAATTAAACAAGGTCAAATGACGATCATGAAATCATTGTCGATCACTAGTGTCCTTTAGGGAAGGAAATCTGCCATCCTTATCAAGTCTGACCTACATTGGCAAGTCATGTTGCAGCTTTATAGAACCTTAGTTAGGTTGCACTTGGAATATAGCGTTCAGTTCTGGTCGCCACACTACCAGAAGGATGTGGAGGCTTTGGAGAAGACACAGAAAAGATTTACCAGGATGTCACCTGGTATGGAGGGCATTAGCTATGAGAGGTTGGAAAAACTTGGTTTGTTCTCACCAGAACGATAGAGGTTGAGGAGCAACCTAATAGAAGTTAATAAAATTATGAGAGGCATGGACAGAGTGGATAGTCAGAAACTTTATCACAGGGTGGAAGCATTAATTACTGGGGGCATTGGTTTATGGT
The DNA here is from genome assembly GCA_024679065.1 of Sphyrna mokarran. Taxonomy (NCBI): domain Eukaryota; kingdom Metazoa; phylum Chordata; class Chondrichthyes; order Carcharhiniformes; family Carcharhinidae; genus Sphyrna; species Sphyrna mokarran. The sequence continues at coordinate 73,077,170 of JAGIQG010000016.1, forward strand.
GGGAGGGACAAGGTTTAAAGGAGATGTACGAGGCAAGTTTTTTTTAAAACCAGAGGATGGCAAGTTCCTGGAAATTGCTGCTAGCGAAGGTAGTAGAAGTAGATACGATAGTAACTTTTAAAGGGGTGTCACAAAGATATGAATATAATGGGAAGAGAGAGATATGGGCCCCAGAAGGATACGGGTTTTAGTTCAGTCAGGCAGTGTGGTCAGTGTAGGTTTGGCAGGCGGAAGGGCCTGTTCTTGTGCTGTAATTTTCTTTATACCTCTGACTCCAGATCCACAACAATGTTGTTGACTATTAACTGCCCTCAGGGCAGTTAATTAATGCTGATTCAACTAGCGATACCCACAATCCATAAATGGATGAAAAAAAGCTCTGTTGACAGAGCATGTCCTCCACAAGCATCATTAATAATTACAGATTTACAGTTATTGAGGATTGAAGGGCCTGTTCCTGTGCTGTAATTTTCTTTGTTCTTTACTGTTTGTGGGATCTTCTTATGCACAAATGAGTTGCTGCACTGGCCTACAATATAAGATGATTGTTACATTGGCTGTAAAAGCTCAGGCTTCTTAACCTCCCAGTTAGAGTTGAGGGATTGACTCCCCATCACCACTTTTACAGCACAGTTTGGTGCAAATTAAGTATAGCAATAAAAAAACTTTTCAAAATGATACTTGTTCATATTAATTTATTGCGTGATTTGTGCCAACATAGCAAAAGGCTGAACAGAAAGTGCTTTGTCAAAACAAACATTGACCATCCGCAACACAGAAAGCACCCAACAATGTGACAATACAAACCAATAACTTAAAACAAAAACTTCACATAAACCCCATCATGCTGATCAGAAATTCTAATAATTCATATGAAAATATAATACAACTCAAACTGCATAAAGATTTATAACATAGGCAGTGCGTTATCTGAAAATAAATTATAGGACTAGCAGCGAAATATCATGTAATTAAACAATCAAATCTAATAGAAAGTATCACTGCAACCATGTATAATTGGATATTAAAGGACAAAATGTCTAGGTAAAACTCTCCAAACCCCCACCTGAAGGTGCCAATAGTTGCCGGATACAGGAGTTAACTTCCAATCCAGGAAGTGTTTCATAGTCCAGACTATAAAGAGTTTAAGGTGGGGAAAGGAAGTTGGAATCATAGACAAATCCCATCCTGCCTCCACCACAGGGAACTAAAATTCCAGCTGACCCATCACATAAAAAGTAGCAGACATTCCTGCCAGTGGATCCTGAATCCACAGAATGCAAACCACAGTATTACAAGATATGTGGACTGTTCTGTTAGGCTTCAGGTTTTGCTCAGAGTTTTCACTAAGACAAAAGTGAGATAAGAGAAGAATCCTCGAACCCCTATAGTGCAGAAGGAGGCCATTCAGCCCATCAAGCCTGCCCCAACCCTCTGAAAGAGCAACTTACCCAGGCCCTCTCCTCAACCCCACACATCTATCATGGCTATTCCACCTAACTGCGCATCTTTGGGCTGTGTGTAAAAACTGGAGCTCCCGGCAGAAGCCCATGCAGACATGGGGAGAATGTGCAGACTCCACACAGTCATCCAAAGCTGGAATAGAACCCAGATCCTTGGCACAGCACAAACCACTATGCTACCATGACAAGACAGAAGGTGAGGAAAGGCATTGGTCAGTGACACAACAGATTGGATTCTAAACAGGAACTAAAGCAGTTATACCTGTATCTGCAGATTATACAAAGAGTGCAGATACTTTGCAGTAATATCTGTATCCTATTAAAAACATGTTTGGAAGTCTGGATAGTGAGGTTTGGATTGGAAGACTTGAAATGCAAAAGATTAACATAAAATTTCAACTAATAAATCATAAGCAACCATTAGTTTGAAACAGTTACGGAGCTTGACTTGGGTTTCAAAAGAAATGACGTCTACTTATATGCATAGTAAGAATATGATTAGCAGCTGGGATTGGAGACTATCAATATCTAATGGTTCAAAGGAGCTGTGTAGATGCATTCTCTGATCCAGTGAGGATAGACCAAGCCAGGGTGTCAGTGGAATAAACTTGGATATCTCAGACTCAATAAGGCTAGGGCTGCAGAGTGATCATTTCAGCCAAGATACGCTGACTCGCATGAAAAAATCAAAGATTTTATTACACCTCCTGTATCACAAAATGTTTAATATCTGACAACAAAGTTAGGTTCCTATTCTGTCTCACTTTTGATTATAAACAGATCAATCCTGGAGTATTCAAACTGGAATACAAACATATCAATTGTGAGCAGGAGTAGGCTACTTGGCTCTGAGTCTACTCTGCCCATTCAATAAGATCAAGCCTTTTCTCATTAGAAAGCTCACCCTGAATCTGGGACAGCTCACTCCAGCCCTGTTCACCTTTATTGATCACTTAGTTCCTGTTTGAATATTGAGCAATAGACTGTTTAATCCCATTGGTGGATAATTCTTAAACAAACACATTATTCTCTCAGCAGCTTGAGATATAAAAAGGGGAAGATTGTGATTGATTTCAGCTTCCCCAAGGTGGTAACAGGCATAAAGCCAGTGCCCAGAGCAGCTTTTTAAAATGATAGACAGCCAAGCAGTTATAGACACATTAAGCATTCAAACTGAAATATTAAAACTCAAGACTTGCTTCTACAAACTTGCAAAATTTTGCAACAACATAATTAAGGAATAAAACTAGGAGACTTGGAGGAGAAATAACACTTGTCCTCACAGTAAAAACCTTACAGGCAAATTAACATTCCTAGCCCCTTGTCTTTGCTTGATTTCTTCTCCATGTTCCATTAATGTTCATTGTCTATACAAACAGAGAAGGATGTTTTGAATGTCTGAATTTCAAAGAGAATAAACAACACTTTTCTAGTTTGCCTGAGTTTGCAAACTATTTGGAAATCCTCTGCATCTGGTCAACTTTGCGTCGAAGCTGTTGCTGCTTTTTTTGAAGTTTCTCTCTCTCTGCATTCAGTTTTTGCTGCTCTGCCTTTAACCTAATAACATATTCTGTGGCCTTCCTCAGGATGAGCACTTTGGAGGCTTTGACATTCATGGAAAGTTCTGGCACCTCATCTCGAAGAGCCAACAGACAATGCTTCAACTCATTTCTCCTCTGCCTTTCCAGGACATTGTGTGTCCTTCGTCTCTCCTCATCCTCCGCATCTGAAAGCTTGGGATTGAAAGTCAAGGACTTGTTGGAGGATGAGTATCTGGTCACATGGAGACAGCTGTCCATTTTGGCTCGTTTTGGTGCTAGCAAGGTATTGGAGAGCAGAGGCGAGGGTGCAGCATAGTTGTGCTGTTGCTGAATTTCCAGATTGCATCTTTTGATAGTAGCCAGTGTCTGCGAACGGGTTCCAGTCCTTGAAATTTCCTGCTTGGCAGTGCTCCCCACTGCCAGCCTTTGCTTCTCAATGGTTACGACATCAATCTCTTCTTCTGCAAATACAAGGCAGCTTTAACATACATGTTTTCAACAGAACAAGATTTCATTCAATATAGTAAAAGCTGGAATCGTAGGAAGAGCAGTAGGCCATTCAGTTCAAAGACAAACTCTCTATTGACCGACTGAACTACCATATCCCTCAACACTCTCATCTAAGATAATCTAGCGATTTGGGTCAGATTCTGGGAGGGGAAGTTCCTCTCGTGTTATTTTAGAGATAATTTACTCTTCAGAGCTGGTGAGCAAAATATTTAACCTTTGACCTGGTCAAGGGATGTCAATTTTGCAATCAGATTCAGTTTGATTCCCCCCCCCCGCCAATGATTCTAATCTCTGCTTTTAGTACTCCTTTCTAATGGAGATGTTTCATTTCCAATGGGGATGGGAAGGATGATCTGATAAAATCCTTCACCCCTCTCTGTCAAAGAGTAGCTTTCTCCTCCAGGCTGTCTATCACCAGAGACTGATTGAAGCTAGGGATTCCACAGAATTCCACAAGTCTCCGCAACACTATGATCCAAGGAACACTCTTTGTGGAGAATAAAGCTTTGATTCATGCTGTCTAGTTCCTAATGGGCACTCCTCAGCGGCTGACGTAACAATCCACGCTGAGGCTAGACCCTCAGAGAAATTGCCACTTTAAAGCAAAGAATGATCCATGGACAACTGTTTTTATTAGAAACCAAACTCAGAGTGTATGGGTTAGGAAAGATAGTAGAGTCTATCCCATTCTCCAGAGAATCACTCTCTCTGGGCCTCTATACTAATGAAGACATGAGATACAAATCCAAATCTGTCTTCACATACTCCAATCAGTGAAAGTGAATGAGGAACAGAATGCCTTCCCACAACCTGGATACTAACCGCACATTTCAAAACCATCCAGACCTTCACACTGATCTAGAAAACAATGAGACCTTCCAGTTTACTCCCACATTTGTGCACAAAGGAAATTTTTAGTGTCAGAGAAAGTCCACATGTAACCTGAGAAGCCACACACATGACCTCAGGACTGATAGGCTTCCAATCTAGAATGTACATTGACCATTCTGCCCAATTAGTCAGTACCTGAATCGCTGGAGCGCGAGGAAACACTGCTTGGTGATAAAGAACTTTCATCATCTGAATTTGGATCTTCGCTCGCTTGGTGAGGCCTGTCCAGAAAGGGAGTAATAGTCTCTAAACTAGAACCACACAAATCCTGGAAGAAATGAGACTCAATCTCAGACATCAAGGGGCTGGACACAGGAAGCACATCCAATTTGTCACCAACTTTATCCAGCTCTGTCGTTGTTAGCAAGTTACTCCACATACAATCCTGCTCCATCTTCAGTGAGGCTTCCAAATCCCAAATTAAACCCTGGTCATCATCCAATAGGAACTCTGACATTAATTCCAACTGGTCTGATTTGGAAGGGATTAAAGTGGAAAGGGAGTCACAGATATTGGCTTTGGGGAGGGAGGTTTGTGGTGAAGCTGGTAACATTTCAACTGTCTTCAGGAATTCCTGACAGGTCTGATAAAAATCATCATCATCTTTCAGCAAAGAGGAGAAAATGTCAAAATCACTATCGAGATTTCCACTTTGAGGCATTGTGACCATAGGCTGCAAGGTAAACACAACAAAGCATTAATTCAAATTCTAATTAGCATTTGGAAAATTATTTAAACTGTCAGATAATGCAACAGATGAAGCTGACATTGAGTGACTGGGGATGGGCAGGTGGAGAAAGCATACTGACCCTAATGTGATGGAGATGACAGAACATTAGTCTTCCCAGCTTGTGGTTTTAAGCTCTGCTTAGTCAAACCAAAGCCACCTTAATCTGGATAATGCACCTCAAACTCTAACAAGTCGTCAAAACCTGGCTTAGTGGGGAGTCTGAAAACCTTCCAAATACTTGGATCTCATTGCAGAGACTTCCAAACAGTTCATAATACCATCTCCAATTCTCAATCATTTCCAGTTTCTAATTTCTGATAGATTAGGGAATTAAGGGTTATGGGGAGAAAGCGGGAAAGTGGAACTGATTCACTTCAGATCAGCCATGATCTTGTTGAATGGCGGGGCAGGCTCAAAGGGCTGGATGGCCAACTCCTGCTCCTAGTTCTTATGTTCCAGGTATGCAGGAAATACTGTCCCATGTATACATAAATGTATAGAGTATAGGGCTAATGGTAGGATTCTTAATAGTGTTGATGAACAGAGGGATCTTGGTGTGTATGTGCATAGATCCCTGAAAGTAGGCAGTCAAGTCGAGAAGGTTGTTAAGAAGGCATATGGAGTCTTAGCTTTTATTGGTAGGGGGATTGAATTTCGGAGCCGCAACGTCATGTTGCAACTGTACAAAACTCTAGTGCGGCCGCACTTGGAGTATTGTGTGCAGTTCTGGTCCCCACATTATAAGAAAGATGTGGAGGCATTGGAGAGGGTACAGAGGAGGTTTACCAGGATGTTGCCTGGTATGGAGGGCAGGTCTTATGAAGAGAGGCTGAGGGATTTGAGGTTGTTTTCGTTAGAAAGGAGGCGGCTAAGAGGAGACCTTATCGAAACATATAAGATGATTAGAGGTTTAGATAGGGTGGACAGTGATAGCCTTTTTCCTAGGATGGAGAAAGCTAGCACGAGGGGACACAGCTTTAAATTAAGGGGTGATAGTTATAGGACGGATATCAGAGGTAGGTTCTTTACCCAAAGGGTGGTTCGGGAGTGGAATGCCCTGCCTGCAGCAGTTGTAGATGCGCCAAGTTTGGTGGCGTTTAAGAAGTTAGTTGATAAGTATATGGAAGAGAAGGGAATGGTTTAGTTTGGAGGGGCATTGCTTTTTATATTGGTCGGCGCAACATCGAAGGCCAAGGGGCCTGTTCTGTGCTGTAATGTTCTATGTGAGCAGGATACATTACAACTATGTCTTCAGTGAAGATAGTCACAGTACAAGATACCAATTACCTTTACACAGGTCTTCAGACAGGAGTTTAAAAATTTCTGAGTTCCTAATCATCATTGATGGACAATCTAACTGTCAACCCTCTTTCCTTTCCTGTTCATTTAAATAGTTGGCAGCTTTTAAGAGATGACTTTGTACAATGATTGGAAAGTCCACCTCTGCTGACTTGAGGTAATGTTCCATCAAAGTCACTATTGCTGTCAAAGCATCCAACCAACTTTCCAGGCCTGGTTTAAATCCTTTTCCATTTAGGAGCACAGCAACATGAAGACTTCAGTAATTTACAAAATCTATTTTTTTTAAATAGAATTTTTGGTAAATTAACAAAACATTTGTTTTAAATCTTCAGAAGCAGTGTATACAAGCTAATCCCACAGTGATATCAAACAGACAGCAGACTCCTTGCATTAGACACTGTTTTTTAGGAATGAAAGCAGTGAAGGTGGTGTGTGTGTGTAGTCACTCCATTTCCATACTTCACTCTTTCAGAATTCATAGAACATATAACAGCACAGCACAGTACAGGCTATGTCCAAACCCAAGATCAAGTTATCCCACTCCCTATCATTCTGATGTGCTCCATGTGTCTAAGCAATAACTGCTTGAAAGTTCCTAAAGTGTCCGACTCCACCATCACAGCAGGCAGTGTATTCCGCACCCCAACCACGCTGAGTAAAGAATCTATCTTGGACATCCCTCCTATATCTCCCACCATGAACCTTATAATTACACCCACCCGAGGAAAGTCTCTGAACATCCACTCTATCTATCCCTCTCATCATCTTATAAATCTCACTCCCTCAACCTTTCCTCATAAGACCTACCCTCCAAACCAGGCAGCATCTAGTAAATCTCCTCTGCACTCTCTCCAATGCTTCCACATCCTTTTTATACTGAGGTGACCAGAACTGCACACAATATTCCAAATGTGTTCTCATCAAGTCCTATATAGTTGCAGCATAACCCCACAGCACTTAAATTCAAACCCCCTGTTAATAAACACTAAAACACTATAAGCCTTCTTCAAGGCTCTATCCACTTGAGTGGCAACCTTCAGAGATCTGTGGATATGAACCCTGAGATCTCTCTGTTCCTTCACATTCCTCGGAACCCTGTCGTTGACCCTGTAATCCGCATTGAAGTTTGTTCTACCAAAATGAATCACCTCACAGTTATCAGGGTTAAACACCATCTGCCACTTTTCTGTCCAGCTCTACATCCTATCAATGTCTCTTTGCAGCCTGCAAGAGCCCTCCACCTCATTCACTACTCCATCAATCTTGGTGTCATCAGCAAATTCACTAACCCATCCTTCAGCCCCCTCTTTCAAATCATTGATAAAAATCACAAATAACAGAGGACCCAGTACTGCCCCCTGTGGTTCACCGCTGGTAACTGGTCTCCAGTCTGAAAATTTTCCTTCCACCACCACCCTGTGTCTTCTGTGAGACAGCCAGTTACTTATCCAATCAGCCAAATTCCCTTCTATCCCACACCTCCTTACTTTCTTCATAAGCCTATCATGGGGAACTTTATCAAATGCCTTCCTAAAATCCATGTACACGACAGCAACTGCTCTACCTTCGTCTACACATTTAGTTATCTCTTCAAAGAATTCAATCAAATTTGTGAGGGAAGACTTACCCCTCACGAAATCATTGACTATCCCGGATTCATCTACATCTTTCTAAATGATCATAAACCTATCTCTCAGGACCCTTTCTAATAATTTACCAACCTCTAAAGTAAGAATAACTGGCCAATAATTACTAGGATCATTCCTTTTTCCTTTCTTGAAGAAAGAAAGAAACAACATTTGCCACTCTCCAGTTCTCTGGCACATTCCCAATGGACAATGAGGACCCAAAGATCAAAGCTGAAGGTTCTGCAATCTCATCCCTTGTCTCCTAAAATATTCTAGGATGTATCCAATCAGGTCCAGAGGACTTATCGACCCTCAGGTTTTTCAAAATTGTAATACATCTTCTTCAGAGTATCTACCTTCTCCATCCTATCAGCCTGTATCTCACACACATCCTCAAAACCATGGCCCCTCTTCTTAGTGAACACTGAAGAAAATTATTCATTCAATGCCTCACCCATCTCTTCTGACTCCATGCACAAGTTCCCACGACTATCCTTGACTGGCCCTAACCTCACCCTGTCATTCTTTAATTTTTTTTAGTTTAGACAGTTAGAGTATAGCTGACCTAGCTATGGTTTTCAATTAAAATTGCCAAGAAACATAAAATCTAGTGTTCAACTTAAACGATCTCTGGTAGCGTTAGAGGACACTAATTTTAAATCCAACCCATTTATTTGATAGTAAACTTGCAAGCTTTTGGCGTTACCTCATTCGCCTGACAAAGGCACAAAGGCCGAAAGCTAGCAAGTTTACCATCAAATAAATGGGTTGGATTTAAACCTGACGTTGTCAGAGCTCTTACTGAGTTTACCCCAGTCCAACATCGGCATCTCTACATCAGTGTTAGAGGAGACATTGGAAACATCAAGCCTAAAATCACAAACAGCCCTCAAAAAATAAAATCAGAAAGAAAGGCATTTGTGAAATAATTGAAAAAAGAGCAGCGGGGAAAAGTTATTCAGTTCCATCCCTCAAGTTCAAATATTGGCTTCCTTTCTATCTGCTCCAGGAGCACAGGGCGATGAGACAGAGACATGACCCACTAATGAAGCTGCTTAAACACAGACATCTTACAGGCGCTTCTCTCTCTTTCTCAACATTAATTCCCGCAAATCCGTAAACAAGAACCAGAATCAGTTCAGAAGGAAGAAGTGTTCCCTTAAAACTTCTTTCAAACTCTTGAAGGACAGTCCTGGTTTCATACAGCACCCCCCTGCTTCCTGAGAGAACATCTCCAAATTCCTGCCTTATCTAAAGAATCTGCAGCATTCAGCCAGGGATCATTTACTTTAATGCAATGAACCAGGGTAACTTAATCCTCTGGATTCCAGTCACACCTAAAAAACGTACCGGTAAGGAAAAGCTTTCAAATGGGAACTTTGGCTGTTTTTCAATGAATACAAATCTGAAATAAATGCATTGTTTCATTAGGATTAACCCCAACTAATGTTGAAAAACAGTTGTATCTAAGCAAACAGCGATCTCTAAAATTCAGGAGTAGGTAGACAGTTAAAATGCAGCTGACCTAACTATGGTTTTCAATTAGAATTGCCAAGAAACATAAAATCTAGTGTTCAACTTAAATGACCTCTGGTAGCGTTAGAGGAGATATTGAAAACATCAAGCCTAAAATCACAAACAGCCCTCAAAAAAATAAAATCAGAAAGAAAGGCATTTGTGAAATAACTGAAAAAAGAGCAGCGGGGAAAAGTTATTCAGTTCCATCCCTCAAATTGAAGGTCTCTCCATTCTGATCCCATATTTCTCTAGCATATTATCTCTTAAAGAAAAACTATCAATTTCTTTAAATTATGTCCAGTCTCACAATCAAAATGACAAATTGCAATAATTCCATTTGTGGAGTTTCTTCCAATTTCTCTTCTCTTTCTTGAAATGAAAATGCTCAGGCCTGCCTTAGTATCACTGATTCTCCAACACTTTCAACATTAACATTAAGATTTTTAATCCTTCCAAGTGTCTCTCCTTCACTCAGCCTTCCTAGAACTGGATTCTAACTGTCAGCTAAACAACACGTTGGACAAATTCTTCATCTTTTATATTCGGTAACCCTGTGCATCATACCTAGAAGTTCATTGCTGTACCTGATCCAAAATCAATTTGTACTTAAACTGTTTTACAAAATGGACTTCACTTTTCTGTACTGGATTCTCATTCTAGCCTTGATTCCCACCAGAGTTCAACATGCATCACATGCTAAATCCCAAAATGTGGACAAGAAATAAATTACAGCGGGTCCGGATGTGACTAAACTTAGGAAATCAATTAAGCTTTTACTGAGATCAGTGAGGAATGTTATCATTTCTGAAAATTCCACTCAAACCACAAGATCCCTCAGTCACTCACTGTTACCAATTCATTCAGACATTAAACACCCCCCCCTCTACTAAAACACAGAACCCCCCCTCAACACAGACCCCCCCTCTACTAAAACACAGACCCCCTCCCTCTACTAAAACACAGAACCCCCCCTCAACACAGACCCCCCTCCACTAAAACACAGAACCCCCCCTCAACACAGACCCCCCCCACTAAAACACAGAACCCCCCCTCAACACAGACCCCCCCCTCTAATAAAACACAGAACCCCCCCTCAACACAGAACCCCCCCTCTAATAAAACACAGAACCCCCCCTCAACACAGACCCCCCCTCTACTAAAACACAGACCCCCCCTCTACACCAGACCCCCCCCTCTACTAAAACACAGACCCCCCCCTCTACAAAACAGACCCCCCCCTCTAATAAAACACAGACCCCCCCCCTCACTAAACACAGACCCCCCCCTCTACTAAAACACAGACCCCCCCCCTCTACTAAACACAGACCCCCCCCCTCTACTAAAACACAGACCCCCCCCTCTACTAAAACACAGACCCCCCCCCTCTACTAAACACAGACCCCCCCCCTCTACTAAAACACAGACCCCCCCCCTACTAAAACCAGACCCCCCCCTCACAAACACAGACCCCCCCTCAACACAGACCCCCCCCCCTCAACACAGACCCCCCCCTATTCAAACGCCCCTACTGGGACGGCCACTCGGGGCGGCCGCTCGGCCCCTCTTACCGCGGCTGTCTCTCTACTCCGGTACGGGCTCGTGCTGCGGGCTCTGTATCCGGGGGGTGGGGGGGGGAAGGGTGGGGGTGATTTATGTCCCGCTCTGTGTCTCACTCTCTGTCCCGCTCTGTCTCAGGGTCTCTATTTATAACCGACCCGCCCCCGGACAATCTCCCGCCAAAACTCCGCCGCAACCCCGCCCCCAGCCTCGCCCCGCCCCATCCCGGCCCCGCCCCGCCCCCGCCTCTCCCCGCCCCCGACCTCGCCCCGCCCCCAGCCCGGCCCCGCCCCCAGCCCGGCCTCTCCCCGCCCCCAGCCCAGGAAGAAAGAGAGAGAGGGTGCTCTGGACGAGGGTGCAGGGTGCTCCGGGGTTTGGGGAGTGTTGGGGGGTGGGGTGGGTGGGGGGTGCTCCGGGGTTTGGGGAGTGTTGGGGGGGGGTGGGTGGGGGTGCTCCGGGGTTTGGGGAGTGTTGGGGGGTGGGTGGGTGGGGGTTGCTCCGGGTTTGGGGAGTGTTGGGTGGGTGGGGGGTGCTCCAGGTTTGGGGAGTGTTGGGGGGTGCTCCGGGTTTGGGGAGTGTTGGGGGGGTGGGTGGGGGGGTGCTCCGGGCTTTGGGGAGTGTGGGGGGTGCTCCAGGGTTTGGGGATTTGGGGGGTGCTCCAGGGTTTGGGGAGTGTGGGGGGTGCTTCCCGGGTTTGGGGAGTGTTGGGGGGTGCGTTCCGGGGTTTGGGGAGTGTTTGGGGGGTGCTCCAGGGTTTGGGAGTGTTGGGGGGTGCTCCGGGGTTTGGGGAGTGTTGGGGGGGTGGGTGGGGGTGCTCCGGGTTTTGGGAGTGTTGGGGGGTGCTCCAGGGTTTGGGGAGTGTTTGGGGGTTGCTCCAGGGTTTGGGGAGTGTTGGGGGGTGGGTGGGGGTCTCCAGGGTTTGGGGAGTGTTGGGGGTGGTGGGGGTGCTCCAGGTTTGGGAGTGTTGGGGGGTGGGTGGGTGGGTGGGGGGTTGCTCCAGGGGTTTGGGGAGTGTTGTTGGGGGGGGGGATCCTCAGGCTGAGCCGCTGAATCGGAACGTTTGGTTTAAGTTTGGAATTTGCGGGTGTAATTTATTAACTTTTCTTAACCTCCTGCCTTCAGTCTAATTGATTCGAAATTGTTAATGTCACTAACTCAGCTCCCATTTAATTCTGAAATCTCCACAGGCAACAAAGTGGATGATTTCAATAATATTAAAGGGAAATTAGTTTCTGAACAGTAACTTCTAACAAATGTAACAGAGACACAAACCGGTACAAACAGGAGTGTGGGTGACAGTGTGTCCTGGGGTCTCACAGTGCCAGGAATCTGGCTTCCATTCCCAGCTTGGTCACTGTCTAGAGTTTGCACGTTCTCCCTGTGTCTGCGTGGGTTTCCTCCAGTTTCCTCTCACACTCCAAACATAGAACATTACAGCGCAGAACAGGCTCTTCGGCCCTCGATGTTGCGCCGACCAATTAGGAACAAGCAGTGATCCTCTAACCTAAACTATTCCCTTTTCATCCATAAACTTATCTACTAACCTCTTAAACGCCACCAAACTTGGCGCATCTACAACTGCAGCAGGCAAGGCATTCCATACCCTTACCACCCTCTGGGTAAAGAACCTACCTCTGACATCTGTCCTAAAGATGTTTTAGCCAGGAGGGAGCTAAAGAGTGAGTTGAGGAGAGCTAAGAGGGGACACGAGAAGACTTTGGCTGATAGGATTAAGGAGAATCCTAAAGCTTTCTTTAGATATGTTAAGAATAGAAGATTGGATAGGGCAAGATTAGGGCCAGTCATAGACAGCAGTGGGAAGTTGTGCGTGGAGCCTGAAGAGATTGGAGAGGCACTGAATAAATATTTCTCTTCGGTATTCACGCAGGGAGATGTGAATGTAGTTGTGGAGAACACTGAGGTACAGGGTTGCAAACTGGAAAGTATTGAAGTAGATAGGGAGGACTTGCTAGATATTCTTGAGGGTTTGAAGTTAGATAAGTCCCCTGGGCCGGACAGGATTTACCCTAGGATTCTCTGGGAGGCAAGAGAGGCGATTGCAGAACCTCTGGCTCTGATCTTCAGGTCGCCATTGGTTATGGGTATAGTTCCGGAGGACTGGAGGATAGCGAATGTGGTCCCATTGTTCAAGAAGGGGAAGAGAGACTTTCCAGGGAATTATAGACCAGTGAGTCTTACTTCTGTTGTGGGCAAAGTATTGGAGAGAATTATTAGGGATAGGATTTATAGTTATTTAGAGAGAAATGAATTGATTGGGGATAGTCAGCATGGTTTTGTGAAGGGTAGGTCGTGCCTTACTAACCTTATTGAGTTTTTTGAAAAAGTGACCAAAGAGGTGGATGGGGGTAAGGCAGTTGATGTGGTATATATGGACTTTAGTAAGGCGTTCGATAAGGTGGCCCATGGAAGGCTTCTGCAGAAAATGCAGATGTATGGGATTGAGGGTGATTTAGCTAATTGGATTAGGAATTGGCTAGCAGATAGAAGACAGAGGGTGGTGGTTGATGGGAGATATTCATCGTGGAGTTCGGTTACAAGTGGTGTACCTCAGGGATCTGTTTTGGGGCCCCTGCTGTTTGTAATTTTTATAAATGATCTGGATGAGGGTATTGAAGGATGGATTAGTAAATTTGCAGATGACACTAAAGTCGGTGGAGTGGTAGATAGTGAAGAGGGGTGTTATAGTTTGCAGAGAGACTTGGACAAGTTGCAGAGCTGGGCCGAGAGGTGGCAAATGGAGTTTAATGTGGAAAAGTGTGAGGTAATGCACTTTGGCAGGAATAATAAATGTGTAGAGTATAGGCTAATGGTAGGATTCTTAATAGTGTTGATGAACAGAGGGACTTGGTGTATATGTGCATAGATCCCTGAAAGTAGGCAGTCAAGTCGATAAGGTTATCAAGAAGGCATACGGAGTCTTAGCTTTTATTGGTAGGGGGATTGAATTTCGGAGCCGCAACGTCATGTTGCAACTGTACAAAACTCTAGTGCGGCCGCACTTGGAGTATTGTGTGCAGTTCTGGTCCCCACATTATAAGAAAGATGTGGAGGCATTGGAGAGGGTACAGAGGAGGTTTACCAGGATGTTGCCTGGTATGGAGGGCAGGTCTTATGAAGAGAGGCTGAGGGATTTGAGGTTGTTTTCGTTAGAAAGGAGACAGCTAAGAGGAGACCTTATGAAACATATAAGATGATTAGAGGTTTAGATAGGGTGGACAGTGATAGCCTTTTTCCTAGGATGGAGAAAGCTAGCACGAGGGACACAGCTTTAAATTAAGGGGTGATAGTTATAGGACGGATATCAGAGGTAGGTTCTTTACCCAGAGGGTGGTTAGGGAGTGGAATGCCCTGCCTGCGGCAGTTGTAGATGCGCCAAGTTTGGTGGCGTTTAAGAGGTTAGTTGATAAGTTTATGGAAGAGAAGGGAATGGTTTAGTTTGGAGGGTCATTGCTTTTTTCATAATTGGTCGGCGCAACATCGAAGGCCGAAGGGCCTGTTCTGCGCTGTTGTGTTCTATGTTCTAAAACCACCACCCCTTAATTTAAAGCTGTGTCCCCTCGTGCTAGCTTTCTCCATCCTAGAAAAAAGGCTATCACTGTCCACCCTATCTGAACCTCTAATCATCTTATATGTGCAGGTTAGGTTGGTTGGCCATGCTAAATTGCCCCTTAGTTTTCCAGGATGCGTAGGTTAGAGGGATTAATGGGGTAAATATGTGTGATTGCGGAGATTGGGCCTGGGTGGGATAGTTGTAGATGCAGATTTGAAGGGCCGAAAGATCTCTTTCTGTCCTGTAGGGATTCTGAGTGTAAAAAATACTGTTACAAACAGGAGAATAAAAACACTTATGAAGAAAGGAATAATGAAAGAACCCCTACAGTGCAGAAAGAGCTCATCAAATCTGCACCAATTCTCTGACAGAGCATCCCACCCTTTCCTTGTAATCATGGCCAATCAACCTAATCTGTACATCTTTGAACTGTGGGAAGAAACTAAAGCACAAAAGGTACAGACTCTGCACAGACATTTATCTGAGGCTGGAATCAAATCCAGACCCCTGGCACTTTTGAAGTAGCAGTACTAACCACCGTGCCATCCTACTGCTACAGAGTTGAAAAACTGGAATCAATTATCTTAGTGAGGAATTCTAGGAATATTAGGATAATGGCTATATAAAGAATGAGTCTATCAACTAAATGTTTGGGATTATACTAGAATCAGAATATTTAGGGAAGAAGGAATTTATTTTAAACGTCATGGAGCCGAAATTTTAACCTGTTGATGTAAATGTAGTTATGGAGAACACTGAGGTACAGGGTAGCAAACTGGAAGGTATCGAAGTAGATAGGGAGGATGTGCTAGATATTCTCGAGGGTTTGAAGTTGGATAAGTCCCCTGGGCCGGACGGGATTTACCCTAGGATTCTCTGGGAGGCAAGAGAGGAGATTGCAGAGCCTCTGGCTCTGATCTTCAGGTCGTCGTTGGTTACGGGTGTGGTTCCGGAGGACTGGAGGATAGCGAATGTGGTCCCATTGTTCAAGAAGGGGAAGAGAGACCTTCCAGGGAATTATAGGCCAGTGAGTCTTACTTCTGTGGTGGGCAAAGTATTGGAGAGAATAATTAGGGATAGGATTTATAGTTATTTAGAGAGAAATGAATTGATTGGGGATAGTCAGCATGGTTTTGTGAAGGGTAGGTCGTGCCTTACTAACCTCATTGAGTTTTTTGAAAAAGTGACTAAAGAGGTGGATGGGGGTAAGGCGGTTGATGTGGTATATATGGACTTTAGTAAGGCGTTTGATAAGGTGGCCCATGGAAGACTTCTGCAGAAAATGCAGATGTATGGGATAGAGGGTGATTTAGCTAATTGGGTTAGGAATTGGCTAGCAGGTAGAAGACAGAGGGTGGTGGTTGATGGGAGATATTCATCTTGGAGTTCGGTGACAAGTGGTGTACCTCAGGGGTCTGTTTTGGGGCCCCTGCTGTTTGTAATTTTATAAATGATCTGGATGAGGGTATTGAAGGATGGATTAGTAAATTTGCAGATGACACTAAAGTCGGTGGAGTGGTAGATAGTGAAGAGGGGTGTTATAGTTTGCAGAGGGACTTGGACAAGTTGCAGAGCTGGGCCGAGAGGTGGCAAATGGAGTTTAATGTGGAAAAGTGTGAGGTAATGCACTATGGCAGAAATAATAAATGTGTAGAGTATAGGGCAAATGGTAGGATTCTTAGTAGTCTAGATGAACAGAGGGATCTTGGTGTGTATGTGCATAGATCCCTGAAAGTAGGCAGTCAGGTCGAGAAGGTTGTTAGGAAGGCATATGGAGTCTTGGCTTTTATTGGTAGAGGGATTGAATTTCGGAGCCGCAACGTCATGTTGCAACTGTACAAAACTCTAGTGCGGCCGCACTTGGAGTATTGTGTGCAGTTCTGGTCCCCACATTATAAGAAAGATGTGGAGGCATTGGAGAGGGTACAGAGGAGGTTTACCAGGATGTTGCCTGGTATGGAGGGCAGGTCTTATGAAGAGAGGCTGAGGGATTTGAGGTTGTTTTCGTTAGAAAGGAGGCGGCTAAGAGGGGACCTGATCGAAACATATAAGATGATTAGAGGTTTAGATAGGGTGGACAGTGATAGCCTTTTTCCTAGGATGGAAAAAGCTAGCACGAGGGGACACAGCTTTAAATTAAGGGGTGATAGTTATAGGACGGATATCAGAGGCAGGTTCTTTACCCAAAGGGTGGTTCGGGAGTGGAATGCCCTGCCTGCAGCAGTTGTAGATGCGCCAAGTTTGGTGGCGTTTAAGAGGTTAGTTGATAAGTATATGGAAGAGAAGGGAATGGTTTAGTTTGGAGGGGCATTGCTTTTTATATTGGTCGGCGCAACATCGAAGGCCGAAGGGCCTGTTCTGTGCTGTAATGTTCTATGTTCTCCACATTTGCTACCAAACTTGCTGACTATTTTCAGCATTTTCTGAGGTGGTATAGATATATTGATTATAAAAGCAGGAAAAGGAGGTGGCTAACAAAATGTTAGAAACAATTTATTTGGATTGGAATAAAAGATAAAAAGGACCACACTGATGGGGTGGTATGGGGATAAAATGGTGATCACCTAACTAAATTGGAGGATAAATATGTAAATAAGGGTGTGAAAAGACATAGAATAATAATCATGGAAGATTTCAAACTCCCATGATTTTAAGAACGGGTAAGGAAAGGGGGATGTGGAAGAATGCTTTTGCAGTGAGCATCAGACTCCTTTCTGATCCTATATGTGCAAAGTGCAAAAAAGGAGACCCTGTTTTGTAAATGAACCAAAGCAGGCCATAGAATCAAAATTACAGCACAAGAACAGGCCCTTCGGCCCCTCCAAGCCTGCACTGACCATGCTGCCTCAGCTGAATTAAAACCGTCTATCCTTCCAGGTACCATATCCCACTATTCCCATCCTATTCATGGATTTATCAATAGTAATGTGGTGACCAGAATTGAACACTATATTCTAAGTGCAGCTTAAGGTTCTATAAAGCTGCAACATGACTTGCCAATTTTTAAACTCAATGCCTCGGCTGATGAAGACAAGCATGCCATGTGCCTTCTTGACTACCTTCTCCACCTACATTGCCACTTTCAGAGACCTGTGTACCTGTACACCCGGATCCCTTTGCCTATCAATACTCTTAAGGATTCTGCCATTTTCTGTGTATTTTCTACCATATTAGACCTTACAAAGTGCATCACCTCATATTTGTCCGGATTAAACTCCATCTGCCATCTCTCCGCCCAAGTCTCCAACCGATGGTCCTCATCACTATCCGCAAATCCACCAACCTTGGTGTCATCCGCAAACTTACTAATCAAACCAGTTACAATAACAAACAGCAAAGGACCCTATGGAAAGCCACTTGTCACAGCCCTCCATTCAGAAATGCACCCTTCCGCTGCTACTCTCTGTCTTTTTTGACCAAGCCAGTTTTATATCCATAAGTCATAGGTGTTTACAGCATGGAAACAAGCCTTTCGACCTAACTTGTCCATACTGCCCCTTTTTTAACCCATAAGCTCTTCCAATTGCCCATATTTGGCCCATTTCCTTCTGTAGCCTACTTATCCATGTGACTATCTAAATGGTTTTTAAAAGACAGAATTGTACCTGCCTCTACTACTACCTCTGTCAACTTGTTCCAGATACTCATCACCTTCTGTATGCAAAAATTGTCCCTCTGGACCCTTTTGTATCTCTCCCCTTTCACTTTAAACCTATGCCCTCTAATTTTAGACTCTCCTATCTTTGAGAAAAGATATTGACTATCTCGCTGATCAATGCCCCTCATTATTTTATAAACCTGTATAAGATCACCCCTCAAACTCCTACGTTCCAGAGTAAAAAGTCTCATCAATCCAGCCTCTCCTTATAACACAAACTGTCAAATTCCAGTAGCATCCTAGTAAATTTTTTCTGCACTCTTTCTAGTTTAATAATATCCTTTCTATAATAGGGTGACCAGAATTGTACACAAGTGTGGCCTTACCAATGTTTTGTATAACTTCAACAAAAGGTCCCAACTCCTATATTCAGTGTTCTGACTGATGAAACCAAACATGCTGAATGCCTCCTTCACCACTCTGTCCACCTGTGACTCCACTTTCAAGGAGCTAAGAACATGTACCCCGAGATCTCTTTGTTCTATAATTCTCCCCAACACCCTTATCATGAACCGGGTAAATCCTATTCTGGTTCAATCGACCAAATTGCATCACCTTGCATTTATTTAAATTAAACTCCAATTGCCATTTTTCAGCCCACTGACCAAATTGATCAAGATTCCGTTGCAATCCTGGATAACCTTCTTCACTGTCCACTATGCCACCAATCTTGGTGTCATCTGCAAACTTACTAACCATGCCTCTATATTCTCATTCAAATCATTAATAGAAATGACGATGACAGTGGACTGATCCCTGAGGCACACCACTGGTCGCAGGCCTCCAGTTTGAAAAACAACTCTCTACAACCACCCTCTGGCTTCTGTCAACAAGCCAATTCTGTATCCATTTGGCCACCTCATCCTGGATCCCGTGAGATTTGACCTTACACAACAATCTACCATGTGGTACCTTGTCAAAGGCCTTGCTAAAGTCCACGTAGACAACATCAACTGCACTGCCCTCATCTACCTTCATGGTTACCTCTTCATTTGTGAGACATGATTTTTCACTCACAAAGCCATGCTGACTGCCCCTAATCAGTCCCAGCCTCTCTAAATACTTTCTAACAATTTGTCCATCACAGATGTGAGATTTACTAGCCTGTCGTTCCCAGGCTTTTTTTCTGCAGCCCTTCTTAGTCAAAGGCACAAGTAAAATGTTGCAAGATAGATATGTGCCAGCTAAGAGGAAAGATGGGAAAGATAGGATTAGAGAGCCGTGGATTACTAGGGATATCGAGGACTTGGTTGGGAAGAAAAGAGAGGTGTACGATAGGTCAAAGCAGCTGGGAATGGAGGCAGCATTAGAGGAATATAGAGAGCGTAGGAGGGAGCTCAAACGGGAGTTACAAGGGCAAAAAAAGGGCATGAAATGATTTTGGCAGATAGGATTAAGGAAAATCCAAAGGCTTTTTACTTCTTTGTTAGGAATAAAAGGGTGGTTAGAGGAAAAATCGGACCTCTTAGGGACAGAAGAGGGGAATTGGTAGCTTGGGCAGATAGATGGCAGATGGAATTCAAACCTGATAAATGTGAGGTGATGCATTTCGGGAGAAAGAATGTAGGAGGGAGGTATATGATAAAAGGTAGATCTATTAAGAGTATAGAAACACAGAGGGACCTGGGGGTGCAGGTGAACAAGTCTCTGAAGGTGGCAGAGCAAGTGGAGAAGGTTGTGAAGAAAGCATATAGTATGCTAGCCTTTATAGGAAGGGGTATAGAGTACAAGAGCTGGCCTTTAATGTGCAGTTGTATAAAACGTTGGTTAGACCTATTGGAATACTGCGTCCAGTTCTGGTCGCCTTACTACCGGAAGGACGTGGAGACTCTGGAGAGAGTGCAGAGGAGGTTTACCAGGATGCTGCCTGGTATGGAAGGTCTGAGTTACGAGGAGAGGTTAGGCAAATTGGGACTGTTTTCCTTAGAAAGACGTAGACTTAGAGGAGATCTAATAGAGGTGTACAAGATTATGAAGGGTATAGATAGAGTAAACAGGGTTAAGCTTTTTCCTAGGATGGACTCAATAGCACGAGGGGTCACGGGCTTAGGGTGAGGGGGGTAAGGTATAATTTGGATGCTAGAGGGATTTTTTTCACACAGAGGGTGGTGGGGGTATGGAATGCGCTGCCAAGTAAAGTGGTGGAGGCAGGTACTCTGGAGTTATTTAAGAAATACTTAGATGGGCACATGAACAGAATGGGAATGGAGGGTATAGAAAACTGATTTAAAATAGGGATCATGAGCCTTGGGAGTCCCTGGGAAGTGTGTAAATAGATGATGATATTGATGTACTTGTTTTTATCCTACAGGTGCTTTGGTCCACCTTGTTGTCTAACAAGGGGCATACACGCGATGGGTCGTGAGAGGGCTGCTCTTGGATTTTTTCGAGAGTATCCTAGTGCTTCACGTCGTTAGTGTACGCTTGACCTGGACCATTTGATGGGCAACACGACAGCTCAGTGACTATCGCTGTGCTGTGCAGATACATGGATTTGGGCCTGTGTCTGTGGGAGTTTGCGCATTCTCCCCGTGCTTGCGTGGGTTTTCTCCGGGTGCTCCGTTTCCTCCCACATCCCAAAGATGTGCTCTTAGGCTAATTGGCAAAACAAATTCTCCCTAAATTGTCTCAAATTTGGTTTTTAATCCATAGATCTATAAACATAGACAGGGATCACGGGTAGAGGTGGGAACATCGGTGGCGGCGGGGGGGCCAAAGGGCCTGTTTCCCGTGCTGTTTTGTTCTTTGTTCTTTGTTAAAAAGAGAAGTAAGTATAGGGAACTTATAGACAATGGCAATCACAATGTAATTGTCAGTCTGCCTTGTCCAACAAGGGGTATACACGCAGTGGGTCGTGCGAGGGCTGCTCTTGGATGTTGCTTCAAGAGTTGCCTAGTGCTTCATGTCATTAGTGTATGCTTAAACTGGACCATCTGATGGGCAACATGACAGCTCAGTGACTATCAGTGTTTGCTGTGCAGATACATGGACTCGGGTCGGATCTCCGACTTGAGTCGGTGTCTGGGGGAGTTTGCACATTCTCCCCGTGCTTGCGTGGGTTTTCTCTGGGTGTTCCGGTTTCCTCCCACATCCCAAAAACATACTTTTAGGCTGATTGGTGTAAACAAATTGTTCCTAAATTAGACCTTCCCAAATCTGGTGTAGAGAAAAGTCATAAGCAGAAGAAGGTAGGTGAGGCACTCACTGAATGTTAAAATGGTTTGTTGGGCTGAGGGGCCTGTTTCCTGTGCTGTGTTGTTCTTTGTTCTTTGTAATAAAGCTGAAAAAAATTATTGAGAAGGACATCTGTAAAACAAAAATCAAAGTAATAAATTGTGGGTAGTGGTAGTATAATAAGGGCATGAGATTAAAATGAGACAAAATAAACTAGGAAAAAACTGACAAAGAAGGCATTGGAGAGGGTACAGAGGAGGTTTACTAGGATGTTGCCTGGTATGGAGGGCAGGTCCTATGAAGAGAGGTTGAAGATTTGAGGTTGTTTTCGTTAGAAAGGAGGCGCTACGGGGGATCTTATTGAACATATAAGATAATTAGAGTTTTGGATAGGGTGGACAGTGATAGCCTTTTTCCTAGGATGGAAAAAGCTAGCACGAGGGGACAACAACTTTAAATTAAGGGGTATGAGTTATAGGACGGATATCAGAGGTAGGTTCTTTACTCAAAGAGTGATTAGGGAGTGGAATGCCCTGCCTGCAGCTGGTTGTAGATGCGCCAAGTTTGGTGGCGTTTTAAGAGGTTAGTTTAAGTATATGGATGAGAAGTGAATGGTTTAGTTAGGGGGGCATTGCTTTTTATTTTGGTCGGCACAACATCGAAGGCCCGAAGGGCCTGTTCTGTGCTGTATTGTTCTATGTTCTATGTTCTAAGTGGAACAGAAGTGAAATATATTTAAAGTGATAATTAATAAAATCCTGGAGAAATATATTGTATCAAAAGCAAGAACAAAGTAGCCAGTAATGGCACACCATTGATGAATAAAGAAATAAAGGAAATTTAAACTAATAAAAAAATGACAAAATGGTCCATAAAAAAATAAGGAAATAAATAAAGACAATGAGAAAGAAAAATTAAAAAAAACTACAAAACTAAATTATCAAGGAATATAAAATAAATATCCTACAGATAAATAACAATAAAAAACATAGAGCTATAAAGGAACACATGATAAATCCATTGGTAATGACAGAAAATGTGGACAATTAAATCATTATTCTGCCTTAGTATTAACAGTATTCGGTATAGGATGCTTTAGACAATACAGGTCCTAAAGTATACAGACTTTTATGGGGGGAGATAATTGATGAAATAATCAAACTCGGTTTTTAATCCATAGATCTATAAACATAGAAAGGGATCACGGATAGAGGTGGGAACATCGGGATGGTGGCGCGGGGTCATTAGGCCAAAGGCCTGTTTCCCGTGCTGTTTTGTTCTTTGTTCTTAGAATGGTTAAAACCCCCGGGTCCTGAGCTTTAAAGAAAACTTCTTCATCTGTTGTGAGTGGCTTCCCTCTTATTTTGAAATTGTGCTCTGACTCTAGACTTCCCAGTCAGAGGATACATCTTGTCTGCTTCTATCCTGTCTATTCCTTTTAGTATTTTATAGATTTCAGTAAGATCACCCCTCATTCTTCGAAACTCTGTAGGATACAGGATCAGTTTCCCCAGCTTCTCTCTTCATAGGACAGTCCCGCCAACCCCAGAATATGATTGGTGAACTTCTATTGCACTACCTTTCAAAACTCTGAAATGCAAAATATCAAGTCCTGGGGCCTTACTATTAACACATTTCCTTCAATTCCTCAGTCTTCCTGGGCCTAATTCTAATTAATTAATTCTAATTAGAATTAGATCTCTAATTCTGGGAGATTTCTTCAGTAAAAACAGACGCAAAGTAATAATTTAGCTTCTTTGCCATTTCTGTATTCCCTATTTTAAATTCCCCTGATTGGCTGTAATGAACCTACATTTATTTGTCTTAGGCCAAACATTTGCTTTTTACACACCTACAGAATCTGTTATTGTCTGCCTTGATGTTTTTTGTTAGTTTAAATTCATATTAAATTTTCCCTTTATCAGTTTCTTAGTTCTCCTTTGCTGCATTTTAAAATCCTCCCAAACCTCAGGTTTATTACAATTTCTAGCAACTTTATAAACCTTTTCTTTTAATCTTATAATAATCCTGAACTTCCTTTGTTAGTCAAGATTGACTGACTTTTCCTTTTGGGTCTTTATTTCTTAACATCTTCAATTCTGTCAACAAGAAATTCAACCTGTTCTTGAATGTTGTCAAAACAAAACTCATATTTTGACTCTGCAGAAGTCCAAGTGTACAGAGCAATTCTTCCACCACATATACCTGTCCTGCAGTGAGATCTGGTCTGTGTATCTGTGACCAGTGTTAGAGAAATTCCATCAGCAATTCCTATACCACGTGCTGTGGATTCAATGGAAGGACCATTAAGCAAACTCTTGTGTTCTTCTAACCAGCTCCACAAGCATCCAAGCAAAAATCCTACCAAACTAATTGTTCAAAATGTTGACAGCTTGTCCGTCAAGCTACTTTGCATTTTGAGTCACAACATCTTAAAGATGAGGCAGAGCAGCAACCAAGGAGGAACTAAAAGTAAGCAAATCCCACTGTCCAAATGCTGCTACATCATGGAAGCTCCTTCCCAAATCATTCTAAGCACATTTGGCGGGGGTGAGGGGGGATGAGTGGGGGTGGGGCTGGGGGGGGGAGGAGGGAGGTGTGGTAGGAGCCTGCAACCATTTCTCATCAGCATTCTGGACAGAAGTGGGTGTAACACTGAAGTGAACAGGTGACTTTTTTTTTACTCATTCATGGAACATGGGCATCTCTGACTTGGTCAGCATTTATTGCCCATCCCTAGTTGTCCTTGAGAAGGTGGTGGTGAGCTGCCTTCTTGAATCACTGCAGTCCATGAGTTGTTGGTTGACCTCAATGCCATTAGGGAGGCAATTCCAGGATTTTGACCCAATGACTGCAAAGGAACGGTGATATATTTCCAAGTCGGAACGGTGAGTGGCTCGGAGGGGAACTTGCAGGTGGTGGTGTTCCTATTTAACTGATGCCCTGGTCCTTCCAGATAGAAGTGGTCATGGGTTTGGAAAGTGCTGCTTAAGGATCTTCGATGAATTGCTGCAGTGCATCTTGTAGACAGTACACACTGCTGCTACTGAGCGTCGGTGGTGGAGGGGTTTGTAGATGTGATGTCAATCCAGTGGGATGCACCCATCCAGGCAAGTGGATAGTATTCCATCACACTCCTGACTTGTGTCTTGTAGATGGTGGACAGGCTTTGAGAAGTCAGGAGATGAGTTACTCACTGCAGTATTCCCAGTCTCTGACCTGTGCTTGTAGCCACTGAGTTTATGTGGTGAGTCCAGTTGAGTTTCTGGTCAACAGTAAACCCAAGAATATTGACAGTGGAGGATTCAGTGATGGTTACACCATTGAATGTTAAGGGATGATGGTTAGATTGTCTCTTACTGCTGATGGTGATTACCTGGTATTTGTATGGTGCGACTATTACTTGCCATTTGTCAGCCTAAGCCTGGATATCGTGCATTCCTTGCTGCGTTTGAACATGGATTGCTTCAGCATCTGAGGAGTCGTGAATGCTGCTGAACATTGTACAATGATCAGTGAACATCTCCATTTCCGACCTTATGATGGAGGGCAAGTCATTGATGAAGCAGCTGAAGATTGTTGGGTCTAGGACACTACCCTGAGGGACTCCTGCAGAGATATCCTGAAACTGGGATGACTGCTCCTCCAAAACCACAATCAAATTCCTATAGAACAAACAAAGAGCAACACAGCACGGGGCATGCATGCGGCATGTCGTGCGAGAGCTGCTCTTGGAGGTTGCTTCAGGAGTTGCATAGTGCTTCACGTCGTCAGTGTATGCTTAAACTGGACTATCTGATGGGCAACATGACAGCTCAGCAACAACACAGAAACAGGCCCTTCGGCCCAACGAGCCCACGCCGCCGTCCTAACGTCTTAATGACATGTCCTTAACTTTAGGCTATGCCTATTGTTGAAGATTCCCATATAGGGACCAATATAGGGACAATTTGTTACCCAATCAGCCTAAGAGCACATTTTTGGGATGTGGGAGGAAACCGGAGCACCCGGAGGAAACCCACGCAACCACGGAGAGAAAGCGCAAACTCCTGCAGACACAGGCCCAAATCCATGTGTCAGCACAGCAACAGCGATAGTCTCTGAGCTGTCATGTTGCCCATCAGATGGTCCAGTTTAAGCATACACTGACGACGTGAATCACTAGGCAACTCCTGAAGCAACCTCCAAGAACAGCTCTTGTACGACATGCCGCATGCATGCCCCTTGTTGGTCAACAAGGTGGACCGAATTGCCTGCGGAAACAAATAAGACTTAATTAAACATGCTAAAAAAAACCTAAGACATTCCCGAGACGAAACTAAAAGATAGTCTACTACTATTTGGTCCTCCCGATATTCAAACAGTCCTGCTATATCCCTCTATCTGCAGACCGCTCATGTGGCTGTCCAAGTGACCCTTAAACAACCCTAGCGTGCCTGCTCCCACCACCTTACTCGGCAGTGCATTCCACACCTCCACTACCCTTTGTGTGAAAAACTGCCCTCTAATATTCGTCTTATACATAGCCCCCCTCATCCTGAGCCCGTGACCCCTCGTTCTATCCACTTCTAATTCCTATGTACCAGGTATGACTCCAGCCAGCGGAGAGTTTGACCCTGATACTCATTGATTCCAGTTTTGTTAGGGCTCCTTAATGCCACATTCAGTCGAATGCTGTCTTGATGTCGAGGAGTCCTTGTTCAAGATGGAAGAGACCAAACCCATGACCAGAACTTGAAGGGATCCTCAGGCGTCGTGGGAATTTCACCGAAGTCTTCACGTTTCCATGATGTCTTCAACTCCGGGTTCCAGTGGGCAGGAAATGTTCGTCCTATTTGGCACCTTCAACTTGTCTTGACAAGCGCTGAGTTCAGGACATTGCAAGACCAGTGGTTGGTGTCTCCAGCTGATCCCAGGCCTTGGAATCTGGATGAATGTTCTTCATCCAACTCCAAATGTCCCACCCTCAGGTAGAGACTGTGAAAAGTTGGCAGCCAGTTCTCAAAATCAGCCAGGAATCTCAGCACAGCTCCTCCTCATACCGGAGCTCTTCCTCACCTTGGGGTTATGAGCTCTCTGTATCCTCATCCAGCCATCTCCTCTTGGCATAAATACAATGTTCAACACACCTTGCAGCAGGATTTCCAAGGAACTTTGGTGAATCTACCCTGAGGAAACCTCTTTCTGCATCAAAAGTTTGAGTATTTCTGTGCCATTCGTTGTATAGAAAATCTCAAAGTTTATCGTATTGAGCAATCAATCTGTCTCCACATTCTTACTGATGAGAATGAACCCACATCACCAACGAGAACATCAAGGGTAGGGCAAAAGCTGAGGTAGAGAGGGCAAGGGAGGGGGATCAGAATGCCCCAGAGGACGGCAGGAATGCGGGATGTGAGATTGTGGTTGGGGATGGGAAGGTCAAAGGGATCGACAGGCGGTTCTGTGGGCAAATGCGGGTCTCCAGGATGGTAGTCTGCTTCCCCGGAGCAGGGGTCCAGGATGTTTCAGAGAGGGTAGAGGGAATTTTGAAGGGAGGAACAAAGAACAAAGAACAACACAGCACGGGAGACAGGCCCTTTGGCCCAACGAGCCCGTGCCGCCGTCCTAACATCTTAATGACATATAGAGACCAATATAGGGACAATTTGTTACCCAATCAGCCTAAGAGCACATTTTTGGGATGTGGGAGGAAACCGGAGCACCCGGAGAAAACCCACGCAACCACGGGGGGAACGCGCAAACTCCCGCAGACACAGGCCCAAATCCATGTGTCTGCACAGCAACAGCGATAGTCTCTGAGCTGTCATGTTGCCCATCTGATGGTCCAGTTTAAGCATACACTAACAACATGAAGCACTAGGCCACTCCTGAAGTAACATCCAAGAGCAGCCCTCGCTCGACCTGCCGAATGCATGCACCTTGTTGGTTAACAAGGTGGACCAAACAGTCTGTGGAAACAATTAAAGTATTTAAACAGTCCTCATTTAAACAGACCCTCAGGAGGGTCTAAGGCTGATGTAATAGTTCACGTAGGAGAGAAGGATGTAGGAACAAAGTGCAGGGGGGACATACGTAGGCAGTTCAGGGAGTTGGGGGCTCAGCTGAAGTGTAGGGCCTCCAGGGTCGCATTCTCTGGGCTGCTGCCGATGCCCGGGACTGATAGGGTTAGGAATAATGAGGTACTCCAACTAAATGTGTGGTTGAGGGATTGGTGTAGGGCAGAGGGTTTCCGATTCATAGACCATTGGGAAGTCTTCATGAGGGAGGGGCATCTATACAAGAGGGATGGGGAACAGTTGTCTGGGAAGGGCACCCATATTTTAGCTGGGAGGTTAGCTGGAGTGTTTCGGCAGGGTTTAAACTAATATGGAGGGGGGGGGTGTTGGGGAGGCAGAGGGAACTGGGAGTGGGAGAGAGATGGGTGACAGGGTAAGTCCAGAGGGTAGGAAGGAGGATCAGAGAGGGCCTGAGGGTCTTCAGTGCATGTGTTTTAATGCGAGGAGTGTGACTGGCAAAACAGATGAACTGAAGGTAATAATGTTCACAAGGAAGTTAGAAGTGGTGGCGGTAACTGAGACGTGGTTAAAAGAGGGGCAAGACTGGCAATTGAATATTCCAGGGTATAAGTGTTTTAGGCATGACAGAGGTGGTTTCAAGAGAGGAGGGGGAGTGGCGTTATTAGTTAAGGATCACATCATAGCAGTGCAGAGGGAGGGTGGTATGGATGATTTAGGAATTGATTCGCTATGTGTGGAGTTGAGGAATAGGAAGGGAGAGGTTACTACATTGGGTGTGTACTACAGACCGCCCAACAGTCCGCGGGCCGTGGAAGAAGGGATATGCAGGGACATTTTAGATAAGTGTAGGAAGAATAGGGTGGTTGTAATGGGAGATTTCAATTTCCCCGGGGTAGATTGGAGAGAGCCCAGAGCGGAAGGTGCGGACGGGGAGGAATTTGTACAGTGTGTTTTGGAAGGGTCCTTGGAGCAGTATGTGGATAGCCCGACTAGAGAGGGGGCTATACTAGATTTGGTTCTGGGGAATGAGCCAGGGCAGGTGGTTGACGTTGTAGTAGGAGAGCATGTGTCAAATAGTGACCACAACTCTGTCTGCTTTAGGATATTAATGGAAAAAGATGAAGCCTGCCTTAAGGAGAGGGTGTTAAACTGGGGGAGGGCTATATACAGCCAGATTAGGCAGGATCTTAAGGATACCGACTGGGATAAGCTGTTCGAGGGTAGGTCGACGCTGTACATGTGGGAGTCTTTCAAGGGAAAACTAAAATCTTTGCAGGAAAGACACGTGCCGGTAAGGAGGAAGGATGGGAAAGGTAGGATTAAAGAACCGTGGGTTACTAGGGATATCGAGGACTTGGTCAGGAAGAAACGGGAGGCGTACATTAGATCTAGGCAACTGGGGACAGAGACAGCGCTGGAAGAATATAGAGAGTGTAGACGGGATCTTAAAAGGGGTGTCAGAAAGGCAAAAAGGGGCCACGAAATGGCTTTGGCAGGTAGGATTAAGGAAAATCCTAAGGCATTTGACTCCTATGTAAGGAGCAAAAGGATGGTTAGAGGGAAGATTGGACCTCTCAGGACAGAGGAGGGGAACTATGCTTAGAGCCTGAGGGAGTGGGGGAGATCCTGAATGAATACTTTGCGTCGGTATTCACGCAGGAGAGGGGCCTGATGTCTGGTGCCGGCTTTGAGAAATTTGAGGACCTGTTAAAGGAAATAATCATTACGAGGGAAGAGGTGTTGGGGCTTTTAGGCAACATAAAGACTTATAAAGCTCTGGGGCCTGATGGCATTTACCCCAGGCTGCTAAGGGAGGTGAGAGATGACCTTGCTGGGCCTCTGACGCAAATCTTTGTCTCTTCTTTGGACACAGGTGAGGTCCCAGAGGACTGGAGGATAGCAAATGTAGTACCGTTGTTTAAAAAGGGTCAGAGGGATAAGAACTCAGTAAGAATTTAGCAACACCAATTATTAATCCAACCGATTTATTTGATAGTAAATCCGCGAGCTTTCAACACTCTTGTGTCTTCCTCAGGCAAGTGCAGAGGGATAACCCAGGGAACTATAGGCCAGTGAGCTTGACTTCAGTTATAGGTAAGCTAATGGAGAGGATCCTCAGGAACAGGATGTATGAGCATCTGGAGCGCTGCAATCTGATCAGGGATATGCAGCATGGCTTCGTTAAGGGGAGGTCGTGCCTTACGAACTTAGTGGAATTTTTTGAAGAGGTGACAAAAACGGTTGATGAAGGACAAGCCGTTGATGTCGTCTACATGGATTTCAGAAAGGCGTTTGATAAGGTCCCTCATGGTAGGCTGATAGAAAAGATGAAGGCGCATGGGATACAGGGCCAGGTATGTAGATGGGTTGAGAACTGGCTTGGGAGGAGGAGACAGCGGGTATTAGTGGAAGGCTCTTTTTCCAACTGGAGGTCAGTCACTATTGGTGTGCCACAGGGCTCAGTACTAGGACCTCTTCTATTTGTGATTTATATAAATGACTTGGAAGAGGGGGTAGGTGGTGTGATCAGCAAATTTGCTGATGACACTAAGATGATTGGATTGGCGGGTACTGAGGAGCAGTGCCTGGCAATACAACATGACATAGATAGGTTGGTAGATTGGGCAGATAGATGGCAAATGGAATTTAATCCGGATAAATGCGAGGTGATGCATTTTGGCCGGAATAATGTAGAGGGAAGTTATAGGATAAAAGGTAAAACTATCCGGAGTATAGAGATGCAGAGAGACCTGGGGGTGCAGGTTCACAAGTCTCTAAAGGTGTCAGTACAGGTGGAGAATGTGATAAAGAAAGCATATGGTATGTTAGCCTTCATAGGAAGGGGTATAGAATACAAGAGTAGGAGTCTGATGTTGCAAGTGTATAGAACGTTGGTTAGGCCTCACTTGGAGTACTGCATCCAGTTCTGGTCGCCGTACTACCGGAAGGATGTGGAGTCCCTGGAGAGAGTGCAGAGGAGATTTACCAGGATGCTGCCTGGTATGGAAGAGCTGTCTTACGAGGAAAGATTGAAAACACTGGGGTTGTTTTCCCTTGAAAGACGTCGGCTGAGAGGGGATCCTTTAGAGGTATATAAGATTATGAGGGGTATAGATAGAGTAAATGGTGGTAAGCTTTTTCCACCATTAGAAATGGATAGAACGAGGGGTCATGGCCTTAAGGTGAGGGGGGCTATGTATAAGATGAATATTAGAGGGCATTTTTTCACACAAAGGGTAGTGGGGGTGTGGAATGCACTACCGAGTAAGGTGGTGGGAGCAGGCACACTAGGGTTGTTTAAGGGTCTCTTGGACAGGCACATGAGCGGTCTGCAGATAGAGGGATATAGGAGGACTGTCTAAATATCTTATTTGTTTCCGCAGGCAATTCGGTCCACCTTGTTGACCAACAAGGTGCATGCATGCAGCATGTCGTGCGAGGGCTGCTCCTGGATGTTACTTCAGGAGTTGCCTAGTGCTTCATGTCGTTAGTGTATGCTTAAACTGGACCATCAGATGGGCAACACGACAGCTCAGAGACTATCGCTGTTGCTGTGCAGACACATGGATTTGGGCCTGTGTCTGCGGGAGTTTGCGCGTTCTCCCCATGGTTGCGTGGGTTTCCTCCGGGTGCTCCGGTTTCCTCCCACATCCCAAAAATGTGCTCTTATGCTGATTGGGTAACAAATTGTCCCAATATTGGTCCCTATATGGGAACCTTCCACAATAGGCATAGGGTAAAGTCATGGATGTGTCATTAAGACGTTAGGATGGCGGCGCGGGCTCGTTGGGCCAAAGGGCCTGTTTCCTGTGCTGTGTTGTTCTTTGTTCTTTGAAACTACCCCCGTGTCCCAGGCTCTATCTAAACCAGCTCTGTTGACATCACATAAACAAGGTTTTCTTCAACTTCATTTAGCTCAAGTGGACAACAGTGAATCGGATTTTCCAGAAATATGGCACACATTATATATCAAGATCAATAATTACAGGTCCTGCATCAAAATAAAAGAAAGGATTAAAAAAACCAGTTTCACCAAAGCTCACAAAACTCGGCTGCTCCAAATGAGGTGGAGTTTAACACGGGTAAGTGTGAGATTATCCACATTGCTCAGAAAAATAAAAAGGCAACATATTATCTAAATAGAGAACCTTCAAAACACTTTGATGCAAAAACATCTGGGTGTTTTTGCACAAATTGTAGAATGTTAGTATACAGATGCAGCAGGTAATAGGGAAGACGAATCAAATTTTAATTTACTGCTGATGGAATAGAATACAGAAGTAGGGAAGTGCTGTTGTAACTGTATAGGGCATCAGTGTCAGCGCATCTGAAGTGCTGCACACAATTTGGTTGCCCTCATTTGTGGAAGGATGTAAATGCATTAGAAAAGATTCACTGGATTCATCCCAGGGCTAAAGGACTTATTTTATGGAGGGAAGTTGAGCAGTTTGGGACTATACTCAGAGGGAGGAGAGGAAATCTGATTGAGGTTTGACAGGCTAGACGTAGAGTGGATGTTTCTCATTGGAATTTGAACCTTATGATTCCTGAGCTATAATGCTCCCACTGAACCAGGCTAGACGTAGAGTGGATGTTTCTCATTATTGGATATTGTAGAACAAAAGATCATACTTTTAGGGTAATGGGTGACAGATTTAAAACAGAAATGAAGAGGAATTAGTTCACTCAAAGTGGGGTAAGTCTGTGGAATTCTGTAACCCAGAGTGCAGTGGATGCTGGAATATTAAATAAATTTGAAGAGATGGATAGGTTTTTCATTAGCAGCAGGATGAAGGATATGGGATCAAGCAGGAAGGTGATGTTGAGGTTGAGATGATGGAGACTTTGCCCTACAGCCTCCCTCGGTGCTGTGTCCTCCACTCTGGAGCCCATCATTGGCATCACACTGAGAGGCAGCTGGAAAGAAGCTGCTTTGATCATTTTTCTGTCACCATTCCCCCCGCTCTCCCCGCCTCAATCTGTGGAGCTGCTTCCTTGCATTGGGATCATGCTGTGCTGTTCTCTGCACTCACCTCTGACTTTCCCTCAAAGTTCAGCTCATCAGATTTACACAGTTTGAAGACAGTTGTGACTTTCTGCCAACATGGGATTGAAATTTGGAACTGAGGGAAATGCAGCCACAGTAATGAGATGCTAATTTATTAACAGTAAATATCCATTATGCAGGGGCACTGGCGGAGAGAAGTGGACACTCAGATCCTGGATTTACATCATCTGGAAATGGGACCAGGGTCTCCTGGTGAGATTTTCCAATATTATCACCAAGCACGTCACATTAAACCCCAAACAATATCTCTGCCAATTGCCTTGGTTTATTTTACATTACATCCACAGTATAAATACAAGTGGTGATTCATAAATGTTAGTTTTGTTTTTAAATCAGTATTTAATTTTTGGTTTCTAGTCATAGACATAGGCCAGTCATAGACAGCAGTGGGAAGTTGTGCGTGGAGCCTGAAGAGATTGGTGAGGCACTGAATAAATATTTCTCTTCGGTATTCACGCAGAGTGCTGGAAATGTAGCTATGGAGAGCACTGAGGTACAGGGTTGCAAATTGGGAAGTATTGTAGTAGATAGGGAGGATGTGTTAGAAATTCTCGAGGGTTTGAAGTTGGATAAGTCCCCTGGGCCGGACGGGATTTACCCTAGGATTCTCTGGGAGGCAAGAGAGGAGATTGCAGAGCCTCTGGCTCTGATCTTCAGGTCCTCATTGGTTACGGGTGTGGTTCCGGAGGACTGGAGGATAGCGAATGTGGTCCCATTGTTTAAGAAGGGGAAGAGAGACCTTCCAGGGAATTATAGGCCAGTGAGTCTTACTTCTGTTGTGGGCAAGGTATTGGAGAGAATTATTAGGGATAGGATTTATAGTTATTTAGAGAGAAATGAATTGATTGGGGATAGTCAGCATGGTTTCGTGAAGGGTAGGTCATGCCTTACTAACCTCATTGAGTTTTTTGAGAAAGTGACCAAAGAGGTGGATGGGGGTAAGGCGGTTGATGTAGTATATATGGACTTTAGTAAGGCGTTTGATAAGGTGGCCCATGGAAGACTTCTACAGAAAATGCAGATGTGTGGAATAGAGGGTGATTTAGCTAATTGGATTAGGAATTGGCTGGCAGATAGAAGACAGAGGGTGGTGGTTGATGGGAGATATTCATCGTGGAGTTCGGTGACAAGTGGTGTGCTTCAGGGGTCTGTTTTGGGGCCCCTGCTGTTTGTAATTTTTATAAATGATCTGGATGAGGGTATTGAGGGATGGATCAGTAAATTTGCAGATGACACTAAAGTCGGTGGAGTGGTAGATAGTGAAGAGGGGTGTTATAGTTTACAGAGTGACTTGGACAAGTTGCAGAGCTGGGCCGAGAGTGGCAAATGGAGTTTAATGTGGAAAAGTGTGAGGTAATGCACTTTGGCAGGAACAATAAATGTGTAGAGTATAGGGCTAATGGTAGGGCTCTTAATAGTGTTGAGGACAGAAGGATCTTGGTGTATGTGTCAATAGATCCCTGAAAGTAGGCAGTCAAGTGGATAAAGTTGTTAAGAAGGCATATGGAGTCTTAGCTTTTATTGGTAGGGGGATTGAATTTAGGAGCCGCAGCATCATGTTGCAACTGTACAAAACTCTAGTGCGGCCGCACTTGGAGTATTGTGTGCAGTTCTGGTCCCCACATTATAAGAAAGATGTGGAGGCATTGAGAGGGTACAGAGGAGGTTTACCAGGATGTTGCCTGGTATGGAGGGCAGGTCTTATGAAGAGAGGCTGAGGGATTTGAGGTTGTTTTCGTTAGAAAGGAGGCGGCTAAGAGGGGACCTTATTGAAGCATATAAGATGATTAGAGGTTTAGATAGGGTGGACAGTGATAGCCTTTTTCCTAGGATGGAGAAAGCTAGCACGAGGGGACACAGCTTTAAATAAGGGGTATGAGTTATAGGACGGATATCAGAGGTAGGTTCTTTACTCAAAGAGTGATTAGGGAGTGGAATGCCCTGCCTGCAGCTGTTGTAGATGCGCCAAGTTTGGTGGCGTTTAAGAGGTTAATTGATAAGTATATGGAAGAGAAGGGAATGGTTTAGTTAGGAGGGGCATTGCTTTTTATTTTGGTCGGCACAACATCGAAGGCCGAAGGGCCTGTTCTGTGCTGTAATGTTCTATGTTCTATGTTCTATTTTCCTTGAAACCTCCCATTTCTAAAAGAGGCGACTTTTCAATTACATTGTTTTGACAAAATAGAGAGATTTCTCTCAATTACTTTATAAAGTTCTAGATAATATAAAACTAATTTAAAAGTGTCCCCCCTTAACTCTGGGGGAATCCCACTGGTTGTGATTAGTGCTATCAGTGTGTTCCACAAACACTTTTTGTTCTGAATGTACATTTCTTGTTTGGGTTCATATCCGTGTTTAGAAGCTACTCACCAAAAGTTAACTTGGTGGCTTTGTTTAAAAAAACAAGCATCTCTGGAACCAAAACTTTCTGTTGCTAAAATCACAGCTGCTGCTCATCACTAGTTCAGGAAAAAAATGTTAATCGGGGTGTGGGTGAAGTGAAAATGCACATTAACATTGACACTGAGTGACATTTCACCCAACATCTTAAACTGTGAGAAATGAGTGTGAAAGAGAATTAAAACTCCTTGTTGTTTGATTGTATGTTCATTGTACATAAATGTAGTGTTGGTTCAGTGCTTTCACTACCTTTGTGTGTCCTTTAATTTTTAAATAAATGTAAACATTTCTTAGTAGCCTGTGTGGTACTCTCAACCTCTCCCGTGTTAACAGAACACAACATGATTAGTCCCACCATCAGGATGCACAGTGCACTTGAGGAGGGGGTTTGGCAGTAAAACAATTCGAGGCAAATACCCATTTTTATTCACTCAAGAACACAGAGGCCAGAGAGTACTGGCCTCTGTACATTTTTTCCTCATTAATAAATATTCTTTGTGATTCTGACAAAGTCTGTAGTGTGCATCATTACACAAACACTGTACAATACCGGCAGGACACTTACTCACCTCTGAATTGTTGGTAATACAATATCAGTGAGATGGTGGCAGGCAGGTCATAAGCAACTGTCAGGGAGGGTGGTCACACCTTCCATTGACACACAGGTCCAAGCATTCCTGAGGAGGAAATACCAGGTGAAGCATTGCTCATGAGTGAAGACAAGCAGGAGGAGGAAGCATTGGAGGCATTGGATTGAGAAGGGAATTGGCATTCAACAGCATCAACCTTCAGGATGGAGGTGATTGATGACTAAACAGTTTCGAAATGCCTGTTGAGACTGCACTGAACACTCTGCACAGATAGTTGGAGAATGTGAAAAATGTACAGCAGCAACATGCAACATTCTCACAAATGTGAGACACTGGACTGAGCTGGAACTCTGACAGGAAGATTAGTGGACAGATGGGAAATTAACAGCAAGGAAAGCAGAGACAATTAGCTCTGCCAGCACTTTGAAAGAATGATTCAATGAAGTTTGCTGCATCATTCTTTCCCCATAGTCCTGGGTTCCTTTCTCCTTTAAGTATTTATTTCAATTCCCTTTTGAATGTTGTTACTGTGTTTGCAGTGCCCATATTGAAGGAGCACAGAGCACAGGTTGGTATATGGTCTTGGGACTAGCTGCCCCTCTGTGTGCTGACTGTAAGTTTCATATAAAGAAGGATGGATCCACAATTTTAGTTTAAACAGATTATTTGGTCATTGCTTCTTGTTAACTGCAAGTTCGCTGCCACGTTTCTTACATAATAAAAAAGAATAAAAATATTGCATATTCTGGGAATCTGAAATTCAAACAGAAAATGTTGGAAATGTTCATCAGGCCTTGCAGCGTCCGTGGAGAGAGACATAGAGTTAACATTTTGAGTCCAATATGATTCAGAGCATTCAGTTTCTCTGGTTCGTTGCTCCTTGAAACAGGTGGACAGGGTGGTGAAGGCAGCATTCAGCATGCTTGGTTTCATTGGTCAGAACATTGAATACAAGAGTTGGGACGTCTTGTTGATGTTGTACAAGACATTGATGAGACCACACTTGAAATACTGTGTGCAATTCTATTATAGAAAGAATATGTTAAATTAAAAACAGTGGAGAAAATATTTATTACGATACTACCAGGACTTGATGGTTTGAGTTTGAATTATAAGGAGAGGCTAAATCGACTGGGAGTTTTTTCCCTGGAGTATAGGAGGCTTATGGGTGATCTTATAGAGGTCTATAAAATAATGAGAGTTATAGATCAGCGAGATAGTCACCATTTTCTCCCAAAGGTAGGGGAGTCTAAAACCAGAGACCGTAGGGTTAAGGTGACAGGGGAAAGATACAAAAGGGTCAAGAAGGATAATTTTTCACACAGGGTGGTGAGTGTCTGGAACAAGATGCCAGAGGGTGTGCTGCAAATCTCTAAGACTCTAAATCTGTATGACTATTGCAAAGGAGACTTGGAAATATTTCATTAGCTGGAAAGTATCCTGAGGTTGTTAAAGGTGCTATACAGATGCAGGTCTGACTTTATTTTAGCCTAAAGCACCAAACTAACAACACTTAGGTTAGTTCAGTAAGAGGAAGCAGATTTAGGACTGAGTTGAGAAGGAACTTCTTCACACAAAGGATTGTGAATCTGTGGAATTCCCTGCCCCGTGAAGCAGTTGAGACTCTCATTGAATATTTTTAAGGCAAAGATAGATAGGTTTTTGAACAGTAAAGGAATTAAGGATTATGGTGAGTGGGTGAGTAAGTGGAGCTGAGTCCACAAAAAGATCAGCCATGATCTTATTGAATGGTGGAGCAGGCTCGAGGGGCCAGATGGCCAACTCCTGCTTCTAATTCTTATGTTCTTAGCACAAACATGGTAATATCACCCTTAGATGGCTTAGATAGCTACAGTGCAGAGTGGTGTCACCTTTGTTGCCCGCCTGAGTTGAGTCAAGGAAGGAATCTTACTCTGCTTCAACATACAATGGGGGAATGTGAAGATATAAACACAAAAGGTGCTGGATAAACTCAGCAGGTCTGGCAGCTTTTGTGGAACATTAAAACATATCTGCAGAAAGTGTGTTTCTTTGCAGTGACATCTCAAACCTCAATTAACACAAAGGAAAAGTTACCCCTCCCTCCCAAAAACATTAAAAATATTGTGGTGCAGCCATCGTGCTCAGTCCAAGATCCTTGTCGCACCCAGTTTCACAAGAGCTGTGGGCTGTGGTTAGATCACCGCATTGTGTCTGTAATTCATAACATGTGTTGTTTATATCAGATCACATTCTTTTAATCACAAATTAATATTTAAAAGCACCAGTATGAAATATCAAATGTATTTCACATTTACTGATGTATATAAATAGAATGAATCTGCCTGTCTTTGAAGGGAGATTGTGAGTTGTATTTGTTGGGTGCAGGCTGTCAATCTGGGGCAAACAGAACACTTTTATATTTCTGGGGAGATGATATTCAGTCCTGGCTTGTTTAAAAAAGAGACTTACATTTCTATAGCGCCTATCATAGCTACAAAATATCACAAAGTCTTTAATCATCAATTAAATACTTTTGCGATGTTATTATTGCTGTAAAGATAAATGCTCTGCTACAAATCAACCTTCAACCCCCCAAAATCACCTCAAAATCTCCCCTTCCCCAATTAATCTTCACCTCAAAATCCACCCCCCCCCTCCCCACACAAACCTGACCCTCAAACACTTGGTAGCCGGGAGCTGGTATATTTTGGGTAGAAAAGGAGACGGATATTGAGTAGCCGCACTGATCGCACCCCCCTCTGCTCCCCCAGCTCACTCTTTGAAACAAGACAGACTTTGGGGAGAGGGGGGGGGTCGAAGCAGTAACTGAATTCTGCAATATTCCTGCTGCAGGAAACTGTTAGCAATGAATCTGCACAAATGGTAACCAGGCAACAGCCTTCCTGCCACTCTGTGTCCAAATACGGCACCAGCTGCCTCTCCCTTCCCATTCCTTACATTCTTACTGTGAAAGGGATAGTTATGTACAGAGAAGATTGAGTGTGAGGAGAGAGGGATGGATAGAATGATAGAGGGTACAGAATTCAAGAGAAAAATATATAGAGAGAGAGAGACAGCAATGAAAAGAGAAATGGAGAACACAAAGGGATAGCTGAGAGGAAATGAGAGAGAGAAAAAGAGAGATGGATGACGAATTCTGTATGGGAACCCGAAAGGAACCCGTACACTCTGTGTTGGTCTTCACAATGGAAAAGGACATCGTAGACATCAGAGTGGAAGACTAGGAAATATTAGAGCAAATTAACTGAGAAAGAGAGGAGATACCAGCAGGTTTAACTTAACTGTGGATAAAACCACAAGCCCAGACGTGTTGTATCCCAGGCTGCTGAGGAGGCAAACAGAGGCACTGACAGTGATTTTTAACTCCTCTCTGGCCACAGAGGAGGTGCCAGAAGCCTGGGGGGCACTGCTAACATTGTCCCCTTATTAAAAATGGGAGGTAGGGCCACAGGAAATTATAGATCAATCAGAGAGGAACCTCACTAGTGGGGGAGTTACTCAAAGGAATCCTGAGGGACAGTGTATAATGGCACTTGGACAGATTTTGGTTAATGAGGGATAGTCAGCATTTAAGAGAAGGATGTGTTTGACCAATTTAACAATTTTTTTTGAGGGGGTAGCCAGGAGTATTGCTGAGGGTAATAAGTTTGATTTAGTTTACATGAACTTTAGCAAAGCTTTTGATAAGATTTCTCATGGCAAACTGGTCAAGAAAGTAAAAGCCCAAGACACAGTGGCACATTGGATCCAAAATTTGTGGAGAGGCAGGAAGCAGAGTGCAATGGTAGAGGGATGTTTCTGTAACTGGAAGTCTTTTTCCAGGTTGGGGAGGAGGAGGGGGTGGTTTATGGGCCTCGGTGCTGGGCCCTTCCTATTTGTGGTTAATGATTTGTGCTTAAATCTGAGAATGGCAAGGGAGGAAATTGCTGGGGCCTTGAGAGAAATCTTTGTATCCTCACTGGCTACAGGGGAGGTCCCAAAGGATCGGAGAACAGCCAAGGTCCCTTTACTAAAGAAGGGTAGCAAGAATAATCCAGGTTATTACAGGCTGGTGAGCCTTACATTAGTGGTAGAGAAATTACTGGAGAAAATTCTTCAAGACAGGATTTATTTCCATTGGAAATAAGTGGATATATTAGTGAGAGACAACATGGTTTTGTGAAGGGGAGGTTGTGTCTCACGAACTTGATCGAGTTTTTTGAGGAAGTGATGAAGATGATTGAGGGTAGGGCAGTGGATCTGGTCTACATGGACTTCAGTAAGGCCTTTGACAAGGTCCCTCATTGCAGACTGATGCAGAAGGTGAAGGTGCCTGGGATCAGAAGTGAGCTGGTGAGGTGGATACAGAACTGGCTCAAAGAAGTCATGATGTGGAGATGCTGGTGTTGGACTGGGATAAACAGAGTAAGAACTCTCTCAACACCAGGTTAAAATCCAACATGTTTATTTGGTAGCAAAAGCTTTCAGAGCGCTGCCCCTTCATCAGGTAAGTGGGAGTTCTATTTACAAACAGGGCATATAAAGACTCAAATTCAATTTACAGAATAATGGTTGGAATGTGAGTCTTTACAGGTAATCAAGTCTGAAAGGCACAGAGAATGAGTGGAGACAGCATTAAGCACAGGTTTAAAAAGATGTCTCCAGCCAGAACAGTTAGTGAGATTTTGCAAGCCCAGGCAAGTTGTTCGGGGAGTGGGGTGGGGGGGGGGGGGGGGGGGGGGTGGTTACAGATAGTGTGACATGAACCCCAGATCACAGTTGAAGCCATCCTCACTTGTGCGGAACTTGGCTATCAATCTCCGCTCAGCGACTCTGCACTGTTGTGTGTTGTGAAGGCCACCAGGAAAACATTTACCCCAAGATCAGCGACCAAATGCCTGTGACAGCTGAAGTGTTTGCCAACAGGAAGAGAACAGTCTTGCCTGGTGATTGTCGAGCGATGTTCATTCATCCATTGTCGTAGTCTCTGCATCATCTCCCCAATGTACCATGTCTCAGGGCATCCTTTCCTGCAGCGTATCAGGTAGACAATGTTGGCTGAACTACAAGAGTACGTACAAGGGGAGGTAGTGGAAGCAGATTTGATCTCTGGAAAGGGAGGGAGTTTTAGTTCAGTTGGGCAGTGTGGTTGGTGCAGGCTTGGAAGACCAAAGGGCTGGTTTCTGTGATGTAATTTTCTTTGTTCTAAATCAAGAGGGATGATCAAATTTGAGGATGACGTGAAAACTGGTTGGGTGGTAAATGGTGAGGAGGATTGCCACAAACTGCCAGAGGATATCACTGGACTGGGCAGGTGGGCAGAGCAGTAGCAAATACAATTCAACCTGGGAGGGTGTGAGATAATGTACTTGAGGATGGCTAACAAGGCAAAGAATTACACCATGAGTGGGAGAATCCTGGTCGGTACTGAAAGTCAGAGGAACCTTGGAGAGTATATTCACAGATCCCTGAAGTTGGGTAGATAAGGTGGTGATGAAGGTATACGGAATACTTATTAGCAGAGACATAAGAGCAAGGAGTTCATATCAGAATTGCATAAAAACTGGTTAGACCACAACTGGAACATTGTGTGCAGTTCCGATCACCACATTATAGGAAGGATGTGATTGCATTGGAGAGGTTGGAAAGAGGAATTATCAGGATACTGCATGGATTGGAGGGTCTGAGCAAGGAGAAAAGATTGGATAGGCTGGGGCTGTTCTCCTTGGAACAGTGAAGATTGAGAGGGATCTGATAGAGGTGGATAAGATTATGAGGAACACAGATAGGGCAGATAGAAGGTGCTATATCTATTAGTAGAGTGGTCAGTAACCGGGGGCAGGGATCTAAGGTAAGAGATAAAAGACTAAGAGAGAATCTGGGGAGAAACCTCTTCACCTGAAACTCTGTCTGAAAGGGCAGCTGAGTCACAAACTCCTGTAACATTAAAGAAGTATTTAGATATTCACTAACCTGCAGGGCAATGGGCCAAACGCTGGATAATGGGGTTATTGTAGGCAGGTCATTGTTGACTGAACACAACGGGCCGAATGGCCTCTTTCCATACTGTAAACGTCCAGGAATCCGTGAATTGTAATTTCTTTCATTCTGCAGAAACGGAATGCATTCATTCTATTCCCACCTCTTATGTTGATGACTTCTCTCAAAATCCTAACTGGACTTTGGGTGGAGTCACAGGCCTCGATCAAAGATTGCAACCTCAAAAACCCACAAATTCCCACCCTTCCCTCCAACAAACTCCGAGGAATCCCTCAGAGAACAGGAACATTATTTTCAGCCTTCCAAGCCTGTGCTGATCATGATGTCCAAGTGGAAAAAACCCTTCTGCCTTTACTCAATCCATATCTCTCTGTTGCCTCCCAATCCTTGTTCTCATCCTGATGCCTCTTTAATGTTGCTCTTCCCACTTTTCTCAATTAATTCCAACAATCACCCAACTCTCTAGCCCATTAGGTAAAACCCCTCAGTTGGGATTTACCATTGGCCTGACCAATAACTCTCAGATCTTAGGAATGAATTTTAGAAAAAGCCAGAAAACAGAGTTAATACTTATTCAATTCCTGGAATAGAGACGTAATGGAGACAGAGAAAAATAGAAGGTTATAGAGAGAGCGAGAGGAGGGAGGGAGAGGATGTGTGTTAACAGCTCTGTTTGAGATAGTATCTCAGGGACATTGATGAGAGAGTGGAGGTTGGGGAGACGCAGTTCTGTCACTAATAGGTTATCTGGAAAATGTCTGACAGTAAATTCATTATTACCCAAAGTCGTTTAAATTTCACCATTTCCTGAGAAAACCGTCATCTAGAAAGAAACTCGCGTCAATCTTCAATTGTCACAATGATCTCAATCTTCAGGTTTATTTCTGGGAGAAACACTCCTCAATAACAATCCTTACACCCACCCCCTCACTCTCACCCCCCCTCACTCCCCCATCACTCTCATCCCCTCACCCTCCCCTCATTCTCACCCCCCTCACACTCGCCCCCTCACCCTCCCTTCATATTTGCCCCCAGGCACTTCCCCCTCACACTTGCTCTTTCCCTCCCCTCACTCTCGCCACCCCTCCTCCCCACCCAAACTCACCCATAACATTTACTCCTCTGGCACCCTGGATGTTTCTGGTCACACATACCCAGCGAGAGCCTCCTTGCTCAGTTTTCCTGAGCTATTCCACAATTCTGTTAATCCCTTCATTTCCAGCTGCTTCACTGAGTGGATGTCACATGAATTGAAGGCAGAATGAGTCACGCTGTTTCCTTAGGGTGCTGAGCTTCCTCTCCCTAGAGCGCTGTGTCCCCCTTTCCCTAGGGTGCTGTGTCCCCCTCTCCCTAGGGTGCTGTGTCCCCCTTTCCCTAGGGTGCTGTGTCCCCCTCTCCCTAGGGTGCTGTGTCCCCCTCTCCCTAGGGTGCTGTGTCCCCCTCTCCCTAGGGTGCTGTGCCCCTTCTCTCTCTGCCCATTCCAAGCCATGGGTACAAATGTTTGCAGTGTCTCTACTACAATCCCAAATGTGACCAAATGTGCAAAAATCACATTTATCAAATATTTTCTAATCCCAAACTAATCTCACTGTCCTGCTCTCTCCTCATAGCCCTGTACCAATCCCAAACTAAACCCACTGCCCCGCTCTCACTGTGAGGAGTGACATTTCAGAGAGACTGAAAGTATTAACAAGATGTAAACCAGCTCAGTTTATCTAGAGCAGAGAGTTATCCTGTGTCTTTGCCCTGAGCTTTGTGCAGGGGCAATGGGAGTTAGGGAGAACTTCACTTCCAAATAAGCACAATTCCTTTGTCAATGAATCCTCCAATTAGCCAATCCCTGCAGTAGGGAAATGCCTGGAGTATGGATCACAGATTCAGGAGTCATCTTCAAAACAGACAGGAAATGATGGATTGAGTGCCTATTCAGTCCTGGATTCAGTGCCTATTCCCTTGGCTGGGATAGGTTAACCTCTCCGAAGTACTGTACCTTGCAGCTCCTCAGAAAGCCACTGCATGTTTATTTGTTATTCTTTACGGAACCATTTCTTGGCTCTCCCAAGTGTTATTTTAATTCATGGGCCAAATTTCAGGGCTCTTTAGTCTCACCCAGTCTGACATTTGCTGGCTGTAGGGTCAGACCAATCAGCTGATAGATCCCTCATCACCAGCCTGTGACCAGAGAGAGACC
This sequence comes from Sphyrna mokarran, assembly GCA_024679065.1. Classification (NCBI taxonomy): domain Eukaryota; kingdom Metazoa; phylum Chordata; class Chondrichthyes; order Carcharhiniformes; family Carcharhinidae; genus Sphyrna; species Sphyrna mokarran. The sequence continues at coordinate 73,120,964 of JAGIQG010000016.1, forward strand.
AGCTTTGGGCAATGTCTTTTGTAAGACGTCTTTCAACACCAGGTTAAAGTCCAACCAGTTTATTTGATGCTAATCCCACAAGCTTTCAGAAATGGTGTTCCTTCATCAGGCGTATGAGAACATTCCACACGACTGACGAAGGAACACCATTTCCGAAAGCTATCAAACCAACCTGTTGGACTTTAACCTGGTGTTGTGAGACTTCTTACTGTGTTTACCCCAATCCAACACCCACATCTCCACATCCACATCCTTTTGACCAAAGGAGGAAATTGGCCACTTTGGCACCATGTGTATCTGCTGCCCTCATGTGGTCAAACATGGTGATTTCAGCGGCATTCCTATTTCCAAAAACCAACATCCCAATGTCAATAAGACACTATTAACCTTCAGGTTAAACATTTAATTTCAAATCATAACTTCTGCCTTTTTGTTTCGGACAGCCGCTATTGATCATGATACTGTTGTAATCTACATCTCTATTGGATTCATCTTTGGTTTCTTTAGTTACTCCTTTTGTCTCACATCGTCATCTCTATCATTTAAGCCCTTCAGAATTCCATCCTTTCACACAGCATGTCTTTCAGATTATGAGAGGAAACCCATGCAGACATGAGGAGAATGTGCAAACTCCACACAGACAGTGACCCAAGCCGGGAATCGAACCTGGGTCCCTGGCGCTGTGAGGCAGCTGTGCTAACTCACTGTTCTGCCCCTGTTTCTTTTCCCATTATATCTCTCAGATCCAACAAAGGGTCACAGATTGGAAATGTTAACTGTTTCTCTCTCCACAGATGCTAATGGCACAGGCGATTATTTCCAGAATTCTGATTTAATCTTGCATTTTCAGTATCTACAGTATTTTGCTCTTTAAGGGCCATTCAGCCCATTCCACCATTCTACATGATCATGGATCCTTTTCTACTTCAACTTCACTTTCCCTCCTTCTTCTGTCCGTTGATTCCCTGAGCAATCAAAAATCTGTCCGTTCCAGCCTTAAATATAATTAACAATGGAGCTCCCACAACCGTCTGTGGTAGAGATTTCTAAAGAAACTGCCAGACAGAAGCAGCAGCAATATAGTGAACACTATCCTGTAAATAAAACTCCATTATTTTAACACTCTGTGCTTGTATTCTCCAATATACAACAAGCAAAATACTGCTGATGCTGAAAATATGAAACAAAAACAGAAAATGCTGGAAAAACACAGCAGATCTGGTAGTGCCTGTGGAGAGACAAACAGAGTTAATGTTTTGAGTCTACATGGTTCTTCTTCAGAACTCTGCTTCTAAATATTAATTCTGTTTGTCTCTCTTCACAGAAGTTGTCAGACCTGCTGAGCTCTTCCAGCATTTTCTATTTTTGCTTTGATTCTGGAGGACTGGTTACCTGTTCCCCACAATCCTCTCCTGTTTTATCAAATGCTTTAAGGGCAGGAAAAGAAGCCAAGTTATATAACATAGAACACTGCAGCACAAACAGGCCCTTCGGCCCACAAGTTGTGCCGAACACATCAAAACCTACCCAGCCATAGACCTATCTATAACCCCCAATCCCATTGGATCCCATATACTCATCCAGATGTCTTTTAAAAGACCCCAGCGAGTTCGCCTCGACCACCACCGACGGCAGCCGATTCCATTCACTCACCACCCTCTGAGTGAAAAACTTTCCCCTAGCATCCCCTCTGTACTTGCTTTCCTGCACCTTAAATCTGTGCCCTCTCATCGCGACCATTTCAGCCCTGGGAAATAGTCTCTGAGAGTCCACCCTATCTATTCCTCTCAACATCTTGTAAACCTCTATCAGGTCGCCTCTCAACCTTCGTCTCTCCAGGGAGAACAGTCCCAGCTCCCTCAACCTGTCTTCATAAGGCATGCATCCCAATCCAGGCAACATCCTTGTAAATCTCCTCTGCATCCTTTCAATAGCTTCCACGTCCTTCCTATAGTGAGGCGACCAGAACTGCGCACAGTACTCCAAGTGTGGTCTGACAAGGGTCCTATAAAGCTGCAGCATTACCTCCTGACTCCTGAACTCAATCCCTCGATGAATGAAGGCCAGTACACCGTAAGCTTTCTTAACCACATCCTCCACCTGGGAGGCCGATTTGAGAGTCTTATGGACCCGGACCCCAAGATCCCTCTGCTTTTCCACACAGCTAAGACTCCTACCTTTGATAGTGTACTCATTCATCCCGTTGGATCTGCCAAAATGGACCACAACACATTTATCCGCATTGAAGTCCATCTGCCACTTCTCCGCCCAGTCTTGCATCCTGTCGATGTCCTGCTGCAACTTTTGACATCCCTCCAGACCATCCACAACACCACCGACCTTCGTGTCATCGGCGAACTTACTCACCCATCCCTCCACTTCCTCATCCAGGTCATTTATGAAAATGACAAACAGCAAGGGTCCTAGAACAGATGCCTGGGGCACTCTACTGGTGACCGACCTCCATGCAGAAAAAGAGCCATCCACAACCACCCACTGCCTTCTGCAGGCAAGCCAATTCTGGATCCACAAGGCCAAAGCCCCTTGGATCCCATGCCCTCTCACCTCCTCAAGAAGTCTTGCATGGGGGACCTTGTCAAATGCCTTGCTGAAGTCCATGTACACCACGTCCACTGCTCTTCCTTCGTCAATGTGTTCAGTCCATTTTCGAAGAACTCAATTAAGCTCGTAAGGCACAACCTGCCTTTTACAAAACCATGCTGACTATTTCTAATCAACCTAAACTTCTCCAAATGCTCGTAAATCTTGTCCCTCAGAAGCCTCTCCATCAGCTTACCAACCACTGATGTCAGACTCACCGGTCGGTAATTTCCAGGACTATCCCTGTTCCCTTTCTTGAAAATAGGGACCACATCCGCAATCCTCCAATCCTCCGGAACCTCTCCCGTCTCCATCGATGACGCAAAGATCATCGCTAAGGGCTCTGCAATGACATCCCTCACCTCCCACAATAACCTGGGGTACATCCCATCTGGTCCCGGAGACTTGTCTATCTTGATAGCATTTAAAAGTTCTAACACATCCACTTCCTTAATATCTACATACTCAATCTTTTCAGTCTGCCGCAAACTTGTAGTGCATCCTCCCAGATCACTTTCCACCGTGAATACTGAGGCAAAGTACTCATTAAGCACCTCTGCCATTTCTTCCGGTTCCATACAGACTTTTCCCCTTCACCTTTTATAGGTCCTATCCCTTCTCTTCTCATCCTTTTACTTTTCACATATTTGTAGAAGGCCTTGGGATTCTCCTTAATCCTACCAGCCAAGGCCTTCTCATGACCCCTTCTGGCTCTCCTAATTTCCTTTTTAAGTTCTCTTCTATAAGCCTTAGACTTCTCTAGATCCCCAACATCTCCTAGCTCTTTGAACCTTTTATACACCTAACGTTTCTTCCTGACCAGGTTCACCACAGCCTTCGTGCACCACGATTCCCTTGACCTACCAAAACCTCCTTGTCTCACCGGAACGTTGTCGTGCAGAGCTCCAGACAAGCATTCCTTGAATATCTGCCACCTTCCTTCTGTGTTTTTCCCCAAGAACACCTCCTTCCAGTTTATTTGCCCCAACATCTGCCTGATGTCTTCATATTTCCCCTTATTCCAGACAAACACCTTCCGAGCCTGCCTGATCCTATCCTTTTCCAGTGCAAGGGTGAAGGAGATAGAATTATGATCTCCATCCCCAAGATGCTCTCCTACCGAGAGATCCATCACCTGTCCTGGTTCATTAGCTAGTAACAGGTCCAGTACAGCCTCTCCTCTCGTAGGCTTGTCCACGTGCTGTGTCAGGAAACCCTCCTGAACACACCTAACAAACTCCTCCCCATCCAAACCCCTTACCCTTGGGATATTCCAGTCGATGTTTGGGAAATTGAAGTCTCCCATCACAACAACTCTGTTATTTCTACATCTCTCCAGTATCTGTTTCCCTATCTGCACCTCAATTTCCCTGTCATTATTGGGCGGCCTATAGAATACACCCAGCAACGTCACCGACCCTTTGCTATTCCTAACTTCCAACCACAGAGACTCCGTAAACATTCCCTCCTCGGTATCCACCTTCTCTGCAGCCATGACACTGTCCCTGATCAACAGTGCCACTCCACCACCTCTTTTGCCTCCCTCCCTGTCCTTCCTGAAGGATCTGAATCCCAGGACCTGTAGTACCCCGTCCTGTCCCTGAGACATCCAAGTCTCTGTAATGGCCACCACATCACAATCCCAAGCAGCAATCCACGCCCTAAGTTCATCCACCTTATTTACTACACTCCTGGCATTAAAATAGACACAGCTCAGTCCCTCAGACTGGACATTTCCCTTCTCCCCCACTCGTCTAACCTGCCTCTCATCCTGCCTAGAGTCCTTCCCTACTGGGAGCTAACTTCCTTGCTCCCAGTCTCCACATCACTATTCCCTCCCCCTAACCTTTCTAGTTTAAAGTCCCCCCAGTAGCCCTAGCCAGTCTTCCCGCCAAGATATTAGTCCCCCTGGGATTCAGGTGCCACCCGTCTTTGCTGTACAGGTCACACCTGCCCCTAAAGAGGTCCCAATGATCCAGGAACCGGAATCCCTGCCCCCTGCTCCAGTCCCTCAGCCACGTATTCAACCTCCACCTCATACTATTCCTGCTCTCACTCTCCCGAGGCGCAGGCTGCAATCCTGAGATTACTACCTTCGCTTTCCTCTTTCTCAGCTGCCTACCCAGTTCCCTATAATCCCTTTTCATGTCCACTTCCCTCTTCCTGCCTATGTCAGTAGTACCTATATGTACTACAACTTCCAGTTCCTCACCCTCCCCTTTCAGGATGTCTGGGACGCATCCAGAGACATCCCGAATCCCAGCTCCAGGGAGACATACCACCATCCGCGACTCCCGTCTGCGTCCACAAAAATGCCTGTCCGCCCCCCTCACTAGGGAGTCCCCTATAAGCACTGCCTTTTTGCTCTGTTTTTTAGGTTTTTGTTTTTGTTCAGCTCCAGGGAGCTGGCCACCGCTGCCTCCCTTGGATGAGATGTCCCCCACAGTAGTACTTAGGCAAGAGTACTTATTTTGAAGGGGGACATCCACTGGTGTACTCTCCATCACCTGAGGTTTCATAGAACATAGAACATAGAACATTACAGCACAGAACAGGCCCTTCGGCCTTCGATGTTGCGCCGACCAATATAAAAAGCAATGCCCCTCCAAACTAAACCATTCCCTTCTCTTCCATATACTTATCAACTAACCTCTTAAACGCCACCAAACTTGGCGCATCTACAACTGCTGCAGGCAGGGCATTCCACTCCTAACCACCCTTTGGGTAAAGAACCTACCTCTGATATCCGTCCTATAACTATCACCCCTTAATTTAAAGCTGTGTCCCCTCGTGCTAGCTTTCTCCATCCTAGGAAAAAGGCTATCACTGTCCACCCTATCTAAACCTCTAATCATCTTATATGTTTCGATCAGGTCCCCTCTTAGCCTCCTCCTTTCTAACGAAAACAACCTCAAATCCCTCAGCCTCTCTTCATAAGACCTGCCCTCCATACCAGGCAACATCCTGGTAAACCTCCTCTGTACCCTCTCCAATGCCTCCACATCTTTCTTATAATGTGGGGACCAGAACTGCACACAATACTCCAAGTGCGGCCGCACTAGAGTTTTGTACAGTTGCAACATGACGTTGCGGCTCCGAAATTCAATCCCTCTACCAATAAAAGCCAAGACTCCATATGCCTTCCTAACAACCTTCTCGACCTGACTGCCTACTTTCAGGGATCTATGCACATACACACCAAGATCCCTCTGTTCATCTAGACTACTAAGAATCCTACCATTTGCCCTATACTCTACACATTTATTATTTCTGCCATAGTGCATTACCTCACACTTTTCCACATTTCCCCTTCCTAATAGTTACCCATGTGCCTTCTCCCCTTTGCCCTGGTGTGACTACTTGTCTGTAGCTCCTATTAATAATCTCCTCATTCTCCCTAATGAGTCGAAGGTCCTCAAGCTGCATTTTCAGTTCTTTTACCTGGTCCCGTAGGGATTGCAGCTCCACACAGCGATCACAGGTATGGACATCTGGGAGACCAGGAGCCTCCAAGACCTCCCACATGTTACACTGGCAACAACATGCTGGCCTCACACCCACGCTTGCCCCTTTTTAGTAACCCAGAGAAAAAAAAAGTAAGAAAGATTAAAAAAATCTTACCTTGCCTCCCCTTTTTGCTTAGGCCGTGTGAGCCAAGGACCTTACAGCTCACACAAAAACAAACTTACCTGCTCCTTCTCAGAGCTCCTCTCTTCTTTAGGTTAGAGGAGGAGGGGGGGCTGGGATACTCTACTTGTGTAGAGTATCGGGATTCCACACCACCCCAATTTATAGTGAGGTTGAAAAAAAAACTACACTATCCAAGGTGCTTTGCAACACCTTCCGGGTTTACAAGTTTAAAAAGTTTAAAAAAAAACTAGTAAAATTTAAAATTAAAAAAAATCGCTCTACTCACTCACAAGCTCTCCACTCGCAAATCGCTGCCTCTCCACACTGCTCCCAAGGAACAATTAGGAGCACTAATCAATCTTCTATTCTTAACATATCTAAAGAAAGCTTTAGGATTCTCCTTGATCCTATCAGCCAAAGTCTTCTCGTGTCCCCTTTTAGCTCTTCTCAACTCACTCTTTAGGTTAGAGGAGGAGGGGGGGTGGGATACTCTACTTGTGTAGAGTATCGGGATTCCACACCACCCCAATTTATAGTGAGGTTGAAAAATAAAACTACACTACCCAAGATGCTTTGCAACACCTTCCGGGTTTACAAGTTTAAAAAGTTTAAAAAAAAACTAGTAAAATTTAAAATTAAAAAAAATCGCTCTACTCACTCACAAGCTCTCCACTCGCAAATCGCTGCCTCTCCACACTGCTCCCAAGGAACAATTATTCAATTCCACCCACTATTGGTCCCAAACAGTGTTGGAATGTTCCGAGGATGTTCCTGTGTGATGTGTCTGTTACTAAGGTGCAAGTTCCATTTGCAATGACTGAACCTCACACTCAGCAATGTCAGATCAGTAAGTTAGTGAAAATAATCATCCACATTCACCTTTCCACACCCAGAAACTTATATCACAAGCACTTTACAATGTCAATGTTTTCATGCATAATTTTTGTGAAAAGCTAATGTTCTGGTGAAAGTGAATTTATCAATGTCAATTGCTGTTAGTTACTCATTAATCTCCTCCTTCATGGCTCTCAGTACTGAACTATTTTTTTTCTTACTTCAGGCTCCTTTTACCTATATTTCGATCAAACTTAACTATTTGGGCTTCTCTCTGTTGTTCATGTTCTGGAACCAATCATTCAAAATAATATCTTGTTCTCATTTGTAATATTAGGTTGTGCAATAATTTCAAAACAAACAAACTTTAAAAATAGATCTGAATTTTATTTTGGTTTGATTTTCCTACATAGACAAAAATTTATTTTTCTCCAATTTATTTTGCTTCAATGTTGCCATCAGACTGTCGATCACAGCATGAGCTTGGGAGCGGTGCTGGTTTCTCAATTAGAATCATAGAACCCCTACAGTGCAGAGGAGGCTATTTGGCCCATCGAGTCTGCACCAACCACAATCCCATCCAAGCCCTACCCCCATAAACCTATGCATTTATCCTAGCTAGTTCCCCTGACACTAAGGGGCAATTTAGCATGGCCTATTCATCTAACCCGCACATCTTTGGACAGTGGGAGGGAACCGGAGCACTCAGAGGAAACCCACGCAGAGATGGGGAGAATGTGCAAACTTCAAACAATCAGTGGCCCGAGGCCAGAATTGAACCTGAGTCCCTGATGCTGTGAGGCAGCAGTGCTAATCCACTGTGCCGCTTCCCCATATCACCATACTCTGTTCACTCTGAGCTGCCTCCTCCATGCTCTGCCCACCTATTATGCTCTCTCATCACAAATTACTCAATTATTATCTGACACAATCTATTCCTCTACACAAAAAACTCCTCAGGTCGCAGACATGCAAAAGCAAAATGCTTGAAGAGAAACTGAAAGATAATATAGAACAGTAATCATAACATCTAATCCCAGAAATCACACACAGAATGAAACTCATTCATTCTACACTTTCATCATCTCATTAACAACTCCACAATATTTCCCAATTTGTTAATCTCTAGACTCTTAATCCTGACACCCTACATTAATCCTCATTTTAAGATGGATCCCATGGCAATCCTGATCCTGTTCATAATTTCCAGACAAGCTCAGGCCCACACTCTCCTTTAGACTAAACTCTGCAAACAGAGTCTCCGGAAGACGCTGTTTCTTGGATAAACACGCAAAAATAAATCATTTGAAAATAATACATTATCAAATTTTAGCAATTTAAGTTTCAGTCCAATAAATTAATGAAGTGATTTTTAAAAATTACCTTTTTGGCTCAATTCAGGGACTGGTGTCAGAGACTTTCCACTTTCACCTCCCAATGTCAACCAAATACTTCCAGAAAAGGTACCACATGGGGTAAAGCTCCCTCTACACTGTCCCCAACAAACACTCCCAGGACAGGTACAGCATGGGGTTAGATACAGAGTAAAGCTCCCTCTACACTGTCCCCAACAAACACTCCCAGGACAGGTACAGCACGGGGTTAGATACAGAGTAAAGCTCCCTCTACACTGTCCCCCCATCAAACACTCCCAGGACCAGGTACAGCACGGAGTTAGATACAGAGTAAAGCTCCCTCTACACTGTCCCCCATCAAACATTCCCAGGACAGGTACAGCACGGGGTTAGATACAGAGTAAAGCTCCCTCTACACTGTCCCCCAACAAACACTCCCAGGACAGGTACAGCATGGGTTAGATACAGAGTAAAGCTCCCTCTACACTGTCCCCCCCATCAAACACTCCCAGGACAGGTACAGCACGGGGTTAGATACAGAGTAAAGCTCCCTCGATAATGTCTCCCATCAAACACTCCCAGGTGTCTCCAAAAGCAACTAACACAGTATAGGACAGGGATTGAAGTTGGCACTTTCCAAGTTAAGTGGGGAGTAGGTCGGGTTGGGGAGCAGGTGGATGGAGGATAGGCCTTGGAGCAGTGAGTCTGTTTCTCTCTACGTTATGTCTGAGAATAATTTGCCAATAAGCAGGGAAGCTCCGAATTCAGAGGGAGAAGCCAAGATTCCAGGAGAGTCTGGGAGGAGCGAGGAATCGGAAGTCGAGGGGAGTCGGGAGTAGAGAAAAATCGGGAGTGGGGAGAGTTGGGAGAACAGCTGTTCCCCTTCATTAATGCTTCTTTCAAAAAAGAAATTATATTTTTTGAAGTGAGGACTGGGTGAGTGTGGGTCAGGAAGTGAGGATTTAGGATGTGATTATCAGGATTCACACCTTTCAGATCAAAACAAAACACAAACAAACCTGCTCACCACATTTTATAAATTACATTTCCCTTATAACATCCAGCTTCAGAATCAGATTTACGCCAGGCATTATTTCAATGTGGACTAATCTGAATGATCCCAAAAGAAGTTGGCTCTCTTTGCCTGAGCAATCTTTCTTATACAGAAATATTCACAGTGAGCCTGTCCATTCAGCCCAGCAGTCAACAACTGGCAGCCCCTGCACTACACAGCTTTTCCCAGCTCAATCTTCTTCTGTATAGCACGTGCAGAGTGATAGATCAGTGAGTCAATGAGGCTCGCCACTGCAAGAGAGACAGTCATTATAGGAAAGATAATTATATGTTTGTACAAACAGTATATGTATATGATCCACGTGCTTATACACCTGTGTGTGCGCAAAGTGTATTTCACCAGAAGCAAAGCTCAGTCCCCAGCCTGAATTGCTCTGGGGAAGGTGGTGACCATTTTAAACATAAGTAAAAACAGGAGGCAGCATTTGCTTTTGATAAGATCATAGCTGATTTAGTGGCCTCTACTTTCTTGTCTAACTCCTGTAGCCTTTGATTACAGTCTTCTTAAATACAATAGTGTGATGTGATGGTATGTACCTTTAATATCTCATAAGGGATATATTTAGAATTCAGGTTTGTTTGCAGGGTGCCGATTTATCTCGCAAAACCTTTACACTAGCAGCTGGAGACATAGGATAAGGATTCATTTTAGATGTTTTAAGCAGAGCTAATTCATTTATGTTTACTTGGGTTGATTGACAAGACAGAGTCATGTGATTAATGGGAGGATCTAACCTTGCAGGGAAGCAATATTGTTTCAGATTCATTTTAAAATACAAGCACTTATTGCTTGGCCTACTAGATGAAAACAGGTGTCTATCTCTCTCTTTCCAGAGATGTTCCGAAAACTCCAAGACTGTTAACGTAATTCAAGAAAGTATACCGTTGCTTTGCTAACTAATTTTAAAAAGGAGCTTAGTTCTATAAGAGGAACATTGCTTGAATTGGAACTTCTAGTGATAGATTAGTAGTTAAGACATGTATCTTGTCATGTTTAAGTATCATTCAATTGTTAAAAGTTCAGGTAATTAATTTGTTATAACTAAACCATGTTGTTAATACAGTTTGTTTTGCTAAAAGCTTCCTAGTTTATCAGCAAATTTGTCCCTGGAGTGAAATATTTAACCTTACACTAATGCCAAAATAGAAAATTGTTGAGTTCTAGTCAACTTCATATTATGTCTTCGGGTTTTAGATTTGATAACAATGGCTTGTGGGCCAGTGAAGAAACAGCCACTTCTCAATTTGGAATCATACAGAGGCCAGACCAGGGAGGGACAGTAGATTCCTTTCCTGAAGAACATTAACGAACCAGATGGTCTTTTACAATTGGTTGTCTCTTCATCAGCATTACTGAGAGTAGCTTTAAGGAGATTTTCCAACTGAATGGAATTGTCTCAAACTTGATGACAGAGTAACTAATAACCATCACTGACACCACAGTTCATCACCATCAAACATCTCCATACTATCTGTGCATCATTAAATATTTTTGAAGTGCAGTGACTTGTTATAAAGGACATTGCAGAGGTCTGGACCAAAGCAGCAAGCCCCCCACCCGCCCACCTCCACGGAACTACACTAGACAAATGGAGAGCTATTGTTGAATACATCATACCCAATTCTGGCTTACTGTCAGATATACTCATGAGGCTGTGAGTAGGTGCTGTGCTAACCAAGTAAGGATCTGTAATAAATCAGCAAACAGTCGCAACATCATTACCTGTAAATACTCCTCCAATAATGGCACAGACACCAGTGAGAAAATGGGTGAATGATCTGTAAGACAACAATCACAAATTGGGTCAGTGCTGTGTGCTGAAGGATCAGTGTAATTCATTATATCTCTTGGGAATTTTAGTGTGGAACAAATCCAGTTCAAATCATACATCCAGCATCAAACGTGTCCAGCTCAAAGATCCAATCAAACCTCTTCAAGATTCACCAAAGATAAAAAACATCTGACCTTCAGAATACACTGATGTTGAATAACACATAGATTTGACATACCTGTGTTTTTCTGTAAATTTTACCATCATTGGAGACAGTTCGTAAAGCACAAAGACCCCCGGGAGACCCTGGTCACCAATTAGCCCATTGGCCACCTTCTCATGCCGTGTGACTGAAAACTGATTTGTCCTCACCACCTGGAATCAAAGAGTAGTGGGCAAGTCAGGTATCGGGGCCAATGGCACCCCAGAGGCTGCAGTACCAATCAGACTAGCATCGGGAGTGGTACAGTCAGTGCCGAGGGAGCGGCGCACTGTCAGAGGGTCAGTGCCGAGGGAGCGGCGCACCATCAGAGGGTCAGTGTGCCGAGGGAGCGGCGCACTATCAGAGGGTCAGTGTGCCGAGGGAGCGGCGCACTGTCAGAGGGTCAGTGCCGAGGGAGCGGCGCACTGTCAGAGGGTCAATGCCGAGGGAGCGGCGCACTGTCAGAGGGTCAATGCCGAGGGAGCGGCGCACTGTCAGAGGGTCAATGCCGAGGGAGCGGCGCACTGTCAGAGGGTCAGTGCCGAGGGAGCGGCGCACTGTCAAGAGGGTCAGTGCTGAGGGAGTGCCGCACTGTCAGAGAGTCAGTGCTGAGGAGTGCCGCACTGTCAGAGGGTCAGTGCTGAGGGAGTGGCACACTGTCAGAGGGTCAGTGCTGAGGGAGTGCCGCACTGTCAGAGGGTCAGTGCTGAGGGAGTGCCACACTGTCAGAGGGTCAGTGCTGAGGGAGTGCCGCACTGTCAGAGGGAGGGCCGCACTGTCACAGGGTCAGCACTGAGGGAGGGCCGCACTGTCACAGGGTCAGTGCGTTGGGAGCGCTGCATTGTTGTTGATGCCATCTTTTGGATTAAACATCAAACCTTTCTGGTATAAAATACAAAATGAGAGAAAAATGCCAGATGCATAGGTTAGAGGGATTAGTGAGTAAATGTTTAGGGAAATGGGGATAGGACTGGATGGGATTGTGGGTTGGTGCACTCAATGGGCTGAATGGCCTCTTTCTGTACTGTAGGTGTTCTATGATTTAAACTCACCTCTCCATCCAACTTCACATAAATTGTTGGGACTATTTTCACAAAGTACTGGAACATCATGGAGGCTGCAAGATATAGAGGAAATTTGTGCCTTGTAATTGGAATGTTTGATCTTGGAACAGACCAGAACTATTTGCTGCATAAATATCAAATTAAGCTGCAAATTGTTAGATGAAAACCCAATGCCATTCTCCCCGTGTCTGTGTGGGTTTCCTCTGGGAACCTCCAGTTTCCTCTGAAAGGTAACCAGGGTTGTGGATTGACCATGGTAATTGTGTGAGGTTTTGGGGATAGGGACAGAGAGATGTGTTACTGTTTAACACCGAAAATTTATTACAGACAATAAACCGAACCAGTATCTCTTTCGGAGGGAGGAAACTGAGCTCCCGGAGGAAACCCATGAAGACACGAGGAGAATGTGCAGGCTCCACGTAAACAGTGACCCGAGGCTGGAATTGAACCCAGGACCCTGGTGTTTTGAGATTAGTTACTGTGTTCAGTCCAGTGCCGGTAACTCCATCACGGTTTAAGGCAGCAGGCAGCGCTAATTACCATTGCTGCAGTGAGACGGGACGGAGTCTCCCTGGGGGAACATGGAGCTGCCCAGACTGCCAGCATCAGCATCACTGCCCGGGGGGAGGGGCCTGAGGGGAGAGGAGGCGGGGCCACGGCATCTGCGCCACTTCCGGTCCACGCGTCATTTCCTACGGGGTAAGATGTCGGCCTGAAGCTCGGAAAGCGCATTCGCGGTGAGTGAGAGCTCCGACCCCGTCCTCCAGCTCAGCCGGCAGGAGAGGCGACGTGCCCAGGACCCAGGCAGCGGCACCCGGGGGAGGGAGAGAGGGGGGGAAGAAGAGAGCCAGAGAGGGGGGAGGGGAGAGAAAGAGAGAGAGAGGGGGGGAGGGGAGAGAAGAGAGAGAGAGGGGGGTAGGGGGAGAGAAGAAGAGAGAGAGGTGGGAGGGGGAGAGAAGAGAGAGGGGCGGGGGGAGAGAGAAGAGAGAGGGGGGGGGGAGAGAAGAAGAGAGGGGGGGGAGAGAGAAAAGAAGAGAGAGAGGGGGGAGAGAGAAGAAGAGCAGAGGGGGGTGAGAAGAAGATAAGAGAGATAGAGGGGGGGGAGGAGAGAAGAGCGAGAGAAGGAGGGGGGTGAGGAGGAGAAGAAAAGAGAGAGACGGGGGGGAGGAGAGAAGAGAGAGAGGGGGGGGAGAGAAGAGAGAGAGGGGGGGCGAGAAGAGAGAGAAAAGGGGGAGGGAGAGGAAGAGAGGGGGGGAGAAGAGGAGAGAGAGGGGGGGGAAAGAGAGACGGAGGGGGGTAGAGAAGAGATAAGAGAGGGGGGGGAGAGGAGGAGAGAAGGGGGGGGAGAGAAGCAAAGAGGGGGGGGGAGAGGAGAAGAACCAACCCCCAAAAACAACACAAAAAAAAAAAAACCACCCAAAAACCGAAATAAGTGGGTGGGTAGGAGAAAAAGAGACGATGGGGGGGAGGAGAAGCAGAGAGCAACGGGGGGGGAGGAGAAATAGAGAAGAGAGAAGAGGATGGTGGAGGAAGGAGAAGAGAACAGAGAGAGAGGGCGGGGGAGGAGAAAGAGAGAGAGAGAGGGGGGGGAAGAGGGAGGGGAGAAGAAGGGCTTTTGACCCAAAGTTTTCCTGCTGCCTGGTGTTCAGCCTGCAATAGCAGTCAGTTAGACTCAGAACTTTTAACAAACCAAATACTAAAAAAACTACCTGTTTAAATTACCAAGTCACACTATACACTGGGTTGCAATATTGATTGGAGACTGGTTTGGAGGTATGTAAGATTATCTATTTGGCATTATGTTAATTTAAAAACAAGCATTGTTTGATCCAATTTGAAAATTCAAAACAGTGCAGTTGGTATTTGGTTTTGAAATAATCTGTCAAAATAGAGGGATTGGATTAACTAGAAATCAGGTTATAGCCATAAACTTATGACAGTCTTCAGAATTATTTCTGTGACCGAGATGAGGTGATGTTAAGCAGTCATAATGTTCTCTAACCACTCTGCCCTTCTCTAGATGCCAGTCACAGTGGGACCGTATGGACAGTCACAGCCCAGCTGCTTTGACAGAGTTAAAATGGGCTTCATGATGGGCTGTGCAGTTGGCATGGCAGCTGGTGCACTTTTTGGTAGTTTCTCCTGTCTCAGGTTAGTATGATCATTGTTAACCATGTTCATCTTCCTTTCCAATACAAATGACAGTTTCTTCAGCAGCTGACTATTCCACACAAATATCCTTCCAGTATCTGCAAACCAAAGTTTGGGGAACATTGGCCAAAGACTGAGCCTTTGTTGTATTGAGGTTCTTCTCTCACCAAACTGGCCTCCCCTTTGCAGAAGCAGCAAATTCAGAACACCCAGCACCAGCTTCCCACAAATGGTTCTGAGCACCAGAATTGTGATCCTAATGTCGGAGAAAAACTGTTCTTTATTGGACACCAAGCAGACATAGTGGTAGCTCCACAGACCAGGTTCAATTCCAGCCTTGGGTCAGTGGCTGTGAGGGTTTCCTCCAGATGCTCTGGTTTTCTCCCACAATCCATAAAATGTACAGGTGGATTGGCAGGATAAACACGTGAGGTTACAGGGAGTGCGCCTGGGTAAGATGCTCTGTCCGAGAGTTGACACAGATGTGATGGGCTAATTGGCCTCCTTCTGCACTGTAAGGATTCTAAGTTGGTAAGCTCAGGAAAATTAGCAAAGTATGAACATGCCAATCTTAGAGCAGGGCACAACATGACACTGCAATCACAGTTGGAATGAAATATTGAACCAGCAATAGAATTTTTTAAATTACTGTAAGTTTGGCCACAGTACATTCATCACAAATATCTTAAGTTCAAAAAAGATCCAGCAGCATTCAATAGAAATCAATAACTTTATAAAAGTATTAGTTGCAGGTCATCCGTATTGAGTAATGGAGTCTGATTTCTTTGTAATGACATCTCCAGCTTGGCTCCAAATCCATTGCAAATTCAGTCACGTAACTGAAAGGCAAAGCAGGTTCAAGGAGCTGAATGGCTGCGTCCAGTTCCTATTTCTTGCGCTCTTAAATGAAAATGCATTTTTGGTGATCTTTCTAATGCAGCTATGGAGATGGGAGGGGACCGTTCGTATAATGTCTGTGGAAGGACAATTTTATTTGTGCAGCATTGGAGAATTCAGTTCAGTTTAATGACCTCCCAGGTACTGGTACCACAGGCTGGTAGAAACTCCCAGGATTTTCCAGGAAGCTTTTCCTGATCCATCACCAAACTTGATGGATTCTGGCTCCATTCTGCAATGTGTAAATGCTGGCAATGTCTTACCTTGTTGGCTGAGAGATTGAGCTTGACTGTGTCCTGCTAGAATAACTCTCTTACTACTTTGTAGAGAAGGGTGTGGTGAAGAATTTTGAGCATGTTACCCAGATGTTAGGTTGCATTTCTGTGTGTTTGTTAGACTCCAGCTATATTAATCATACTTCTGCTTGGTTTCTAGGTTGGGGCTGAGAGGTCGAGAGCTGCTGGGTGGTGTTGGGAAGACCATGATGCAGAGCGGAGGCACATTTGGAACATTCATGGCGATTGGAATGGGAATCAGATGCTAACAACCTATCTTTCCTTTCTGCTGAAATTTCAAATGTTGCAGATAATGTATCACCTGTCTCTGTCCCTTTGATTACCAGCTGTACAATAATGGAAATTAAAATGTATGATTTAATATTGCATCAAGTTCCAAAAATGGACTGGGGTGTTTGTTTAACAATAGCTGAAATTCTAAAGGATCTTTATTGGTAATACAACAGTGACAGATATCACAGGCAGAAGCAGTGAATGGATCGAATAGGGCAACCTTTCCCTTCATAATATTAAAGAGGCCAGTAACAAATTTTAGGATAACATAGGCAGAAAGTGATAATGGAAAATAAGGGGTTGGCAGATGAATTCAGATACTTTGCATCAGTCTTCACTGTAGAGAATACAAATAAGATCCTAGCCAGAAATTCGTAGAAGAATGGATCTTCAGCCCATTGACTCAGCTCCACCATTCAATGTGACCATGGCTGATTTGGTATGATCCTCAACTCCACTTTGCTGCTTTATCCCCTTAATCTTTGATTCCCTTACTGATTAAACATCTATCTATCTCTACCATGACTTAACGACCCAACCTTCTGCAGTAATCCACAGATTCAATACCCTCAGAAGAAATGCTTCATCTGTCTTAATTGGGTGAGTCCTTACTGAGATTATTCCCTCTGTTACTAGACTCTCTCACAAGAGTGAACAACCTATCAGTATCTACCCGGTCAAATCCTTTTAGAATCCTCTATGTCACAATAAGATTCTTCGAAATTCCAATGAGTACAGGCCAATCTACTGAACTTCTCCTCATAAGAAAATACTTCCCATGATGAATTTTGTGAATGTTCTCTGGACTACCTGTAATGCCAGTATAACTTTCCTTAGATCAGGAAATCAGAACTTAAATCAGGAATTCACAGAATTTCAGGCATGGTCTAATTAGTGCCTTGTATAGTTTTAGCAAGACATCTGTATTTTTATACTCCACTGTCTTTGAAATAAAGGCCAATATTCCATTTACCTTACCAATTACCTGCTGTACTGTAATGTTAGATTTCTTGTAATTTGTGCACAAGGACCCCCAAATCCCTCTGCAGCTTTCTGCAGTTTTATGCCATTTAAATATTCAGTTCTTCTTTCTTCAATCAAAGGGCTTATCTTCACATTTTCCTACATTACATTCTATCTGCCAAGTTTTTGTCCATTCTCTTATCTGTCTGTATCCCTCTGTAGGGAGGGGGGATTTCGGGAAAACTAGTCACCAGAGAAGTAGTACTGAATAAACCTTTAGAGCTGTGGATTGTTTTTCAAACTGGAGGTGGTGTTTCTTGGATGAGAATGTAGAGGGAATGTTAGTAAGGTTGCAGATGACACCAGGATGGGTGGTATGGTGGACAGTGAGGAAGGTTATCTCCAATTGCAGCGCAATCTTGATCAGTTGAGCCAGTGGGGTGACAAATGGCAAATGGAGTTTAACTTGGACAAATGTGAGGTGATGCATTTTGGTCAACTGAACCAGGCAAGACTTACTCAGTTAATAGTAGGACATTAAGAGATATAGAACAAAGATCTGGGAGTGCATGTTCATAGCTCCTTGAAAGCTATCACAGGTGAACAGAGCGGCGAAGGCAGCATTCAGCATGCTTGGTTTCATCAGTCAGAACACTGAATACAGGAGATGGGACGTCTTGTTGAAGTTGTACAAGACATTGGTAAGACCACGCTTGGGATACTGTGTACACCCTATTATAGAAAGGATATTATTAAACTAGAAAAAGATTTATTAAGATGCTACTGGGATTTTTTTCTCTGCAGCGTAGGAGGTTGAGGGGTGATCTTATAGGGATCTATAAAATAGTGAGGGGCACAAATCAGCTAGGTAGTCAATATCTTTTCCCAAAGGTAGGGGAGTCTAAAACTAGAGAGTATAGATTTAAGGTGAGAGGGGAGAGATACAAAAGTGTCCAGAGAGGCAATTTTTTCACAAGAGGGTGGTGAGTGTCTGGAACAAGCTGCCAGAGGTAATAGTAGAGGAGGGTACAATTTTATCTTTTGAAAAGCATTTGGATAGTTACATGGATACAGTGGGTATAGAGGGATATGGACCCAATTTGGGCAATTGGGATTATTTTAGGTGCTTTTAAAAAAAAAGACGGCATGGACAAGTTGGGCCAAAGGGCCAGTTTCCACGTTATAAACCTCTATGACTTTATGATAACAGCCCAGATCCTGATAGAACTCATTCCAGAACCTTAAAATAAGTGATTAGTTAGATAGTTGATGCATTGATTTTAATTTTCCAAAACTCTATAGATTCAGGAAAGGTCCTATTTGATTGGAAGATAGCAAATGTAACTCCATTTTTCAAAGTGGGAGGAGACAGAAAGCAGGACACTACAGGCCAGTTAGCCTAACCTCTGTCACAGGTAAAATGTCACAAGCTATTATTAAATAAGTTATAGCAAGGCATTTGGATAAGTTCAGGGGAATCAGGCAGAGTTAACACTGTTTTGTGAACATAAGAAATAGGAGCAGGAGTCAGCCATTTAGCTCATCAAGCCTGCCCCACCATTCAATAAGATCATGGCTGATCTTAAATGGATCAGTACCACTTTCCCGCTTTCTTCCCGTAACCCTTTATTCCCTCGTCTGTCAGAAACCTATCTACCCGTGACTTAAATATATTCAGCGAGGAAGCCTCCACCACTTCAACAGGCAGAGAATTCCAAAGATTCCCCACCCCTTGAGTGAAGAAGTTTCTCCTCAACTCCGATCTAACCCTCCCCCCCCTCCCCACTTATCTTATTCAACCAGCTTATTGGATTTCTTTCAGGAAGTAACGTGCTGTGGATAAAAGGAAACCAGTGGATATACGGGACTTATATTTCCAGAGGGCATTTGATAAACTGCCACACCAAAGGTTGTTGTGGAAAATAAAAGCTGATGTTATAGAGACTAACATATTGGAATGGATTGAAGATTGACTAGCTAACAGGAAGTAGGGAGTAGATGAAATAGGTCTTTTTTTAGGCTGGCGGGATGTAGTGGATGATGTGCCACAAGGATCAGTGCTGCGACTTCAACTTTTTGCAGTTTATATAAATGACTTGGACGAGCACATTGAAGGTACAGGTGCTAAATTTGCTGAAGACAGATCTGTGTATTTCCTTATTCAAGGAAATCTGTAACTGCGCTAGTAGTTCAGAAAAGGTTCACTAGACCAATATCAGGAATGGGCAGGTTATCTTGTGAGAAAAGACTGGACAGGCTAGGGTTAAGAGAATTTAGGAGAGCAAGAGGTGATAACTGAAACTAGATCCTGTGGGATACTGATAGGGGTGGATATGGAGAGGATGTTACTAGAACTAGGGATATCTATATAAAAATAAGGGAATACCTGTTTAACACAGAAGAGTGATGAAATTATTTCATTCAGAGGGTCAGTTGAGAAGCCTATTAGAAAGTATCTAGAATCCTTGCCTATATAAACACAGATGTACAGAATAGGTGCAGGAAGCTTTGATGAATCTTTATAAACAGTGATTAGGTGTGATTGGAATGGTTTGTTCAATTCTGGCCATTCCCCTTTAGAAGATTATCAAGACTTTTAGGGGGTGCGTAGGGCAGAGGAGATTTAACAGATCACAACCTGGAATTTGGAACGTCAGTTACGTGCAGAAGCTGGGGTTGTTCTGGTTGGAGTTAGGAAGATGAAAAATGTTCAAAATCATGAGAATAAATAAGGAGAAGCAGTTTCCAATGAAAGGAGGGTCAGTAATGAAAGGGACACTGAGTTAAGATCCTTGTAATTGGTAAAAACAGCAGTGTGACACAGGTTTGTTTTTGTGCTGTGATGTGGAATGCACTCCTGATAGATTTGAAAGCAACATCTGAGAGAGAATTGATAAATACAAGGTGATGCAGAAAGAGCAGGGAGAGTGCAATAATTCTTTCAGATTCCTGTGCTGTATGATTTGAAAGCATCTGGGCTTATTTGAGTTTTAATTAGGGCTTGTGGTTAAAACATTTTTGATTCCAGGAGCATAGATTTATCTCTGAGATAAAGACCTTGTCTTTGAGCTGTTTTGCTGAGGATTCATTTTATCCATGTTGAGTTGGGACAGTTACCTGAGTGGGGTGGGGTGTTTGAGAGACGGACGGAAGCAGCTTATTTTGTACTTGACCATTCTACATTGGGCCTAAGTATGTACTGACCTTGAAGACAGGAACCGGCCTGACTGTGGAATCCACAGAAAATCATTTAGTATATACAAGAGTATAGCTGTAGCAGAGAGGCAGTGAAGACAGTGATCGTTTCCTGGTGACAGAATCAGCAACTTCAGAAGATGATTGGGGGAACAGTTCAATCAAAGTCATTGACACAGTCTACTTTCTTTCCCACCTTTAGTAAACTGGACTGTCACTAGTGATCAACAATAAACACTTTATTGCCATATGTTTGTGACTTGAGCCGGAATTTGCACATGGTATCCTTTCTCTTTCACTATGACATTTCAACTTGTCCTTCCTATAAGTCTCGGACTGTTCCACTTACCTTGTTGTGCTGTGATATTGCTTCCGTCCAAAGGATTGATTATTCCTGGATAATCACTACCAAAAGAGAGCCGTTTGATATAATGGGTCATGTTTATCTGAAAGAGAAAGAAGCAGAACACTATCATAACAGGATGCTTTTCCAGATGTCTCAGTGAACAGCCACGTAAATACCGAATGGATTGGTAAATGCATTCTGAATGAATATCTTCAGATGCTTAGGCTATAAGCTCTAGAATTCACTCTCTAAACATCTTTCCCTCCTCCTTTAACATTCTCCCTTTAACCGAGCTCTTTGAACAAGTGTTTGGTTGCCTGTTCTAATATATTGTTTGGTATCATGTTTTGCTCAATATTCACTTTTGTGCCTCAGGGCGTTTAAAGTGCTTTATAAATGCAGGTTGTTGTCAAAGGAAACACAGAAACACTACAGCACAAACAGGCCCTTTGGCCCAGAAGTTGCACTGAACATGTCCCTACCTACTAGGCTTACCTATAACCCTCTATCTTACTAAGTTCAATGTACTTATCCAAAAATCTCTTGAAAAGGACCCTATCGAATTTGCTTCCACCACTACCGCCAGCAGTAGATTTCACATACCCACCACCATCTGAGTGAAAAACTTACCGCTGACATCTCCTCTATACCTACTTCCCAGCACACTAAACCTGTGTTGAAATTGAGTAAATTTGGATCATGAATGAAAAACATTCTTCATCACAAAGTGAGATTGGTTTTATAGAGCACGAACCTAGGAAATTAAAGTTTATTTACTAGTTACAAGTAGACTTACATTAACACTGCAATGAAAATCCCCTAGTTGCCACATTCTGGCATCTGTTTGGTATACTGAGTGAGAATTTAGCATGGCCAGTGCACCTAACTAACATATCTTTTGGACTGTGGAAGAAAAGCAGAACATCTGGAGGAGACCCATGCAGACATGGGGAGAATGTTCACAGACAGTGACTCAAGTCGGAAATCAATCCTGGTTCCCTGGCGCTATGAGGCAGCAGCGCTAACCACTGTGCCACCATGCCATCCTAAAATCAATGTTAGGAGTAGGAAAACAGAGAATATAGATGAATTGAACAGCTATTTTGCGTTGGTCTTCACTACAAAGGATACAAGTAATATCTCAGGTAGCTGTAAATCAGGAAATGGGAGAGAGGAACTCAGGAAAATTACAATCACCAGGGAAGTGATACTGAGCAAACTTGGAGCTGTGGGCTGACAAATCCACGGGTCCAAGTGGACTTCATCATTGGGTATTACAAGAGGTGTCCAGCGAGATTCCTTGGATTCAGGGAAAGGGATCATTAAATTGGAAAACGTCAACTGGAACTTCTTTATTGAAAAGGTGTTTGGGGTGGGTGAGTGGCAAGAGAAGGTGTGACAAAGCGGGAAACTACAGGCCAGTCAGCTTAATATCTGCCACAGGGAAAATGTTAGAAACTATGGTTAAAGATGTTATAACAGGGCACTTGGAAAAATTCAAAGCAGTCAGGCAGCATCAACATGGTTTTGTGAAAGGGAAATCATGTTTAACCAATTCTTTGGGAATTGTTTGAGGGAATCATGTGCTGTGGATAAAAGGGAACTGGTGGATGTATTGTACTTAGATTTCCAGAAGGTACTTGATAAAGGCATGTGGGCGGTTCCAATCAGATCAGCCATGATTTTATTGAATGGCAGGGCAGGTTTAACAGGCGGCGATGCTGAATTCCAGACAGTCCTAATAGTAGCTTCAGAACTTTTGATGGAATTCACTACGAGCCAAAGGCAAAGCTCAGATACAGGACAGCAGGAAGTTCAGGGCACTGGATATAATACAAAAACGGTGTGTTTTCAGTAAGCTTACACAGATCTCTCCGTAACATTCCTGAAACTAAACTAACGCAGATCAACTTAGCAAGAGGCCGTTTAGATCATTGCTGATCAGACCTTTGCTCCATATCTCTTCAAAA
Source organism: Sphyrna mokarran (assembly GCA_024679065.1). NCBI lineage: Eukaryota > Metazoa > Chordata > Chondrichthyes > Carcharhiniformes > Carcharhinidae > Sphyrna > Sphyrna mokarran. The sequence goes on from JAGIQG010000016.1 coordinate 73,143,587, forward strand.
CCCTTAGCTAACAAAAATAAATCTCTGTCCTGAAAATTTCAGCTGACAGCATCCACTGCTTTCTGGGAAGCTGGTGGGATAGAAGGGAAGAGAGTTCCAGATTTTCACTATTCTGTGCACAAAGAGTTTCCACACATCATGTCTTCAAAGATGTGTGTGTGTGGAGGCTCACATTTAAGGGTTATGCTTACTTCTGGGTTCTCCTTCCAAAGGAAAGAGTTTTCACCTCTCTACCCTATTAAATCTATTGACCATTTTTAAAAATTCACTCCGGGTACATCAGTGGCAGTTAGCAATACCCATTCGTAAATGTGCTTGAGGTGCTGGTGATGAGCCACCCACTTGTTCCAGGTGGTGTAGCTACATCCACTGTGCTAATACAAAGGGAGTTCCAGGATTTTGATGTCATGACAAGGGAAAATGTGATATAGACATGACAGTGAGCGAACTGAAGGTCAACTTGCAGGGGATGATGATCCCATCCGTCTGCTGCCCTTGTCCTACCAGGAGGTGGAAGTGTGGGTTTTGAAAGTACATTTAAAAGAACCTTGGTGAGTTGCTGCAGTGCACTTTATAGATGGTATACATTGCTGCCATTGTGAGCTGATGGTGAAGGGAGTACATGCTTAAGACAGTGAATGTCTAAGGTAGTGGATAGGGTGCCAGTAAACAGGCTGCTTTGTTTTGGATAGCATCAAGCTTTGAGTAGTGTTGAAGTCGCACTCATCCAGGCAGATGTGAAATATTCCATTAAGTTGCTGACTTTTATCTTGTAGATGGTGGACAGGTTTTGGGAGTCAGGAGATGAGTTATTCACCATAGAATTCCCAGCCTCTGACCTATTCTTGTAGCCGCAGTAAATACCCTAATTCAGTCATCCTTTAACTTTCTATACACAAAGGGAATACAAGCTGTGTCAATGCAATCTGTTCTCAGATAGTATCATTCTGACAAATCTGTGCTCCACCTTTCTGCTAATCCACAGTTCCCTGCTTCTCAACATTCAGAAAATATTTTGATGCAAAGTGGATAATGTCTCACTTTGCCATTTTTAATCCAGCTGTCACAGTGTTGCCTAGGCAATTCATCCATGTCCCCTTTATAAATTTAATTCCATCTTCACCAGTTCTGCCCTTTGAAAAACTTTGTTCATTATTTGTTGAGAAACTGTAAACTTTTTATGTGTTTTACAATTTCACCACGAAGTACTTTTAAAGAAGATATGAATCTATTTGAGTTGTGTGATTTGCTACACAGAGTGCAACATTGAATCAGGATTTAACAGGTTGATAAACTATTCTCATGAGATTGCAGCAATACCTACGTTGTCCAATCCAAAGGTTTGCAGGTCATGAACTGAGAGAGAAAAAGGAGAGAGAAAAGATGGATTAATTAAGAATGGAAGTTAATAACATCACTAGTCTCTTAACCAATATGTTACTGTTATCACTATAAACTGTTATATTACCGGACTAATAAATCAGGGATACAAAGACACGAGTTCAAATGTCAGGAAATTTAAATTCAGATAATTAAATAAATCTGGAATGAAAAGCAAGTGCAGTTTAAGTAATGATAATCACTTTACTCAACAAGTTCACTAAAGTCCTTTTTTCCCCTTATGGCCTGTATATAACTCCACAACAACATAATGGACTCTTAATTTGCCGCTGAAATACTGTAGCAAAAGACTGAATTGTACAAATCACTTTTACCGGCATCGATCTCAACACTAGACACAAGGAAATATCCAGCTCAGTCCATTCTGCAGACTTGCCCTCAAACACCTGGAGACTTGTATCAAAGTTAAGAGAATATAACACTAAGCATCATTTAGTGTTGTGTTGGGTGGCATCACTACTGCACCAAATGAGACAGGTTCGTATTTGCAGCTCAAAGCTGAGCATCATGATGTGCTGTGGGCCAGCAGCAGAATTATACAAAATCACAATCTATAATTCCAGTTTGGCATATTCTTCACACTATCATTAAACTAGGGATCAGATATAGTTCAATAGGAGGCTCCAAGAACATCCTCAATGATAAGGGAACTCAGCACTTCAGTGCAAAAGACAACATTCACATTTACAACCATTGTCAGCCAAAATTTTTAGCAAAGCATTTGATAAGGTTCCCCATGGTAGGCTACTGCAGAAAGTGCAGATGCATGGGATTGAAGGTGATTTAGCAGTTTGGATTAGGAATTGGCTAGCTGATAGAAGACAGAGGGTGGTGGTTGATGGGAAATATTCAACCTGGAGTGCAGTTACAAGTGGTGTACCTCAAGGATCTGTTTTAGGGCCACTGCTGTTTGTCATTTTTATAAATGACCTAGATGAGGGTGTAGAGGGTTGGATTAGTAAATTTGCTGACGATACCAAAGTGGGGGGAGTTGTAGACAGCGAGGATGGATGTTACAGTTTGCAGAGGGACATAGATAGGTTGCAGAGCTGGGCCGTGAGGTGGCAAATGGAATTCAATACGGATAAGTGTGAGGTGATTCACTTTGGTAGGAATAACAGGCATATGAAATATAGGGCTAATTGAAGGACCTTTAATAGTGTTGTCGAGCAGAGGGATCTTGGGGTACAAGTACATAGCTCTTTGAAAGTTGGCACTCAGGTTGATAAAGTTGTTAAGAAGGCGTACGGTGTGTTAGCTTTTATTGGTAGAGGGATTGAATTTAGGAGCCGTGAGGTTATGTTACAACTGTACAAAACTCTGGTGCGGCCGCACTTGGAGTATTGCGTACAGTTCTGGTCGCCGCATTATAAGAAAGATGTGGAAGCATTGGAAAAGGTGCAGAGGAGGTTTACCAGGATGTTGCCTGGTATGGTGGGAAGGCCTTATGAGGAAAGGCTGAGGGACCTGAGGTTATTTTCATTAGAGAGAAGAAGGTTACGCGGTGACCTAATTGAGGCGTATAAGATGATCAAGGGATTGGATAGGGTGGATAGTGAGAGCCTTTTTCCTCGGATGGTGATGACCAACACGAGGGGACATAACTTTAAATTAAGAGGTTGTAGTTATAGGACGGATGTCAGAGGCAGGTTCTTTACACAGAGGGTGGTGAGGGCATGGAATGCCCTGCCTGCTGCAGTTGTGGACTCGCCTACTTTGGGGCATTCAAATGTTCGGTGGATAGGCACATGGATGACATTGGAATAGTTTAGGTTAGAGGGTCTGCTGGCCGGCGCAACATCGAGGGCCGAAGGGCCTGTACTGCGCTGTAATGTTCTATGTTCTATGTAAAAACACAGCCTCCTCCTGTGTTTCCCACTCTCAGAAATCCAGCAAATCTGAATATTCTATGCAATATCAATAAATGGGTGAAAGCACCCAATGGAATAGAACATAGAACATTACAGCGCAGTACAGGCCCTTCGGCCCTCGATGTTGTGCCGGCCAGTGGACCCTCTAACCTAAACTATTCCAATATCATCCATATGCCTATCCACCGAACATTTGAATGCCCCCAAAGTAGGCGAGTCCACAACTGCTGCAGGCAGGGCATTCCACGCCCTCACCACCCTCTGTGTAAAGAACCTGCCTCTGACATCCGTCCTATAACTACCACCTCTTAATTTAAAGTTATGTCCCCTCGTGTTGGTCATCACCATCCGAGGAAAAAGGCTCTCACTATCCACCCTATCCAATCCCTTGATCATCTTATACGCCTCAATTAGGTCACCGCGTAACCTTCTTCTCTCTAATGAAAATAACCTCAGGTCCCTCAGCCTTTCCTCATAAGGCCTTCCCACCATACCAGGCAACATCCTGGTAAACCTCCTCTGCACCCTTTCCAATGCTTCCACATCTTTCTTATAATGCGGCGACCAGAACTGTACGCAATACTCCAAGTGCGGCCGCACCAGAGTTTTGTACAGTTGTAACATAACCTCACGGCTCCTAAATTCAATCCCTCTACCAATAAAAGCTAACACACCGTACGCCTTCTTAACAACTTTATCAACCTGGGTGCCAACTTTCAAAGAGCTATGTACTTGTACCCCAAGATCCCTCTGCTCGACAACACTATTAAGGGTCCTTCCATTAGCCCTATATTTCATATGCCTGTTATTCCTACCAAAGTGAATCACCTCACACTTATCCATATTGAATTCCATTTGCCACCTCACGGCCCAGCTCTGCAACCTATCTATGTCCCTCTGCAAACTGTAACATCCATCCTCGCTGTCTACAACTCCCCCCACTTGGTATCATCAGCAAATTTACTAATCCAACCCTCTACACCCTCATCTAGGTCATTTATAAAAATGACAAACAGCAGTGGCCCTAAAACAGATCCTTGAGGTACACCACTTGTAACTGCACTCAAGGTTGAATATTTCCCATCAACCACCACCCTCTGTCTTCTATCAGCTAGCCAATTCCTAATCCAAACTGCTAAATCACCTTCAATCCCATGCATCTGCACTTTCTGCAGTAGCCTACCATGGGGAACCTTATCAAACGCTTTGCTAAAATCCATATACACTACATCAACTGCCTTACCCTTATCTACTTCTTTGGTCACCTCCTCAAAAAACTCAATAAGGTTTGTGAGGCACGACCTACCCTTCACAAAACCGTGCTGACTATCCCTAATCAATTTATTTCTCTCTAGATGCTTATAAATCCTATCCCTTATAATTCTTTCCAAGACCTTGCCCACAACAGAAGTCAGGCTCACTGGTCTATAATTTCCAGGATGGTCCCTACTCCCCTTTTTGAACAAAGGGACAACATTTGCCATCCTCCAGTCTTCTGGCACTATACCTATAGCCAAGGACGACATGAAGATCAAAGCCAAAGGCTCTGCAATCTCCTCTCTAGCCTCCCAGAGAATCCTAGGGTAAATCCCATCTGGCCCAGGGGACTTATCCATTTTCATACCCTCAAGATTCGCTAACACCTCCTCCTTATGAACCTCAATAGAGGCTACACCCAACAATATTCAGGCTGTGCTGCTGAAGACTGATGTTCATGAACCAGTTGTGCCACTAAACAAGCTGGTCCAGTACAACTACAGCATTGGCATCTACTAACAATGAAATTATCCAGATATAATGTGATGTAGGACAAATTTATCAGTTATTGCCCCATCAGTCCACACTCAGTCATCAGCAATTGTTGAGAATCCTATCATGTGGAATTTACTAAGCAATAATCTGCTCACTGATGCTCAGTTTGGATTTCAAAGGGGTCACTAGGCTTCTGACCTCATTATAGCCTTGGTCCAAAAATGGACAAACGGAGCTGATCTGCAGAAATGAGTGAATGTCCAAGCCAGCATCTGGCCAAGCAAAGGTACCAAGGATCCCAACAAAACTGAAATTAATGGGGGAGAAATTCTCAATGAAATGAGACAAACTGAGCACAAAAGGACAATGTTTGTGATTACTGGAGGCAATGATTGCTGGGTGAAAATCTTGAAACTCCCTCCCTACCAGCACTCTGGGTTTATGTTCACCACAGGCTGCAGTGATTAGAGGCAGCAGCTCACCAACAACTTCCTGAGGGCAATTAGGGATAAACAACAAATGCTGGCCTAGCAGCAATTCTCACATCCCAAGGTCATTTGTTTTTAAAAATCTTAATGTCTAAAAACAAATGTTACATTCTATAAAACATAAGGATGGTTACTAAAACCTTCTGCAAAATTAATCGGCTCATTGACCATCCATCTACATCCCCAGGTGTCAATATTCCAGACTGCTACTCTCAGCCCTGCTGACCAGTGTCCAATGAAAGAACAGGAACTGGGCTTGCTCTGGTCATCAATGTCCAATGGACAAGAGGAAGCTTTTTACTTTCTTTCAACTGGAAAGGAAGCTGTTTAATTATTTACATGAGCAAGTTAGTTCCATTTACAACCATTTTAAGAGTTATTTCATATCCAGTAGTCTTTACTGTTAATATCAATCAATCCATGCACAGATATTCCTGAAATTAGCAGCAAAAGCCAAAAGCATTAGTAACAACAATGACATAACAGTGAAGTAAAATCATGGTTAAAAACTGATTCGAGATCCTCCGTCACCCCTGACACAGCATTCTAGTGGTTTTTGATGAACAAACTGATTAATCTGGTCAGTAGTACGGACTATATCTTTACAGGGCTGATTGTTGGAAAAAGCCCAAATGACCTGCTAGGAAATGAACCAGAGGCCATGACCCAAACTGACTCCAACACATGATTCAGTTTATGGTTCTGTAAATGCTGGGAATATTAAATTGATTCCATTGTGACAGTCAAAATTGAAAAGCTAAATCAAGTGTCCATCAAGGGGGTGGGGCTCTATCACAGCCAGTGAGACATAGAATAACACAGCAACTCAGATTCCTCCAGTTGCTGCAACAGATCAGAGGCAAAGACAAATTGATTAAATTTGCTGATGAAAGCTAAACCTGAGGTTGTGATACGAACACAGAAATTACGGACGTGAATGGACAGAATCTTATTTAAACTGAAAGCAGAAAATGATGGAAAATCTCAGCAGGTCTGACAGCATCTGTGGAGAGAGAATAGAGCTAATGTTTTGAGTCTAGATATTTTTTCAACATAACCAACAAAATTAGGGAAATCTGCCCTTGATGTGTCATTTAATATTTCACAGAAGTGTCACTCAGAAGCCAGCTGGTACACACCAGTATATATCCCAATGATGGAACTGTCCCCACCAGTACTGTACCCCAGTGTTATACAGCGACAGACACGTCCCCACCAGTACTGTACCCGTGTTATACAGCGACAGACACGTCCCCACCAGTACTGTACCCCAGTGTTATACAGTGACAGACCCGTCCTCACCAGTACTGTATCCCAGTGTTATACAGCGACAGACCCATCCTCACCAGTACTGTACCCCAGTGTTATACAGCGACAGACCCATCCCCACCAGTACTGTACCCGTGTTATACAGCGACAGACCCGTCCCCACCAGTACTGTACCCCAGTGTTATACAGCGACAGACCCGTCCCCACCAGTACTGTACCCCAGTGTTATACAGCGACAGACCCGTCCCCACCAGTACTGTATCCCAGTGTTATACAGCGACAGACCCATCCCCACCAGTACTGTACCCCAGTGTTATACAGCGACAGACCCGTCCCCACCAGTACTGTACCCCAGTGTTATACAGCGACAGACCCCCACCAGTACTGTACCCCAGTGTTATACAGACAGACCGTCCCCACCAGTACTGTACCCCAGTGTTATACAGCGACAGACCCGTCCCCACCAGTACTGTACCCCAGTGTTATACAGTGACAGACCCGTCCCCACCAGTACTGTACCCCAGTGTTATACAGCGACAGACCCTCCCCACCAGTACTGTACCCAGTGTTATACAGCGACAGACCCGTCCCCACCAGTACTGTACCCCGTGTTATACAGACAGACCCGTCCCCACCAGTACTGTACCCCAGTGTTATACAGCGACAGACCCGTCCCCACCAGTACTGTACCCCAGTGTTATACAGCGACAGACCCGTCCCCACCAGTACTGTACCCCAGTGTTATACAGCGACAGACCCGTCCCCACCAGTACTGTACCCCAGTGTTATACAGCGACAGACCCGTCCCCACCAGTACTGTACCCCAGTGTTATACAGCGACAGACCCGTCCCCACCAGTACTGTACCCCAGTGTTATACAGCGACAGACCCGTCCCCACCAGTACTGTACCCCAGTGTTATACAGCGACAGACCCGTCCCCACCAGTACTGTATCCCAGTGTTATACAGCGACAGACCCGTCCCCACCAGTACTGTACCCCAGTGTTATACAGCGACAGACCCGTCCCCACCAGTACTGTACCCCAGTGTTATACAGCGACAGACCCGTCCCCACCAGTACTGTACCCCAGTGTTATACAGCGACAGACCCGTCCCCACCAGTACTGTACCCCAGTGTTATACAGCGACAGACCCGTCCCCACCAGTACTGTACCCCAGTGTTATACAGCGACAGACCCGTCCCCACCAGTACTGTACCCCAGTGTTATACAGCGACAGACCCGTCCCCACCAGTACTGTACCCCAGTGTTATACAGCGACAGACCCGTCCCCACCAGTACTGTACCCCAGTGTTATACAGCGACAGACCCGTCCCCACCAGTACTGTACCCCAGTGTTATACAGCGACAGACCCGTCCCCACCAGTACTGTACCCCAGTGTTATACAGTGACAGACCCGTCCCCACCAGTACTGTACCCCAGTGTTATACAGTGACAGACCCGTCCCCACCAGTACTGTACCCCAGTGTTATACAGCGACAGACCCGTCCCCACCAGTACTGTACCCCAGTGTTATACAGCGACAGACCCGTCCCCACCAGTACTGTACCCCAGTGTTATACAGCGACAGACCCGTCCCCACCAGTACTGTACCCCAGTGTTATACAGCGACAGACCCGTCCCCACCAGTACTGTACCCCAGTGTTATACAGCGACAGACCCGTCCCCACCAGTACTGTACCCCAGTGTTATACAGCGACAGACCCGTCCCCACCAGTACTGTACCCCAGTGTTATACAGCGACAGACCCGTCCCCACCAGTACTGTACCCCAGTGTTATACAGCGACAGACCCGTCCCCACCAGTACTGTACCCCAGTGTTATACAGCGACAGACCCGTCCCCACCAGTACTGTACCCCAGTGTTATACAGCGACAGACCCGTCCCCACCAGTACTGTACCCCAGTGTTATACAGCGACAGACCCGTCCCCACCAGTACTGTACCCCAGTGTTATACAGCGACAGACCCGTCCCCACCAGTACTGTACCCCAGTGTTATACAGCGACAGACCCGTCCCCACCAGTACTGTACCCCAGTGTTATACAGCGACAGACCCGTCCCCACCAGTACTGTACCCCAGTGTTATACAGCGACAGACCCGTCCCCACCAGTACTGTACCCCAGTGTTATACAGCGACAGACCCGTCCCCCTGTACCCCAGTGTTATACAGCGACAGACCCGTCCCCACCAGTACTGTACCCCAGTGTTATACAGTGACAGACCCTCCCACATCCCATGTTATAGGACACCCGTCCCCACCAGTACTGTACCCAGTGTTATACAGGGACAGACCCGTCCCCACCAGTACTGTACCCCAGTGTTATACAGCGACAGACCCATCCCCACCAGTACTGTACCCCAGTGTTATACAGTGACAGACCCATCCCCACAAGTACTGTACCCCAGTGTTATACAGTGACAGACCCGTCCCCACCAGTACTGTACCCCAGTGTTATACAGCGACAGACCCGTCCCCACCAGTACTGTACCCCAGTGTTATACAGCGACAGACCCGTCCCCACCAGTACTGTACCCCAGTGTTATACAGCGACAGACCCGTCCCCACCAGTACTGTACCCCAGTGTTATACAGCGACAGACCCGTCCCCACCAGTACTGTACCCCAGTGTTATACAGCGACAGACCCGTCCCCACCAGTACTGTACCCCAGTGTTATACAGCAACAGACCTGTCCCCACCAGTACTGTACCCCAGTGTTATACAGTGACAGACCCGTCCCCACCAGTACTGTACCCCAGTGTTATACAGCGACAGACCCGTCCCCACCAGTACTGTACCCCAGTGTTATACAGCGACAGACCCGTCCCCACCAGTACTGTACCCCAGTGTTATACAGCGACAGACCCGTCCCCACCAGTACTGTACCCCAGTGTTATACAGCGACAGACCCGTCCCCACCAGTACTGTCCCAGTGTTATACAGCGACAGACCCGTCCCCACCAGTACTGTACCCCAGTGTTATACAGTGACAGACCCGTCCCCACCAGTACTGTACCCCAGTGTTATACAGCGACAGACCCGTCCCCACCAGTACTGTACCCCAGTGTTATACAGCGACAGACCCTCCCCACCAGTACTGTACCCCAGTGTTATACAGCGACAGACCCGTCCCCACCAGTACTGTACCCCAGTGTTATACAGCGACAGACCCGTCCCCACCAGTACTGTACCCCAGTGTTATAAGCGACCGATCCACCCCCCAGTACTGTCCCCAGTGTTATACAGCGACAGACCCGTCCCCACCAGTACTGTACCCCAGTGTTATACAGCAACAGACCCATCCCCACCAGTACTGTACCCCAGTGTTATACAGTGACAGACCCAACCCCACCAGTACTGTACCCCAGTGTTATACAGCGACAGACCCGTCCCCACCAGTACTGTACCCCAGTGTTATAGTGACAGACCCGTCCCCACCAGTACTGTACCCCAGTGTTATAGTGACAGACCCATCCCCACCACTGTACCCCAGTGTTATACAGTGACAGACCCATCCCCACCAGTACTGTACCCCAGTGTTATACAGCGACAGACCCGTCCCCACCAGTACTGTACCCCAGTGTTATACAGCGACAGACCCGTCCCCACCAGTACTGTACCCCAGTGTTATACAGCGACAGACCCGTCCCCACCAGTACTGTACCCCAGTGTTATACAGCGACAGACCCGTCCCCACCAGTACTGTACCCCAGTGTTATACAGCGACAGACCCGTCCCCACCAGTACTGTACCCCAGTGTTATACAGCGACAGACCCGTCCCCACCAGTACTGTACCCCAGTGTTATACAGCGACAGACCCGTCCCCACCAGTACTGTACCCCAGTGTTATACAGCGACAGACCCGTCCCCACCAGTACTGTACCCCAGTGTTATACAGTGACAGACCCGTCCCCACCAGTACTGTACCCCAGTGTTATACAGGGACAGACCCGTCCCCACCAGTACTGTACCCCAGTGTTATACAGCGACAGACCCGTCCCAACCAGTACTGTACCCCAGTGTTATACAGCGACAGACCCGTCCCCACCAGTACTGTACCCCAGTGTTATACAGTGACAGACCCATCCCCACAGTACTGTACCCCAGTGTTATACAGCGACAGACCCGTCCCCACCAGTACTGTACCCCAGTGTTATACAGACAGACCCGTCCCCACCAGTACTGTACCCGTGTTATACAGCGACAGACCCCCCCACCAGTACTGTACCCAGTGTTATACAGCGACAGACCCGTCCCCACCAGTACTGTACCCCAGTGTTATACAGCGACAGACCCGTCCCCACCAGTACTGTACCCCAGTGTTATACAGCGACAGACCCGTCCCCACCAGTACTGTACCCCAGTGTTATACAGCGACAGACCCGTCCCCACCAGTACTGTACCCCAGTGTTATACAGCGACAGACCCGTCCCCACCAGTACTGTACCCCAGTGTTATACAGAGACAGACCCGTCCCCACCAGTACTGTACCCCAGTGTTATACAGCGACAGACCCGTCCCCACCAGTACTGTACCCCAGTGTTATACAGCGACAGACCCGTCCCCACCAGTACTGTACCCCAGTGTTATACAGCGACAGACCCGTCCCCACCAGTACTGTACCCCAGTGTTATACAGCGACAGACCCGTCCCCACCAGTACTGTACCCCAGTGTTATACAGCGACAGACCCGTCCCCACCAGTACTGTACCCCAGTGTTATACAGCGACAGACCCGTCCCCACCAGTACTGTACCCCAGTGTTATACAGCGCCACCAGTACTGTACCCAAGTGTTATACAACACCGACCCGTGCCTCACAGTACTGTATCCCAGTGTATACAGAGACAGACCGTCCCCACCGCCGTCACCAGTGTTTTATACATCGACAGACCCGTCCCTCACCAGTACTGTATCCAGTGTTTATACAGCGACAGACCCATCCTCACCAGTACTGTACCCCAGTGTTATAGCACGAACAGACCCGTGCTCACCAGTACGTATCCCAGTGTTATACAGAGACAGACCCGTCCCCACCAGTACTGTACCCCAGTGTTTATCAACGACAGACCGTGCTCACCAGTAATGTATCCCAGTGTTATACAAGACAGACCCGTCCCCCCTAGCACTGTACCCCAGTGTTATACAGCGACAGACCCGTCCTTCACCAGTACTGTATCCCAGGTTATACAGCGACAACCCGTCCTCACCAGTACTGTATCCCGTGTTATACAGCGACACCCCTCTCACCAGTACTGTACACCAGTGTTATCAACGACAGACCCCCGTGCTCCACTCAGTACTGTAGTCCCATGTTATAACGTCGACAGACCCGTCCCCACCAGTACTGTACCCCAGTGTTATACAGTGACAGACCCGTCCCCATCAGTACTGTACCCAGTGTTTACAGAACAGCCCTCCCACCAGCACTGTACCCCAGTGTTTTACAGAGACAGACCGTCCACACCAGTACTGTACCCCAGTGTTTATACAGCGACAGACCCGTCCCACCTGTACTGTATCCCAGTGTTTATATACAGCGACAGACCCGTCCCACCAGTACTGTACCCCAGTGTTATACAGCGACAGACCCGTCCCCACCAGTACTGTACCCCAGTGTTATACAGCGACAGACCCGTCCCCACCAGTACTGTACCCCAGTGTTATACAGCGACAGACCCGTCCCCACCAGTACTGTATCCCAGTGTTATACAGTGACAGACCCGTCCCCACCAGTACTGTACCCCAGTGTTATACAGCGACAGACCCGTCCCCACCAGTACTGTACCCCAGTGTTATACAGCGACAGACCCGTCCCCACCAGTACTGTACCCCAGTGTTATACAGCGACAGACCCGTCCCCACCAGTACTGTACCCCAGTGTTATACAGCGACAGACCCGTCCCCACCAGTACTGTACCCCAGTGTTATACAGCGACAGACCCGTCCCCACCAGTACTGTACCCCAGTGTTATACAGCAACAGACCCGTCCCCACCAGTACCGTACCCCAGTGTTATACAGCAACAGACCCGTCCCACCAGTACTGTACCCCAGTGTTATACAGCGACAGACCCTTCCCCACAGCACTGTACCCCAGTGTTATACAGCGACAGACCCGTCCGCACCAGTACTGTATCCCAGTGTTATACAGCGACAGACCCTCCCCACCAGCACTGTACCCCAGTGTTATACAGCGACAGACCCGTCCAACCAGTACTGTACCCCAGTGTTATACAACCAGACCGTCCCCACCACACTGTACCCCAGTGTTATACAGCGACAGACCCGTCCCCACCAGCACTGTACCCCAGTGTTATACAGCGACAGACCCTTCCCAACGAGTACTGTATCCCAGTGTTATACAGCGACAGACCCATCCCCACCAGTACTGTACCCTAGTGTTATACAGTGACAGACCCGTCCCCACCAGTACTGTACCCCAGTGTTATACAGCGACAGACCCGTCCCCACCAGTACTGTACCCCAGTGTTATACAGTGACAGACCCGTCCCCACCAGTACTGTACCCCAGTGTTATACAGTGATAGACCCGTCCCCACCCTGTACCCCAGTGTTATAGTGACACCCGTCCCCACCAGTACTGTACCCAGTGTTATACAGTGACAGACCCGTCCCCACCAGTACTGTACCCCAGTGTTATACAGCGACAGACCCGTCCCCACCAGTACTGTACCCCAGTGTTATACAGTGACAGACCCGTCCCCACCAGTACTGTACCCCAGTGTTATACAGTGACAGACCCGTCCCCACCAGTACTGTACCCCAGTGTTATACAGCGACAGACCCGTCCCCACCAGTACTGTACCCCAGTGTTATACAGCGACAGACCCGTCCCCACCAGTACTGTACCCCAGTGTTATACAGTGACAGACCCGTCCCCACCAGTACTGTACCCCAGTGTTATACAGCGACAGACCCGTCCCCACCAGTACTGTACCCCAGTGTTATACAGTGACAGACCCGTCCCCACCAGTACTGTACCCCAGTGTTATACAGTGACAGACCCGTCCCCACCAGTACTGTACCCCAGTGTTATACAGCGACAGACCCGTCCCCACCAGTACTGTACCCCAGTGTTATACAGTGACAGACCCGTCCCCACCAGTACTGTACCCCAGTGTTATACAGTGACAGACCCGTCCCCACCGTACTGTACCCCAGTGTGTTACAGCGACAGACCCGTCCCCACCAGTACTGTACCCCAGTGTTATACAGCGACAGACCCGTCCCCACCAGTACTGTACCCCAGTGTTATACAGCGACAGACCCGTCCCCACCAGTACTGTACCCCAGTGTTATACAGCGACAGACCCGTCCCCACCAGTACTGTACCCCAGTGTTATACAGTGACAGACCCGTCCCCACCAGTACTGTACCCCAGTGTTATACAGTGACAGACCCGTCCCCACCAGTACTGTACCCCAGTGTTATACAGCGACAGACCCGTCCCCACCAGTACTGTACCCCAGTGTTATACAGTGACAGACCCGTCCCCACCAGTACTGTACCCCAGTGTTATACAGCGACAGACCCGTCCCCACCAGTACTGTACCCCAGTGTTATACAGCGACAGACCCGTCCCCACCAGTACTGTACCCCAGTGTTATACAGTGACAGACCCGTCCCCACCAGTACTGTACCCCAGTGTTATACAGCGACAGACCCGTCCCCACCAGTACTGTACCCCAGTGTTATACAGCGACAGACCCGTCCCCACCAGTACTGTACCCCAGTGTTATACAGCGACAGACCCGTCCCCACCAGTACTGTACCCCAGTGTTATACAGCGACAGACCCGTCCCCACCAGTACTGTACCCCAGTGTTATACAGTGACAGACCCGTCCCCACCAGTACTGTACCCCAGTGTTATACAGTGACAGACCCGTCCCCACCAGTACTGTACCCCAGTGTTATACAGTGACAGACCCGTCCCCACCAGTACTGTACCCCAGTGTTATACAGCGACAGACCCGTCCCCACCAGTACTGTACCCCAGTGTTATACAGGACAGACCCGTCCCCACCAGTACTGTACCCCAGTGTTATACAGCGACAGACCCGTCCCCACCAGTACTGTACCCCAGTGTTATACAGCGACAGACCCGTCCCCACCAGTACTGTACCCCAGTGTTATACAGCGACAGACCCGTCCCCACCAGTACTGTACCCCAGTGTTATACAGCGACAGACCCGTCCCCACCAGTACTGTACCCCAGTGTTATACAGCGACAGACCCGTCCCCACCAGTACTGTACCCCAGTGTTATACAGGACAGACCCGTCCCCACCAGTACTGTACCCCAGTGTTATACAGCGACAGACCCGTCCCCACCAGTACTGTACCCCAGTGTTATACAGCGACAGACCCGTCCCCACCAGTACTGTACCCCAGTGTTATACAGCGACAGACCCGTCCCCACCAGTACTGTACCCCAGTGTTATACAGCGACAGACCCGTCCCCACCAGTACTGTATCCCAGTGTTATACAGAGACAGACCCGTCCCCACCAGTACTGTACCCCAGTGTTATACAGCGACAGACCCGTCCCCACCAGTACTGTACCCCAGTGTTATACAGAGACAGACCCGTCCCCACCAGTACTGTACCCCAGTGTTATACAGAGACAGACCCGTCCCCACCAGTACTGTACCCCAGTGTTATACAGAGACAGACCCGTCCCCACCAGTACTGTACCCCAGTGTTATACAGCGACAGACCCGTCCCCACCAGTACTGTACCCCAGTGTTATACAGCGACAGACCCGTCCCCACCAGTACTGTACCCCAGTGTTATACAGAGACAGACCCGTCCCCACCAGTACTGTACCCCAGTGTTATACAGCGACAGACCCGTCCCCACCAGTACTGTACCCCAGTGTTATACAGCGACAGACCCGTCCCCACCAGTACTGTACCCCAGTGTTATACAGCGACAGACCCGTCCCCACCAGTACTGTACCCCAGTGTTATACAGCGACAGACCCGTCCCCACCAGTACTGTACCCCAGTGTTATACAGCGACAGACCCGTCCCCACCAGTACTGTACCCCAGTGTTATACAGCGACAGACCCGTCCCCACCAGTACTGTACCCCAGTGTTATACAGCGACAGACCCGTCCCCACCAGTACTGTACCCCAGTGTTATACAGTGACAGACCCGTCCCCACCAGTACTGTACCCCAGTGTTATACAGCGACAGACCCGTCCCCACCAGTACTGTACCCCAGTGTTATACAGTGACAGACCCGTCCCACCAGTACTGTACCCCAGTGTTATACAGAGACAGACCCGTCCCCACCAGTACTGTACCCCAGTGTTATACAGCGACAGACCCGTCCCCACCAGTACTGTACCCCAGTGTTATACAGCGACAGACCCGTCCCCACCAGTACTGTACCCCAGTGTTATACAGCGACAGACCCGTCCCCACCAGTACTGTACCCCAGTGTTATACAGCGACAGACCCGTCCCCACCAGTACTGTACCCCAGTGTTATACAGTGACAGACCCGTCCCCACCAGTACTGTACCCCAGTGTTATACAGCGACAGACCCGTCCCCACCAGTACTGTACCCCAGTGTTATACAGCGACAGACCCGTCCCCACCAGTACTGTACCCCAGTGTTATACAGCGACAGACCCGTCCCCACCAGCACTGTACCCCAGTGTTATACAGCGACAGACCCTTCCCCACGAGTACTGTATCCCAGTGTTATACAACGACAGACCCATCCCCACCAGTACTGTACCCTAGTGTTATACAGCGACAGACCCATCCCCACCAGTACTGTACCCCAGTGTTATACAGCGACAGACCCGACCCCACCAGTACTGTACCCCAGTGTTATACAGCGACAGACCCGTCCCCACCAGTACTGTACCCCAGTGTTATACAGTGATAGACCCGTCCCCACCACTGTACCCCAGTGTTATAGTGACAGACCCGTCCCCACCAGTACTGTACCCCAGTGTTATACAGCGACAGACCCGTCCCCACCAGTACTGTACCCCAGTGTTATACAGACAGACCCCCCCACTCCCCACCAGTACTGACCCAGTGTTATACAGTGACAGACCCGTCCCCACCAGTACTGTACCCCAGTGTTATACAGCGACAGACCCGTCCCCACCAGTACTGTACCCCAGTGTTATACAGCGACAGACCCGTCCCCACCAGTACTGTACCCCAGTGTTATACAGCGACAGACCCGTCCCCACCAGTACTGTACCCCAGTGTTATACAGTGACAGACCCGTCCCCACCAGTACTGTACCCCAGTGTTATACAGTGACAGACCCGTCCCCACCAGTACTGTACCCCAGTGTTATACAGTGACAGACCCGTCCCCACCAGTACTGTACCCCAGTGTTATACAGTGACAGACCCGTCCCCACCAGTACTGTACCCCAGTGTTATACAGCGACAGACCCGTCCCCACCAGTACTGTACCCAGTGTTATACAGTGACAGACCCGTCCCCACCAGTACTGTACCCCAGTGTTATACAGTGACAGACCCGTCCCCACCAGTACTGTACCCCAGTGTTATACAGCGACAGACCCGTCCCCACCAGTACTGTACCCCAGTGTTATACAGCGACAGCACCGTATGTACACAGACCCGTCCCCACCAGTACTGTACCCCAGTGTTATACAGCGACAGACCCGTCCCCACCAGTACTGTACCCCAGTGTTATACAGCGACAGACCCGTCCCCACCAGTACTGTACCCCAGTGTTATACAGCGACAGACCCATCCCCACCAGTACTGTACCCCAGTGTTATACAGTGACAGACCCAACCCCACCAGTACTGTACCCCAGTGTTATACAGCGACAGACCCGTCCCCACCAGTACTGTACCCCAGTATTATAGTGACACACCCGTCCCCACCAGTACTGTACCCCAGTGTTATAGTGACAGACCCAACCCCACCACTGTACCCCAGTGTTATACAGTGACAGACCCAACCCCACCAGTACTGTACCCCAGTGTTATACAGCGACAGACCCGTCCCCACCAGTACTGTACCCCAGTGTTATACAGCGACAGACCCGTCCCCACCAGTACTGTACCCCAGTGTTATACAGTGACAGACCCGTCCCCACCAGTACTGTACCCCAGTGTTATACAGCGACAGACCCGTCCCCACCAGTACTGTACCCCAGTGTTATACAGTGACAGACCCGTCCCCACCAGTACTGTACCCCAGTGTTATACAGCGACAGACCCGTCCCCACCAGTACTGTACCCCAGTGTTATACAGCGACAGACCCGTCCCCACCAGTACTGTACCCCAGTGTTATACAGCGACAGACCCGTCCCCACCAGTACTGTACCCCAGTGTTATACAGCGACAGACCCGTCCCCACCAGTACTGTACCCCAGTGTTATACAGCGACAGACCCGTCCCCACCAGTACTGTACCCAGTGTTATACAGGACAGACCCGTCCCCACCAGTACTGTACCCCAGTGTTATACACGACAGACCCGTCCCCACCAGTACTGTACCCCAGTGTTATACACGACAGACCCGTCCCCACCAGTACTGTACCCCAGTGTTATACAGTGACAGACCCGTCCCCACCAGTACTGTACCCCAGTGTTATACAGTGACAGACCCGTCCCCACCAGTACTGTACCCCAGTGTTATACAGTGACAGACCCGTCCCCACCAGTACTGTACCCCAGTGTTATACAGTGACAGACCCGTCCCCACCAGTACTGTACCCCAGTGTTATACAGTGACAGACCCGTCCCCACCAGTACTGTACCCCAGTGTTATACAGCGACAGACCCATCCCCACCAGTACTGTACCCCAGTGTTATACAGTGACAGACCCATCCCCACCAGTACTGTACCCCAGTGTTATACAGTGACAGACCCGTCCCCACCAGTACTGTACCCCAGTGTTATACAGTGACAGACCCGTCCCCACCAGTACTGTACCCCAGTGTTATACAGTGACAGACCCGTCCCCACCAGTACTGTACCCCAGTGTTATACAGTGACAGACCCAACCCCACCAGTATTGTACCCCAGTGTTATACAGTGACAGACCCGTCCCCACCAGTACTGTACCCCAGTGTTATACAGTGACTGACCCGTCCCCACCAGTACTGTACCCCAGTGTTATACAGTGACAGACCCAACCCCACCAGTACTGTACCCCAGTGTTATACAGTGACAGACCCAACCCCACCAATACTGTACCCCAGTGTTATACAGTGACAGACCCAACCCCTCCAGTACCATAGCCTAATATTCGCAGTGACAGATTTGTCCTTGTCAGTATTATACCCATATTATACAGTGTGAAGTCTGCACTGATAGTGCTGTGTCCTAATGCAGAACTGATTTACAGTCTTCAATACTGTTGGCCAGTGCTATAGAGAATCAGAGCTGTATCTGGTAACCCCAGTTATCTTCTTTCAGCTTCTCTGCTGATGATTTTCAGCTCAGGGACAGAATGGAAATTCACTGAATTTTCCAATCTCTTTCCTGAGTAATTATCACAAGGCACAGCTTCATGCAATATCACAGTTAACACACAGCACCAGCTGGAACTACACACAGCAAATGGGCTTTAGCAACAGAGGGTTTCATAGGCATTCCAGCAAAAGATATGGAGAACTATGAAAGGCATGTGGAAGAGAACGGAATTGAGAATTAGTCACTTACTCTCAACAGCATGGACTGCAAGGAAGAAAAGAAACAATTTTTAAAAGTAGAGAAGCATTAGAGAGCAATCACACAGAAAACGCAACTATATCTTAGTAAATGAAAGCAGATTCATACAGATGTAAAAATACCTCAAAATATCCAGGATCAGACAGAGTTTGGACCTCAGTCCATCTCCCTATTTAATATGCATCACAGATAATCTTATTCCATTTTTTTCGTTACCATCTCTTTCCAAATACACTTCCTGTGTCTAGCATGAGAACAAAACCTCCCGCCCAACCTTCAGCCCTCCAGATCACAAACTATTTCTATAACTGCTGATTAATTCAATCACATGCTCTCGCCCATGAGAAAATATTTATTCTTTTCAAATCTGTTTGCTTCCCCTGACGTCTCCACTCTCCTAAAGTCCAAGGGAACGTAGATTTGAAAGGATAGAGAGAACAACTGTTTTAATCATTAGCCATTATTTCTGAGTGGAACATTCTTGTCTGCTAAAAGGGCTCACTATTGCAGGATCAGCCAGGAATATAGAGATTAAAGCAAAACACTGCAGATGTTGGAATCTGAAACAAGAACAGAAAATACTGGAAAATCTCAGCAGGTCTGACAGCGTCTGTGCAGAGGGAGAGAGAGAGAGAGAGAGAGAATAGAGCTCTGATGAAGAGTCATCCAGACTCGAAAGATTGGCTGCATTCTCTCTCGATGTAGAGATGCCAGCGTTGGACTGAGGTAAACTCAGTAAGAGTCTGGCAACACCAATTTTAAATCCAACCGATTTATTTGATAGTGAATCTGCGAGCTTTCGGCGTTTGTGCCTTCGCCTGATACGATGGATAGTTTATTAGGATTAAAAACTATGCTAGCCGAAAACTAGCAGATTTACTATCAAATAAATCGGTTGGATTTAAAAATGGATTTTGCCAGACTCTCACTGCATTCTCTCTCCACAGATGCTGTCAGACCTGCTGAGATTTTAGTGTTTTCTGTTATTGATGCAAAGATTGGCTCTTGCCCTGACTTCACATCCTTCTCTAGTTTCTCTCCCATTGCTCTTCATGACCTCAACAAAAGGTAATCTGATCCAGAGATAAATCTCCTGCTCCTCTGATCTGACCTGTTGTCTGTCCAACTTCTCCATCTCATTCCTTACCTTATCCGATATTACCAATGGATCCCTCCCCATCTCAGGCACTGTTCCCTTCTTTAAATCTGCCATCACCATCTCTCTCTTTCCTCCCTTCAAAAAAATCCAGCCCAACACCTTTCTTGCAAAATAAGTCTCCATCTCCAACTTCCCTTTCCTCTTCAGTCTTCAAATGTGCTTTCGTCTCCAAAGTCCAGATCCATCTTTCCCCACAACCCATATTGGAACCTGTCCCTGCCAGTCAGAGATAGTTCTTATTGAAGTCACAAATGGCATCCAGTGTGTGTGTGACAAAGGTAACCAATCCCTCCTGATTCTGTTTGCAGCCTTTCACATGGCTGCCCATCCATCTTCCTCCCACACATCATCCAGCTGCACTTCCCTGGTTCCCTTCCTCCATCCTATCATAGGCACAAACTGCCCTGCCATGTCCTCTCTTCCCACTTCCACATTATTGCCTTTGGTGTTCCTCAAGAATCCAGTCTTAGCCCTCTCCTGTTTCCCATCAAGTGCAGCTCCACAAGATCATCAATCCAAACACATCAAGTTTCATACGGACACTGACAGCGCCCAACAACTCCCCTCATCCTGCCTCAAACACTCTTATTTGCCGCTCTGCTTGTCTTGATGGATATTTCTGAATTCAGTATTGAGAAGGCCAAGCCATTGTCTTTGGTCTCCACAAACTCTGTTAACTGGACACCAGCTACATCCTTTCATGTGGCAAATATGAGGCTTAACAAGCCTAGTCATAATCCTAATAAACTACTAGACCCTGAGCTGAGGATCCGAACACCCACAGCGCTCCATCACCAAGATTGCAACCTCTGTAACATTGCCCACCTCCACCTGTCTCACTCCTCTTTAAAATGCTCATTCATTCCTTTGTTCCCTTTACACATCCAATCTCTGCTCTGATATCCTATCTCACACCAATTTCTCTTCACCTACCCCTTTGCTCAGCTACCTAGCATGGATATAGGATTGGTTAGCTAACTTGTAAGACTGAGTAGGTACAAATGGATCATTTTTGGGTTGGCGTACAGACAGCTTAACTATTTACAATTTATATCAATGACTTGGGTGAAGGGAAGTTGCTAAATTTGCTGATATTGTAAAGATGGGTAGGAAAGTATGCTGTAGAGAGAACATTAAGAGTCCGCAAGGTGGGATAGATAGGTTAATTGAGTGGGCAAAAATCCGTCAGATGAAGAATAAAGTGGGAAAACATGAACGCGTCACGTTGGCATGAAGAAAAGAGAAGCAACATTTTAAATAAACATAGACTGAGGCACAGGAGGATTTGGGTCTCTAATCCATAAATCACACAAGGTTAGTGTGCAGGTGTGACTCAGAAGGAAATGGAATGTAATCATTTATTGCAAGGAGAAAGGAATATGAATGTTGGGATATTGGATGTTTTACGACCTTTACTTGCTCCTAATTTGCATGTTCATTTAACCTACACTGGTTCCAAGACTAACAATGAATCAATTTCAAAATTCTCACTCTCATCTAAACCCCAATCCTCCAAAATCTCTGCACTCTTTTAATTCCAACCTCCATTGCATTCCCAATTTTAATCGCCCTGTCACCTGGTTATCAAAGCCCTGGACATTGAAATTCCCTCCCTAATCTTCTCCCTGTATCTCTCAAAACTTGCATAACATCTTTTGCTTCTAATTCTCCTCCTTTGGTATCAAAATGTCACAATGTTGGAAAGTCTCTTGATGCATTTTCCCACAGTAACCTATAAATACGAGCTGTACCTTCCTTGAACAACTGGTCTCAACCATCTCCCCGAGCTTCCACCTCCCTTATGACAGACACTTCCACGTATCTCTCCCACTCTAACAAACTCTGGGAGAATTTGATGCTTCTACTTACCATGGACATGTGACTGCTGGAAACTTTTCCCAGGAGCAAAGTGGAAATTCCCAGCCACCTGATCAGAAAAACAAAAAACAATAGAAGCCAATGAAGAAAACCATAAGTGACATCTAACCACAAGCATCACAATCACCTGGTGAGTGACATTTCACCCTGATAAGACTCACCTTGTTAACCTCCAGGAATCCATAAACCTGGCAGCCCTCATTCTTCTGCTCCTGCAATTTCTGGGTGAATCCTTCTCTCATGCACTGCTCAATGGTGTCTGCATTCTTGAATGCCCAGCCTTTCCGTCTATAGGCCTCACGCACATCAGCGCACGTGTTACAGCACCTGCACAGACCAATCAGCATGTGTTACTACAGCAGGTAAGCACAGGGGAAGTACTTGAGTTCACACACAGGCTTTGCAGGCAATATCTGCAGATCAGGTAACAACTGGCAAGGAGCAATTCCTCCCTCCAATCCCTGTGCAGTACACTTTGGAACATTGTGCAGAGGATCAGTTTGCATCTTCCTTCATTAAGGAAGTAACAGATAAGGTTGGTGAAGACAAAGGGTTGATGTTATTTATATGGCCTTGCAAAAGGAATTTGATAAATACACAAGACCTATGTGGAAGATAAGAGCACAGAGGATTAATTAGACAATAACTGGAACAAAATTAACTGTGGGATAGGTTTGTGATGACCAGACATTTTTCTTATTTGTGGAATGCAAATAGTAGGTGTAAAAGTCAATATTAGGACTACTGATTTTGATTTGATTTATTATTGTCACATGTATCAGCAGACACTGAAAAATATTGTTTCTTGTGTGCTATACAAAGCATATTGTACACAGAATGTAGTGTTAAAAAAGTTGGAATAAAAGTTTAAAAGCACAGAACAAGAGTAAAAGATAGAATTAGAGGGTATGCTGGACACAAGTTGCAAGAAGTCACCTTGCTCTGGCACCACCCTATTATTTGTTATATACAAATGACCTGGAATTGGGAATGGGAGCTATGTGGACAATACAAAACTTAACCTCTGTAACGTGTGATCTGGTCAAGTGCAAGAGGAGGACAGACTGTTAGCAGCATCTAGTGCTGAGAAACTCCTCTCAGAGGGGACCATTAAGTAGTTGAGAATTAGAAAAACATTTTAAAAAGGCCTACGTAAGAAAGAGGCAATAGGGAAATAACTGGATTTGAGATTAGCTTTGGCTGTAAGTAGCGCTTAAAACTCAATTAATATTTTAGAATTCCAAAACTTATTTTCTTTACTCAATAGAGTTAAGAAGTAATGTAATTCTCCTCCTTTGGTTCAGGTACTAAAATGTCACAATGTTGGAAGGTCTCCTGATGCATTTTCCCACAGTAACCTATAAATACAAGCTGTACCTTCCTTTCTCATCTATATATTCTATTTAGTTATATCTGAGGGACTTAGTCCCATAATTTACACATCCTGCACTATGTGGGAAAGCCTAGATGTCACTGGTGGCCTGGATGATCATGTGTGTGGGAATTGCTTCCGGCTGGGACAATTTAAGCTCTGGGTTTTGGAGCTTGAAAGGCAGCTCTGGGGCACTACAGTACATTCAACAGACAGAGAGATTCACAGATAGCACGTTTCAGAATGTGGTGTCCCTGCAGCTTAAGGAATTTCAGATAGAGGGAGAACTGATGATGGCCAGGCAGAGGAAGAGGATCAGATAAATACTGAGAGAATCCTCTGAGTACATCTCATTCGCAAACCTGATTTTCAATCTTGGAAAATGGTCAGAGTGACTGTTTTTCTATGGAGCCTCCCAGAGCCATGGCCACTGCATTGTGCATGATCCAGCTGCTCAGGAATGGAGGAAGTGTGGTAGAACATAGAACACTACAGCACAAACAGGCCCTTCGGCCCACGAGTTGCGCCGATCACATCTACCAATTCACAGACCTATCTATAACCCCCTATCCTATTTTTTTCAATATACTCATCCAGA
The DNA here is from genome assembly GCA_024679065.1 of Sphyrna mokarran. Lineage (NCBI taxonomy): Eukaryota > Metazoa > Chordata > Chondrichthyes > Carcharhiniformes > Carcharhinidae > Sphyrna > Sphyrna mokarran. The sequence goes on from JAGIQG010000016.1 coordinate 73,168,110, forward strand.
AGTCTCTTAAAAGACCCCAGTGAGTTTGCCTCAACAACCTCCGACGGCAGTCAGTTCCATTCACTCACCACCCTCTGAGTGAAAAACCTACCCCTGACATCTCCTTTGTATTTGCTTCTCTGCACCTTAAATCTGTGTCCTCTCGTAGTGACCATTTCAGCTCGGGGAAATAGTCTCTGAGAGTTCACCCTATCTATTCCTCTCAACATTTTATAAACCTCTATCAGGTCGCCTCTCAACCTACGTCTCTCCAGTGAGAAGAGTCCCAGCTCCCTCAACCTATCTTCATAAGGCCTGCCTCCCAATCCAGGCAGCATCCTTGTAAATCTCCTCTGAACTCTCTCAATAGCCTCTACATCCTTCCTATAATGAGGCGACCAGAACTGCGCACAATACTCCAACTGGGGTCTGACAAGAGTCTTATAGAGCTGCATCATTACCTCCTGACTCCTAAACTCTATTCCTCGATTAATGAAGGCCAGTACACCGTACGCCTTCTTGACCACTTCCTCCACCTGCGAGGCCGATTTAAGAGTCCTATGGACCCGGACCCCGAGATCCTTCTGCTCTACAACACAGCTAAGACTCCTACCCCTTATATTGTACTCCTTCATCCCATTACTCCTGCCAAAATGGACCACTACACATTTATCTGCATTGAAGTCCATCTGCCACTTCTCTGCCCAGTCTTGCATCCTGTCCATGTCCCGCTGCAACTTTTGGCATCCCTCCAGACCATCCACAACACCACCGATCTTTGTATCGTCGGCGAACTTGCTAACCCATCCCCCCACTTCCTCATCCAGGTCATTTATGAAAATGACAAACAGCAGGGGTCCCAGAACAGATCCCTGGGGCACTCCACTGGTTACCGACCTCCATGCAGAACAAGACCCATCCACAACCACTCTCTGCCTTCTGCCGGCAAGCCAGTTCTGGATCCACGAGGCCAAAGCCCCATGGATCCCATGCCCTCTCACCTTCTCCAGAAGCCTTGCATGTGGGACCTTATCAAACGCCTTACTAAAGTCCATGTACACTACGTCCACTGCCCTTCCTTCGTCAATGTGTTCAGTCACATTTTCGAAGAACTCAACTAGGCTAGTAAGGCATGACCTGCCCTTGACAAAACCATGCTGACTATTTCTAATCAGTCCAAACTTCTCCAAACGTTCATATATCTTATCCCTCAGAAGCCTCTCCATCAGCTTACCAACCACTGAAGTCAAACTCACCGGTCGGTAATTTCCTGGACTATCCCTGTTCCCTTTCTTAAAGATAAGAACCACATCCGCAATCCTCCAAAACCTCTCCCGTTTCCATGGACGACGCAAAGATCATCGCCAGGGGCTCTACAACCACTCCCCTCACCTCCCACAATAACCTGGGGTACATCCCATCCTGTCCCGGCGACTTGTCTATCTTGATAGAATTTAACAGGTCTAACACATCCTCTTTCCTAACATCCACATACTCAATCTTTTCTGTATGCCTCAAACCTGCAGTGCAATCTCCCAGTTCACTTTCCACCGTGAATACCGAGGCAAAGTACTCGTTAAGCACCTCTGCCATTTCTTCCGGATTCACACAGACTTTTCCCCCTTCACCTTTTATAGGCCCTATCCCTTCTCTTCTCATCCTTTTACTTTTCACATATTTGTAGAAGGCCTTGGGATTCTCCTTAATCTTCCCTGCCAAGGCCTTCTCATGACCCCTTCTGGCTCTCCTAATTTCCTTTTTAAGTTCCCTTCTACACACCTTATACTCCTCTAGATCCCTAACATCCCCTAGCTCTCTGAACCTTTTATATACCATTTTTTTCTTCCTAACTAGGTTCACCACTACTTTCGTGCACCACGGTTCCCGCATCCTACCTGAACCTCCTTGACTCCTCGGGACGTTGTCTTGCAGTGCCCTAGACAAACATTCCTTGAAAAACCGCCACTTCCCTTCTGTACTCTTCCCCAAGAACACCTCCTTCCAGTTTATGCATCCAATTACCTGCCTAATGTTTTCATATTTCCCCTTACTCCAGATATACACCTTCCTAATCCTATCTCTTTCCATCGCTATTGTGAAAGAGATAGAATTATGATCCTCATTCCCAAGATGCTCACCTACCGTGAGATCCGACACCTGTCCTGGCTCATTAGCAAGCACCAGGTCAAGTACAGCCTCTCCTCTCGTAGGCTTTTCCACATACTGTGTCAGGAAACCTTCCTGAACACACCTAACAAACTCCACACCATCCAAACCCCTTGCCCTTGGGATATTCCAGTCGATGTTTGGGAAATTGAAATCTCCCATCACGACAACCCTGTTATTTCTACATCTGTCTAGGATCTGTTTTCCTATCTGCATCTCAAGTTCCCTGCCGCTGTTGGGCGGCCTATAGAATACATCCAGCAAAGTTATCAAGCCTTGCTGTTCCTAACTTCCACCCACAGAGACTCCGTAGACAATACCTCCCCATCTTCCACCTTCTCTATAGCCATGACACTGTCCCTGATCAACAGTGCCACACCACCTCCTCTTTTGCCCCCAACCCTGTCAGGGTAGGGGATTCATTAGTCAGGGGAGTAGACACAATGTGGCACTTCTGTAGATGTGACCCCAGGATAGTGTGTCACCTCCCAGGTGCTGTCAGGAAATTGCTGCAGGACATTACAAAAGAGGAGGGTAAATAGCCAGAGGCTAGAGCATCCCTCCCCCTATACACACACCAAACTCTGAATGACTCTCTCTGCTTGCTATCTGAGCTAAACAGAACATTTTTGTCTGGCAAGTGGTTCAGTAACTAGTGGTCACATGTTTAAAATAATTGGCATTGGCAAAAGAATGAAGAGAAAAGGCAGATAATTTTCCGCACAGATTATTAACATATGAAGTGCACTCAGGACAAAAATCATTAATAATTGGCAAAACGTTAACATCTAAAAGTCAGCACCGATTTGTTAAAGGAAAATATTGCTTGTCAAACCTGTTCAATGTTCTGTGGAACTATGGGAGTTGATTCATGGGGGTACTGCAGTGAATAGATTTTCAAAAATTATCTCATAACCACACATTAGTAGAATTGAAGTGACGTTGGCATCACAAGGATAGAAAGTGGAGGGTAATGATGAACAGATTTTTTTCAGGCTGGAGTGAAGTGTTTCTCAAGGTCACTACCAGGAACATTGCTCCTTTGGATATGAGTTATTAACTTGGCCATGGGCATGCAGAGTACACAACTTACCCGGCTTCCCAGAGTTGAGTTAAATGGAGGGAAGACACAGGCTGGTGTTGTTCTCTTTGAGGCAATGAATATTAATGGAGACTAAACAGAGATGTTGAAAATTCTGAGGGATTTGACAGAAGCAGATTGGAAGAAATTATTTTGACTGCTAGTAGGCTGGGATCTCTGCTCCCATCCCTTAGCAAATTTTCCTTCAAGTTATCATAAATAGCTTGGGGGCACAGATAAGTAATTTGCAAATGAATCAGAGGAAGGATAAGAGGTTTTTTTCCCCTTACACAGCAGGTTGCTGGGAACTGAAATGCACCCACTGATAGGATTGTGAAAGCAGATTAATAACTTTCATTGGGAATTAGAAAGAAATTAGAAAAAGATCATTTCAGGGGAAAGGGCAGGGTTGAGGGCTCCAACAATTCTCAGAGATTTGACATTGGCACAACAGGCTGAATGGATTCTTTTTGTGCTTCAAGATTCCACCTTGACAAGCAGGATAGTAAAACACAGCAAAGCACAGTCCTTGTCCACTATCAGGGATTGTAGGATGGTAATCGGGAATGAGATAATTACTCTGTTAATCCTCCTTCCCAGCCTGGGTTCAGTTCAGCCCCAGGTTCTGGATGTAAGATCCTCACCAATCCCTGGAGTGAATAGGATTTTTTTCACTCATTCTATTCCTCAAGTCACAGGAACCGATCAGTGAACACTCACTTCATATCCTCAGATTCTGCCCCATAACAGCTCTCACACCGGTCTGGGTCCAGCCTCGTGGAATTGAAAACCTCCTCCTTTTTTCCCAATACTGAAACAGAGAGAAACCACATCATATATGGAGGGGGAGGGAGGAGGAAGCAGTAACAAATAACATAGGAAGGTGGCGAGACAGACAAGGGTGAGATATAGAAATCAACACACGGAACTTGGACTCAAAGGGAAACACACAGAACATGTATAAACCTTTATCAAGGCCTGATTAGGCCACAACTAGAATATTGCACTCAATTCTGGTCATCATCATGGGGGTGTGTGCAAGAATGTAGAGGAGAGTTAGCAGATTTGAGAAAGATACTCAAGATTCTGACAAGTTTAGATAAGCATACAAAGACAGGCTGTTCCCATTAGATGATGCTACAAGAACTAGGAGATACAGATTTATGAATTTGGGCAAAAGATGCTGGAGGTGTGTGGGGAAGAATTCTTTATCACCACAGGTGGGAAACACGACAGCTCAGTGACTATCGCTGTGCTGTGCAGATACGTGGATTTGGGCCTGTGTCTATGGGAGTTTGCGCATTCTCCCCATGCTTGCGTGGGTTTTCTCTGGGTGCTCCAGTTTCCTCCCACATCCCAAAGATGTGCTCTTAGGCTAATTGGCAAAACAAATTCTCCCTAAATTGTCTCGCAAATTTGGTTCCAATGCAGATTTCTATAAACATAGACAGGAATCATGGGTGGAAGTGGGAACATCGGGATGGCGGCATGGGCTTGTTGGGCCGAAGGGCCTGTTTCCCGTGCTGTTTTGTTCTTTATTCTTTGTAATGATCTGCAACTTGCTGTCTATGAGGGCAAGTAGAGAGGAATGATTTCAAAAATAAATTACATTAGATGTTTCTTAAATAAACCTACAGCAATCCAGGGATTGAGAGTGGATGGAACTGATTAGTTTTACAGACACTAGCATAAAGTGGACAGACTGAAGTGATCCTATAAGATACAGATATGAAGAAAATAAGAAATAGCAGCAGCAACAGGCCACTGGTCTCCGGCTTGCTCTGCCCATCAATAAGCTAACAGTTGTATAATTGGCTAATTGGCAAAACAAATTCTCCCTAAATTGTCTCAAATTTGGTTTTTAATCCATAGATCTATAAACATGGACAGGGATCACGGGTAGAGGTGGGAACATCGGGGTGGCAGCGTGGGCTCGTTGGGCCGAAGGGCCTGTTTCCCGTGCTGTTTTGTTCTTTGTTCTTTGTTAATCTTGCCCTGAAGTTGAATAATTTGGTAATGTCCTCCAATTGCTTGATCCCTTTTTACCCAAATATCGATCTCCAACTTGTTTCCAGTAATGAAGAGAACCAGCCAGAGAAACATGATGCAAAAATGGATACAAATTTATCCCCACTCTTCCAAACATTTAACCCCAAATTACCAGCCCACATTCTTCATTCTTGCAGGGAATAAATCAGAAAGTTGTAGATTAGAAACAGAACTCAACTAGAATGAATGCAAAGTGATCCTTGATCCTAATGGGTTGAAGAGTAATTCCAAGGAGATGCTGAGGCAGACACACTGGAACATTCCGGATTTGATTCATGTTTTATGTTGCATTAGTTGACCAGAATCAGGATGATTGATTTTAAATTGACGTTGAACTAAGGAGAGGTGATGGCCCAGTGGTGTTATCGCAAAAACTATTAATCCAGAAACTCAGCTAATGCTCTAGGGACCTGGGTTCAAATCCCATACAACAAATTATGGAATTTGAATTGAATAAAAAATATCTGGAATTAAGAATCTGTCCCTTTGCCCTGTCCATTAGTCCACCTGAACGTTGTTCAGATAGCTGTGTGCCAGCGTGTACAGGACATGAGTATTGCCCCGCTATGTTCTTACCGTGTCTCTCCACCTCTGGAGTGACTACATTGCCCACAAGGTCCAGTCTCTTTTTGAAGAGGTTGTGTTCCACATCAAGCTGCTGTTCCCCAGCCACATCCATCGCATCGATACTTAAATCTGCCAGTGAAAATGGAGCACGAACCATTAGCAATGATTTTGCTGCTGAACTATAATACCTGGAGACAACATGTAACACTAATTCCCCCATTACACAGACAGATACATTATTTTAAGGGAATTTTCCTTTAGTTTGACATTTTGTTTTTGTGTGACCCTGGCTTGGATCCCCCTGATGCACCGGCGCGAATCTCAAATCGGATGACAAAACTCAGAAAACAATTTGATAATAGTGTCTCTAGAAAGATGTTCCACAGCACTGCAAAGACAGAAGACACCAGAGAATGAGATTGTCGGATGGGGAAGGATGGTGATCGGAGGCATCGTGATGCTTGAGTTGGGGGATTACGTTCCAGAGTGTGAAGCTGCTAAAGACACAGCCATCAATATTGAAAGATGGGACTGATTCACAAAGGACATCAGTGAATACAGAGAGTGGAGGGGGAAATTAGGAAGGGAGCACCAGTGAGAGGGAATATGGAGGGAGGTGAAAGGTATCATTTAAAAGTTGCATCAATACTCACAAGCGCAGGGCATGTGTGGAAAAATGGTGTCAATATTGATTTTTAGTTTTTCACCTCGTGATGTATCTACATAGAGTTCTGGATGTACCTGGAAAGGAAAAGGAACATGTTAGCAGCACCTCCTCCAGTAAGGGGAAGGAATTATAATTTGAGAATTAAAAATATTTCTCATGTTTAAACACAATGACATTTAGATCTTTATGTCCTTTCTCATTACATCTAATTACTGTACAATTAAAGATTGTACCTCTGTATTCACACAGGGGAAAAAAGAGAAAGTGGTAAAAGTAGAGGATTCTATAATCAGAGAGCGAGATAGCATCTTTTGTAAGCAGGATCGAGAGTCCTACCTGGTGTGTGTCCCTAATATCAGGGTGAAGAACATTACAAACTGCCTTGAAAGGATATTGGAGAGGGAGGGGGGGAAGGATCCAGTTGTTGTGGTCCCTGTTGGTACCAATAACATAGACCAGAGTACACATAGATTGGGGTATGTCAGAAACTAAGAATAAAATTAGGCTCAGGACCTCAAGGATTACAATCTCTGGATTATTACATAAACAATGTGCAAACTGGTATAGAAATAAGAAAATTAAGTAAACATGTGACTAAAGGAATGGTGAGGGGAAAAAGGGGTTCCCTTTTACATAAGAAATAGGAGCAGGAGTAGACTATGTAGCCCTTTGAGCCTGCCCCACCATTCAATTAGATCACGGCTGATCTAAAGTGGATCAGTTCCATTTTCCCGCTTTCTCCCCATAACCCTTAATTCCTGTGTCTATCAGAAATCTATCTACCCGTGATTTAAATATATTCAATGAGGAGCCTCCACCACTTCAATGTGCAGAGAATTCCAGAGATTCATCACCCTTTGAGTGAAGAAGTTCCTCCTCAACGCTGTTCTTGTTTTGAGGCTGTGTCCTCTAGTTCTATTTTCCTTTCTAAGCAGAAAGAATCTCTCTAACTCTACCCTATCTAACCCCTTCATTATCTTGTAAGTCTCTATAAAATCTTCTCTCAGTCTTCTAAACTTTAACGTGTACAGACCCAGTCTATTCAATCTCTCCTCATAAGCTAACCCCCTCATCTCCGGTATCAGCCTGGTGAACCTTCTCTGCACTCCCTCCAAGGCCAATATATCCTTTTGCAAATATGGGAACCAAAACTGCACACAGTGCTCCAGTTGCAGTCTCATCAGTGCCCTGTACAGTTGCAGCAAGACCTCCCTTGCTTTTATATTCTATCCCCCTCACTATAAAGGCCAACATCTCAAATGTCTCAAATTTGATTTTTAATCCATAGATCTATAAACATAGACAGGGATCACGGGTAGAGGTGGGAACATCGGTGGCGGCGTGGGCTCACTGGGCCAAAGGGCCTGTTTCCTGTGCTGTTTTGTTCTTTGTTCCATTCGCCTTCTTGATCACCTGCTGCACCTGCAGACTGGGTTTTTGCGATTTGTGCACAAGGACCCCAGGTCCCTCTGCACTGTAGCATGTTTCAGCTTTTCACCCTTTAAATAATAATCCCTCCTACTATTATTTCTACCAAAGTGAATAACCTCACATTCGCTAATGTTATACTCCATCTACCAGGTCCTCGCCCACCACTCAGTCTATCCAGATCCGTTTGCAGACTTTCCGCGCCTTCCAAGCAATTTGCTTTTCCACTCATCTTTGTGTCATCAGTAAATTTTGTTACCCTGCACTCAGCCCCTTCCTCCCGATCGTTTGTGTAAATGGTAAACAGTTGTGGCCCTAACACCGATCCCCGCGGCACGCCATTGGTCACTAACTGCCAACCAGAAAAGCACCCATTGATTCCAACTCTCCGCTTCCTGTTAGGTAACCAATCCTCAATCCACGCTTACACTTTACCCCCAAATCCTTACACCCTAACCTTCTTCAGCAGTCTTTTGTGAGGCACCTTATCAAACACCTTCTGGAAATCTAAAAACACCACATCTACTGGTTCCCCTGTCTACCGCACTAGTCACATCCTCATAGAAATCCAGTAAATTTGTTAAACATGACTTTCCCTTCACAAATCCGTGCTGCAAGACACTGGCATCAGTATTGGGACAGGAAGGATCTGTATCATTGGGATGGATTCCATTTGAATTGATCCTGGACCAGTCCTAGTGGAAAGGCTGAATAGGATGGTCACAAGGGTTTTAAACTAGTCCTTAGAAAATAAAGAAACAATTAGGAAGAACAGTCAAGGGGCAATTTAGTATGACCGATCAGCCTAATCCACACATCTTTGGACTTTGTATATTACAGCTATTGCTGAATCATGGCTGAAAGATGGTCAGGACTAAGATATAAATATGTCAGGTTATAAATTCTATGGGATGGATAGGGAAAATGGCAGAAGGAATCCAGTAGCATTACTGATTGGAACCAAAATCACTTCAATGGTGAGGGAGACTATGATGAGATCAAACCATCCAATGGAGATCTTATAAATGGAACTGAAGAACAGTAAAGGATCTGAAACTATAAACCCCTGAGTAGCAGCTCTGAAATGCTAGATTGTATAGATGCAGATATTAAACAAATGGGTAGCAGAGGCAGAGTGATATTGAGGGATTTTAACTTTAACATAGGTTAGGAGAGGCAGACAAGTAACTGTCAGAAAAGCAATGGATTTCTGGAGTGTGTTTGGGATAATATATCCTGGATGCAACAAGGGGATAAGCAATATTGGATTGAGTAATGAGTTGGATTTAATTAGGAACCTAATTGTGCCTGAATATTAAACAGCAATTATAACACGATCGAGTTCAATGTTGCCTTTGAAAGCAAAACAAACGAGTCAACTACTCGAGATTTAGGTACGGTCGACTTTAATGAGAATGTCCACAATAAACGGGTACAATCTGTGAATGGATAAAACAACTGAAGAACAATGGGGGATATTTAAAGAAATATTTAGTACAATGCAGAACCAGTTTATACCCTGAGAAGGAAAAGCTCCATTTCACAGAAAAAAACAGCCCTGACGTAAGGAACTGCATTAAACTAAAAGAAAGGGCACACAGAAATGCAAAAACCAGCATCGATCTTGCTGAATGGGAAAGATACAAAGGGCCACAAAGCAACTTGTAACAGCTACTGAAAGAAATTATGAAAGAAAACGTGCAAGGACATCAAGATCAACAAGAAATTTTATAGTTACATAAAGAGAAGTGGGTAGTCAGTTGGCCTACTAAGGACTGACAGTGAGAACATCATCAATAACGCTGGGGAAAATCGCAGACATTTTGAGTAATTACAGTAGAAAAGAGGAATAACTTGCTGAAGTCTCAAAGAACTTAATAGTGGATCAAGACAAAGTCTAAATAAGATTAACATGAGTAAAACGTTGACAATGAAGAAATTAATGAAACTAAAGAGTGACAAATCCCCAAGACCTGATGGTTTCCAAAGAACAAAGAGCAACACAGCACACGAAACAGGCCCTTTGGCCCAACAAGCCCACGCCGCCATTTTAACACTGTGAGTGTCTCATTCCAATCCTTCTTCTACCTATGACTTTTGCCTACGCCTCTTAGAATCCACAAAAAAGATGTGCAAATTTAGAGAATTTTATGTGTGCCAGATTAAGGGATGTCTAATTTAGGGGCAATTTGTTAACATCAATCAGCCTAAAAGTACGTTTTTGGGGTGTGGGAGGAAACCAGAGCACCCGAAAAAAATCCATGCAAGCACGGGGAGAATGTGCAAACTCCCACAGACACCAACCCAAGTCCCTGTATCTGCACAGCAAACAGTGATAGTCACTGAGCTGTCGTGTTGCTGTCAATTGGTCCAATTTAAGTGTATACTAACGATGTGAAGCACTAGGCAACTCTCGAAGCAACATCCAAGAGCAGCCCTCGCACAACTCACCGCGTGTATGCCCCTTGTTGGGCAACAAGGCAGACCGAATCACCTGTGGATGTTAAAAAGAAAGAGACATCAATAAACATACACAGCTTGTACAGACATTCACGGAAGATCCCCAGAAGCTCAAACATAGACAGGTGAGCTATACAATATGTTGGACGGCCCATAGGAGTCTACTGATTCCCAGGAACATCCTGAGGCTCTTGATCCTTATTTAGAACATTCTTTTGTATCCCTCCATCTCTAGTGTGCCTATCCAGGTAAGCCTTAAACAACTCTAATGTGCCAACCTCCACCACCATACTTGGCAGTGCATTCCAGGCTCCCACAACATTCTGTGTGAAAAACCTCCCTTTAACATCTGAATTATACCTCTCCCCTCTCACCCTGTGGCCTGTGGTCGTTCATGATTTTTGTATCCAACCTGGGAAAAAGCTTCCCACTATTCACTATCTATACCCTTCATCATCTTATACACCTCTGTTAGATCTCCCCTCATTCTCCGTCTTTCCAGGGAGAACAGCCCCAATTTGCCCAATCTTTCCTCAAGGGTGTTAAAGGCGGCACAGTGATAAGCACTACTGTCTCACAACACCAGGGACCTAGGTCCAATTCCGGCCTTGGGTCACTGTGAGGAGTTTGCATATTCTCCCTGTGTCTGCGTGGGTTTCTCTTGGCTTCTCCAGTTTTCTCCCACAGTCTGAGAGATGCACTGGTTAGATGCATTGACCATGCTAAATTCTCCTTTAGTGTACCCAAACAGATGCCGGAGCGTGGTGTCTAGGGATTTTCACAATAACTTCATTGCTAATGTAAGCTTACTTGTGACACTAATAAAATAAACTTTTAAACTTTGAAATAGCGGAGTACATTGCTGATACGCTAACTATAACCTTTCACAGTTCCCTAGATTGAGGAGTCATCCTTCTGGGATGGAGAATTACTGATGTCACTCTGCTTTTTAAGAAGGATGAAAAAGGATATCCAGGAAATTACAGATCAGTCAGTCCATTATATGCGGTGGGCAAATTATTATAATAAAGGAGAGGGTAACAGAACATCTCGAAGTTTCAATAAATCAGAGAGACCCAGCGTGGGGAAGGTAGTTCATCTGTGGCCAACAAGGGAAATCAGGGACAGTGTTAAAGCCAAAGAGGAGGCAATAAATTGGCCCAAAAAGCAGCAAACCTGAGGATTGGGAGCAATTTAAAATCCAGCAGAGGAAGACAGAGTTTAATTCGGAAGAGGAAAATAGAATATGACAGTAAGCTTGCAGAAATCAAAACTGACTGCAAATGTTTCTATAGATATGTAATGAGAAAAAGACAAACGGTGAAGACATAGAACATAGAACACTACAGCACAAACAGGCCCTTCGACCCACAAGTTGTGCAGATCATATCTATACCTACCAGGCCATAGAACTATCTGTAACTCCCAATCCCATTAAATCCCATGTACTCATCCAGAAGTCTCTTAAAAGACCCCAGTGAGTTTGCCTCTACTACCACTGACAGCAACCGATTCCATTCACTCACCACTATCTGAGTGAAAAACTTACCTCTAACATTTCCTCTGTACTTGCCCCACATCATCTTAAACCTGTGTCCTCTTGTAGTGACCATTTCAGCCCTGGGAAATAGCCTCCGAGAATCCACCCTATGTATTCCTCTCAACATCTTATAAACCTCTATCAGGTCACCTCTCAACCTTCATCTCTCCAGGAAGAAGAGACCTAGCTCTCTCAACCTATCTTCATAAGGCATGCCCCCCAATCCAGGCAACATCCTTGTAAATCTCCTCTGCACTCTCTCAATAGCTTCCACATCCTTCCTATAAGTGAGGCAACCAGAACTGCACACAGCACTCCAAGTGGGGTCTGACAAGGATCTTATAAAGTTGCAGCATTACCTCCCGACTCCTGAACTCAATTCCCCTATTAATGAAGGCCAATACACCATGTGCCTTCTTGACCACATCCTCCACTTGCAGGGCAGATTTAACAGACCTATGGACCCGGACCCCAAGATCCTTCTGCTCCTCAACACTGCCAAGACTCCTACTCTTGATATTATACTGCTTCATCCCATTGGTCCTGCCAAAATGGACCACCACACATTTATCTGTGTTGAAGTCCATCTGCCATTTCTCCGCCCAGTCTTGCATCCTATCTGTGTCTCGCTGCAACTTTAGACATCCCTCCAGACTATCCACAGCACCACCAACCTTTGTGTCATCAGCAAACTTACTAACCCATCCCTCCACTTCCTCATCCAGGTCATTTATGAAAGTGACAAACAGCAGGGGTCCTAGAATGGATCCCTGGGGCACTCCACTGGTGACTGACCTCCATGCAGAAGAAGACCCATCCATTACTCTCTGCCTTCTGCAGGCAAGAACTCAGTAAGAATCTAGCAACACCAATTTTAAATCCAACCGATTTATTTGATAGTAAATTTGCGAGCTTTCGACTTTCGTCTTCATCAGGCAAATGCAGTGTTCTGGTCTGCAATAGCACACATATCAACACAGACAGTCACAGATTGCTGATTAGAATGCAAATCCTTGCATCTAACCTGCTATTCAAGTGTTAAAGTGGCTAACAATGTGTGTGAAGGGAATCCTGAGCATTGGTTAGAGAATTGTGTATTTTCTCCAGACAGCACAGTAAGTGAGGTTTTTTGCTAACGCAGGCAAGTCACGGGGGTTACAGATAGTGTGACATGAAGCCAAGATCCCTGTTAAGACCGTCCTCATGTGTGCGGAACCTGGCTATCAGATTCTTACTGAGTTCTTACTACCCCAGTCCAACGCCGGCATCTCCACATCAATTCTGTAGGCAAGCCAGTTCTGGATCCACAAGGCCAAAGCCCCTTGGATCCCATACCCTCTCACCTTCTCAAGAAGTCTTGCATGGGGGACCTTATCAAACGCCTTGCTGAAATCCACGTAAACCACGTCCACTGCTCTTCCTTCGTCAATGTGTTCAATCACATTTTCAAAGAATTCAACTAGGCTCATAAGGCATGATCTGCCCTTAACAAAACCATGTTGACTATTCCTGATCATATTGAATTTCTCTAAATGCTCATGAATCCTATCTCTCAGAATCCTCTCCATCAACTTACCGACCACTGAGGTCAGACTCACTGGTCAGTAATTCCTCGGGCTATCCCTATTCCCCTTCTTGAAAATAGGCACCACATCCGCAATCCTCCAATCTTCCGGGACCTCTCCCTTCTCCATCGACGACGTAAAGATCATCGCCAGGGGCTCCGCAACCACTTCCCTCACCTCCCACAGTAACCTGGGGTACATCCCATCCGGACCCAGCGACTTATCTACCTTGATGGAATTTAATAGTTCCAACACCTCCTCTTTCTTAATGTCCACATACTCAATCTTTTCAGTTTGCCACATTCCTGTAATACAACCCCCCAGATCACTCTCCACTGTGAATACTGAGGCAAAGTACTTATTAAGCACTTCTGCCATTTTTTCTGGTTCCACACAGACTTTTCCTCCTCCACCTTTTATAGGTCCTATCCCTTCTCTTCTCATCCTTTTACTCTTCACATATTTATAGAAAGCCTTGGGGATTCTCTTTAATCCTACCCACCAAAGCCTTTTCGTGACCCCTTCTGGCTCTTCTAATTTCCTTTTTAAGCTCCCTTCTACAAGTCTTATATGCCTCTAGATCCTTAACATCCTCTAGCTCCCTGAACCTATTGTACAACTTTCTTTTCTTCCTAACTAGGTTCATCACAACCTTTGTGCACCACGGTTCTCTTGACCTACCAAAATCTCTTTGTCTCACTGGAACATTGTTGTGCAGAGCTCCAGACAAACGTTCCTTGAAAATCCGCCACCTTCCTTCAGTACTTTTCCCCAAGAACACCTCCTTCCAGTTTACTCTTCCAATTTCCTGCCTAATGATTTCATATTTCCTCCTACTCCAGATAAACACCTTCCTATCCTGTCTGATCCTATCTCTTTCTAATGCTATCGTGAAAGAGATAGAATTATGATCACCGTTCCCGAGATGCTCTCCTTCCGAGAGATCCGACACCTGTCCTGGTTCATTAGCCAGCACCAGGACAAGTATAGCCTCTCCTCTTATAGGCTTATCCACGTGCTGGGTCAGGAAACCCTCCTGAACACACCTAACAAACTCTTCACCATCCGAACCCCTTACCCTGGGGACATTCCAGTCGATAATTTTTCAGCTTTCTATAAAGCCTGGAAGAGTTCCAATGCATTGGAAGGTAGTAATGTAACCCCACTTCTTAAAAAAGGAGGGAGAGAAAACGGATAATTATAGACTGGTTAGCCTGACTAGATTAGATGACTAAGGTAGTAGACAGGCACATTGTTATGTACATGGACTTCCAGATAAAGTCCCACGTAAGAGACTTAATTAAGTAGAGGCTCATAGGGTTGATGGCAAGTTACTGCCATGGCTGCAAAATTGGTTGAGAGGCAGGTGACAGAAAGTAGGGATAATGAGTTAGTAGGGGCAGCATGATGGTGGTGGTTAGTACTTCTGCCTCACAGCGTCAGGGACCCAAGTTTGATTCCCGGCTTGATTCACTGTGTGGAGTCTGCACATTCTCCCTGTGTCAGGATGGGTTTCCTCCAGGTTCTCCGGTTTCCTCTCAATCCTAAAGACGTGCTGGTTAGATGCATTGACCATGCTAAATTCTCCCTCAGTGTACCCAAACAGGTGCCAGAGCGTGACGACAGGGGGGATTCTCACAGTAACTTCATTGCAGTGTTAATGTAAGCCTGCTTGTGACTAATAAATAAACTTAAAGTTACTCAAATTGGTGCGACGTGACTAACGTTGTCCCACAAGGATCTGTGTTGGGTCCTCAATTATTCAGATCATTTATTAATGACTTGGATAATGGCATAGAAAGTCAGATATCCAAATCTGCTGATGATACAAAGTAGGGTGGCATTGTGGACAGTGTAGGTGATAGCATAATATTATAATGAGATGTTGATAGATTAGGTAAATGGGCACAACTATGGCAGATGGATTTCAATGTAAACAAGTGTAAGGTTATTCATTTTGGATCACAAAGGATTGATCAAAGTGCTTTCTAGATGGTATGAAGTTAAATACAGTAAAGGTCCAAAGAGGCTTGGGGGTTCAAGTGTATTGATCTTTACATACTATATACTCTTATACACCTGTGACTGTGTGGCTAAATTCCCCTTCAACTCCATTTTCAAGTTTGCTGATGACACCACCGTAGTGGGTCGGATCTCAAACAGTGACGAGACAGAGTACAGGAATGAGATAGAGAATCTGGTGAACTGGTGTGGCAGCAATAATCCTTCCCTCAGTGTCAACAAAATGAAGGAGATTGTCATCGACTTCAGGAAACGTAGAGAAGAACATGCACCTGTCTACATTAACACGGATGAAATAGAAAGTATTGAGAGCTTCAAATTTATTTTTTTTTTTTTTGAGCAACACAGCACGGGAAAAAGGCCCTTCGGCCCAATGAGCCCGCGCCGCCGTCATAACTATATAGTAGCAAATCCATTATCCTATTTTATTATTCCTATATAATAATATATATTATTCCTAATATGGAAAATTCTCACTATAGGGACAATTTGTTTCCCATCAGCCTAAGAGCGAATTTTTGGGTTGTGGGAGGAAACCGGAGCGCCCGGAGAAAACCCACACAACCACAGGGAGAACGCACAAACTCCCGCAGACACCGGCCCAATTCCAAGTGTCTGCACAGCCACATCGATAGTCTCTGAGCTGTCATGGTGCCCTTCAGATGCTCCACATAAAGCACTCATATACGACATGAGGTACCAGGCAACCCATGAATCAACATCCAAGAGCTGTACCCGCACCACCTGCCGAATGCGTGCTCAAATTACGGACCGAATTACCTGTGGAAAAAGCCGTAGTTAAACAGTCCTAATATATCCCTCTATCTGCATACTGCTCATGTGGCTGTCCAAGAGACCCTTAAACAGCCCTAGAGTGCCTGCTCCCACCACCTTACTTGGCAGTGCATTCCACACCCCCACTACCCTTTGTGTGAAAAACTGCCCTCTAATATTCGTCCTATACATAGCCCCCCTCACCCTATGGCCATGACCCCTCGTCCTATCCATTTCTAAAGGCGGAAAAAGTTTACCTTCATTTACTCTATCTATACCCCTTATAATCTTATACACCTCTATGAGATCCCCTCTAAGCCGACGTCTTTCAAGGGAAAACAACCCCAGTCTATTTAATCGTTCCTCATAATACAGTCCTTCCATACCAGGCAGCATCCTGGTAAACCTCCTCTGCACTCTCTCCAAGGACTCCACATCTTTCCGATAGTACGGCGACCAGAACTGGACGCAGTATTCCAAGTGAGGCCTAACCAAAGTTCTATACAACTGCAACATCAAACTCCTACTCTTGTATTCTAAACCCTTTTCTATGAAAGCTAACATACTATACGCCTTCTTTATCACCTTTTCCACCTGTGAGGACACCTTCAGAGACTTGTGAACCTGCACCCCCAAGGCTCTCTGCATCTCTATGCTCCGTATAGTTTTACCTTTTATCCTATAACTCTCTTCTACATTTTTCCGGCCAAAATGCATCACCTCGCATTTATCCGGATTAAATTCCCTTTGCCATCTATCTGCCCAGTCTACCAACCTGTCTATGTCCTGTTGTATTGCCTGACACTGCTCTTCTGTACCCGCCAATCCAAGCATCTTGGTGTCATCAGCAAATTTGCTGATCTCACCACCTACCCCCTACTTCCAAGTCGTTTATGTAGACCACAAATAGAAGAGGACCTAGTACTGAGCCTTGTGGCACTCCACTAGTGACAGGCTTCCAGCCGGAAAAAGAGCCTTCCACTACTCCCCTCTGTCTCCTCCTCCCGAGCCAGTTCTCGACCCATCTACATACCCGACCCTGTATCCCATGCGCCTTCACCTTCTCTATCAGTCTATCACCTTCTCTATCAGTCTATTTTAGGTGTCCAGATCACCAACCACCTCTCCTGGTCTCTCCATGCAACATTACAATTAAGAAAGCCCACCAACACCTCCACTTTCTCAGAAGACTAAGGAAATTTGACATGTCAGCTACGACTCTCATCAGCTTTTACAGATGCTCCATAGAAAGCATTCTTTCTGATTGTATCACAGTTTGGTATTGTTCCTGCTCTGCCCAACATTGCAAGAAACTACAAAAGGTTGTGAACGTAGCCCAATCCATCATGCAAAGCTATCATGAGGGGACATAGCTTTAAATTAAGGGGTGGTAGTTATAGGACGGATGTCAGAGGCAGGTTCTTTACCCAGAGGGTGGTAAGGGTATGGAATGCCCTGCCTGCTGCAGTTGTAGATGCGCCAAGTTTGGTGGCGTTTAAGAGATTAGTAGATAAGTTTATGGATGAAAAGGGAATGGTTTCGGTTAGAGGGTCATTGCTTTTTCCTAATTGGTCGGCGCAACATCGAAGGCCGAAGGGCCAGTTCTGAGCTGTAATGTTCTATGTTCTAACCAGCCTCCCATCCATTGACTCTGTCTACACTTCCTGCTGCCTCGGCAAAGCAACCAGCATAATTAAGGACTCCACGCACCCCGAACATTCTCTTTTCCATTTTCTTCTGTCAGGAAAATGATACAAAAGTTTGAGGTCATGTACCAACTGACTCAAGAACAGTTTCTTCCCTGCTGCCATCAGACTTTTGAATGGATCTAACCTTGCATTAAGTTGATCTTTTTCTACATCCTGGCTATAACTGTAACACTACATTCTGCACTCTCTTGAACAGTATGTTTTGTCTGCTTGCCCACGAGAAACAATACTTTTCACTTTATCTCAATATATGTGACAATAATAAATCAAATAATATGCAATGAAAGGTACAGAAAATAATTGAGTAGTCTAATGAAATGCTAGCTTTTATACATGGAGGACTGGAATATAAGGATGCAGCTATACAAAGCTTGGTTAGACCCTACTTGGAGTCACTGTGAGCAAATCTGGGCCCTACTCCTAGGAAGGATATATTGATCTTGGGAGAAGGTGCGGTGTAAAAGGATACCTGGACTTCAGGGATTAAGTAAGAGGACAGATTATGCAAGTTAGGTGTGTTTTCTTTAGAATTTAGAAGGTTAAGGTATGATCTGATCAAAGTCTTCAAGTTACTAACAGGAAAAGTCAGGGTAGATGAAGATGAACCATTTCCACCGGCTGGCGATTCTAGAACCAGGGAACGCAGTCTAAAAATCAGGACCATTCAGGAGGGATGTTCAGAAGCACTTCTACACAACAGCATGATAAGAGGTTTGGAACACTCTTCCACAAACTGCAGTTGATGCGAGATTAATTGTTAACTCTAAATCTGAGATAGATTATTTTTTGTTCAGCAAAGGTAATACTGGATCTGGGCCAGAGGCAGGTATAGGGAGGTATACAGAATAGGCTTGAGGGTCTGAATAGATAACTGCTCCCATGAAACACCAGGAACATACTACACTTTGCGGGTATTAGAATGCATAGCTGTGCATTCCTAACATTTCAAGGCCTCTCCTTTTCACTCTATTCTTAAAGTTATAAAGCCATTGCTGAAAATGGACCAGGCAAAGCAAGTCCATTCCCTGCTTGTTCTAAAAACCACTGCAGCACCATTAGGCATGTTTCTGTGCTGAATGTGTTTTTATCAGAGCTGTTCTATCTGGATTCAGCAGCACTGGATTGTTTCTGCAGCAGCATAATGGATCCTCATGGTTGCAATGTGACATTAATATATAAACTTAAACCTACTCAAATTGGTGGGATGTGATTAGGGGGTGCAGAGGAAATTTGCTAGATTGATTCTGAAGTTGAGAAGGTTGATCTATGAGAAGAGGATGAGTAGACTGGGGCTATGCTCATTGGAATTCAGAAGAATGAGAGGATATCTTATAGAAACATATAAGATTATGAAGGGGATCGAAAGAATAGCAGGGAAGTCGTTTCCGCTGGTGGGTGAAACTAGAATTAGAGAGCATAGGCTGAAAATAAGGGGAAGCAGATTTAGGACTGAGTTGGGGAGGAACTTCTTCACACAAAGGATTGTGAATCTGTGGAATTCCCTGCCCAGTGAAGCAGTTGAGACTCTCATTGAATGTTTATAAGGCAAAGATAGATAGGTTTTTGAACAGTAAAGGAATTATGGATTATAGTGAGCAGCCAGGTAAGTGGAACTGAAAAAAATCAGCCACGATCTTATTGAATGGCAGGGCAGGCTCGAGGAGCCAGATGGCCAACTCCTGCTCCTATTTCTGATGTTCTTTAATCCAGGGTAATTCAGGTTCTGTTGTTTAGTGTTTTTCCCTGGGATATTTCAGAGGTTTGACTAGATTTATTGATTGGCAAGCAAGGTCAGTTGATTGGTGCTGCTAGGCTTTCACAGAGAATGCAAAGCAATGTGCTTTTTGGGATCTTTACAGAAAGGCTGAGTTCTTTGTATCTCTTGCTGTATCTGAAGTGGAACATAGAACAATACAGCACAGAACAGGCCCTTCGGCCTTCGATGTTGTGCCGACCAAAATAAAAAGCAATGCCCCTCCTAACTAAACCATTCCCTTCTCTTCCATATACTTATCAACTAACCTCTTAAACGCCACCAAACTTGGCGCATCTACAACAGCTGCAGGCAGGGCATTCCACTCCCTAATCACTCTTTGAGTAAAGAGTGATTGGAGACTGGAATCTGACAAGAAGTAAGCCTTGTCCCCTCAGATTTTATTGTTTGGGGATGGAGCTCTCTCTGGAAGTTGCTGCAAGATAATCAGAGGACAAGTATCTGTCTGGATCACTCTCGAGAGATGTTAAAAGGTCAGAAATCTAGTAGCCAGGGAAGCATATTTGGTTTCTGTGCTAACTAGTTAGAAAGAAGGGATTTATGTTTAACGGAGTTACTGCCAAATTGGAACAAAAGAGATAGCTAGCTATTAAGAATTATACTTTCTCACATTTAAGTACTTTAGTTGATAAAGCTATGCTAATTATTTTATTATATTCTGTGTTCTTAAAGATACTTTGTTTGATAAAAGCTTCCTAGTGGGTCATTTGAATCATACCTGGAGTGAAATATCTTATGCTCACACTAATGCCAAAATCAAATGTAGAAGTTGGGGTCTAAGAGGCTAACATCATAAAATACCTTGGAGTTTCTGATTTGGCCCCTAACACCAAATTCAAATTCCAATTGAATCCAAGACCTAAGCTGACAAAATACAGCATTACACCCCATCTTGGGTTGGTCTGAAGTTTGGTCTTAGCGAAAAGGCCAAGAAACAATGAATTCTCAGTTAAAGTAAATAAACTGGAGACAGGACTGGGAAGTGATAATTGTTTTCTGGTGACAGGGATACTGGGCAGTGAACATTTGAATTGTGCCTCCTCTGAACAAGTATTCATCATGGACTCTGCAGCAGCAAGTTACAAGGAACAGGATATCAGTGATTTAAGAATCTGGCATTCTGATTGCCATGCAAACTACTGCAATCACCTGCAAAAACCTCT